>OY756245.1:5518165-6718165 GCA_963576875.1 Acrobasis repandana
ATATATACTACAGTAACGGCTGTGAAAACCAGTTTGAAACACTCAAATTTTTATCAAAATCTTTATCAATAAAAAAAACAAAACAGAAAAAAGCAAATTTGTTCAATATATAAAGTAGCTTTCGTCCATAAGCATCTTATTCATAATACAGGAAAACAAATTCTTTTACAAGACTCTCGAAAACACTCATTGCACTCACAAAAGATTCTATTGCGACTTCAGAAGATGCTGTATAAAATATGAAAGAAACAAGTATCAAGTAGAACACACTTAACATATAGATGCCTGCCTACGCAATGCAAGTTCGTAATTGAAAAAGTTCACGTCGTTTTTATCGGGAAGCCTTTTATTTGCTTTTCAATTTGTTTTACCGGCCTCTAGTAACTGTACCCCATGCAAGTTGTGTCGTGTGGCAACATTGTTTTTATTACAATCAATTTGTTAAAACAACAAAAATAATTGTCGCCAAAAAATCAGGATCTATTTAAATTAATTGTGATAAGTCCCGTTATGTCAGAAGTACTGTAGGTTTATAAAAATTTAGGTAACGCAGACTACATTATTTAATGATCGATTTTGATAATAAAACGTTACTATTTTCTTCTTCTCGAGTCGAAAGGCTAATAATTTAATTATATCAAATTTGACCCGTATTTGGCCACAGCGATCGTTATTATGAGGAAAGTTTATTTATTTTTTGACTAAATAAATAAATAAATACCTATATAGGAACAAATCACACAGATTGATCTAGACAAAATAAATTTTAAACTTGTGTTATGTGACTAACTGAACTATACTATATTTTATGATAAAAACATATATAGATAAACAGCTAAAACTCAGGACAATTTGAAAAAGGCTATTTTCCAACTTGCCCTGGCTGGGGATCGAGTCCAGAACCTTAGGAGTGGCAGACTAGCGTGTTAACCAATATGATACGGAGGTCGTCAAATAATAATATAAGTACTAAGTAGTTATATAGTAATTACTGTGTGATCGTATAATTTTATTTCAAGGAACTGAGAGGAAATATTCATTAAAAATATCAAATTTGTTCTAGAAAATCATTATATCACCTAATCCCGAGGCTTGAAATAAATCATTCTAAATTGAACGGACATCATAAATGTCCTACATTTTAATACCAGTCCATCATGTTTCAGCAAATAATATTAATATTCCGGTAATAAATTCCCATGTTGCTTAATGACACGAGCAGCGGTGTTTGAACAATACAGCCATGCAGCCGCGTTAGGGTAGGGCGCTGTTGGACAACCGCTTAAGGGCGTACAACTAAAAAGGGGCATCGTTTGCAACGGTCATCAGGCACCAAGACATGAAGACGTGGTGTCGGATATTTTAAGAACTAACAACGTCCGTGGCATAGTGGTTAACACGTCAGTCCACCACTCCGGAGGTTCAGTGTTCGATCTCCAGCCAGGACAAGTTGAAAAATGCCCTTTTTCAAATTTTTTTGGGTGTTTATCTATATATTTATTTATTATAAAATATAGTATCGTTGATTTAGTATCCCATAATACAACTAACAACTCGTAAATAACGTAGTTTAAGAAAAACTGTTACTAACAAAATATGGATCCTGTTATCTAAATAAATAAATAAAATTAATAGTTTGGGGTTAGCTGAATCAGTGTGATTTGTGAAACAAAAAGTAAAGGTTAGCTGTTTCGTTTTTTACCTTTCAGTTTCTGTGTCATAAAATAATGTAATAGTAGTGTTTGTCTCATAACGTAAGATTGAAATAAAGCACCTAGATTCTCCTTTAATTTACAGCGTAACATTCTTCTTCATTTGAATTTCGAACTTCCAGGAGTTTTCTTACCACAGGACTAATACTGTCACGATATACAGTCTGCTAGGATATCATATATACCAAGTTAAATCCAAATTAAACTGAAATGTCACCAATATCACGTTTTTTCCCCTTCCAAGATACGAGTTACATCAAGACCAATATATTTCCTATCGTGTAAGTTGTAGCGGCGTGAAAACCAACAGAAAAAAACCGGTCAAGTGCGAGTTAAACTCGCGTGAAGAGGGTTCCTTACTTTTCATAGGTTTTCCTTAAATCTACAAGCAATTAACTATATTTTGTATTTTTCCAAAATTTTAGGCTCAGTAGTTTCGAAGATCAGGGTGGGAATGATCAATTTTCGTCTTTTTTCATAAAAAAACTTAAAACTATTTGTTTTACAATAATAATATCCTAGTTTGTTCCCCGAAAATGACCCATAATTTAAAAAAAATATTTATTTACTTTGCATATCTGTGTTTGGGTCATAGGATTTCACTATCCTACCATATTTTACCTGATTTAGTCCAGTAGATTTGGAGCAAATTGGCTGTGACAGACAGATGGACCGACAGACAGACGCACGAGTGATCCATTAAGGGTTCCGTTTTTTCATTTTTTGTATGGAATCCGGTAACCCGGGATTAGGTGCTATAATATTAATATCGCCCCGGTAAACCGATAGTGCTGAAACTGTCACTGAATACAGCCAGCATTCCGCGCACATGTACAGATTATAAAGGCACGCGGTTGTATTGCACTATTTAATTCCAGCTCTTTTTCTGTGTAGGTATATGTAATCCAGTGTGATTGCAATGTTTTTATATTATGGGAAAATGAGTCAGGAATATCAATAGATACTTGACTTACTTGACTATTTATTACTTAGACCTATAATATTGTTGTACGTAAGTACACTCGAATATTGTTGTACGTAATTATTAGCAATGTTTTACACCAGCCGGTCGTAAAACCGTAGTCAAATTGTTTAAACTGTTCCGGCTATTTATTCTCGATTTCGCATGCTTTTCGGCATCCTTCGGTGACTTTTGACACGTATATTTATTTATTTATTTAAATTTATACATAAATACAAGTGTAATGGCGCAAACTCGAATATATATACGATGAAATAAGAACGAAAGTAGGTATATAACTATGTAAGTGATAATAAAAAGATTAATAAAGTGCGTAAAGCAACAAATGGGTAAGAAGATATAGTAAATGAGATAACAAGGAATGATAGATCGAGAAGTCTTGGAGTTGGTGACTGGCGGCAAATGGTACAAACCCACAAGAAATGGCATCACCTAAGGCCAAGATCCGCTTTGGATTGCTGTGCCGTTTCATACTCGTAGGCTAACCAATTATGTCAACTGATGAAAGAAGGATGGACACAAATGGTCCGATCAGATTCTTAAATAAACCGGAATGACTAAGTTTACAACGTGGAAGGGACATACCCGTAATAAGTCAAACCAAGGTCTATATTAGATCATGATAGTATAATGAAATTGAAATAGCCAAAAAACAAAAATAAAATTGGCAGTTTCATACAAAAATGTACAGCCGCCTGAGCAATATGTATGGGCATGTCGATTTTGTTTTGTTTATTGATTGTAAGGAACTACTAAAGGGACTACTGAGAACAAACGGCAATTTTAAATCCACTATACTTTTAGTGGTCTTGTAAAGCCCGTGGTATGATTTATTACGGATATGTCCCTTCACGTTGTATTTGGGAAGATTCCGAAAATTGATAAGGTTGTTGTATCATCATACCACAAAAAGACTATGGAATTCAGGAATGAGACCGATTAAACACCAATTTGGGATTAGATGACTTGTGCATAATTTAAAACAAGCACGACCATAAATTATGAAGGAACAACCACAAAGTCAGAAAATGATTTGTATTTATTGTAGAAAATGTATGTTAAAAGATGGTAATTTATCTAATAACAAGGGTTTCGCGTATAATTCTCCGCTTTTAGCGCCACCAAACAGATTTAGTGGCAAACAAATCACGTGCAACAGAAACCCGCATAAAATTAACATTCGTACCTTTTTTACAGTACACTAATTCAATTCAACAATTAATATCGCGTTTACAACATGTACTTAAAGTCGGAAAAAGCTTGATTTACCATTATAAGTTTACATGCAATGTTTGGAAATTTCGCTCTTCAATTTTGAATCCTACCATATAAATATAAAGATTAGTTTTCCACGTCAAGTTTGTGAACGTGTGCTTTTAATGAACTAGGGGGATTGGATAATTGAGTCATTAGAAGTACGGCAAGCCGAGAGGTGAGAATGCGTCAAAAGGTGCAAGCGATAAGTAAATCCAATTTTCCCCACGGCTGATCCATCCATACTATTATAAAGTCGCTCGGATTATCCTGAAAATTGAATAAATTTCTTAATTTGATTATTCCATTATGTGCAGACGTATTCGTATTATAGATCCAAGATTCCTTTTGAATAAGCCATAGCTCTAGGTATACCAATTATATATCTTATAGGTACCCGCCTTCTACCTATGTTAGGCTTTGTCTTGAATCATTATGAGATAAAGATGTAAAAGTATAACTGTAACTATTACATTCCAGATTCCTGCTGATTAAGTATCGTTACATCATCGTTCGACCGAGTTGATTATATTGTGTGTTTATACCTTTATTTTTCCCTGAGGACAAGTTACAGATCTATCTATAATTTAAGAACTACGTTCTTGTCGGTGGAGTAGTTTCCATGTCTCCCTCTCTTGACGCCTTGTCGTTTAGGGAAGTCAAAAGGATGGCTTAAGTTACAGATACTTATATTTATATAGAGTATAGGCTTACGAAACGGGAATTTTAATCGTCTAGATGACAGGCAAACCCGTTACCTATTTATTACCTTCACGTTCACCATTCCTTTGATCAGTTTCTACGATCTTAGCAAAATAATAAGCAGCTTGTAAATCTATGTTTTTTTTACCAGCAATCTATTCTAAGAAAAGGATCAGTATTGTAAAGTTTTCTTCCAGTACATTACAACGTTTTATTTCATCGATAAATTGCGAGTGGAGTGCTTAATACATAAGGCTTCCATTCCAACGGCCGTAGTGTCGTAATCTCCTAAAAGCTGGATGAGCTTCAATTAAGTATTATCTTGACGGCGTTAGAGGTAAATACTATTCAAAATTTACTTGCGATTTTCTCCATAGGTGAGAAAACGAAGATATCCGGATTAATTTGTGATTTTAGTTTATTGAATGGAATATTTTTTTAATAACTTTACAAATATTTTGGAAACTAGTTCAGTTGATTACAAACTCAGACGAATTTGACGCTTTGAATTATTTTTCGCGCTTTAGAAGGCACTTAAAGCTAGCTATCATACGCTATTACATAAATACATACTATCAAGTCTTTATCTCTAATGGGGCAGATAAAGCACTTTGGGTCTTGCGGCTCTAAAGCAGCCCAGCCGGGCCGCAAGACTCAAAGGCCACTTTTAGCGTGTTGGTGGCCGAGAAATTGGAAAAAGGAATCAAAATAGTTATGGGTTGCTAACCGCATTGTCTATTAGCATGATTTGCCTTTTCGCCCATTTCCTCAGTCGGCTACTACGATCTGCACGGAAAGAAAAGCAGCTGGTTCATTCTAAGTTTTTCTTTTCACCCAGATGAGCATAAAAGAACGCTTTTAGGCAGATAAAAAATGTTGACACCAAAAATTAACACAATACGAAAAAGATTAAAGTGTAGCCCTTTTTCGACGAAGTTAATCAAAAAGAACTGTTCAGTAATTAATAAAAGCCTACTCGATGTTAATAACTGTCTAGCAGGCTAATATTTTCTTTTTTAATTCCTTTATAAACGGTCGCTCATACCAATTCAGTTAGCATTGTTTGCACATCGACTACAAACGGTACAAATGAATACTCGTATGAAATAATAACCCTAATCACTGAGCAAACACTAACAACATGCCTGTACGGCAATAGAGTAATAAGTAAATTATATGCTAGGGCTTGTTGTGCTAACTCTACGGTGGCACGGAAAGTGTTACTAGGAATAATTCATGTTGAAACATGAATTTAAAATTTAAAATTATCAGGATATATGCCATCATGATTCAGCAGCAAAGAAAAAACATAGAATGTACCAGCTGTTGCTTCACCCACGCCGATCGTAGAAGTCGATTAAAAGGGTGAGCATGGATATACGGGTCTTTTCTAAAGAGGCGATGAGCTAGCTACCAACATGTCGCTGTTTCTGATTCCCGAGTGTCATACTTTCATCATTAATTTCATTTCATTTATACTGAATTTCGACAATTAATTATTTCGACACAGTCCCAATTTCGAAAAACAATAGTTCGACTACTTATTCGCCTTCGACAGAATTTCTTACTTTGTTTGTATTTTGTGAACATGAAGTTTGTAAATAAATAAAAAGAAACTGTTGTTTTTTTTTGTACTGGGTATCCGTCCCTATAGATTTTTTTTAAGGGAGCCTGCTTCTTTATTAGTCCTAAGTCTTTGACCTGCTTTCGACGAATTAGGCTCTGCTCGTTTAGTAAGCTACGTAGTATCTTCTTGTCCAAAAACACGTCAGTATCTCAAGACTAAAGTGTACAATCAATGCGTGTTACCAACAGTGACTTATGACTCTAAAACGTGACTACGTTCTAAGGAACTACGGTTTAGAGCTATCTTGAGATGAGATAAGATAAGATGGGTATCATAAGAAAGATCAACGCGCTATAGAGAGGGATATGCTTGGTGTTTCTCTTCGTGATCAAATCAGAAATGAGGAAATTCGTAGGAGAATAAAAAGTCAAAGCCCAGCGGACTAGCTCGTGGAAGTGGCAGTACGCGATCCACTAAGCGCAACGAACCGATGGCTGATGATAGGGCAAAAAGGTTCTCTAATGGCGACCACGTACTGGCAAGCGTTGGGCACCCATTGCACTTGGATGGTGGTCAAACGATCTGACCAAAGTCGCTGGAAAACGCTAGATGCAGACCGCTTAAGATCAGTCATTTTGAAATGCGGCTGAAATGATGATGACGACTGCCTGCAGGTAGCGTTCTGTTGTCGACTCTAGGCGGGTTCACAGCTGAGTATGGCATCCTTGATGGTTACAGGTGTCCTAAGGCTATTTTAAACACTTACCATAAGGCTAGTCCTTTACCTACATCGTTATGTACAAAGTAAGAGTTCTTTGAAATAGAAATGATGACTGGGTCAGAAAAGTATTATTCTAAGTTAGATTATCCAAAAATAATGAACTCGTATTTTTCAGTTTATCAAAAAAGTAAAAATTTACAAAGATACAGAGTATCCAAGTTCCAGACAGACGATGTGTAAAAATCGTACGAAAGCGTGACGTCATGCGAAATTTAAATGCGCTGTATCTTCGTCATTTATTGTTTTTGAGAGAAAAGAAAAAATATGTGTACAATATTTTTTAATAATCTAACCGATGGGCCAAAATTTATTTTTCAGTCATCATACCTATTACAAGTAGCCAGTCAAACAAATAACCGATGAACCTTAAAAAATCGACCGAGTCGTCATAAATTCGTTACGCCACTGCTGAATTCACCGCGTTCCACGACCCAATAAACCATAATGATTTTTAGTACTTACTCGGAATCAGGGTTTATCGTAATCGGTATTACCGTTACAGCGATTTAATTAAACTTTAAAACGATACGAGATACCGATATCGATAACTGGAATCGATATTAGAAGTAGAGCTAATAGATTCCGGGGCGGTTATTGCCTACATGAAATTGTATGGTGCGTATTTAGAAGACATATTATTATTTGAATAGGTACACACACACTATCAAGACTTACCCATAATGGGGCAGACAGAGCATTTTGGATTTTGAGGCTCTAAGCAGATAGAGCCCAGGACCGCAAGACTCAAAGGCTACTCAAAGGCTCTATGGCGTGATAGTGTGCGAGAAGATGGAAAAAGTAATAAAAATAGTGATAGGTTTCTAGACGCATCGCTTATTAACATGATTCGCCTATTCCCTCGATCGGCTGTTACGATCTTCGCGGGAAGAAAAGCAGCTGGTACATTCTAAGTTTTTTTCCCAGACCAATGTGTAAGGATTTTTTAAACGTTACGTGAAAAATTTTATCGTTATTGATTGGAAGGGGATTGGAAGCGGTGGGCAAACCTATGTCCAGCAGTGGACTTCCTGCGGCTATAATAATGATGACTGATAATGATACCAAGTCTCTCAATTGGCTGGTAGAGATTGCAGGTGGGATAAAGTCGCCTTTTTATTTCTGTATCATGATTCTGTAGTTGTCGATGGCGCTGTTATGTCATACAAACTTTTGCATTTATAATATTACTAGCTTTTGCCCGCGGCTTCGCCCGCGTAGATTCGGGGTATGAAAAATAGATGTTAGCCGATTCTCAGACCTACTCAATATGCTCACAAAATTTCATGAGAATCGGTCAAGCCGTTTCAAAGGAGTACGGGAACGAACATTGTGACACGAGAATTTTATATATAAGATATTAGTTACGTTACGACAGAGGGGCTACATGAATTTTCCGGGGTCCAGTGCTCTCCCATTTTAAATAAATTATTTGAAAGGAAACGGAGATATCATTCAATTTTTTTTTCTCTAGTAAGCCCTAGATAACCCTTCAAACTATTTTATGAACTACTGTTTACAGTTTAAAGTGAGAACGTGAAGCTTTGCTTCGTACATTTGGGAAAATCGGCCACTTTCGGCAAATGTGCAAAGAAAAGCTTTACCTTCTCACTTTAAACTGTGAAAAGTAGGTTATAAAATAGTTTGAAGGGTTATCTAGGGTTTACTAGAGACAAAATTTCAAATAATATATTCTTTTTCTTTCAAAATTTTTTTTAAAAAATGTGGGACAGCACTGGACCCTTAAATTCATGCAGCCCCTTAATAGTCCATCGTCTCCAAATCTTTGAGTCATTAGTGGTCTTTGGTTCAATAAAGATCTAACCGCACGAAGTAACTATACCAAATACACTATCACGTCTTTTTCCCTAACGGGGCAGACAGAGCATTTTTGGTCTTGCGGCTTCAAGCAGACAGAGCCCCGGGGCGGTAGACCCAAAGACAACTTGCGTGGTGGGTGAAAAGGTCGAAAAGAAATCAAAATAGTTATGAGGTGCTAGCCGCATCGCCTATTAACACGATTCGCTAACTATCACCAGGCCTGTGTCACTCCCCGTTTAGGTATCGAAAATGTACCTACATTATTACTATGCGCGCAGGCGGCCCCTCCGGGTGGTAAATTCAGTTATACGAATCGTTTGTCCAGAGTAATAAGAATGAAATTGGCTTGCAATGGATGTCTAGGTATCTATACGAAAAGGTGCTGAGTTCTGACGTGAGCTAAATTAAACCATATCGCTAGCCACATTGAGTAAATATTTATTTGAATTTATTTGCTGAGTGAGACTTCAGTAGGTATTTATTGGGCTTTTCAGAACACACATCCTTTATGTGTTCTGAAAAGCCCAATAAATACGTTGAAATTTAAATACTTAATTGGGCTTTCTAATTCACTTTAACAAAGGCCCTCCGCCCCTTTTGGGTCAGTTCGTTACACTTTCAGTCAGAACTACTATATTTATATCCATTTGGGCTTCCAGTCGCATTTTATGTCGATGAGCATTTTTGGAAACGTATCTTCCACTTCAGTCAGGTCTACTTCTTTTCCATCTATTCTGGTGACTTCCAATCGAATTTTAGACCATAATGTAGTGTATTTTTGCGAAGGTATTAGAATAGCATCATATTGCTCATAATTTATAATTTTAACTATGTGAAGACCAAGTACTTTCTCAGAAGTAATTATTATATCCACGTAATCTCCAATATTCAAAGATGTGTCAACTGATCCGGTGATAGTCATTTTCACTGTGCGAATGCCACATATTTTTCTCTTATACATGATTACAATATCCACGTGATCCCCAATATTCAATGACATGTCAACTGATTCGATGAACAGGTAGATATTTTGAAATAGCTGATACCCTGTTTTCCGAACTACTTTACAATAACTGATCAAAATTATAACTGAATCACATACTTATATCATATCACAGAGTCAGTTTGTTTCGATATATATATAAATCGTTGCTTAACATATAAAAAAACATTCAATCAAAAACTGTCTTAGTGGTTAAAAGGATGAAATTCGTTAAACAATCTCAAACTTTACAATTGAGTAGAATATGTCCAGAGGAAAAAGCAGATGTTTCTCGACATGGTGACCTTCTACCTAATACTATTCGATGTATTATTTGCGGTCCCTCGAATTGTGGTAAAACTAATTTAATCATAGGTCTTCTATTACATGAAAATGGTTTACGTTTTAAAAATGTTTATCTTTATGCAAAAACATTGTATCAACCGAAATATGTGTTTTTAGAAAATGTTCTTAATTTAGTGCCAGATGTATCATTTGTAAAATATAAAGATAATGAACTTGTTTTAAGTCCTCACGATGCAAAATCACACTCAGTAATAATATTTGATGATGTCGCATGTGAGAATCAGTCCAATATGAGGGATTATTTCGCAATGGGTAGACATAAATTTATTGACTGTTTTTACTTGAATCAAACGTACAGTAAGATACCTAAACAGCTAGTAAGAGACAACGCAAACCTTTTAATACTATTCAAACAGGATGATGTGAACCTCCATCATGTATATGATGAACACGTTAATTCTGACATGTCGTGGTCCAAATTTCGAGAAATGTGTTCAAAAGTATGGAGCGAACCCTATACCTATTTGGTAATCAATAAAGATTGTATAAAGAATAAAGGCTGTTACAGGAAGAATTTTGATACTTTTATCTTGTTTGATGAGGATAAAAATACGAGCATATAAGAAGATTTATTCGATAATCATCTTCAGTTGAACTATTACCATACTAAGAAAATAACGTATATTCATCAAGTTCAAAATGGAAAAAGAGTTGAAGACTCAGATAGTTAAAATAGCAGAAGCTGTTAAAAAGAAAATCAAAGATATGAAAAGTATGGAATCCTATAATGAAAATGTTTTGAATACAGTTTTTAGACCTGTTACTGACCCAATGCATCAGTTGATTAAGGATGGGGACCATAAAATTAAATCAAAAGAAGCAAAGGATCATCATATTCAATCGCCTCAATCGCATTTTAACAAAACTCTTAAGAATAATATTTTTCAACAAAATTCTGAAGATGAATGTGGTGAAGATGATTCTGATGAAGATATTAGTTTAGAAAAATCTAGAGACTCTACCAATACCAGTAATACATCGTTTAGAACTGTTGAGTCAATACCTAGTCCTAGTCAAAATACTTCGTCCTGGTCACTTTCCTCCGAAATATTTAATGATGTACCTTTTGGTGTTAGACGAGAACGAGGTAAATTAATGATGGGTTCAGCACGTGTGCATATAAACGATCAAAATATTATATCTGTAGCAGGACGTGATTATCAAATTACACCAGGGTTGCAGGAGCTATTGTTAAAAAAAATACCTAATTTGGATGTGGTGACTGAAAATGACTGTCAAGAATATAAAACCATGTTATTAGACACAAATGCTCATCGACGAGACTTTGATCCCAGTAAACCAATTAAATCTAATAAAGGACGGAAGTACTTGCGTATCATTAAACCGCTTTTTAGACTGCGAAAGCCTTCGACATCTTCTACCAGTAATGTTGATGATATCAGCGCTGGAGAAGGTTTAATACTTAAAAAGAAATATAAAAAAAATACTGACTACGTTTACTGGGATGACCCTAACGAATTAGTGGATAGGCTAAAATTATTAATAGCTTCTAAAGATGCCGGAAACACTGGTCTGGATAACGAAATAATTTCAATCATAGAAGAACTACGTGAAAATGGTAGTATAAATTCATAACCGCATATCATACTTAGATCATTTATTATTTCACTGCGACCGAATTCAGTTCAAAATGAATGTTGATAAATTTGGTCACCATGTTCATAAAAGACTGCGTTTGTCAGAAATACTAGATTGTTCGACAAATCACCTACTTAGATCGGAAAACGGAGATTTTGATTTAAAATCATCTCGATTGAGAGGAGTTCCAGAACCTGTGGCACATGATGATGTGGTGAATAAAAAATATGTGGATAAAAAGATTGCTGATGAAATAACAGCTCATATAAAGGCAATAAAAGAGGATGTGATAAATAATCTCAATCAGTTTGAAAAAAAGTTTTATACTAAAGACTACATCGATAAAATTATTAAACTACAAAATGGCGAAACTGCAAGTGGTAGATGAAATTCATAGATCAGCACGCAAAAATTTTGATCGTCGTAATGTGATCTTGAAAGGAATGGACGACTTATGGCAAGCGGACCTTGCCGACTTTCAATCATTTAAAAAGTATAATAATGGATACGCGTACATTTTAACTGTCATTGATGGTTTCTCAAAATATGCTTGGATGATTCCTTTGAAAACAAAATCAAAGAAAGAGGTTATTTTAGCATTTACTCAAATTATAAGGGAAAGTGGTCGTATCCCTAAAAACCTACAAACTGACAGAGGCACAGAGTTTTATAACGATGTTTTTCAAACACAAATGCAGTTAATGAAAATTAACCATTATTCATCGTATTCAACAAAAAAAGCTTCAATTGTGGAAAGGCTAATCAGAACATTGAAGACTAAATTGTATAAATGTTTTAGTTATAATGGTAACTATAAATGGATAGGAAAAACTATAAACGGCGTTTTGTTTTCGTATAACAATGAAACACATAGCGTTACTAAGTTTAAACCAGTAGATGTAAATACAAAAAATGAAAACCTAGTGAAAAATAACATTAAAAAATTCCAAGAGAAACGTTGTAAATTAACCAAAAATAAATTTAAAATAGGTGATCACGTTAGAATAAGTAAGTTCAAGAGTAGTTTTGCAAAAGGTTTTACGCCTAATTGGTCTACAGAAATTTTTATAATTAAAACGGTAAATAATACTAAACCAGTTACATATTTAATACAAGATCAACGAAAACAAAATATATTGGGTTCATTCTATCAAGAAGAGTTACAAAAAACGAAATACCCGAATATATACTTAATCGAAAAAATTATTAGGAAAAAAGGCAATAAATTGTTTGTCAAATGGTTAGGGCTCTCTGACTCAGAAAACAGTTGGGTAGATAGAAATTCAATTGTATCATAATACATATAAGTGTTAGCATCTAGTATTTTGCTCATTAGGTAAAAAATTATGAGAGGAGGTGGACTGATCAATAACTTGATAAACAATATCCCGTTTGAGCTTCACTTACCAGGTTACAACTATTGTGGACCAGGCACTAGGCTACAAGAAAGATTATTGAGAGGTGATAAAGGTGTTAACAAATTAGACGAAGCTTGTAAATACCACGATATTGCATATAACAATCCAGACCTCTCCGTTCGTCATAAAGCTGATTTACAGCTTATGAAAATGGCTAAGAAGCGATTACATTCTAAAGACGCTGGCAAAGGAGAAAAGTTAGCATCGTGGGTAGTAAACAAAGTTATGAAAGCAAAATTAAAAACAGGTGCCGGAATAAAAAAATTTAAAACCATTGTGTCAAAAATACGTTCACAAATAAAGAAACTGAAATCAAAGGATAACAAAACTGTTATTAAGTATGCTTATGAAGCGGCAAAAAAAATGTTTCCTAAAACATGTCACGTTCGTTTACCAAGAATAATACCAATCCCTAAAACAGGCGGGATTTTACCTTTGATACCAATTTTTGCGGGTTTATCAGCACTAGGCGCTTTGGCAGGAGGTGCGGCTGGTATAGCTAAAACTGTAAATGATTGTAAAATAGCTCAACAAAATTTTAAAGAATCTGAACGTCATAACAAAACTATGGAGGCTATTGCGCTTGGAAAAGGATTTTATCTTAAGCCATATAAAAAAGGAAGTGGACTATTTTTGAAATCTAAAAAAAACTAATAAGCAGGCTACCCAAACGTGCTCTTACGAATATCGATATTATTAAATACGCTAAAAATATTCCCTACTTTCGTGGTGTGTATATGAGAGATAGATTGCCACGTAAACCAAAACAGATAGAGTGTGGAATATTAAACTTAGACAGTCACAATAATAATGGAACACACTGGGTAGCTTTTGCAAAAATTAATAATTATTGTGAATATTTCGATAGTTTTGGAAATTTAAGACCACCCAATGAATTGGTGAAATATTTGAATGTTAGTGATATAAATTATAATTATACTAGGTTTCAAAACTTTGATACAGTGATCTGTGGTCATTTATGTTTAAAATTTTTGCAAGACTTTTGGTGTCAATATTGTATATATTAGTTATTACGTTTGAATAAAACATCATTTCAAAAATGTCTTTCACTCTGTCTATAACTGGAAACAGCTCAGTACTAACAACGAACTATTCCCCTCCATTGGAACTTGATGGTCAATACGAGTGCTCTCTTTTACATTTTTCTACTTTTAATTCTATACCAAATGTAACAAATACAAATAATAAATTTTATTACGGCATTAACGAAGTGGTTGAAATTCCTGAAGGAGCGTATGAACTCCAAGACATCAGCGAGTTCATACAATCAAAAGTAAAGAATTGTGTTTTCAAGTTATTGTGCAACAATAATACATTGAAGCTCTCGATATTCTGCTCTAAGGATATTCACTTTGAAAAACAAAATTCTATTGGACCTTTATTGGGTTACAGTAAGACTTTACTGATGAAGGATATATGGCACAAGTCTTTACTGCCAGTGAACATTCTACCTACAACTGTGCTCCGAGTTGAATGTGACATTACTGGAGGTTCCTACATTAATGGAAAATCAAGTCATATAATTCACGAATTTGCTTTGAATGTTCCTCCAGGCTATCGACTAATAGAAATTCCAAAAAATACGATTTATTTTCCTGTTAATAGAAGCACAGTGAATAGTATAAATATTAGAATATTGGATATAAATAACGATTTAATCAATTTTTGCGGTGAGCAAATTCAACTGTACTTACATTTAAAGAAAATATGATTGACTACAATAAATACACTACTACATGTATTCAAAAGATTAGTACCCATCGAGCAATCAAGAAGACTACACATACTAGTGATAAAAAAAAGAAATTGACAGCTGCCAATATACATTTTCTCAAATCGATTGGATTACTAAAATGAGTATTTTAAATATAACTAACCCACCTGCTTATGATAACTCCATAGACGGCATAGAAATTCATTCTTACAAGCCATATACCACTACTTTCAATATAAATGATGAAATTCGGATACCTATAAACCAACAAGATTTATATGTGCTTCCATGTGCAAGTACCTTGTATGTTGAAGCTGTGGTAAATGTTATCAATGTTGAGAAGAAAGAAGCAGCTCAAGCAGTACATTTTACCAACAACCCCCTTTTATTCCTTTTTCAAGATATAAGATATGAATTGAACGGTATTGAAATAGACAAAGTGAAGAATGCTGGTATAACTACTACTATGAAAGCACTGGTGTCTATGAACGCAGACGAGGCGAAGGTATCGAGAGCGTGGGGTTGGGATATACACGGTACAAAAAATGAAATTGCAGGTCATTTTGCTGCGTCAATACCTCTCAGCAATATACTAGGTTTTGCAGAAGATTATAAAAAAATAATTCTCAATTGCAAACACGAACTTGTGTTGTTACGAAGTAATACTAACCTTAATGCTTTAAAGCTAAACACTGGCGAAAAGGTTGAAAGTATTGACATAAAAAAGATTGTATGGCGAGTTCCTCACGTTAAAGTATCAGATAGAGAAAGAATTAATTTACTTAAAATACTTGAAAAAGATAGACCCATTCAATTAGTGTATAGAAACTGGGACCTTTATGAGTATCCTTTGTTACCAAAGACTACAAAACACACTTGGTCAATTAAAACTTCGTCACAAATTGAAAAACCAAGATATGTCATTTTAGGATTACAAACAAACAGAAAGAACAACGGTATGAATGATATGTCTCGGTTCGATCACTGCAATGTTCGAGATGTCAAAGTTTTTTTAAACTCTACATATTACCCGTACGAAAGTTACAACACCAACTTTTCATATCATAACTATGCTTTAATATACGAGCAATATGTAAATTTTCAGCAGTCTTATTACAACCGCCCATGCAACGCATTGTTGACTGCACAAGAGTTTAAAACTTTTGCACCATTATTCGTGATAGACTGTTCTAGACAGAACGATAATATTAAATCAGGACCGGTGATCAACATTCGCCTCGAACTAGAGTGTGATAAAGAGATACCAGATCAGACATCAGCATACTGTCTAATTTTGAATGACTGTATAGTCGAATACAGACCTCTGAGCAACATTGTTCGTAAATTATCATGAACTCGATTATTTTCGTTGATGTTCAAGGATTCAAGGATTGCTATAATAAATTTATTATCAAAGAGTTTGCATTATCTACTGAGGAGTTCACTCAAGTTTTTTTAATTAAACCTCCATATGCATATACTTCATTATCTACGAAAGAAAAGAAGACCGTTCGATACCTTGAAAGACAGAGAGGGATCACTTGGAGTGAGGGTCATATTGATTCTAGAGAATTTAAAAGAATTATTACACCAATAATGCAAAACAAAACTATTGTAATGAAAGGTTTTGAGAAACAGAAATGGATAAAGGAACTGTGTGAAGAGTGTGTGTTATTAGATATCGAAAATATGGGTAGTCCTAATTTTTTAACGTTATATCAAACTTATTGCATAAATGAATGTAACTTCAATTGTTTAAGTCATAAGAACTTTTGTGCACTAAAAAATGCTATTTGTATAAAGAAATGGTACTTAGAAAATATTTAGTTTTGTCATGATATAAGGTAAAATCAAGTTTTTTTTTTGTTTTATGTTGTATGTGTAAAGAAGTTAATGATAGAAAAAAGTGTATTTTTATAAATTATTTGTAAATATATTTCATGTTTATGAATAATAATAAAGCAAGATAAATTTATAGCGTTTTTTATTCATTAGTTAATAAATTCTAGAGTTATATACAAACTTATAACATACAAAATATTTATTTTAATTTAAAATACAATTTTCATGAATACACACATATTAACTACATAAAATTAAGTTACAAGGAGAAATTAACTCTACTTACATATTTAAGTTTTTATTCCAAGATATAGGTACTAAGCTATACACTATTTATATTTAAGTTAACACCCATAATTTATATTATTTACATTACCATTTAACAATTTTATTTCTTTAACAAAACCTTAAATAACCATAATTAGAATTACACAAAAAAAAATTAAAATCTAAATAATAATTAATTTATATACTTACATAAATTTTCTTAAACTATTATATACATATTTTACAATCAAAAGTTATCACTAGTTAGCTTTTTACTAATTTTACTAATTACATTTTCAGTCAGGTCCATAATTTCATCAAAAGTATCACTCATCACATATTGCGCACTAAGTATCACGTTTTCAGTACCATCACTGCACTGCGATGAAGAATAACTACCAGCTTCGTTTTCCAAATCCAACACCTGAATTTTTATCATTCTTATGCCTTTCTTTGCTTTGCTGATAACAAAAGAGGAGGATGATATTCCACTTTTCTTTTTTGCAGCTTCTTTCTTTTCTTCTATTTTCTTTAGCTCTGCAATCCGATTTCTCCATCCTTGGAAGCATTCTTCAGCGTCTTCGTTGGGATCTTGAGCGTATTGTGAGCACAATATGCAAGTCTCTTGCGAGTCCGTCATGATCTGTAAAGAACAAAATATAAATGAAGTGACTAATACCAAGAATAATATTTTTAAATACTTTATCGGTTAGGCATTATTAATGAAAAATATGTCTTCTTACATTCAGTTATAAAATTGAAGCACTAGCAGTGAATCGATGTAGTGAGTTGATGCAGCAGATGATGTATCGCAGTTTGGCTGTTCAATATACGACTGAAAAACCATTACAAACAGAACAAGTCTTTTATAAATAACATTTGATTATATTGCAAAACAGGTTGTTCCTCGCAAAACTAAATAAACAGGAATAGACATGTCTGTACATGATGTTCACCTTGTAACTAGCAGGTATATCAATACAGTAGCTATCATATTTCATATCAGGCTCAATCATATTCTAATTTTAAGTCTTTCATTCGACAACCTCTGTGGCGTTACGGTTACCATGCTCACCCGCCACGAGGTTCTGGGTTCGATTCCCAGCCAAGGCATGGTGTAGAACGATATTTTTAAAAATTCCTTGGGTCTTGGATGTTATCTAGTTTTAAGTATCATATACATCACAAACTTTTCATCACAAAAATTATTAATTAGATGGCAATATACTATCCACCATATTAAATTGAAACGAATTATTAATTTTTGTTTTTTATTTTGTTTTGTGATATTTTGTTTGCATTAAGATTTTGATAGCAACCACAGATAGAATGAAAATGTATATCTATCGGATTATTGAAGGAGGGACATATTAACAAATTAAACAAGTTTTTTTAACTTCATTTTGATTTTTATTAAAATGCATAAAGGTCATGTTAATTAATAATCAAATGCTAAGACTTACTTATCTATCTATTACTAAACATGTTATGTATAAGATAGTAAATAGTTGAAGACAGGGAACCATAGAAAAAAACATCATTGATGAGAACATATAAATGTACATCATTCATTATACATGATACATTAACAAATTATGAAAATTTATTTAACACATATATTTCATTTTATAGTGTAATCTAATTATATCTATATCATATTCCAAAATTCTTATATAATTATATTTTAGTTTCAACCAGTCTAATTCAAAACCTAGATTTATGTCCCCAGGATATGGTACTTATTTTATCTTTTAATATTATACGTTTGTCATCGTTTGAAGATAAAGCTATTTTGTCGATAGCTTGAGTGAATACTTCATGTTTTAGAGATTTAAACACTACATTCCTTTTTTTCAAAGATATATTATACAACAACACATTATTATAATCTTTAAAATTAAGAGTTTTTATTTCGGATTTCTTCACACCCTTAGCTTTTTTTATTTCTTTATCCTGTGTTTTAATACAGTAAAGCTTTGATCTCAAACCCACAAATTCATTAATAAGTTGACCTCCAAACTCATCCTTAAACAACCCAGGAATTTTTTTGTTCTGACAAACAATATTATACTGATTATTTTTCTCATAATTACTGGTGTCAAAGTATGATTGAAAATATAATTTTATATCTTTATATACGTCTTTTGTCTCTATGCAATATAACAAGCTGTCAGTGTCTGTATAACAAAGCTTTAAATTGTTGACATAGAATGGTTTCATGATAGAATAGTGAAAGTCATACATATGGTGTTTAGATATCTCCAAAACTGTAAATCCTATGTAAATAGGCTTATCCAACATAACCGACTCTGGTTTCATTTGTACAGCCACAAAATTTTCTGCAAAAATAGTGCAACTATGGAAATTAGGTCGTGAAATAAGATGCTCTGCTGTATAAGATTTTTTAGTAATATTTTTAGTGTCAGTCCACTGATTAACTAAGTGAACGTTTACTCTTTTTTCAGAATCTTCTAATGTTTTCCCAAAAACACTATTATTTAATAATTTGAAAAAATCCTGCTCAAATGCAGACTTGGCTTTTTGACGTAATTTGGTATTCAAATCAATGTACTGTTTTAAAAACGGATGTTGTTTGAATTTTATTACTCGGTGAACTTTTTTTTGCAGCAATCCATGTCGAATGCAAGTTTTCAAATGTACGTAATGGATAACGTAATAAAATTTGTCGTATAAATTAGGTATTAACTTTGGATTTTTTGAACCCGGAGGAATAAATTTTTGAGGACAAAATGGCAGATCATTATGAAAATCGTGTAGATGATCTGGATATTCTAAGTCCACTTCCAAAATATAACCGTACTCCGCATCGTCTGGTACGTTGAGGATATTAAGTTCATCAATAGCTTTTTGTGTTATTAACTCAAAATTTGAATACGGTAAATAAGAGCACATAGCGTAACCATACAAATTATTGCAATCTATGTATAGTAAGTACTTGTCAGGCACAGTTGGATTGTAGCTAGCCAAATATTTGTTGTTCGCCTTAGCATATCTAGTTGAGCATAAACACACTCCTCCACGAATGCCCTTTTGAATCATACGTAAAATTTCCAAGTCGTCTATAAGTTGAAGTTTTACTTTCGTTATGAGTAACATGGCATCAAAACTTAGTCCAGGAGCTGTCATGTAAAATGCTGGGTCTAATCTGTAATTAATTTTACAAGTTAGTCGAAAATGTTCAAATATATCCGCCAGTAATATAACATCTGATTTTAAGTATAAATCTGTATATTCACCAAGATTTTTTAATCCAAATGTTTTCCAAACATGCTGAGCATAACAATAATCAGATTCAGAAATAATGTTATTGGTTAAATGACTATAAAAGCAATTACGCGCCGGTAAACTATTTTCTTCAAAGGAATTCCAACTCGTCATGTATTCATAAGGATATACACCTTTTCGTTTTAATATATCAAAATGCTTTTTATTTGGAAAAAATATTGCTAAGTGTTTAAAATCGTTTTCATTTAAGTTAGCTGCAAGTTTTTCCAAGCTCGTACCTAAAAACTTAAATGAGTCTACAAACCGTACTGGCAAATATTCTTGTCGACCGGTATTAAAAAATTTTGTAAATGAAATGTAGTTTTCTTTATTTTTTGCAATTACTTTTATTTTGCCTGGCATGTCTCCTAACTCTCGAATAAACAAATGACTATCGTATCCAGATAGATTGTGAAAAAATACTGGAATAAATTTCGGTAAGCGATATTGTAGGTTACAATAAGAATGAGCTGCACCACGATATTTTCCTGTTAGATGACAATGATCTTTGACTTTGTCGTCAAGTAACAACTGTTCACAGATAAAGCAATATTTGGATTTTTCAAAGCTTTCCTGTTCCTGTGACGTCAATGTAGTCATAGAAATGGGATGTTTTAAAATGGTATGTATTTGCTTCACATCTTTACCGAGAAGTTCGAGGAATTTTGCAACGCAATCTTTCCCACGATAGGTTACATATTTATTTCGTGAGCGGTCAAATGAACAAACAATGTAATAGGCAAATGCAGCTGGTAAATGATTTTGTAAAATTGTAGTACATTTCTTATCAGGCTCATTGTTATTTGTTGAATGGGGTACTAATAAAGATTCGAAATCAGCGTATATGACGAACGGCATATCTTGCATCCTCTCGAAATGTTTAAATTGAATTACAGAGCCTTGTTCAGGTAATAATGTGCGAACACCACTACAAACGTGAACATTTAAACTCTCTTCGGTGTTAAAAAAAATCATGCACTCGTCACAAAAATATATTTTCCCATGATGTTTTGTTAACTGAGGTCTAAGTAATTTACTCAAGTTTTTTATTAAGCAATAATGTTTAAATTGACCTTTTTCTAATAATAATAGATTGACATGATGCTTCCTTTTATGCTCTGTCTTGTACAGGGGGCCAACAATATTTGACTTGGTACCAATACCATATAAGTTAATGCTAATTTGACGGTTGTTTTTCTCAAAGATTTTAATGTCTGAGAAGCCAACAGGAAACGTCATATTCGTAGTATTGAGAATATTATCATAACAGGGGTAAGAAGATGTTCTATGATGATTATTCTTAGCAGGAAATAATGATGCCATTACAGACCATAAGAAACAGAATGCATCATTATTTTTTATATTTATACACGCACGTTTTAACTTTATACATTTTGGCAACTCAATAAAGCGCGCAGCTCTCAAGGGATTGTATTTGTTTATATTTACTTCTAAGTACAAATTACGCACAAAAGCCCAACCACTATCTTTTTCTTGAAACTCATCTATCTTTGTAACAATGGTATAAATTACCTTAGAAAAAATATCGTTAAAATTATAATTATTATGTAATATTACGTTTTCTGTAGCAAACGATTTAATTTCGCTGGTTAATTTTGAAGGCAAATTGAATTCTCCAAACAATTCAAAGTTTACTTTAATAGAATTATAGGTGGATTGTCTCGCAGCTAATAGCTTTTTCACACGAGGTATTAAATCGTGTAAATATCTGGCTGGCTGTGTAGGATTATTCTCGTCACCGTTAACACATGCATCAGCGGATATCGGCTGCACTCTATAAGAAGCAATTCTATTCCTGAATGCAGTACCTATCTTTTGAATACCGTCACAAACTTCAATGGAATAATTATTTTTATGTATTTTACTTCTTAAATGACCTGAAAATGCATTACTTTTTACTGATATATCGCAAACTGTGCAGTATACTGTTCTGTTAGCCATATCTGTAGTGATTATCAATTATTATTTAAACAGACTATATGTACGTAATTAACTTTTCAAGTAGACTGGTTGAAAAAAAAAAATATAATTTGAATTATCATATATTATCCATGACCATAACACATACATATACAAGAAATAAAAGATAAAAAAGATCAAAACTTCTTAGAAGCAAAAAACTTTCCCTCTTCTGTAAAGCGGGATTTGCACTTTTTAATAAAGTCTTTTAATTGGCTCAATTCGCCAGAGTCAGAATCAGCTCGATATTTTAGTGCCAAAACGGCGTATTGCCAGCGCTCTTTAGGGTCTATAGAGACGATATCGGCTGTGTTATACACTTTTAAATCAACAAATATGTCGCCATCAAGGCTTGCGGTACGACGCAAGACCCCGTCAACAACCCTCCGCGTTAGCACCGACTGTAGTTCCTCTTTTTTAGAAGCCTTGCGCAGGGTTACAGCTTCTTCTTCAGAGTCAGAGCCGAACACACCGGAAAACTGCGTCGCAACCGATTTCTTACTTGTTGTCTTCCGTTTTAACGTAGGCTTCGAGATTTGTTTTGATCTGAAAACGAGATAAGAAAAATTTTAACTAAGTATGATTTTTTATTTAAATGTAGTTTAGTTTAGGTAGTTTAGGTGGATAGTTTAGGTAGGTTTAGGTATAATTAAATATAAATAAATAAATATATACGGACAAATATCACAGATTGAGCTAGCCTCAGAGTAAGAGCAAGACTTGTGTTACGGGATACTAAGTCAACGATACTACATATATAATTACATATGTAAATAAACTTCCAAGACTACAGTCAATCTGAAAAAAGATCATTTTCCATCTTGACCTGACCGGGGATCGAACCCGCACTAGCATGATGACTACTAAACCACAAAGGTAGTCAATTAGAGTGAATTACAATTATAAAAGTTAGGAAACAAGTTCGTAGTACAACAAAATAAATACAGTGAGTGCCTAGTGATTTTTACGTTATACATACTTTTTAGGTGTAATATCCTCGTCTGATCCGTATTCTACAGGCACAGTTTTGGCACGTTTATTCGCGTGGTTTGAAGACACTGGTTTTGATCTGAAATTAACGAGTTTTTTTAATAATTACCTATTTAAGATTTATACGTTAAATATTACATTAACATAATATAACCGTGGATAACGGAATACTGGTTAGAATTCACATAATAAATAAAAGGACCTGGTATCGAACCAGGGACCTCCGGTGTAATAGCTTGGTATGATCATTACTAAAACACAGAGGTCGTCAATTAGAGTGTAAGTAAGGTTAAATAGAACAATTATGAAGTATAAAAATTAGGTAACGAGTCACTTTTAGGTTAATACATACTTTTTGGGTAAAATATCTTCGTCTGATCCGTATTCTACAGGCGCGACTTTTGCACGTTTATTCACGTGCTTTGAAGACACTGGTTTTAACCTGAAATGAGTATTTTTTAAAAATTATTAATTATGTAAGTTATATAATCTACGTACAGTTGTAAATATTTATACGCTAAATATTATATATTCATATAACTGTGGATATAGGAATACAGTTTAGAATTCACATATCATCACACAAAATCACACTTAAACTTAGGTTAGCTAAGATAAGAAAGAAGTACGTACCTTATTCCAGAAGTAGTTGCACTATCTTCATCCGTCTCAATAAGTTCTTCTATTTTTTGTTTTTTTACCTCCTTGGCATGACGTTTAGTCGCATAGTACTCCGAATCAGACCTGCAAGTAAGTAATAACACAAATATTAAGGTATGAAATGAGGTTAACACAAATAATAAAATGCATAACATAACATTAGTTACAAACTTACGAACATGATTGTACGTGCGAAGATCCTCGTGGTGATAGAAAATTACAGCTAACTTTCAGCTGATTGACGATGAGGTCGATCTACGAGCAGAGAGACTTCGTATGTAGATAAACGGTGCACAGTACTTCTTGAGTAGAGCTTCACCTGGATAGGACTGATTTGGAGTGCATCACACCAATAAACGAATTAAATAATGCGTTTTAGCCAAATCATCAATTATTTTACAGGTATTGTAAACCTTAAGGTTTGCCAAAGAGACTCATGATTTACGTACAACAATTAGCAATATGCAATGCAAAATGGTGTACAAACTCTGTATTTTTGAAAACATAGGCACTTTATTGAAGACATAAGCACTTTATTTTATTTCCTTTGAAATAATAAGTCGAAAACAAAAGTTTTATGTTTCATACTTCCTTTGTAACACGATCATCAAACACACCGTCTTTATCAATAGCGCACCGCAAATGTTATTTCAATTTATTACCCAACTGTCAAAAAAGGGTTATGTAGTTCTAATTTAAAATAATATTTCGTATTTTACTTTAGGTAGGTATTTGCACTTAGTAACTTCCATCCTTTACAACTGTACATGTTTGAGAACCTCTCTTTGTCTTTACAATGTAGATGTACTTATGCTACTTTTAGCATAACGCGCTATCACGATTGATTATCATCAGTGTTGGATTAACACCGCAGCAAGAGGTGTTGGCCACTTACACACACGAAAAACAGCAACCATAGCAAGAGTAGGTAATGCTGCGGGCCTCGCGCAAAAAGGGGCCCCGCGCTAAAGGTGTTACATTCTAAATTGCTACATCTCGTTAGACCTAGCATTGAGCTGCCTAGAGAATTAAGCATTGGGTGTATGAAGAAATAAGATATGGTAAAAAAATCCATGCGAGCAGAGCTGTTTCAAGAATTTTTTCATCATAAATCTTATTTATTTATTTAATAAGATTAAGATAGTATAGCATTGTGAATTCTTAAAATAACCCGTACAATCTAGTAGGCATACATTTTCGATTTGCATATACTCCACCATCCCTCGTAACACTCGTGACTCGAGCCCCTTAAAATAATTGGCTACGGACTTCGCACTTGCTTAATCCGCCACTGATTATCATGTTACGCTCAGGAATATTCACGTGGGAGCGCATAACTGCAGGTTTAGCAAAATTTATCATAGTGCTTGAATAGTGTTACTCTTATTCGATTTATATTCATAGGTAGAATCGATAGAAAATATTCGCAAAACAATTTACAAGTAAACTTCTTTGAAAAACGGAAAGGTGTTAATTGAAACTAGATATGCTACCTACTATTAAACGGTTTACCAATTCATCACACAGAATACTCTAAACGTTAATATGATTTGATATCCAATAATCGATTACCGAATAATCGATTGTTTATCACTACCATACACCATGCAATGTTACATCACTAATACATCGTGGTTCATTTATTGGCAAACCGCATTTGTACAAGGATCGTGATTGTGTAAAGTGTAAAAATGTAGTTTAAAAGTTATTTTGTCTAGTATGATATGTGAAGTGATCTGAAAACTCGTGGTGGTTTTGGGGGGGAAATAACATTCTCACTGGAGTGTGATTTGGAATATGAAATTGGTTTGATATAAAGCGATGATCTATAGTATTAGTCATGGTGGATATCATTGTCTGCGAAGGATCTCATTTACTGGGTACCCACAAAAACCTACGGGTGATCGGGACGAGCCTAATCTGGACCAGCAACGAGATAATTCTTTCGCAACTACAGACGTCCCGTTGACTTTGCTATTAAATATCCGTCAAGCGAAAGTTCTTTCTCATCGCTCACGATAGTTTTCAATGTTGAGGAATCGTATTTAATGGGTGCTAACAACCTACGGGTCATCAGCACGAGCCTAATCCGGACCAGTTTGCGATACCTCAGTACTGTCGAAGACGTGTCTTGGGTCATGAGGTAGAATGATCGTCAAAGCGATAGATCTTTCGCGTAGTTTACAGTGGGTATCAAAATACCAATGTCCTGACTTCGATATGAAGGAATTGTACTTACTGGGTGCCTAAAATCTACGGATGAAAGGTACGAGTCAATCTGATCCAGTGATGCAATATCTGATTGTCGGAGACAGGGCGTCCTGTCAAGCATGCGTAGAAATATCGTTCTTGGTGCAAACCAATATAATCATCGTATCAGAACAGAGAGATTTTCCTTTCCCATCATTCACTACGGTTTAATCGTGTAATAATAGTTTAAGGTGATAGTGAATATACCTCGGGAAGTGGAAACTTTCGAGTAAAATACAGGTGAGTTAAGCATGATATCATATCTTTTATTGAGACTTTTGAAAAAGAGGGGCGGCCTTTGATGAAGTGAATTTTAAATTTCAACGTATTTATTGGTCTTTTCAAAACACGGATACGTGTGTTGAAAAGCCCAATAAATAACTACTGCTCTAGGTTAGATTCTAGACTTACTCGATTTGACGAGCATAGACTAGGTTTAGATAATAATATGGAGACGGCAGCTCCGGTAGCTACGGATTGCGTAGATAAGATTTATAAGGCCTTACGCCTGGTCCCTGAATTTGACGGGAACCCAAATGTACTCACACGATTTATTAAATTATGTGACGAGCTAGTTGTGTCATTTCTTACAGCCGGTAATGATTTAAGTACCTTAGTCTTGATAAATGGCATCCTAAATAAAGTTACTGGTCAAGCGGCTAGGTTAATTAACTCCAACGGTATCCCACAGAATTGGGCTGGCATTAGAAAAGCTCTAATAAATAACTTTGCTGATCAAAGGGACGAAACCTCTTTATACAACGATTTGGCTCTTCTTAGTCAAGGCTCATCGTCACCTACTGAGTTTTATGAAAAGTGTCAGAATCTTTTTAGTACAATAATGACATATGTCTCGCTTCATGAAACAGTGGATAGTACAATAGAATCGAAACGGACCCTATACCAAAAATTAACACTTCAGGCTTTCGTACGTGGTTTGAAAGATCCATTAGGGTCCCGTATCCTCTGTATGCGTCCGGAAACTATAGAAAAGGCGCTCGAATTCGTACATGAGGAAATGAATACTTTGTATTTACAGCAAAGAAATTATCACATGCCTGACAAGAAACAGCAAATGCTTTCAAATCCTTTTAAATTATTTGCTAGTCCTATGCACCAAGGATTTAATTTACCTTCTCAGCCTAAGCATAATGCATTTAATATACCTGGTCCATCACTTGATAATTTCCAAATGAGTCCATTTAGGCCTCCAGTTGTATGGAAACCTCAACCCAACATGACCCCTCAATTTAGAGGTCCTACACGAACACAGCAAATGTTTGCAGCGCCTCCGCCTAACTATAATCAGCGTACCAACGTTTTTAGATTACCGCCTAGAAATCCTAACACTAACTTTAATCCTAACTCAAATTTTAATAACGCTCCAAAACCTATGAGTGGCGTAAGTCATTTTGTTCCAAAGCGGCTACCACCCAGCGGACATGATTGGACTAAGTTTGGCAACCCTCCACCTAACAATTATTTTAAAAGCAAGGAGATTAACATGAATGATTCTTATGACTATCAGGTTCCCTTTGAAGCTTATAATGGATATTCTTATAACGAGCATGAGTATCCTTACTATTTTAACGATGATTCAGAAATAGAGCCTCAATTTGTAACTATAGATAACGAGTACTACTGCCCTCCTGAACAAGGCGAAGATACATATAATGGTGCTACACCTTCAACCAGCGAGGATTTTCAAATAACTCGGAAATTAGACAAACCAAAATAGAAATAAATTTGCAAACTCAACGTCAGCTACCGTACTTACAAATTGCAGATCCACCTATGAAATTCCTTATAGATACTGGTGCTAATATGTCAATTATTAATCCTGAAACTGTAGAAAAATATTTCTCACACTTACCATTGAAATACGACCCCTTTGAAATCACTAATATTCATTCTACTATTCGTAATGACTATTCTATTACTTTACCTTGTTTTCCTGAAATAAACGATGGTAATAGTACATGTACGTTCTTTTTACACAAATTTCACAATTACTTTGATGGACTTAAAGGTTTAGATATTTTAGATAAATGGGATTCAAATATTGATCTGAAAAATAAAAAGTTAATCACACGACACAGTAGTAATCCAATAGGTATGTATGACTCACGGAATTGTAATTTATATGAAGATATAATACCTGCTAATTCCTCCAAATTGATAAAAGTACCTATTAATAGTCATGACGGCGAAGTCTTCATAGCAGAACAATCCATTTCTAATTGTATTATAGGTGAATGTGTAACAATAGTAAAGAAAAATCGCGGAATTCTGGAAATAACTAACCCTACTCAAAATGACGTAGTGTTTAGCATGGATAGACCTGTCAATGCTGAAATTTTCAACATAGAAGGTATGCCTACTATAATTTCACCTCGTGCTAAAGAAGTTCTTTCTAAGTTAAGAACAGATCATTTAAATGAAGAGGAGCGCGTTAATTTAGAAGCCCTCTGTGCTCAATATGCAGACGTGTTCTATATAGAGGGAGAGCCTCTCACATTCACTAATAAGATTAAGCATAGGATACGTACTATAGACGAAATCCCAGTCTACACAAAAAGCTATAGATATCCCTATGTTCATAGGCAGGAAGTCCAGGACCAAATTACTAAAATGCTCCAACAGAATATCATTAGACCATCTGAATCTGCATGGAGTTCACCGATATGGGTTGTTCCTAAGAAACAGGATGCATCCGGTAAAACAAAATGGCGTATCGTGGTCGATTTTAGGAAAGTAAATGAAAAGACCATCGATGATAAATACCCTATCCCTAATATAAACGATGTCTTAGACAAATTAGGAAATTGTCAATATTTTACTACCCTAGATTTAGCTAGCGGATTCTATCAAGTAGAAATGCACCCAGATGACGTTAGCAAAACAGCTTTTAATGTGGAACACGGTCATTTCGAATTTTTACGCATGCCAATGGGTCTGAAAAACTCTCCATCAACTTTTCAGCGTGTCATGGACAATGTGCTTAGAGACCTACAGAATACTATTTGTCTAGTTTACCTAGATGACATAGTTGTATTTAGTACATCCCTGCAAGAACACATAATTAACTTAGGAAAGGTTTTTGAAAGACTTAGAGAGTCTAACTTTAAGATTCAAATGGACAAATCAGAGTTCCTTAAATTAGAGACAGCTTACCTAGGTCACATTATCAGTAAAGATGGGATTAAACCTAACCCAGATAAAATTTCAGCTATTAATAAGTTTCCACTACCAAAAACAGCAACTGAAATAAAGCGTTTCCTTGGTTTGATAGGATATTACAGAAAATTTATACCAGATTTCGCTCGCATCACTAAGCCCTTAACTCAGTGTTTAAAAAAAGGTTCTAAAATAGCAATAGGCAATCCAGAGTACATAAAATGTTTCGAAAAATGCAAAACTCTTCTAACTAATGATCCGATTTTACAGTACCCCGATTTTAATAAAGATTTTATACTTACCACAGACGCCTCTAACCTGGCTATAGGCGCTATACTGTCACAAAGTACTATAGGCTCAGACAAACCAATTGCATACGCCTCACGAACCTTAAACACCAGTGAAATCAATTACAGCACTATCGAGAAAGAGCTTTTAGCCATTGTATGGGCTACTAAATATTTTAGACCGTATTTATTCGGAAGGAAATTTAAAATCGTCACGGATCATAAACCACTTCAGTGGGTTATGAACCTAAAGGAACCAAACTCTAGGTTAACTCGATGGAAATTGAAGCTTAGTAGATATAACTTTACGGTCGTATATAAAACTGGCAAATGCAATACCAATGCTGATGCTCTCTCACGGATTGAGATACATAACGAAGAAACTAGCTCTATTCAAGTAAATGTTTCTGAAAAACCACGTTCAACTGATGGGTCCACTACTCTTACAGCTCACACTAGTGCTGAAGATCCTATTTTAGAAATACCAATATCTGACGAGCCCCTTAATAAATTCAATAAACAAATAGTTTTTACAATAGTTCCTGATATTAAAAAACGGCCTACAGTCTCCAAACCCTTCGAGACTCATACCAGAACTTGTATTCAACTATCAGAATCTAATTTAGAAGAAGACATCGTAAATTCAGTAAAAGAATACGTTAATCCTAAAGTAAAAACTGATATTATAATCTTTCCTCAAATAGATATGTATAAAATCATTCCTATAATTCAAAATAAATTTAAAAGTTCTGCTATGAATCTGGTTCTCACTAAAATTGAGCTAGAAAATGTAAAAGAATACTTACACCAACAAGAGATCATACATAAATATCATGATGGTAGAACGAACCATCGTGGAATCAATGAATGCTATCTAGCTCTGTCTCATAAATACTATTGGCCAAAAATGAAAGATCATATTGCTAAATTTATAAATTCTTGTAGCATTTGCGGGCAGGCTAAGTATGATAGAAATCCAGTTAAACAAAGACTTTGCATAGTTCCACCCCCTACTAAGCCTTTTGAAATTATGCACCTTGATCTATTTACAGTAGAAAATGAAAAGTATCTTACCTTGATTGATGCATTTTCTAAGTACGCACAAGCTTATCATTTGAAAAATGGTACAGCAGTCAGTGTTATTCAAGCTCTCCTAATATTCTTTACTCACCATGGTGTTCCCATTACCATCGTAACCGATCAGGGAACCGAATTTACAAATCAACTATTTGCAGAATTCTTAAAAATACATAAGGTCCAACATCATAAAGTCTTAGCACATGCTCCTAACGATAATGGAATGGTGGAAAGATTCCACTGTACTATCTTAGAGCACTTACGAATTCTGAAACTAGAGCAACGTAATGAACTAGCAGTAAATTTAATGCCATATGCTGTCCTAGGTTACAATAGTTCCATACATAGTTTCACCAAATGTAGACCTATAGATTTAATTACCGGTCATTTTGATCCGCGGGATCCAATAAGTATTGATCTATCCGAGCTCTTACTTCAAAACTATGCAGTAGAACATAAGAAGCGCATGATGCAAGTGTATGACATTCTAAACGAAACTTCTCTGCATCATCGCACGGAACTAATAGAGAACAGGAATAAGGATGGAGAAAAGGAAAAGGAATACGTTCCTGATCAACAAGTATTTATTAGAAATCCTATGGCAGCTAGACAAAAATTAGCTTCGCGGTACATAAAAGACATTGTTTTAGCTGATTTACCCATACATATCTATACCAAAAAGAATCGAGGTCCCGTCGCTAAATCACGCCTGAAAAGGGTCCCTAACGAACCCCATTTGTTGCAGGATACTAGCGGTGTTCTTGATGCCATTGGCTCAGGCGCAGGACGTCACGCTTGATAGCCTAGAAGATGGACCTGGTATACTTCCTTTCAAACTAGGACCTACAAAAGTAATATCTCATTACCATTCCTTTTTGCAACATGTGAACCTCGAAGATATTCGCGAGAAAGTACAATCCGTAAAGACACAGTTAGATAAATTTAGATCTGAATTTTCAAAGGAGACTTATACTTTTTATGAACCTCACGTATCATATCTTAGCATTAAATTAGAGAGAGTTTCTGAACAACTTCAAACTTTCGAGCCAAGCCGAGTTAAAAGAGGACTCATAGATGGTCTAGGATCTATTATCAAAAGTATTTCAGGCAATCTAGACTATACTGATGCGATTAAATATAATAATGCCATCAAAATTCTACAGGATAATGATAATAAATTGGAGTCAGAGTATAACAATCATATAAGCCTTGCTAAAGAATGGATGTCTCATCATAGTAACATATTAAATAATATCATAGAAAACCAGAACAATTTAAGTAATGCTGTAAATCAAGGGCGATGCCTCTAGAGATTCAAATATGGTTGAATATGCTCACCTTGCCCAATATCTTCTTATTTTAAGTGATAACATAGATAACTTAACGAATGAGCTATATAAGTTAGGCAATACTTTAGGTTTTATACGGGCATCGGGTAGTTATCATTCAAGTATTAAATTAGACTCTATCAGAGACATGATAGATAGATTAAGGGTTTTATATAATAAGGAAGAAATTCTAGATATAGATATTCGGGAATATTACGATATTATAAAATTGGGTTATTATTATATAGAAAAAAAAAATAGTGATAGTTTTTAGGGTACCAATCCTTCTTCCCATTACTTATAACCTATACAAGCTTTCCATTGTTCCTAATAAAAATCATGAAGTCCTAATACCTACCTTGCCTTTCATAGCAATTCATGAATCTAGTTCTATGTACATAGAGACAGAATGTCCGAAGATCACGCACTGGTACTTCTGCGAACAGAAAGCGAATACTATAGTCGAAGACCATCCTGACTGTATCCAAGCACTAATCTCTGAACAACGGCTACTGTCTACTTGCAATTTAATACCAGTTAGTCTAACTAGAGAAGCAATGGAACAACTAGATGAAAGGCACTACACTCTCAGCTTTCCAGAAGAAACTAAGATTCAGATATCCTGTGGGAAAGAGCAATATAAGATAGTAAAAGGAAGTTACCTTGCTGAAGTTCCTCAAAGCTGTTTCCTGAAATCAACCGAATTCATCATATCCAACCTTCAAGAGCGAGTCAAAGGTCAACCCATAAGAATAATACAACTACCTGAAATCAAGAAGGATTCGAAAGATAAGAAAGGGACACATATTACCTTAAATTCTGTGAACTTAGAACACCTTCACGCCAGTAATACGAAGATATCTCTTCAAACTCCAGTTAAGCTGAAACATACTGAAGACATGGGCCTTTATCACACTACGATCCCAATCTACGTGATGTTGTCAATCATCTTAATAATTACTGCAACTTTAGCTATTCGACGAGTTCATGCGAGACTAAGGCAACGAAACCTTCCGCTGCTGCCAGTTGAAATAAATCTTCAGAGAAATCACCATGAGCCTCCCGCAGAAATACATAGAGTAAAACCAAGCGAACTGCGAATTGACCCTTCAGCAATCATCTCAAGCAAATCTTTCGAATAATTGCTGAATCTACGGGGGGAGGTGTTACATATCTATATCACTTCTATATCGCTTGTTCTATACCTGTATCACTTCTATATCGATGACAAGCCACGGCACCCAAGAACAATAGCCATTGTCCGCACCGCGGTCGCATCTTCGCAACTCTGCTGACTCCGCATTTGGGGAACATCATCAATGATCCCATTGTTGCTTTTGTAATTTTGATTTCTGATTCACTTCTGTATCTCATATTGAACAGTGGTCACGTACCCATGTAATTTTAATTATAATAAATCTACAAGTTAAATTTTGGGTTTTTTTTTGAACCTGCGACAGCAGCCTACGTATCTCGTATAAGGCTTTCTATGATGGTAATAATTTTACAATTTATTTATTTATTTAAAAAACTTTATTGTACATCAGCGATAGTTACATATAATAAAGTAATTGATATTACAAATGGTGGACTTATCCCAGAAGGGATATCTTCCAGTCGACCAGTAGGTAGGGCAGAGGACAGTTACAAATTTAGTAGGAAGGCAGAAGTACGTACAGAGCAATGAAAAAAAAAACAAGTATAATGATAAAGCTTAAACGCTACGAATACACTACATACATACCTAATGAATATGCTACATATAATATATAAATAAATATTTTATATAACTCAAGTCTAGATTTAAAGGAGCCTAATAATTAAGACATTTTATCTCCACTGGTAAAGTGTTCCATAAACGCGCAGCGAGCACAGCGAAGGACTTCGCGTAGGTCTGTGAGGAATGTGATCTGGGATCTGTAGAAGTGGTTCACTACGAACGACGACGGCTATCAAAAACTTTAAAGGAGAATTTTTCATGAAGATATACGTGTGAGCGAGGATTAAATAGAATGTTAAAGAGAAAGAAAAGAACGTGAGTGTGACGGTGTTGTCTGATAGATAAGCCGAAAGAGGCTATTGTACTCATACAAATTAACTTTAGTATTTACATAACATTAAATCTGTAAATTTCCATAATTGAACCAAAGTTAAAAATGTAAGTAGTAAAGAGGAGTAAACTTGTCTAGTTTTATTTACCCTATACCATATATATCGTATAGGCTTAACTTTTCCTATGAAATTAGGAAAGGTTTTAGATCTTACAATGCTTCATATTTTATCTCCAACACATACCAATACTTATCAACACATACCAATAACTACTAATACATACCAACACAAACCGTTCTCACATTAAATTTTTTAATGATATCTCCGTTTACTTTGAAATGATTTATTTTAAATGGAGGCAGCACTGGACCCCCGAAAAATTAGGTACGGCCTTCAGAAATTTTGAAAAACTTGGATACATATACACGTGTATTTAATATACACGTGTATTTTTTTTCCATTGATATCATCATCATACCGAGGGAACAGATGAACACGTACCATACATGCATAGCGGCGAAACACATGCATGAACCTCTTTTTTCGTTCGACGTAGTCGGGTAAAAACAAAACGAATTTAATTATTTGGATTATTTGTTGTAACAACTTCAGTAGGTATAATTTAAACAATGACGTCTCTGAATCGATATAACTCTATACATTCACGCAATGTAGGTACTGAGTCAAATCCTTTGGTTGTGTGCCGCGCGGTTAAAATCATAGAAAATCTAAAACATTGCAATTCAGATGAATGCATATCAGATACCTACTTACAAAATGCACATGAGTACCTATTGTACTTATTCTATTTGTTCAACTTTCCAGTGTGGTTCCGGGTTAGAATAGGACTACTCCATGTCTCTTCCGTGGATGTCGTAAGAGGCAACTAAAGGTCATCTCGTGCTACAATTGTATTCCTAAGCAGGGTTAACGTCGAGCGGAGGCCGGTTGAAAAACTTTTGGAACAAATACATTCTCAAAGAGGTTTGACGTCAGGCGGCCGCCCGGCCGGTCGTAAAACTAAAGTCAAATAATTTAAACTGTTCCGCCTATTTCTTCTCCACTTCGGAAGGTCTTTGGCATCCTTTGGTGACCATTTCGGAGGAGCTCGGTGGCCCGGTTGGAAAACGCTAGCAATGCGTACTGTATTGCTAGCGTTTTCACAAGTTAACAGTGCCGGTTTTAGCTCTACCAGCGCCCCGGGCGAGTTCCCCCCCCCCCCCTCCCCCCTCAAACTGCAATTTAGACTCTGAGTTAGGCTTCAATCTTATAGGATTTATTTCTGCCGACGGGGGGGAAGGGGTGCAAGTACGATATAGAATTCTTAAAATTTGCCACCCCATTGTAAACAAAGGGAGGAAGGGCCCACCCCCTTCCTCCCTTCGTTTACAATATGCATACAAATAAGAGTCTAGGAGTTGCCGCCATTAACCAGCCGCTATTTATATATTTATTATTACCTGTGACCCCCCTTGCCCAAAAACGCCCCCTGTCGCCCCTTTGTATCTGGCGCCCTGGGCGGTCACCCAACCGCGCCCTACCCTAACGCCGCTACTGCAAGTTAAGCAACCCCGGGTGTGGTCCGTACTTGGATGGGTGACCACAAGTGATACAAAAATTTCTCGAGCTCCTCCGTGCATCGGAAAGCACCTAATAGCCGTTGGTCTCGGTTGTCATTGTATGGCAGTCGTCAAGCTATGTCTGATGCCTTAAGGCAGCTTGAAAAATCTGACACCAGTGTTGGCCACTTACATACACGAAAAATAAACATTACCCATTTTTTTTAAATCAAATATACAACAACTCGAAATTATCACATTGTGACTTTTTCCATCAAATATATCACAATACTCGTAGGTTACTAGCAAACCTCCTAGCAACGCGCCAGCAACATTTGAAAGGTTAATGGAATATGTGCAGGCAGGTATGCTAGGAGAAACCTGCTTGGTCTATTTAGATGACATCATTATAATGGGAAGAGATTTTGATGACCATCTCACGAAGTTGGAAGGCGTATTCTCAAAACTACAGCATGCAAATTTGAATCTAAGTCCAAAGAAATGTTCATTTTTTCAACGTCAGGTCACCTACTTGGGTCACGTTATATCGGAACAAGTTATCGCCACTGACCCATCTAAAATAAGTGCAGTAAAAGATTGGCCAACGCCGAAAGATAAGACACAGGTAAGGGCATTCTCTTACTACCGAAGATTCGTTAAAGGTTTTTCTGACATCGCTAAGCCATTACATCGGTTGACAGAAGAGAAACGAGCATTTTCTTGGGATAAAGATTGTGAGCAAGCTTTTCAAGACCTCAAAATGCGTTTATGTGAGACCCGTATCCTCGGATATCCTGACATGGAAGGCAGGTTTATTGTGGACACTGACGCAAGTAACACCGGAATTGGAGGTGTTCTATCTCAGCAGAGAGGAGATCAGGAAGTTGTAATCGCCTACTTCAGCAAATCCCTATCAAGGCCGGAGAGAAATTACTGCGTAACTCGCAGAGAGAAATTACTGCGTTACTAGCGGCCCGCCCTGGCTTCGCACGGGTATATATTACACATATAAACCTTTCTCATGAATCACTTTATCTATTAAAAAAAACCGCATCAAAATCCGTTGCGTAGTTTTAAAGATCTAAGCATATATAGGGACAGACAGCGGGAAGCGACTTTGTTTTATACTATGTAGTGATGTCCTTTTGGCGTATATTATGTGTGTATGTATGTCTCTGTGATATAATATACATATATATCACACGGAAACACTATACTGCGTACAAATATATATATGAGAAAAAAATAATAATTAGTAGAAATAGTGATGTGTAACAGTAGTAAATAAATATTGTTGTAATAACTTCAATAGAAGTAATTAGTTAGGTAAAGTGAAAGGTCGTCAACTGTAGTTTTGATGACACGTAAATGAACATGTGCTTACATTTTATTGTTTCCCATAGATACTATATCTGGTAAAAATAGGATAAAAATTGAAATAAGTACATATAGCTAAGTTATCCACGAGAACAACTGCCGACAAACTGCTTCGCAGTTTGGCAGATACTTTATGTTGTGATTATACTGTTTTTATAATGAAAAAACTTAAAAAAAAAAAATATCAATACATCATCATCAATATCATCAATCATCAATATCAATACATCAATACATATAAGAAAATCGTAACCGATCGCTGTCTGTACATGAAAGATATATGAGAAAAAATACTGTCCGGGGCTTTTATTAACGCAATAGAACCTAAAACAATATTTTTTAGAATTTTTGTCTGTTTGTGTGTTTGTCTGTGTGTTTGTGCACGCTAATCTCAGAAACGGCTATACCGATTCGATTGCGGTTTTCACTATTGTGTTGTTGTAAGCCCCACTTAAAATTTAGTTTTGTTTTATTTCAATCGGTTTATAAATAAAAAAGTTACATCATTTTTAAGAATTTCATCGCACAAAAATCGATAAAAACTTTTCAGTTGCATTATGTGTAACTATAGTTAACTTTTTACGATGTTATTTATGTTCTATGTAAAATAATGAATATGAATATACATATAATAAAATCGTAACCGATCGCTGTCTGTACATGAATGATATATAAGAAAAAATACTGTCAGGGGCTTTTATGAACGCAATAGAACCCAAAACAATAATTTTTAGAATTTTTGTCTGTTTGTCTATTTGTCTGTTTGTCTGTGTGTTTGTGCACGCTAATCTCAGAAACGGCTAAACCGATTCGATTGCGGTTTTCACTATTGTATTGTTGTAACCCCACTTAAAATTTAGTGTTTTTTTTTTATATTTCAATCGGTTCATAAATAAAAAAGTAACAACATTTAAGATCGGTAAAAACTTTTCAGTTGCATTGTATGTAACAATAGTTAACTTTTTACGATGTTATTTATGTTCCATGTAAAATAATGATGATCGAAGGTTTATAAAAAAATAATAATCATCATCAATACTTACATATATAAAAACGAAACCAATCCCTGTCTGAACATGGAAGATATATGACAAAAATCAATTATCATCAATCATTATCAGTTATCATCATCAATCAGAATCATCAATCATCTTCATCATCAATCATGACTATCAATCATTATCATCAGTAAATATCATCAATTATAATCAATCATCAATACATACAGGTTGACTTTTTAAACCACAGCCAAATTTTTGGGGAAGTTCAGTGCTTGATACTAAACTACTTTCTATAAAAAAAGTTATTAAAAATCGATAAAAAAATTTTGTCCTCCCATACAAAATCCGTTTGGCTGACTGCTGATTTATATGGGAATGCGAATTTTTATTTTTGTTTTTCGTCAATTCTTTTTATGGAAAGTAGTTCAGTATCATGGACTGAACTTCCTCCAAAGATTTGGCTGGTGGTTAAAAAGTCAGCCTGAATAATAAAATCGTAACCAATCGCTGTCTGAACGTGGAAGATATATGACAAAAAATATTGTCGGGGGCGCAATAGAACTTAAAACAATAATTTTCAGAATTTTTGCCTGCTTGTTTATCGGTTTGTCTGTTTGTCAGTGTATTTGTGCACGTGTTAAAAATGAAATACCAGGGTGATGGAGGAAAAATATAATTTATTTCATATTTCACATGATTATGTGATGTATGTAATCCGAACAATGGGAATCTAGGATAGACTCAAATTGAGTGAAATAATCAAAATCGGGAGGGGAATACACGACTCCGAGAAGTGCATTTTTACCCTCAACAGAAATCTCAAGGAATAAAAACTCTGCGGCACTGCAGTATGTAGGAGGAGAAGAGTAAATAATTTTATAAGAATAATTGCTACGCAAATAAATCGCCACACCTCCACCGCCACAACCAATCCAGTTGTTTCTAACAAGCACATAACCTCATAACTAGCTCTTCGGGCGTTGCGCGGGCTGCAAGCAGCCCGCGGTTTTTCGTGCAGCTGTTAAAGTTGGTTGAAATCTTATTTCCAGTTCAGCCAATAGGTAAGGTGCTAAAGTCAGTATAAAAAAACTTAAAACGTATACGGGCTGCCATCTTGCAATCAAATTTTGTTTGCAGTTTTGAGATCCGCGGGATGCTTTACCCCAGCGTACAAAATTCCAGACCCCATATTTGTTTAAGTAGGACGTTATGAACGAATCAAGTAAAAATTCTAAAATCCAGACGCCATTTTGGATTCCAAAAAAAATGTCAGATTTGGTTTATGCGATCCAAAAAACCCTTGCATACTGAATTTCATATCTTGTTTCAAAGCCTACATCATACATTCTATGAGTTTCTATGAGGTTCAATAAAAGCAGGATATTCAGTATAGAATCCAAGTATTATCTAACTTTAATTGACGCTTTCAGTAAGTTAGGTCAAGCTATACAAATACATTGTCTTTCTATGCCAGAAGTAGTAAGAGCACTAATAAAATATTTTTCTTTTTATGTAATATCCCAAAAAACAAGCTCGGATCCGCGTTCCAAATTCAATTACGAATTATTAAAAGAATTCACAGTATTAAGAGCCAAAGACAAACCCCGGTTTCAAAAGACCGTTATTTCAGGTAAGTTCGTAACACTGTCCCGATAAAACTTAAAGGTAAAAATACAAAGGTAAAAAACATAAAACGAAATGTAATGTGTAATAATTAATGTGTTAATTATTCCTGAAAAAAGTGACAAAAAAAGAATCCGAACATTCAAAAACTTCCTGAACCATAACTAAACCATTCATTAAAAATCATTCAATTCTAAATACATTATTAAATACATACATATTTTTTTTATTTTTTATTTTTCTTTTACGCTGAATAAGTTAAATAATTTTAAATATTTACCAAAAATACAAAACATGTATGTAATTTAGAATAAACTTATTAGTATTGTAAATTGACATTAATTATAATTACATTTAGTTACTATTATGTAATTGCTTAGTAACCTATATACATAACTATAAAAATTAGGATCATTATTAATTGTATTCTTTTCTTAAGTTTAGATACCCTTAACAGTACTTTCATTATTAACAACTCCTTATCCCAATAGAAGGTGCACGATTTATCAAATACTGATACATATAAGTTTACTCAATACCGCCTGTTTTGAATAAAAGTGCTTTGTTAGGAGACTAGCGCCATCTGCGTGTGATCTCCACAAACACGGGCAAGATTATCGATTCATCGATTTCCCGTGCGCGGATTGTCTTTGCCCGACCAGAAAAATATTCATTGTCTTTATGTCAAAGTCTCAACTTGTCTTTACGTCAAAATATTGGACTTGCTTTTGTGAAGAAAAATATCTGACTGGGTGTGGCACCTATCGCGTGCTGTTGCAGCATTAAGTTTGTAATTTTGGTATATAAATCGAATGTTTCGTGAGAATTGTCGTTAATTGTGTTTGTGACCAATTCATTTGAACGGCGGGGAGCCGCAATTGTTTGTATTCCGTAAATAACATTGATTTGTGTGTCAAATGTGAAACGTGCCATGCGTCCTTATAAAATAGTTAAGTGAATAATAGTGAAGTGTCGAAAGAAGAACAAGAAAATTATTGTGTTATAGCAGTGGTGTAACAAATACTAAAATACTACGTATTCATCTTGGGGCATGAGCTCATGGGGTTAGGTTATTGTAGGGACCCAATTCTTCTGCACCACTGACCTTGGGTCTATGAAGAGACCTGAGGCCGTCGCATCCCTGAGGAGGACCACGGGATCGACGCGAAGGCCAGGTGAGGCTGCCTGAGGACCGCAGTGGAGGCGGTGAGTTCTATAATTAGTATAACTACATTTAATTAGAATTAAGTTCAACTCATAATTAGGTTAAGTTAGGTTAATAGGTTCCCTATACCTTATAATAAAGGGTGGTAGCAGACTGCGTAGGTTGTATGTGTGTTTGTTTGTTGCCGTTGAGATTGCCGGACTCGTACCAAGAGCGTAGTCACAAAATCTCTTGGTACCCAGAACGTAATCTTAACTACTCTGCGCCCAACATTTTTTGGTAGCAGAGCGTAGTTAGTAACACCGCCTAAAGAAATCCACTCGATCAAAAATTAAAATATAATGTTATTACACCATACATACAAAACCGAAGAAATAAGAACGCTGCTTTTATGAAACATCATATCTAAGGACTTACATAAATGGAATTTCGAGTAATGATTTGACTCTTATGTATTCTGTGGTAATGATAAAACCCGAATCCAAAAGACATAAAGCGATGTCCTTTATAACTGCTACAGTTTACCAGATAAGAAGAATTAGTTAGAAATATAAAGAAGAAAGTTAGAGTAAAAATGGTGCTAAAGTGAAATCGAAGTGCAAAACCCTAAATAAATCAGTGTCGATAGTGCAAGTAGTGCAAGTGCCGTATAAACCAATACACTATTACAAGACCACCTTTAGGTATAGTTAGCCATAATTTTTATATGATTATTGTACCGTTCCCTGTAGAAGGGTGGTAACGAGAAGATGAAAATAAAAGAGAATAGGCCAAATACTCAACATTTATTGATTTCTCTAGGGTCGCGAGCTCTATTTCGCACCGTAACGTTACTCGTAACGAGTCAAACCACACTGTCCTCGGTAGTGGTAGGCAGCAGCGCAGACGCTCCACGTAGTAAGTGACTTCAGTGGAATTTCGTCGCGTGGCGGCGGGATGCAGCCAAGAAGGAGGGCTGGCAGGCTACAGAGATGCAGTGCACGGCAGAAGAGGCCGGCCGCAATAGCTGGTCTAGCAGATGATCCGCGGCGACGCCTGACCCAGACGGAAGAACCCTGGAATCCACCGATTCGGCCATTGAGAAAAAGTACTTTACGCAGCACTGTCAAGGCGACATCACTTTCCAAGCAAGCAGATGGAATGACTTTTGACGTGACAACGTCTTAAATTAGGTTGCGGCTGGGAGTCACTTATGAAAAAGTGTAACGCTCGGTAACGTTACGATGAGTCACCGAACGAGAGAGAGGCCCGCCGAATGCCTTGCGTCTCTCTCCCACTCAACTATGATCGGTCTGACGTTGTCACGTAAAATCTTCGCCCGTAAAACCGACTTTACAGGCAACCATTTTTTAAGACAATCAATAGTGATAATGATGAGGCAATTGAATTTATCTAACCACAAGTATTTATTAAAAAGAAAACAAATATTTAATAGCTAATAGATGACCAATGAAATTAAGTTGGTAAGAAAGGTACCTACATGAAATGATGAAATCATGATCTAGCGTTGAAAACACCACTAACTAATTGATTTATACTTTAAATATCGGAGGCAAATCATAATTATGCAATTACTAACATTATTTTTGCGTTATTTATGCAATAATCGCAAATTTATAGAAATATTAAGTTTATTTTTTTCAATGTAGGGTAAACTAATAACATTCATCTAGACTTGCCTTAGGATTTGCCTCTTCAAAAAGAAAACAAATTGCAACACTCACCCGATAGGTATCTCGGGGTAACACAAAATCACAATACTTTTAATATTTTTAATAAATAAGTTAAATTAAATTTTCAATTTCAAACCAACAGATGCTTAGCTAGTCAGTAATGACATGAAGTTAGTTGCATTGCCTCCCGCAGTTCACATCGTTCAGACGTTCATTCTTGACTGCACTTGAGAGCGCAGCCGCAGACCATTGTAACTGAGTTTTCTTAGAAGGTGAATCGAATAAAAATAAATATTGAGTAAGTTAGATTTAGTTTGTATATATTGTTTTAAGGTTGTACATAGTTAGTTATTAAGTTAAATATAATTTTAGTTAAAGTAGGATTAGTATGTAAGTAGATTTGTAACGAATACCGTTACATACCCCCTTTTTAGATTAGGATTTTACTTATAAAATCCGCTTGTTCTCAAATTTAAGTCAGTTTGAAGTCTTTAATGTGCCATATCCCTAAATTCTGACCGGACATGTCTTCCAGTTCATAGACTAGATTTGATTTTTTTTTTATGATACGACATTTTATGAATTTAGGAGCCAGTTTCTTTGAAAATTTTTTGTCTTTATCGCTGTGATAAAATGTCCTCCGCCAAACAATGTCACCCACGTTAAATTCAACATTTTTACGTCTCAAGTTATAAGTTGTGCTATTTCTAGAATGTGCTTTCACTAGCGATAACTGCACTTTGTCAAATATTTTATGCAGGGCTCCCAAATTTTCAGCATAACTGTCTCTAGGACTAAATATGATTTCATTTTCTAAGTCAGTATCAACGTAATGGGAACCACAACTTACAAGCTCTCTTCCAAAAACTAGTAATGAAGGTGAGAATCCAGTCACTTCATTGACCGCGCTGTTGAGTGCAAACTGTATTTTAGGAATGTTGGTGTCCCAGACCCTATGATCGTTATCGATAAAAGTGGATATAAAAGTAATTATAGTTTTGTTGTATCTTTCAACGGTATTTATCTGAGGTGTATATAAAGGTGTATAGAAAACGTTAGGGATGTTATAATTCTGGAATAATTTTTTTATAGTTACACTAGTAAATTGTCTCCCATTGTCCATGAGAACAGTGTTGGGTATTCCATGGACTAAGAAAACTTTGTCTTCAATAATTTTTGATATGATGTCGGCAGTAGCTCGACAAATAGGGAATAATAAGCAGTATTTGGAAAAGCAGCAAGTCACTACTAGTAAAAAGGTGTTTTGCTTTCTAGTGACGGGCAGGGGCCCCATTAAGGCCATGCTCAACATTTGGAATGGCCGACAACAGTCTTTAGGCCTTCCCATCACACCAAGTGTAGAGTGATTAGGATGCTTATGAGATAGACAATTATCGCAGCTTGTTACAAAGTTTGCTACGTCTTGGTGCATGCTAGGCCAGAAATATTTGAGACTTAAACGTTTGTGCGTCTTAAAAATACCAAAGTGACCAGAACGAGACCGACACGTCGGTCGGTCGGTCGGAAAGTGACGGTCCTGGTCGACTTCACGTACTGGCAAGCGCAGCGTAGGACACCCACCTGCTAGGTAGTCGGACAACCTGGCAAGGTGCAGGAAAATGCGGGATGCACGCACTTCCGATCGTTCTTTTGGAAATCCTTTGGGGAGGCCTATGTCCAGCTGTGGACTATTTGTGGCTGATATGATGATGATGACTAACCCGCCTGCCTAGCATGGTACATGTACAAGGACAAATGACACTGATTGTTCTAGCCCCAAAGTAAGTTTTTTTAAACTAGTATTCTTCTTTAACTTAAGAGCTTACTCTTGTCGGTGGAGTTAAGTGGAGATGCCTCCAGTCTCTCTGCCACCTTTTTAATGTCTTGGTAGGACCTTACTCTAGTATTATGGAATACTAACTCAACGATACACTATTTCAAAATAAATACATAAATAGATAAACACCCAAGTCCCAGGACACTTTAAAAAAGACCATTTCCCATGTTGCCCTGGCTGGGGATTGCACCAAGAACCTTCGGAGTGGCAGACTAGCGTCACAGAAGACAGTAAGAGTATACAGTACGGAATCTCCAAAGGTACGCGCAATATGCGTCCCCGTTACCTGTCCCCGCACCACTCCCCCTTTCTTGTGCGGCCGCGTGCGCCGTGAAGTGTGTGTTCGCCTGCTCTCGCCCCTCGACAAGGCGAGAAGGGGGAGAGGTGTGGGGACGGGGAACGGGGACGCATATTGCGAGGGAAGAAGTGGGTTCACTGTGATTTGTAGCAATGACATCTTTTCTATATTTTCTATATTCTATATTTTTCGCTCCCAGCTCAAGTGGCTACCTATCAAACGTCGCCGGGAATGGCATATTCTTTCACTCCTGTTTTCCATATTATTCAATCCTGCATCCCCTAGGTACTTAAGGGAACGTTTCGTTTTTTACAGTGAAATTGCAACTCGTAAATTACGCAGCTCCGAAAATTTGCGACTAATCATTCCTGATCATTCCACCCGGTTTTATTCTCAGTCCTTCACTGTAGAAGCTGTTCGGCTTTGGAACGCACTGCCACTGTCCATCCGACAGGCTCGAACGCTAGCCAGCTTTAAATCATAAGTCAAATCACACTTCCTTTCTTCTTTGTAAGTCACTCTTTTCCTTTCGCATCTTGTTTAGGTTCTTACTTTCTTTCGTGTACACTATCTTAATTATATATATATATATATATATATATATATATATATATATATATATATATATATATATATATATATATATATATATATATATATATATATATATATATATATATATATATATACATATATTTGTATATTTCCTTTGAAATATTGCACCTCACCTGTAATATATCTAAATTTCTTTTGTATCCATACTACCCTAAGGTTGCCTGGAAGAGATTGCTGTGCGATAAGGCCGCCTTTTGTATGCTAAAATTTGTCTCTATTATTTATGTATAATTTGTTAAATTGTGTACAATAAAGAGTAAAATAAATAAATAAATAAATATATTCCAATGGAACTACTTCCTTCCATTCAAATTCACGAGTCAGAGGATTGAGTGACTTTATATACCTATACAATTTCCCGTTGCGGATGCAATAGTTGTGAAAGGATGTAAGAGATTTAAGACAGCTATCACGCAGATTTAAATACCAAGAATCATTGGTTTTTAGAAAATTTATATTTACAGCGTCAATAGCGGCAATAGGTACTGCGCGAGACAAACTATCTGGCACTACATTTTCGGAGCCTTTTCGATGTTTTATATCAAAATTATAAGCTGATAGCCGTACTCCCCATCTGGCTAATCTACCAGTTGGATTATTTAGATTAAGAAACCATTTTAAAGAGGAATGGTCTGTAAAAAATAGTAAATTTGAGGCCATTTTCTAAATAACACCGCCAATGCTCAATTGCTGTAAGTACGGCTAAAGCTTCCCGTTCAGTAGCGCTGTAATTTCGTTCCGTTTGAGATAAGGACTTACTCATGTAGGCTATGACCCTTTCTTTTCCGCATAGGTTTTGAGTAAGTACGGCTCCTACACCGTAATCACTCACGTCCGTATGTACCTCAAACGGTTTAGTGTAATCTGCGCATGAGAGAATTGGTGAAGACGAAAGACATTCTTTTAGCTTATTTAAGGCTAAGTCAGCTTCTTCGGACCAAACAAAAGTAGGTGTGTTTTTTCCTTGTGAAGTAAGCTTATTAAGGGGACTGGAAATAGAGCTAAAATTTTGGATAAACCTACGGTACCAAGACGCTGTACCCAAAAATCGCCTCACTTCTTTACGATTTGTAGGAGTAGGATAATTGGAGATTGCTTTAATTTTCTCTGGGTCAGCTTTTAAGCCATTTGAGTCGACTATATAGCCAAGATACTTGAGCTGATTTCGAAAGAACTGACTTTTTTTTAAAATTAATTGTAAGCTTAGCCATTTTAAGTTTATTAAGAACACGCTTAAGTAAAGATATGTGCTGTTCGAAGCTATTGGAAACAATTATTACGTCATCAATAAATACAAAAACCCTGTGCTCAAACTCGGGTCCGTAGAATAAGGCATCGACCAGCCTTTGCTGCGTTGCGGGAGCATTAGTCAACCCGAACGCCATCAGTTTAAATTGGAAGGTACCGCGCGAAGGAATATAGAACGCCGTCTTTTGCCTGTCTGACTCACGAATTAATATTTGCCAAAAACTTTTAGAAAGGTCTAAGCTTGACAGGTACCTCGCGTCGCGTAAATTGTCAAGAATTTCTGCAACATAGGGTAGGCTATATGCGTCTTTCTTCGTGACAGCATTGAGCTTTCTGCTATCTAGACAAAAACGTAGTTCGCCATTCTTTTTCGGGGTTAAAAGAACAGGTGATGACCACGGACTCTCGCATGGCTCGACAACATCTTCCTTTAGCATTTCGTCAAGTTGCTCAACCAAAATGCGTTGTTTCTCTGGGGACATTCTGTAGTAGCGTTGACGAATGGGGGCAGCATCCCCAGTGTCAATAGAATGTGTGATTAAACTAGTGCAACCCAAACCACGATCTTCGTACGAAATATCACGAAATTCTGATATTAAATTATCAGCTGTAAATTTTTGTTCTTCATTTAAATGTTCGTACGAGCATAAACTAGGAGAATTAGAATGTTTTATGTCGTTAGTGCACACGTGGTCGGAGTCTTTATAATATGATATGCGGTCGATATATTTAGGAAATAGTTCAAATATTCTCCAAAAATCCATTCATAAGGTAAGAGGATTTTTCACATTAGGGACAACATAGACTTTGAGCGTATGTGTTTGACCATGAAAATTTACTGGCAGATAAATAATTCCAAGAGAATCAAGTCGATCACCACCAGCTGTTACAAATTGGGCAGTGTCAGATTGGTCAAGTTTGTAGCCTGCGTTTAGAAATTGTTCGTGATGGCCATTTCCAATAATAGTAGTAGAGGACCCCGTATCAAGTATCTAACCGTAACCGATAAATATCTGATCGTTAATATTGACCGATACATAGGGTCGGGACACATCAACAATTGTATAGTTATCGCGGATTGAAGAGACAGCGTAATATGTAGAAAAAGAAGAAATAAAACCCAACCATTTTTGCCAGTCAGCGGCATCAAAGTTTTTTGAATTAAGTTTTCGCTTTATAACGCTGTTTTTCCAATCCAGCTCAACTAGTTTTTTTGGTTGTTATTGGTGACTGAGTTACAATCTGGGCAGTCTGGGTAGCGGAAGTCTTTTTTACCACATTTAAAACAAATAATGACACGTTCCGCCGTGCAGTTTCTCAAAGCGTGATCATTTGATCTGCATCTAGGGCAAAATGTAGGCTTGGATTGACTTACAACGTTAATGTCATTGTGTTTGTTAGTAGAAGTGTTTTGTATGTTAGTATTAGAAGTTTTTTGTTTATTAAAATTACTTTTATTATAGTAATTAGTATTAGTGTAAGATGGACTGGCTTTGTAGGCAAATTCTGGTGCGAGTGTGTTGTTAGTTACGCTAGGAGGCTCATGAAAGGAAGCGAATCTAGCTTGTATACTCTCGAAATTTCGGCACACAGAGAAACAAGAGCATCGATTGTTTTAATGTCAGGAGAAGCAGCTAGAGTATTTGCGTAACATGGACGGATGTTGTGGAAGAGAATTTCTAATTTTTCTTCTTCGGAAAATGGTTTACTTAGTCGTGAAAATAGTCCGTGCATAATAGAGACGTAAATGACAATATTCTCTCGCTCGCCCTGTGTGCGGGATCTGATTTCATTAGCTAGCCGGTAATCATAATCACTGGCACTGAAGTCCTTTTTAAGAAGGATACACAATTCAGGCCAAGAACTAACGCGATCGTTGTTATAACGATACCAGTGTAGTGCATCATCCGTAAAAATCTCATAAGCGAGCGAAAGGATCTTATCAACAGCAATACCACGTGATTTTACAAACTGTTCTACTTTTTGAATAAAAGAATGTACACACGGTTTCCCGAAAATTTTAGTTTTGCAATTTCGGTTGTAAGACTGCGCTCACAATAGACAGAAATAGTAGACGTTTCTGCAACAGCGTCTGAAGATATGGACTGCGATTTTGTCTGCAATGACTGGGGTTTTAAGGAAAAGAGTTCCTTGAGCTGCGAGTTTAAATTAGAAACACAAACTTTGTAAACGTCGGCAACTTCGGGAATATTATTAATCCTATTAATGCGATGATATAAGTGGTTAATCAAGGTTTCAGTTCTCATAAACAAGTTTTTATCGAATTTAGATTTTAATGTGATAATGGCGTTCTGAGATTTAAGTAGAGACTCTTTGACGTATTTTAAATCTACACTCGGTTCTAAATGAGATTCTAAAATATCCTCAGATGCATTCAATTGACTTAATTTAACGATTTGTTTTCGCAGTTCTGCCACTGAATCGCCAGTACCACCTCTTAGCTCTACCTCGTATTCCAACTCAGATTTTTGCAGGGATAAAATTTTTATAGGATACGACATTGTAAGATGTAATTGAGTGTGTGTTGCAATTTAAAATAAAATGAACAATAACTACAATAATTACAGTTCAAATCAATGTGTAGTAAGATATGAACTTACAGTTAACTACTAATGTTAAGAAAATAATTTAATTAACAAAATTTATTTATGGTTCGATAATAAGTAAAGATGAAGTACAAAAGTGTTTACTCACACATTGATAAAAAATTGCCAAAAGTTAGTACAATCAGTCTTAAAACTATAATTTAGCAAGCCAACACCAAAAACACCATTAAAAGCCTCAGAATCTCAAGTAACGCTACGGTTGCGATTAAAAATAACCTTTACTGGGCGCCAGTGTACCGTTCCCTGTAGAAGGGTGGTAACGAGAAGATGAAAATAAAAGAGAATAGGCCAAATACTCAACATTTATTGATTTCTCTAGGGTCGCGAGCTCTATTTCGCACCGTAACGTTACTCGTAACGAGTCAAACCACACTGTCCTCGGTAGTGGTAGGCAGCAGCGCAGACGCTCCACGTAGTAAGTGACTTCAGTGGGATTTCGTCGCGTGGCGGCGGGATGCAGCCAAGAAGGAGGGCTGGCAGGCTACAGAGATGCAGTGCACGGCAGAAGAGGCCGGCCGCAATAGCTGGTCTAGCAGATGATCCGCGGCGACGCCTGACCCAGACGGAAGAACCCTGGAATCCACCGATTCGGCCATTGAGAAAAAGTACTTTACGCAGCACTGTCAAGGCGACATCACTTTCCAAGCAAGCAGATGGAATGACTTTTTAATACAATCAATAGTGATAATGATGAGGCAATTGAATTTATCTAACCACAAGTATTTATTAAAAAGAAAACAAATATTTAATAGCTAATAGATGACCAATGAAATTAAGTTGGTAAGAAAGGTACCTACATGAAATGATGAAATCATGATCTAGCGTTGAAAACACCACTAACTAAATGATTTATACTTTAAATATCGGAGGCAAATCATAATTATGCAATTACTAACATTATTTTTGCGTTATTTATCCAATAATCGCAAATTTATAGAAATATTAAGTTTATTTTTTTCAATGTAGGGTAAACTAATAACATTCATCTAGACTTGCCTTAGGATTTGCCTCTTCAAAAAGAAAACAAATTGCAACACTCACCCGATAGGTATCTCGGGGTAACACAAAATCACAATACTTTACAATACTTTTAATATTTTTAATAAATAAGTTAAATTAAATTTTCAATTTCAAACCAACAGATGCTTAGCTAGTCAGTAATGACATGAAGTTAGTTGCATTGCCTCCCGCAGTTCACATCGTTCAGACGTTCATTCTTGACTGCACTTGAGAGCGCAGCCGCAGACCATTGTAACTGAGTTTTCTTAGAAGGTGAATCGAATAAAAATAAATATTGAGTAAGTTAGATTTAGTTTGTATATATTGTTTTAAGGTTGTACATAGTTAGTTATTAAGTTAAATATAATTTTAGTTAAAGTAGGATTAGTATGTAAGTAGATTTGTAACGAATACCGTTACATTATGTCTAGTTTAATAAGTAGATATCATTGTACCCGTTGTTTAATCACTAAATTGTTTAATTATGATACTAGCGAAGTTTTCGAAAAATATAGATTTTCCAAATTTTCCGATAACTTCGGTCTAAGGCGGGAAGAGTTATATATTGCAAATACCTATCAGTCAACATTAGGCAAACACTTAACTTGGTCGACTCTTTTTACTTTTTTTCCCGTTTTTAATAAGTGCCATAAGCCCATAACTCACACTCTTAAAAGTTATTTATTACTCATTCTGAGTATATCGAGTGCAACCCATAACTCCATCCTTTTTAAACGCTTTAGATTTTTTATGTAAACTATTAAGGAATTGCGTGTGAACTGTGACCATTATTAGTTAAGACGCCGTAGCTATAGGACATAACCTCTGTCACTTAGATTAATTTTAACAAGTAATAAAATCTTACTTGTAATTTGCACAAATAATAGTTTTTATTTCAAAACATCGCGCCCGAATCTAACTAGATCGACCCAAAAGATCGTGACGCGCTTAGGTACCTATGGCGGGGCGAGAAACTTACGAGAATCAACTACCGGATGAGTATAGAATGACATCGCTTATCTTTGGCGCTACGTCGTCACCGACAACGGCGATCTACGTCAAAAACGTAAACGCACAGAAACATCAAGATTCGAATCCCGCGGCCTACACAGCAATAGTGAAGAATCATTACGTTGATGACTATTTACAAAGTTTTACCACAAAAGTAGAGGCCAGCAAGCGACCTGCGCAGTATCCATCGCGAGGCACACTACGAACTACGTCAACGGACATTGAACTCGCAACGCGTTCTACAGGGCCTAGGAGAGGCCACATCGAGCTCTACAACACAACAGTCGCCTCGAGATCTACACGACGGGGCGAAAATAGAGCGACTACTCGGGTTGCTACGGCAACCGACAGCGGACATACCTGTCCGTTAACCAATCCAAAAAGTGTACACTGCTACGAATAGTGTGGTAATAGTGTATGGCATAAACATTATTCATATATAAGCTAATGGGCCGTGGACTCAGACATAAACAAAGAACACTGGTTGCGCCAAATTGCGCTTAGTAAAAATTGTCTCTGGCATAGACAAAGGGGCGGATTTTTTAATGGTGTCTATGATTGCAATGTGCGAACCCGCCGCGAGATGGCCTCGTGGAGCGGCGCGTACCCATTCACATCCGCTCGTTCACTCTGGTTTCGATTCGGCGCGCGCGTGGTTGATCGCACTTGTTTTCGAATTTTTTTTGGTACCACGCTAATCTATTTAGTTGCCCTTTCCGCATTATCGCAACCGGCTTATTAATCGAGCCGGCCGCTTCATTTCGGGAGTTTCAAGTGAATTCCAAATCGCTGCCCTGATAATCTCATATCTCCATCGCAACGTGAGATAACATTGATGTGTTAATTACTGTGAAATAGCAAAAAATAACTCTGGATTGTATGTGCCGTGTGCTTGGACGATCGTCAAGATAAACCCCAGGAGAAAACAGATAACTTCGCCATCGGATGCTTGTGGATTCGAGGAGGAGTCTTGGAGAAGTGGGCCGCCATAGTTCGAGCGTCGTTTCAAAGGTTAGTACATTGTGGTCTTAGGCATCTTTGAGAAATCCGTGTTTATCTCCTGCTAGACGACAATATCTGGGGGTTGTGTTCTGGTGATAGGCAGTTCGCATTGCCAGCGCATACGCGGACAGTTTACTGTACTGTCCATATTTCCTTCGAGCCGGATATTATCTATAGTTTGGTTGCTAATTGCCAGAAATATCGCCTGTACGTTGCACATACATCTTTAAACCGCATTGTCTCGCAAATCTCGCATTTTTCGCATTTTTTTTTGTTGATAAACGAAAGTAATATCAATAATCGCATTAACTCACATCGCCTAATAAGTAATTTTTCATATTTATTAGTTTATCGCTAAAAATCATCGCCATTTTGTTTCGCCAATTCACAAGGGCCAAGGCTTGATTGAATGAAATTGAATGCCTATAATATATATTTTTTAATAATATTTTTTTTACGGCTTTGACATCAGCCTTTTAGCCATATTGAAAGTCTTATGTGAATTGTGACATCTGTCAAGTGACATTAACATTTCGTTCCGGGTAAATAACACATTTATTGGCGTACACATATTAAATGTTTTTTTGAAGCGAATTTAGCTTACTTTGGATTATTATTCGCTTTAATCAAATCAAATAAGTAAATACAGTCCACAAATCGCAAAAAAACAAGTCGCTTTTCCCGCAAATAATCTGTTTTGTTATTGATACGCCGTGTGGTGACGGCAGCGCAGAATACGATTTGTCACCACCCCAGTTCTACTTCCGAGGGTGTCGTAGGAGCCGACTAAGGAAGCCTTGATAGTAGTTACCATCTACTACGGTCATTGTACGTTTGGTTTGTCGCAAATTCCCTCTTCATTAAGGGAGGTCTTTGTCCAGCAGAATGGACTTAGGTAAGAGGTAATAGGGTACTTCGCGCTCGAATATTAATCTCGCTCGCTCGTTATTATTAATTATTAACTTAATACTGTATTAAGTATTTAAATTTTACCGCAAATAATACTTTAGTAAATATTTAAAGGTTGTCGCATACAACAGTTTAATTTATTAAAGGGTATTCTATGATAGGTTGCATACGCTTGTTAGTAATAATTATAACACTTCTTGGATTCTCTTAAAACATATAGTATTGTTACTGGTGTTACTAGTATTGTTACACCCCATAAGTTGGTGAGGCAACTGATAGAAATATTCTTTTTCTACATTTGTTTGTTGTTTTCTGTTCCAATTAGTAGTCATGGGTGATGAAATTCAACTGAAATTATACATCGCTAAACGCGATAGCTATTTCGCTCGCCTTCAGTCAATTTATGATTTGTCGAAGTCGCTTAATACTGATCGATACCGTAGAAGTTTTCTAGCGAAGGCAAAAAAAGTAGATTCCTTACGTGCTGACATGGTCACAGCTTTAGACAATATTAATTCAATATCGCTTGAACTAGAGTCAACACATGTAGTTAATTTTAGCGCTTTGGAGACATTCGATGACTTGGCTGATGAAATTGAAGCCACGGTTAGTTCTCTAACTGAGAAATCGGAATCTAAATCCGCCCCTAGTGGGAGTTCTGGGAACCAAGCCCCCCACATTAAGGTACCGCGTATTGAATTACCTAGCTTTGACGGTGACATTGAAAATTTTCCATATTTTTATGAAACATTTAAACGTGTAATTCACACTAATTCTGAATTATCCGATGGAGATCGGATTCACTATCTTTTGCGTTGCCTTAAGGGACGGGCTCTTAATATAGCGTCAGGAATCACTCCATCCGCGGAGAATTATCCAGTGGTATGGAATGCGCTTATCGCTAAGTATTTAGATAGCAGGGCGCTCGCAGTTAAATACCTAAACCAGTTATTTTCTCTAAAACTAACTGGCGCGCCCACCCCCGCTAATGAAGAAAAAGAATTTGATAAATTTACGGCTATAATTGCTGGTCTTAAACAATTAAAAATAGACAATTTAGCCGATTTTATTTTCACGCATCTGGGTCTTAAGTTAATAGATGCCGACATGGCTAAACAATATGAAATGTCACTTCGCTTTAAAGAGAATCCACAGAATGTTGACTACGAGTACTTTATTGAATTTATTCGCGAACAAATTAAAATTTTATATCGCACTTCTCAGACTCAACCCGCCAATCGTGGGCCTACCTCTCCTCACACCGCCGCTGGTGGTAGACCCTCGCATTTGTCCTCTGCTAAGTTGACACATGCACATGTGTCCACCAACACTAAATGTTCACTTTGTAAAGCGGTTCATAACCATTTATTCCAATGTAATGAGTTTAGGAAAATGACCGCTACAGCTAGATATAAATTTGTAAAGGAAAATAGAATGTGTATCAACTGTTTGAGTAACCAACATTTGATATCCAAGTGCCAGTCGACAAATACATGCAGGGAATGTCATGCTAAGCATCATTCCCTTTTACATTTTGATTCTTCGCGCGCCTCACCTACTGACACATCCGTGATGCGCGGTTCGACCAGGGCCACTCCCCCGAACGCTTCACATGAGGACATAGGCGCTCAAGCTGCGTCATATTCCGCAACAGACAAGGTTGCCTTATGTACCCACTCCGCAATTAGTAACCCTAAGCGTACCACAGAGGTTCTTGCTACTGCTAAAATCGTCGTAATAAATAGCAAAGGAAAGGATGTGATCGTTAGGTGTTTATTGGACCCCGGGTCGCAAAAGAATTACATAACGTCTCGCTGTTGTCGCATGTTAGGTTTGCCTGTTCGGGCAGATAGCATAAAATCCGTTAAGGGAATCGGTGGTACTTGTCAGCCGATTCGCGGTTCGGTTAATTTCGCGTTTTGTTCACGGTTTAACTCGCAGCCCACATATCGCATAGGCGCCTTGGTGTTGGATAATATTACAGGTGAACTGCCTTTGTGTTGCATCAATATGAATGATATTTATCATATTGACCCTGGTTTACTCGCTGATGACACGTGGGGCTTGCCTGGTAACATAGACGTGTTACTCGGGGTAACTCTTTTTGCAAAATTGTTGCGACCAGGTCACATCACGGGTTTACCAGGATGTCCTGACGCTTTGGAAACCGTGTTGGGCTATATGCTCATGGGTCAAGCGCCGATTGTTGAATCTCCTAAAGACACGCTGTCATGTATCGCTACGCAATGTCACTGTTTTGAATAAAAGTGCTTTGTTAGGAGACTAGCGCCATCTGCGTGTGATCTCCACAAACACGGGCAAGATTATCGATTCATCGATATTCCGGCTGTGCCTCGCCCTGCGCGGATTGTCTTTGCCCACTCTCGACTGTCATTGTGAATGACTTGCGTTCTCCCGTCGCGAAAGCCATGCGGCATTAATTTTGTATTTGATATATTGCGAATATTTCGTGAAGAATTGTCGCTAATTGATTTGTGCCCAATTTGTTTAGAACGGCGTGGAGCCGAAAGTGTTTGTATTACGTAAAGAACAGTGATTTGTGTCAAATGTAAAACGCGTGACATGGCGTCATTATAAATTGTTGGTTTTTACCTATTTCCCGTGTGGAACGGAAGTATTTGTTATGTGAATAAAATTGACTATAAAGGAAACTTGTTGTGCTGTGTTGGAGTGGTGCTATAAATACAACGTATTCGTTTGGGGTGACATACATGAGCTCATGGGGAGGTTAGATTTAGGGACCCCATTTTCTTCACCACTGACTTGGGACCCGTGCTGAGACCTGAGGCCGTCGCCAGCCCTGAGTAGGACTTAGGGCTCGACGCGAAGGCCAGGCGAGGCTGCCTGAAGACTGCGTGGATGCGGTAAGTTTTGTGATTAGTTTAATTACTTTTAATTAGAATTAAGTTTAACTCATAATTAGGTTAGGAGGTTCCCTGGACCTTATCTGGGGTGGTAGCAGACTGCGTAGGTTTGTTTGTGTGTTTGTTTGTTGCCGGTGGGATTGCCGGACTCGTACCAAGAGCGTAGTTAGTAACATTTCTTGGTAGCAGAACGTAATCTTAGCTATCTGCGCCAACAGTCACGACTGTTTCGACTTACGTAAATTTTGGGAGTTGGAGGAAATACCTACCCCATTCACTCTGAGTATGGATGATAAATATTGTGAGGATTTTTATTGTTCCACCACTACTCGCATGCCGTCTGGCAAGTATGTTGCCGCTTTACCGTTTAAAACTGACCCATAAGTTTTGGGAAATTCCTTTGATATCGCTCGCCGTAGATTCTACAGTCTTGAACGGAAACTTAAATCGCTTCCAAACGTAAAGTTACTTTATGATGATGTTATTAGGGAATACTTGGAAAATAATTATATTTCGCCTGTCGACCATGCTCTCAAGAATTCTTCTTCTGGAAGGCCCGCTTGCGATCAAATCACTTATCATATTCCTCATCACGCCGTGATCCGTGAGGATAAAACGACCACCAAATTGCGTGTGGTACTGGACGGTAGCGCCCGTACGGATAACGGGACGTCGCTCAACTGCATTTTACATGCAGGGCCTGTCTTGCAAGCAGACCTGCTCAACATATTGCTGAATTTTCGCCTGTTCGGCGTCGCTATTTCCGCTGATGTAAAGGCAATGTACCTTCGCATAGGTATTCGTCCCGAGGATCGTCCATTTCAACGTATTCTCTATCGCTTCCGCGAAGATGAAAAGCTACAAGTTTTTCAGTTCTGCGTTCTTCCATTTGGTCTTAAATGTTCTCCTTTTTTAGCTATTCGCACTGTCCAACAGTTGTGCCAGGACGAAGGCCAGCACTTTCCTCTGGCAAGAGACATCTTACAACGAGATATATACATGGATGACGTAGTTAGCTCTATTTCAACCGCGAAAATGGCGGTAGAGTCCGCAAATCAACTAATAAAGATTTTTGAATTGGGTGATTTTCAATTGACTAAATGGTCGAGTACGATGAAGACGTTCTTCAGTCCATTCCGGAACCATTACGACTGTCGCAAAGTGTAGATTTAAGTAAAGACCCTACCCAAAAAATATTAGGTCTTCGCTGGCATCAAGATAAAGATTATTTTGCCTTCCAGGTGAACCCTAATAATCTCCCATGTACGAAAAGGAATATTCTTTCGTCCATCGCTCGACTTTTTGACGTCTTAGGTCTGGTCGCACCTATGATTCTGTACGCTAAGTTATTAATCAAAGAATTATGGCTTGTTAAATTGGGCTGGGACGATCTCCCACCAAATCGCATTGTTCGCCTTTGGGAGCAATTTCAGTCGGAATTGCCCCTTGTATCGCAATTAAAATTTGAGAGACACCTTGGTGTAGTGGAAAGCTGTCAATTATCGTTAGTTGGATTTGCTGATGCTAGTGAGAAGGCTTACGGTGGTGCAGTGTACGCCCACGTTGTCAAGCCAGATGGTAGCATCGTTATGTCATTGGTCTGTGCGAAGTCGAAGGTTTCTCCATTGAAGGTGGTGTCTCTAGCTCGCCTAGAGCTGAACGCCGCTGTCCTTTTATCAACTCTACTCAAAAGAGTTCACACGCTTTACGCTGCTCGATATGCTATTGAAGCTGTCATCGCATTCTCTGACTCTACCGTCACGCTAAATTGGATTCATTCCTCAGCGCATCGTTGGCACACGTTCGTGGCCAATCGTGTCGCTAAAATTCATGAAAATTTGCCATCCGATAACTTTTACCATGTAAAGGGCTCGGAAAATCCGAGTGATTGTCTGTCCCGCGGTCTAACTCTGGCTCAGTTAGTCCACCACCCAATGTGGCTTACTGGACCGTCTTGGCTAGCTCTACCCCGCTCTGAGTGGCCTGTAAAACCATTCATATCATCGGAATCACAGGAGCTTCCTGAATTAAAACCAGTCGCTCTTCCTGTGCTTTCCCCCGCAAATTTAACCACAAATGGTCCGTCTGAGAACATGTTATATGAACGCGCTGCTAGATTTTCCTCTTGGGACAAATATTTGAGGACCATTTGTTTTGTTTATAAATTTATGAAAAGGCTTCCTAAAGGGCCAATTTCCGCCTTTGACTTGGAGTTCGCTGAGAGAGTTGTGTGGCACATGGTTCAAAGGGCTCACTTTGAACCTGAGCTGGAACGCTTATCTCAGAATCGCACTTGCTCCGGGCCTATTCAAAAATTGAGTCCTTTCCTTTATAAAAATCTTACACATATTGGAGGTCGTCTAGAGAATTCTGAATTGGAGTTTGATGCTCGCCATCCCATTCTCCTACCGCATAAAGATCGCATCGTCGAACTTTTAGTTTCGCACTATCATATGTCAAACTTTCATACAGGTCCCAACCTGCTCGTCTCTCTATTACGTCAGAAATATTGGATCTTGTCCGCAAGACGTATTGCTCGTCAGATTACCTTTAATTGTAATATTTGTTTTCGGGCAAAACCTCGACCCGTTTTTCCTATTATGGCTGAACTTCCACAATTTCGGGTAGAAACTGCTCCTAAGGCATTTTCTCATTCTGGGTGCGATTTTGCGGGCCCCTTAAGCGTGACTTCAGTGCGTGGACGGGGTCAGAAGACCAGAAAGGCATATATATGTCTTTTTACATGTATGACGACTCGTGCTCTACATCTTGAAATCGCCTCGGATCTGAGCACCGCAAGTTTCTTGTCCGCTCTAAAGCGGTTTCTCGCACGGAGAGGTCCCGTGGAGGTAATGTATACTGACAACGCTACCAACTTCATTGGTGCCCGCTCCTATCTTCGAGATCTCTATCGATTTTTATCTAAGGAATGCCAGCCTTTATGGGAAAGGGAATTGGTTGAACACCGCATTACGCTTAAGACAATCCCAAGTAGAGCGCCTCATTTCGGAGGGTGTTGGGAGAGTGAGGTCAAGAGTGTCAAAACTCATCTTTTAAAGGTGATAGGTCACCAAATCTTATCAATCGACGAACTCAACACAGTGTTGACGCAGATAGAGTCCTTGTTAAACTCTAGACCGTTATATCCGCTTGGTTCTGATCCATCGGAACCAACCGCTTTGACGCCATCGCATTTTTTCACCCGAAGCCTCTTGTTTTGATGCCCACTCGCAACGTTAATGAATCTCGTCTGCATCTTATTTCGCGATATGAGTTAATGGATAAACTTGTTCATTCTTTTTGGAATAGGTGGCGCTTAGAGTATCTACATACTCTACAATCCAGACAAAAATGGAACACTCCGACCAATCCAGTTCAGATAGGTACGTTGGTAGTCTTTATTCAAGATAATGTTGTGCCATTACATTGGCCGTTAGGTATCATAACTTTATAACATATCTTTCCGGACAAAACCGGTACAGTCCGAGTAGCGTCTGTAAAAACAAAGGGTGGAACGGTGCTTAATCGCCCAGTTGTTAAGTTGTGCCCGCTGCCAACTCAATAATATCACAGTTTGTTTAAACTTAGGTTAGATATTTTTAAATTCTGTAAGTTCGCTTCGCTTCCCATACTGGGATTTAAACTTAATTTTTAGTAGTAACGATCGCTTAGCTGTCTCACAATGGGACTTAAACCTAATTTTTGTAATAACAGCTCCGCTCTATACACTGTAGAGTAGGAGCATCTTAGACTTATACAATTACGTAGAGTCTGACTATGTGCAACCTACAGATATATTTCCTGCGCTTTAAGTTTTGAAAGTAGGGCCTTTCAAGCCGGGGGAAATGGTTGCGCCAAATTGCGCTTAATAAAAATTGTCTCTGGCATAGACAAAGAGGCGGATTTTTTAATGGTGTCTATGATTGCAATGTGCGAACCCGCCGCGAGATGGCCTCGCAGAGCGGCGCGTACCCATTCACATCCGCTCGTTCACTCTGGTTTCGATTCGGCGCGCGCGTGGTTGATCGCACTTGTTTTCGCATTTTTTTTGGTACCACGCTAATCTATTTAGTTGCCCTTTCCGCATTATCGCAACCGGCTTATTAATCGAGCCGGCCGCTTCATTTCGGGAGTTTCAAGTGAATTCCAAATCGCTGCCCTGATAATTTCATATCTCCATCGCAACGTGAGATAACATTGATGTGTTAATTACTGTGAAATAGCAAAAAATAACTCTGGATTGTATGTGCCGTGTGCTTGGACGATCATCAAGATAAACCCCAGGAGAAAACAGATAACTTCGCCATCGGATGCTTGTGGATTCGAGGAGGAGTCTTGGAGAAGTGGGCCGCCATAGTTCGAGCGTCGTTTCAAAGGTTAGTACATTGTGGTCTTAGGCATCTTTGAGAAATCCGTGTTTATCTCCTGCTAGACGACAATATCTGAGGGTTGTGTTCTGGTGATAGGCAGTTCGCATTGCCAGCGCATACGCGGACAGTTTACTGTACTGTCCAAACACAATACGACAAAAATGACGACGCTAATTCTACTACACAGTAGGTACAATCAGTCACAGAGGTAGAACTCCAAGATAAAGGTTCCGATGATAATCAATTAATTAATCGATGTGAAAAGATATAAGATCACCAATAACATCAGTGCAAACGGGTGACTTTCCAACTACTTTCCATAAAAAAGTGTATTGAAATAGATAAAATTTTTTCTTCCTTCCACACTAAATCAGTTGGCCTAAGCGCCAATCTGTAAGGCGAAATTCTCCCATAGGTTTTCATCAAATTAGCGCGTTTAAACAAACAAACAAACAAACTCTTCCGCTTTATAATATTAGTATAGATAAACCTACATTACCACTGACTCACTCACTGATTGACAAAACTAAGCTCCCAGCGAGAGAGCTTCTGTCTCTGTTCCTTGTGAGTGGGGAGTGCCAAGATTACGACAGTTTTCCCTATGTTTCTGTGATGCCTAAGAACTAGGTCTGTTCGTATTTGTTTTTTAAATTATCACAGATTTTGAAATATTTACTTTATTTATTGACTTTAGTGATTTCATACATAACAAAAAAGTGCAAATATTTTCAAATCTACAATGAATTTTTAGGAAACAAAAACGTACAGACCTATTTCTTAAGCATCACAACAACATACTAAAAAATCATAACTCTAGGTGAGCCTTAGAGGGTGGTAAACTTTATCGCTTTTGTATGCAGGCCACGTGGTTCACAATCCTCTTAAAATCATTCTGATAAACATTTTTTCAATTTGCAATATTACGTCGTTAACTAGAAAATATACCACAGTTTGTATAAAAATCGTAGTTTAATAAAATTATTAATTATTATTCTTAAAAAAGACTGAATAATTCAGCACAGTTTCTAATGTTAAACTATATTATGTGAAAATAAACATTATTATGAAGATTTAAGCATTTTATTTAGTATTCAATGTTGATATAGCGTGCGATTTGTAAATGTTACATTATTATGTTAGGTACCTAGTAGTTATTTACTAAAATCACGTTTTTTTCACAATCTAGTAACCATTCAATGTTGTTGTGTAATGTCGTTGCCGCTTATCATAGATGCAACGACATCACACAACAACAAAACGGTTACTAGCATGTGAAAAAAAATGTGATTTCAGTAAATAATTATAGGTACCTAACATAATAATATAACATTTACAAGATCGCACCAGTAGAGGCCACTCTATAACCTTTAGTAAGCACAACGCCATGTTTAGTAATCATAACTTCGAAAATATTAATAGTAACAAAAATAATACATTTTATAGAATTTATAGTTCTTATTATTAAATATCAAGTAAATCGTAGCACACATTCGATGATCTCAACTCTTCGTGTTGTTACAAGTAGGTAATAATCTGGTAAAGAGTACCATGTACAAAGTATTGCCAATCATTAGTGTTTGTAGCCTTTACTACATAAACTAGGTAAGGATAAAGAAAACTCTGTTTAGTATATACGAGTAGAACACGGCTATTCTTGCTGTGTCGATAACAATAAGAAAGTCTAGTTCTAGCAATCGTTGTTCTTGTAAACGCTACAAGAGTTTTTTCTCCGTGCGCCCACACCAGCTCTACCACCTGAAAAGGTTCATTACACGGAACCTTATACTTTTACAGGTTTGGATTACCTCGGTCCAATATTAGTTAAAACCAAATCAGGTACCTACTGAGAAGAGATGGATTTGCCTATTTACCTGTCTTGCCGTACGCGCCGTACATTTGGAAGTTATGAGGGATTTAACAACAGAAGTACTTCTCGCCCTAAGATGATTCATAGCTACTAGGAACGTACCCACAATAATTACATCTGACAATGCTACTAATTTCAAGTTAATATCGGAAGTTATGACACAACCTTATGACATAGAAAAGAAAATTAAGTGGCGTTTTATCCTAATTAGCGCCATGGTTCGGGGGTTTCTACGAGACTTGTGGGTATGGTCATAGTCTGCATGAGAACGACTCTTCAGAAACATCTTACTGGCAATTAACTTAGTACCTCGGTCAAGGAAATTGAAGCCGTTGTCGACTCCCGCCCGTTAACATATGTCAACAAAGACTTACTACATATACTTAAGCCCTCTGATTTCTGCGCTATTGGAAGGACTATAGTAACAGACACCGCGAGTGATGAATCCTTACCTCAACAAACACAGACGAAAGTTGGAGTGTACAAAGATGGAAGAAAGGCATCAGCATATGTTGACAAACTCCTACTGGACTACGTGAGAAACGCTGACGACCCATCGCTCGGCCACCTGAGTACAAGGCTGTGGGAGGAGGGCGAGAGGGAAATTGTTAAAGGACTCTCCCCCATTTACAAAAAGAACAAGGAGTAATTTTAAAACTGATGTTAACAGGGACTGTCTGTTGGCATAAAACAATAACAAGTAAAGGGAATACATCAAATACATAAGTTTACGTTCAGAGTTTAAGGATTTTAGTTGAGTGATTGACCGATCGCCGGCGGGAAGAGAAACAAACGCTCCGGAGCAAATAAATCGTAAAAAATATAAAGCCACTAAAAAGTGTATAAAAACTGTACGGGACCGGCCGCACATTTATTGTGCGCTGGTGTTTTCTGTTCGTGTGTTTCCTTTCTCACACGTGGGGCACGCTATGCTGACCGACGCGGCTGAGGCTCTCGGAGCTGTGGTAGGGTACGATCTGGTAATTGTCTTAGAAACAGGATAGATTGACGGTCAAAGAAACAACAATAATTGACTTAAGGTGAAGATATAGGCAAATGGCCTTGAAGTGTGAAATAAATTGTTAACTCGTAAATATGGTGATAATTTCCATATTGCTCTTCGTCATGCACTAGATAGCCCTTTAAATTATTTTATGAACTGCCGTTGAAACTATTATTGGTGATCCGTCTAGCTTTAAAACTTGCCGTGGCCACTTTTGGCGGAGGCAAGTTTTAAAGCTAGACGAACTAATGTAAATACTTTCAATGGTGGTTCATAAAATAATTAAAAGGGCTATCTAGTGCATGACGAAGAGCAATATGGAAATTATCTCCATATTTACGAGTTAATAATTTATTTCAAATGAGGGCGCCACTTTAAGGCCATTTGCCTATACCTTCACCTTAACGACAGATTGTATCCCCAGCCACGGCGAGCCAAACGAATGAACGGACGGGCAGAGTAACGGGGCCAGAATCTCGAATCGTGCTGTGCTGTTCTTCTGTTGTGTCTCGTAATGGGACCCGTCACCACGGCATTTCGAAATGTGCATACACGGCGATACATTTACCATTTTGCGGTTTATTAGTAAACATTAAAAAAACTCACTGTTCATTTTTCTACGGTACATAGTACATACTCGTATTAAAAGGATAAAAAGAAAAAAAATCGGCCATTTCTATATCAGGAAACCCAAGAAACTTTTACAGCTTTACTGAGAATTAAAGAATAAGGTTCATCATCATCCGAGCGTATTCCCGGTTGCATCGTCAGCGGTTACGCTTCAGAGCCCGGGGTCCGCTACCTTACCTAGGTGAATTGACGAGGTTACTGGTTTTTACACAGAGCGACTGCCGTCTGACCTCCGCAACCCAAAGGGTAGACCAGAACCAATCCTAGGATAGGTACAAACGCTAGATGGCGTTCGGTACTAACAGCTTTACGTGCCTTCCAAAGCACGGAATCATCTTTCTTTTCGGATAATCAGGTGATTCAAGCCTGCAACATCCTAACCAGACTGGAAACAACTTTTCACAAAGTATGCTTCCCAGTGGGATTTGAACCCATGACCTCCGGATCACAAGGCAAACGCCTTGACCACTGGACCGCGGAGGCAGTCAGTTTAAGAATAAGGTTACTTCTCTGTAAATTATAATCCAATAAGCAGATGTCCGCAGTTGCTAGTCAGGCCCGCGCATATGCGTTTTCCAGTTGAAATTTTAGCAGCTTAATCTTCTTGTCTTTGGTGGCCGACGGCTTGCTTATCGCCTTCACAAGACCCAACAATCATTTGTTTACGTTTTGTGCCTGCACCGGCTCCACTTCTGATTTCGGAGTAAGCATATCTTCCTCGACATCGTCAATCATCATGGGTTTAGTGGGCGTTATCAGGGTTAAATGCGAGCAAAAACAAAATAAGTAATCGCTTTTCATTAGCTTTTCATACAATTTTATTCCATGTTTTGTTACAATGCTTTGTCACTTTACTATTACACTTAATTTATAATTTTAAAGCCATTGAATGAAATCTGAGCAGTGGATTCAGGACACCGCTCGTGCTCTTCTAAATACCAAATATCTCCAGGATCCACCTCGATCCAAAATTATTATTCAAAATGTACGCTACACCACACAATTGATTATCTTCCCGAGAAAAACCAAGATGGCACCTGACCCCACTCCGGGCTGGCCCTCTGCTCTGATTGGCTATGACATAAATTGCAAAAATCATAATTTAATAAATTGGTTGGATTTTACACAAAGTAAACCATTTCAGAAATCATATTATATTAAATTAGGTTTTACAAAATATTTAAATTGAAGACAATCAACTTTTATTTAACATTAAACGCTATTTAAACAGCAATGAAAACGACTTGACACTTCCTCCGATATATATTATATAAGTATCACTCCATTCTTTATGTTTCAAAGAAGTTTCTATTTACTATTTTATTTATTTACTTTTTGACGTGACAACGTCTTAAATTAGGTTGCGGCTGGGAGTCACTTATGAAAAAGTGTAACGCTCGGTAACGTTACGATGAGTCACCGAACGAGAGAGAGGCCCGCCGAATGCCTTGCGTCTCTCTCCCACTCAACTATGATCGGTCTGCCGCGCGCGCAGCACTAGCGAGAAAAAGACGTTGTCACGTAAAATCTTCGCCCGTAAAACCGACTTTACAGGCAACCATTTTTTTTTATCACACTTTTAGAAGTCAATATCGTTAAATTTATTCAAAATTGCTTACCTTTCCAACTTATAATTACTTTTGTGTATAAATAATGGCTCCCAAAGAGAAATACTTTAAACTGGGACTGTTTAACGCTGGCTCATTGAATACGGGACATGATGACTTCCTAATAGCTATGTCACGTTTTCAAACAGAAATTGTCGCAATCAATGAAACTTGGCTGCGCTCGGATCAAGGGGCGTGCGCGCCTGCTCCGCCCGGCTATCGTCTTTACACTGCTCCGCGGCCTTTGCATATGAAGGATGGAAAGGGAGGCGGGGTCGGTTTTTACGTAAAGCTCGTATGCAAATGAGGTGTCAAAAGAAGCGGCTCGGCGAGTAGTACTCGAATATCGTAAAAGCCGATATGCCTGCGAGGGAAAATTTTGAATTTTCGACCAAAAAGTGTATTTTGTTGACCAAATTTGTGAAAAATTGAACTACTGCAAAAAGTATTGATTCTATCGAAACGTTATAAAGGAGTATAAGATGCGGCTCAACGAGTTCTATCAGGAAAACGTAAAAGCCGATCGTTACTTATGGGAAAATTTGAAATTTTAGTGAAAGTTTGTGTAAAAATGTAAAATTTTGACTAATAAATGTATGTTTTGTGTTCACAGGTACTATTCTTGTCGTCCTCTGGAAGAGAAGCAGCACACGTATGCAAGACCGCCGCCGGAGTGAATCTACAGCGACAGATCGCGCACCAGACGTAAAGACAATATGTAAAAAATCGATTTTTCGCAAAAAATTTTTGGAAAATTCGTCAAAGGTGCGTGAAAATTTCGGAAAATGAGGTCGGAAAATATTTACAAAATCCAAGGGTAACTATCTTAATACAATTCGTACGTCAAATTAGAATTTTGAGCTCAAAAATTTTTGTGTTTCTATAGAATGTATGAAAATTTTAACAGGCTTAGGTAGACTTAAGCAATACCAAAATAGAACCGCACTCGAATTTTTCAAAAACTATTGTCGCTACGTATGCAAATGAGGTGTCAAAAGAAGCGGCTCGGCGAGTAGTACTCGAATATCATAAAAGCCGATATGCCTGCGAGGGAAAACTTTGAATTTTCGAACAAAAAGGGTATTTTGTTGACCAAATTTGTGAAAAATTGAACTACTGCAAAAAGTATTGATTCTATCGAAACGTTATAAAGGAGTAAAAGATGCGGCTCAACGAGTTCTATCAGTAAAACGTAAAAGCCGATCGATACTTATGGGAAAATTTGAATTTGCGGGGGAAGGGACAAAACGTGCAGGAGTGAAAGAGACGCAACATGTACGTTTTTCCTGTTCTAACTCGAATTCGTCAGTTTTTGATTAACTATGCGATAGATCTTCTTGCGCTGAGTCGTTTCATGTATTTAACTCAATTTACCAAAATTTCGATTTCGGTAACTTTCATTCTCACAGTGCGATTGCAAAACACGCACACAAATTTTATTCAAAATCAGTCATGTTTTACTGTCCAAAATAGTGATTCTATTTGTCTAGCTTTATGTGTTTTATAAAACATAAGTTACTTACTACAACTTAACGGTTTGAAGGCTGTTCTGTTATCTTAAATGTGGCGTTAGTGGCGACGGAGAGAACATTTATATGTTGAAAATACTGTTTTGTAAGACACTGTGTTTAATTACTGGTGAGGTGAGTATGCGAGGTGAGTATAAGCCTAGAGGCGAGGTGGCCCAAAGGCGAGGTAGCCCAGAGGCGAGGTGGCCCAGAGGCGAGGTAGCTCAGAGGCGAGGTGGCCCAGAGGCGGTGTGGCCTAGAGGCGAGGTGGCCCAAAGGCGAGGTGGCCCAGAGGCGAGCTGGCCCAGAGGCGAGGTGGCCCGGAGGCGGTGAGGTGTCCCAAAGACGAGGTGGCCCAGAGGCGAGGTGGCCCAGAGGCGAGGTGGCCCAGAGGCGAGTTGGCCCAGAGGCATGATGATACTAAGTTTAGAATACCAATTAATGAGAGGTGGTGGCTATTTAAATTTGTTATTACAGATGATCTTACAGACGAGAACGGCACGGTGGCTGTTTTGTTTGAGTACGTAGCGTGGAGGCCATTATAATTTGAGATTCCTTGTAAAGAGAAATTTAAAGGTGCTTATTTATAATATCGTAAAGAACAACATTTTAAAGAAAGTTGTTGTAATGTAGAGTGTATCATAGACAAAGCTTGGTCAGGAGTAAGTAAGTAGGCCGAACTATCTCATTCAAAATTCTGTGTTCTTTACAGATTACGATGATGCCATTCATATCACACGAGGACGAGTGAAGTATCAGGATGGCCGTATTGGTGGAAGTGTCAAGTCGTCTTCATTGCTGTTTAAATAGCGTTTCATGTTAAAAGTTGATTGGCTTCAATTTAAATATTTTGTAAAACCTAATTTAATTTAATATGATTTCTGAAATGGTTTACTTTGTGTAAAATCCAACCAATTTATTAAAAGTTATGATTCTTGCAATTTACGTCATAGCCAATCAGAGCAGAGGGCCAGCCCGGCGTGGGGTCAGGCGCCATCTTGGTTTTTCTCGGGAAGATAATCAGTTGTTTCGTATAGTTGAATAATAATTTTGGATCGAGGTGGATCCTGGAGATATTTGGTATTTGGAAGAGCACGAGCGGTGTCCTGAATCCACTGCTTAGATTTCATTCAATGGTTTTAAAATTATAAATTACGAAGTGTAATAGTGAAGTGACAAAGCATTGTAACAAAACATGGAAAAAAATTGTATGAAAAGCAGCTAATGAAAAGCGATTACTTATTTTGTTTTGTGCTCGCATTTAACCCTGATAACGCCCACTAAACCCATGATGATTGACGATGTCGAGGAAGATATGCTGGTATCTTTGTTTCCTTCCTTTTTTTGTTTGTTTCCTTTGTTTGGTAAGGTGGGGACCTTTAAAGTGGGTCCTTACCGTCGAGCTCCGAGCAACGTTCAGCTTCACTGTCTGTTTCACCCAGCGCTCTATATTGTGCCTGGTGTAGAATGCCTCCTGACCGTCAGATTTTGTTTTGTGTTGTATTTTCGCGTCTTTAGCCGGTGGCTTTTCTCTTGCTGTAAAAAAACACTTATATTGAAATCAAGGCAAAATATATTTTGTTATACGATTTCAATAAGTCTGATATACTTTATAAGGACAGATATGAAGGAACGGGGGGCTAGTGCAATTATGGTGAATGACAGAAAGAAGTGGAAGCAGTTGACACAATGGCGGACTAGCAGGGCGGCAAATATTTCGTCGATGAAAAAATCTTGTTCGGCGTGATCTTGGAACTCTTCTTGAAGTGACAACTTCTTTAGGCGCGTTGGTCATTTTTTGAGATGGGAAAAAAACATTGAAGTGCGACACCGTTACCGTAACCGACACCCACTTGTTCACTTTTATCGGCACTCCACTGTATTTCATTGAATTATGTGACATAAAAGAGAGCAACAAACAAAAATAAAATAAAATATTTATAAAATCTTAAATTAGTCAATACGCCAACGCGTAGCTATCGTTATATTACAAGCACGCGGATCTGACTGGAGGCGTAAGGGGTAAGTAATATAACAAATAAACACAAAGTATATATATTTTAAGATAAATATCAACGAAATATATAATTTTGGTCAGTATAATTATCAATTGAGATAAAAATCAAAAGAAATAAGTTTAAAAAAACTAAAATCTTTTATTATAACAATTATTCAACATATCAAACCTTTATTATACCGTTTTATTATTATAACATTTAACAAATCGATTAGTTGTTATGTATAATAAACGTTATATATACATATTATTACGCCTAATAATCATTGGTTATACGAATAAATGAACCTATAACCTATAGGTTTTCCCTAACCTAGTAAAATGGATAGAACCGACCTAGTTGGTCGCAGTTCTAACATCACAAAAATAATACGTATCACAATTTTTTTTATTTATTTCATACTTTGTCCTAATAATTACATACAATAAAATAATGTAATATGAGGTTAATTACTTTTTGTTTTACTTTCCGTTTGCTTTACTAATAAATAGATTACCTACATCTTTGTTTGAATGATGCACCTTTTGCTGGCTACTCCGCATTTTTTACAAGAAAATGAAGTTTATGAGCTTGCGCGAATTTGAATTATTTCGTACTACATTTCAAACACCAAAAAGGTTTTACTCTATTTTATTCCTAAGTAATCTATTCCCGATCTTTTCGGTGTGGCCCTCGTATTACTAAAATAATTCAAATTCGCAAAATAGACATGGGTCTTAATTAGCTGGTATATTTTCTCAGTTATATATTTTTAATAGGTAAACACATTTTGATTTCTATAGATTTTGATTGATATGAGTAGATTTTCGATTGATATTTATTTAAAATAGTATACTTTTTGAATGGTATACATTTTGGCATGTATACTGCACAAGTTGTATAACAGGTGATATTTAGTGTTCATAAACGTTATAAAAAATGGGTTTATGCTTTTCGAATTAAAAAATTTATGAATATATAGCTTTTAAGAATATAATCAGTAATGATTATGTTAAGTTCACATTATATCTTTTGAACTTTATTTAAATGAAAATATATAATTTGTTAATATTTTTAAACTATCGCGTTGCATTATTATTAAATTCATGCATACGGGAATTAACGCGAAACGTACCTTTTTTTTATTTATTTTGCTGACGTTTCGTTCGGGTTTCACCGAACGTGGTCCCAGCTTGACTGAAGCAGCGATGACGCCTACGCCTCCCCCTGCCCGGTGTTAACTTCGTCCACCGTCATATTGTTCATTCTCCAAGTACCGTCACACACTACAATCACAGTGTCCCTATTCCGTAACGCAACCGTTTTGTGGTGATTAACCGATTGTGCACCAAACCGGGGTTGTGTTTTGTTAATCACTGGATTCCACACTGCTGACAATTTAAGGCCATCTTCTCGGTTGAAATTGTTAGGATGTTTCTTAATTTCAATCGCCTCACGTACCATTCTAGTGCAATAGTGGCAATCGCCAGCGAGGACTTGCGTACGATGAAATTCAATCCAGTGATTAGCGCCTGCTTCGAGTAAATGTTCTGCAATGGCCGATTTGGTGATTTGTCGGTTCTTTACAGCGGCGATGTGCTCCTTGATCCTCTCAGCTATAGTCCGCTTCGTTTGACCTATATAGGAAGCACCGCAGCTGCAATCCACCTTATAGACGCCTGGAGTTTGTAGTGGCAGCACATCCTTCGGAGTGCCTACCATGTTGATTACTTTACTACATGGTGTGTATACTGTAGGTATAGAATACGCTCTCAACATGGTTTCGATCTTATCTGTTACTCCTTGGACATAGGGCATGTATGCCGGCTGCCTACATACATCCGGGTGCTTGCGTCTCCTTTTCGGTAGTATGTGCGTCCTGCTAAACTTGTAACCGTTGTTCCTGAGTACCTCCTGAACCTGATTCAGCTCGCTTTCCACATGCTCAGGGTCACAGAGGTCAAGTGCCCTTTTAAGTGATATCACAACGGATTGCAAGTGACGCGGGTGGTGATGTGATGTGGCATGTAGGTACCTGTCTGTATGTGTAGGTTTCCGGTACACACAGTGAGACATGAACCCATCGGGTCTAACGGTTATTTTGACATCCAGGAAGGACAACGATCTGCCTGTTTCCATCTCATAAGTGAACTTTATCTTCGGGTGGATTGAGTTAAGATGTTCAACATACTTATCTACCTCATGTTTTCCTCCTTTCACGATACTGAAAACGTCATCTACGTATCCCTTCCACAACTTAATCGTTTTAGGGCCAATGCTTAACGCTTTTTCTTCAAAATGTTCCATCCAGAGATTAGCAAGTACAGGGGCTACGGGACTTCCCATTGCGACACCATCAATCTGGAGAAAGTATTGACCTTGAAAAAGGAAATAATTGCCATCTAAACAATTTTCCAGTAGCTCAATGTAGTTAAAGGGCATCTCGTTGTCACTCAACTTTTCTTTTACGACATCCAAACACTCCTTAATTAAAACGTTAGTGAAAAGTGACTCCACGTCAAAACTCACCATCACTTCGTCCGGTTCCAATGTAAGACCTTGTAACATTTGGATAAAATGTCGGGAATCCTTTACAAAAGACGTTGTTTTTCCCACTAGTGGCTGTAATACTGACGCAACGTGCTTCGCAAGATCGTAAGTAGGAGAGGCAATTTGACTCACGATTGGCCGCAACGGCACGTTGGACTTATGTATTTTAGGTAGGCCATATAATTTTGATGGTTGATGTGCTTTAGGCTTATATAATTTGTCAAACTCGTCATCTGTAAATAAGTCTCGATTGTTCTGGATGAGAGCTCGTATTCTACGTGTGACTCTGGCCGTCGGATTGTACGTGACCGGTTTGTACACCTCTTCATCACATAGCAGATTCCCTATTTTCTGCCGGTAATCAGCTATATTCATCACCACGGTGGCGTTTCCCTTATCGGCCTTAAGCACTAGAATATCTGGGTTTTCCTTTATACTTTTTAGTGCTTGACGCTCTTCCATAGTTATGTTACTAGCCGGAAGTTTTGATTTCCTAAGTAATAATTTCATCGTACGCAAGTCCTCGCTGGCGATTGCCACTATCGCACTAGGATGGTACGTGAGGCGATTGAAATTGAGAAACATCCTAACAATTTCAACCGAGAAGATGGCCTTAAATTGTCAGCAGTGTGGAATCCAGTGATTAACAAAACACAACCCCGGTTTGGTGCACAATCGGTTAATCACCAGAATACGGTTGCGTTACGGAATAGGGACACTGTGAGTGTTGTGTGTGACGGTACTTGGAGAATGAACAATATGACGGTGGACGAAGATCACACCGGGCAGGGGGAGGCGTAGGCGTCATCGCTGCTTCAGTCAAGCTGGGACCACGTTCGGTGAAACCCGAACGAAACGTCAGCAAAATAAATAAAAAAAGGTACGTTTCGTGTTAATTCCCGTATGCATGAATTTTATATAATATGTTAGTATATCAAACAATACGCACCCACGGGGAAGCGCGAAGGAAGGTAAGGGCCAACTCGAAGTAAACGGGTAGTACACATATAAATACACTATCACTTTTTCCTAACAGGCCCCTCCGATTTCCTTAGGTGTAGGAGACCAAGGCATGTGCTCAACGATCCGGATGACCCCATTAGTCGTGCGATTCCCCCCGCCGTAGAGTCACCTACGCAACGCAGACACAGAACAAACATTAGCTCGATCACGAATCCCACTCGCCGGCGAAAGCGGATCAGAAATAGGAATAGGACTGGCGCGTTCACGAGGTACCGAACGGTACCCGGACGCTTTTCATGACGCGGATCTCAGTGACGCCCAAAGCCGAGATTCGTTCCCACCCGGTGGGAGCCCTTTGTGCTGTCACTTTACGGTGTGGACAACATCTTGCCATTTTGGCAAAATGTTGGTCCCGCCTTAAACCCGTCGCGCCCGGTGAGCTGCAAAATGCCTTTAGCATACAGCGTAATATTTCGTTCGAAAAAAAATCCTAACAGGGTAGACAGAGCCATAAAACCCGAAAACCACGTTTATCCACGTGTAGGTCCAAATAAAGTTCTTAACTGGACAAAACGATGGAAAATCAAACTTAACGAGTCAAAATCAATTCAATCATTCTGCTCTGTGCGAGCGTTGAGTGTGGTGGTGTACAGCTAACGATATTTGCGACAAAAATATATAGAATTACGTGCGCTCAAGTTTCAACCGTGTGCCTTATAGTATTACAAGTGAGAATCGCGTGTCTGTGAAGTTTATCTGTGCAGTTGCTCATCCCCGTCACCTGCAATGGACTTACAATTACAACACCCATCGCCAAGCGGCAGGTGCCCATCGGATTCTAATATTCCCAATTCGATCATGGATGAGAGGGACGTTCATTTCGGAGCATCGAAACGTAAACAACTTGATCCCGACATGGCATATCTGGATGAAAAATTTAACAAACAATTATCAGTATGGGATGAGAGGATCATGAACTGCGTGAGTAAAGCGGTCAGTACATCGGGCTCCTGTGAGATGGCTGGCATCTCTGCAAGTCTTAGCGAGATTAATAATAATATGAAAGAACTCAAGGCTGATAACTTGGACATGCGCCGGTCGCTAATTGAAACCAATCAACGACTATGTGAAGTGGAGAAAGCAGTAAAGTACACGTCTGAATGTCACACAATAACAATTCAATGACGTCATAAAATTCCTTATACATCTATGAGTTTGATTGGTTTCACTATTACCAGTGTAAAGTTTATACGTGTCATTGGTATTGCTTATCCACCTCAAATGCGGTAAATTAAAGTCACCCACTAAAAAAAAGTTTGCACTCGGCTCATTTATAAGTCTGACCTGAATCGTGTCACAATATGTACTATATGTTTCATATGATTGATTCGGTGGTATATAGATGGCACTAACAAAATAAAGCTGCGTATTAAGTCGAAACTCAATGCTTAGGTGACTAACTACAGGCGGCAGGTTGTGCTGCAAGGGAACATTATAATAAACTATTTAGTACTGTTTCCTCTGAGTATTCTAAAACATTAAAACAAAAAAGAGTAGTAGTTCATAGTAAATCACAGTTTAGTGAATGGGCTACTACCGGCATCTACATAAGTAGAAACAGGTTATATGATCTATATGCCCAAAAACAATATAACTTTAATCCTTCTTTTATAGAATATGTTAGAAATTATTCTAAAATATTTAAAAAAGTTTGTAGACGAGCCAAGTCGAATAGTATTAGCAAAAAAAAAAAATAATGCTCCTAATAAAATTAAAGAAACATGGAGTGTCATAAATAAGGAAACAGGTAAAAATAAAACCAAAGAAAATATTTGCCGAATCAAATGTAATGGTAAAAATACTTCAAAAACTGAAGAAATAGTAAATATATTTGATGATTATTTTACTAACATTCCTTTGGAACTCACTTCTAATGTGAGTTCTAGCGCCCAGCGTGCTGAGTCTTTGCTTAAGAGTAATGTTAGCCCTTGTTATTCTAAATTTAATTTTAAGCATGTTAGCCCTAGCGATATAATAGATGCTTTTAAACAGTTAAATTTTAAAAAATCAGAAGATCACTGGGGCATGTCAGTAGCCGTAGTAAGTCATATTATACACATAATTGCTGCCGATTTAGCTTTTATATTTAATGAATGTATTGATGAAGGCATATTCCCTAACTTAATGAAATGTAGTAAACTAATCCCCTTATTCAAAAAAGGAGAAAAAACAGACCCTGGCAACTACAGACCTATCTCTATTCTGCCAGTTTTGAGTAAGGTGTTTGAAAAGATAATGCTCAATCAAATGCTACTTCACTTTAAGACCAATAATCTTTTCCATAGCCAACAATACGGCTTTACTGCTGGAAAATCGACCACCGATGCAGGAGTAGCACTTATTACTAATATCTACGACGCGTGGGAAAACAGAAATGATGCAATTGGATCATTTTGCGATCTTTCTAAAGCATTTGATTGCGTTGATCATCCAACACTTTTGCTCAAATTTCGTCAATACGGTTTTGATGATAAGTCAATTAAATTAATAGAATCTTACTTAACTGATAGGCTTCAAACTGTTGATATAAATGGCGTAAAATCACACGGGTCTAATGTGAAAATGGGCGTACCCCAAGGTTCAATTCAAGGACCGTTCCTTTTCTTAGTTGTCAGACCCTTTCTCAACCATGTAAGGCAAGTCATTGACTTGCCTTACATGGTTGAGAAAGAGGCTGACATGGTGCTGTTTGCTGATGACACCTCGCTAATATTTAAAATAGATCGACATAACAGTGATGCTAGCGCGGTGAACAGCACCTTATCTTTAATTTCTGATTGGTTTTCGGCCAATAACCTCATGTTAAATGCAAACAAGACCCAATGCATTCGATTCTCTCTTCCTAATGTGAATCAAGCCTGTGTTGACATACTAATTAATGGTCAGAAACTCGATCTGGTTGAAAGTACTACCTTTTTAGGAATCACAATTGATTCGAAACTTCAATGGGGCGCTCATATAACTAAACTTTCTAATAGGCTTAGCTCTGCGGCTTACGCTGTTAGGAGAATAAGACAATTGACAGATGTAGCAACTGCTAGACAAGTGTACTTTAGTTACTTTCACAGTCTAATGTCTTACGGGATACTTCTATGGGGGAGTGCAGCGGACATTCAGACTATTTTTCTTTTACAAAAAAGAGCAATTCGTGCTATTTACGGTTTAGGATCGAGAGACTCACTGAGGGAATTATTCAAGGAAATAGGTATACTTACTTTTGCATCACAATTCATATTTGAAAATATAATGTATGTAAGGAAAAATATTTCCATGTTCAATAAAGTAAGTGATTTTACAGATAGAAATTTACGTAATAAGAATGACTTAGTTAGCCCGTATTACAGGCTGAATACAGTCAGTAAGTCTTTTATGGGGAAGTGTATACTTTTTTATAATAAATTGTCAGAATCGGTCCTTGATATGCCAGACAGAAAATTCAAAGCTTATGTAAAGAAAGTACTTTGTGAGAAGGCTTATTATAGGACCGATGACTATCTTAAAGACAAAAAGGTCTGAGCTTGGCGCGGGTCCCTCTTAAAGGTTTGTATACTTAGACATGTCATAATTTAGGTACATTGGTACATACTAAATTTACAAATTGACATTATTTTAAATTTCGTAATTCTTATAATTCAATTTAATTATGACAAAATAAACAATGTAATCTCTGTCCATCTATATAACTAATTTTAAGTTTTTAGTTTGTTAGTTGACGTCTTTGGAGAAAACGTGCAGTGCAGTTTGTTGCCGCTTCTTCTGCACTTGCGCCTAGGAAGCGGCGTAAACTTAGCTTTAAGTAACGATTTGACGTCAACATTTGTGCAAAACAAAACAAAGTGACTATTATTAAGAGATATTATAAATATCCTATGATAATAAAGATATTTTGAATTTTGAAATTTTGAATTTTGAACAAGGCGCACACTAGTGCACAGTGTATGCCTGATGGCTATCAGCACACCACCACCGTCTGTAAGCCCGCAGCGAGCAAGGTCACGGTCCGCGCGGAATACTTTATATCTCGCATCGATAAATTCACTATCCGAGATGCCCGAGTGAAACCATGTTTCTGTCAATATTATAACGTCGTAATCATGCGAGAGAATGTTCATGTACAATGTGTGTAGCTTAGTTCTAAGGCCACGGCAGTTTTGGTAGTATATACTAATATTGTTATCCATATATAATAGTGATTCTAGTTAAAAATATAAATTGTAAGTTTTGGTGATGACTTAGTAATTCATATAAAAGGAGTTTAGTTAAAATGGCGGGTAAACAATTGCTTTTAGTGCAAACTAATGATAAATACAATTGACCATAGATATGTTTAGCGGTATGTTTATAGTTTAAATGTAAATAAATTAAGGCAGAACTTTCATTAGGTAACCTCAAACATTGTAGCCAGTTTAGATTGTTACAAATATTAAATATCTGTTTTGATGCAAGTAGGATTCTAAACCTATAATTAGGTATAACAAAAATAAAATTTCCTTTTTGAATAAAGTAATGGGCTAAACTGTTTAGCATAAAGGCACTTAAAATATAACACATATGTAGGTCTAAATATCCATCACTTGATTTTGCTAAGATCCTGGATGCAGCGAACAGCAAGAACTGGGGAAGTGTCCATCTTCCTAACGAGTTACGTATAGGTCGACCAAAAAGGGTATTTTGTTGACCAAATTTGTGAAAAATTGAACTACTGCAAAAAGTATTGATTCTATCGAAACGTTATAAAGGAGTAAAAGATGCGGCTCAACGAGTTCTATCAGGAAAACGTAAAAGCCGATCGATACTTATGGGAAAATTTGAAATTTTAGTGAAAGTTTTTGTAAAAATGAAAAATTTTGACTAATAAATGTATGTTTTTGTGTTCACAGGTACTATTATACTGCTCACTGATTGTATCAATTGTTTTTTTATATCTTCATTCATTGTTTTATTCATGTTCATTATCCAACTGTTTTGTTCAAATACTTTATTTATTTTATTTATTTAATGGAAACAACAAACAGCTACATTATAAATACCAATACAATATACAATTTATACATAAAAAGAGTTATCAATAACGTAGCCCACAGCATTGTTCACAAAATAACAAATAGGGTTTTGGGCTGCTAAATACATACAAGCTTACTAATTAAATAAAAAAAACATGTAGATATATTAAAATTGCTTTTCTGTGACACAGAAGACACATATGTTTCACAGGCAAATGCAGGATTAAAAAAAAGAAAAAGAAACTAAAGTAAAAGGGGGAAAGCTAATTAGGGGAAGTTAATTTTTGGAGGACTAGATTCTTAAATTTAAACACACTGTGTGCAAAAATATCAATTTTCACAAAGTTACTGTTGTAAGATTCCATCATACGATGAAGAGGGGCTCTCAGTCCACTGTTCGTGCGACATCCGCTAAGTGCAAACAGGGGACGAGAACGTATCTCCCTCATTACAGCATTCCTGGGTACAGTATAGCGCAATCTATTTACAATTTCGGTACAGTCAAAAAGGTTGTTAACTATTTTATATAGGGTAGATACTTCAAGGTACTTACGCCTATCACTTAGTGTAAGCATATTATATTTATCAAGTAACATGGGATAGGGTAAGTAGCGTTTGAAACACCTATAATGCATGGCACTTAAGAATTTTTTTTGTAATCTTTCAACAGCATCAATATATTTATTATAATAAGGATTCCATATAGGCACAGCATACTCTAGTTGAGAGCGAACAAGAGTTTTATACAAATATAGGTAAGTGGAGGTTCGTTTGAATTCCCTAGACGAACGCAGAACAAAACCATACATTTTGAACGCTTTATTCAAAATGCTTTCCACATGACTATCCAAACACAATTTAGTGTCTAAAAGAACACCCAGGTCTCTTACGGCTGACACTTTAGTAAGGTTTGTGTTATTTAATTTATAATTGAAATCTATTACATTAAAGTTTTTTGTAAAGGTTATAGTGTTACATTTACTGATGCTCAACTGTAATTTGCTATCTTGACAGTAGGCCGAGAGTCTATCAAGATCTTGTTGTAGACGGAGGCAGTCATCTATACTATTAATTGCCTTGTAAACTTTGAGGTCGTCAGCATACAGTAAAAAGTTAGAGTGATGAAAACATTGTGATATATCATTTATAAAAATTATAAATAACAAGGGACCCAATATGGATCCCTGAAGTGATCGGAACACTCTTGGATTGATACCCATTGACAACAACTCTTTGAGATCTATTGGAGATGTAAGACTCGAACCAACGTAGCAGATTTCCACGGATTCCATTGAAAGCTATTCTGTTTAGAAGCAGTTCATGGTCGACTTTGTCAAAAGCTTTTTTGTAATCCATGTACCCCACGTCAACCTGTATACCACGATCCATTTGTTCAAATAAAAAATTTGTAAACACAATAAGGTTAGATGCAATAGATCTTTGTTTGACGAAACCATGCTGTTCCTGGATTATGGCTTTATGTATGACTGGGTAGATCATATTGTGAACAAGGCGTTCGAACAATTTCGCCAGTGTGCACAAAATGGAGATAGGTCTGTAATTTTCACAGTCATGTTTAGGACCACTTTTATGGATAGGAGTTACGTTAGCACGTTTCCATAATTCCGGGAAAACACCTTCAACCAAGCATTTGTTATAGATAATGCACAGCGGCCGGCAGATATATTTAGCAGTTCTATTAAATAATAAGGGCGGAAGACCATCCGGTCCGGGACCCTTTGAAGTATCCAGAGACTGTAGCTCTTTCAAGATGTCAGATTCACTTAACTTAATGTTAGTTATAAGAATATCATCATCGCTCAAACAATTTGGGGGCTGCCATTGGTTGAGCCTGGGTGAGGAAGGCTCAAAAACAGATTGAAAGAAATCAGAAAACATGTTGCATATAGTTTCCGGGTCATTTGATTTTGCATTTCGATACTGCATTGTGGAAGGTATATTAGATTTAGATTTGCGATTGGCCATATACCTCCAGAAATGTTTTACATTATTCGTTATGTTATCCTCAACTGAGTTTATATATTTTTTATAGCACTCATCACATGTAATTTTGAACTTTTTTCTATATTGAGAGAATACTTCATAGTCAGTTTGATTTTTATATTTTTTCCACTTCACCCAGGCCTTTTCTTTCTTTTTGCATAATCTGATCAACCTATGAGAAAACCAAACTGGATAAGAAGTGTATCTGGTACTGGATAATGGAGCGTACTCTTTTATTAAGTGATCCAAGGTATTCAGAAAAAATTTCAAGGGCCATTTCAGAGGGAAGATGATCCAATAAACCGTTCCAGTTAGTATTTTTAATAGCCGAATTGATTAGGTGGTAGTTCGCCTTATAGAAATTATATTTGGTTGTAGGTCGTCTTTTCATAGATTGTGCTGCGTGACCGACAGTAAAATAGGCAACAAAGGGGGGATGGTGAGAGTTGGCTGATAAAAGAGGGTTAAAAATTTTATGTAGAAACGAGGGAACATTAGACAAATATAAATCTAGGATTCTGCCAAGTCCGTTCAAGTAACCATTATATTGTAAAGCTCCGAGCACTGATATGAGATTACCAAGTAGTGAGCATCTGGCAGATGAACCCTCAGGGTTAAAAGTAACTAAGGGTTCCGCTAATGGAAGTGGCCGAGGAAGCTGAAGTCCATTTGATTTCAGGCATGTTATAGTCTCCAACTATAAAATAGCTGTCAACGTCCGAGGTGATAAGAATATTCTCTAGTGTATCAAAATGGGTCTCATACATATACGCTGGCGTTTTAGGCGGAATATATGCTGCACTTATCATATGTTTCTTAGTGTTGTTGAGGCTAGGTATTTCTATTATAATGTGCTCAATCCTGCTAGGCTGGGAAGGGTCTAGGGCAGATGAGTATGATAGTGTGGGTCTAAGACTCCGGAGAACAGCCACCAGCACTCCACCACCGTCATCCTTGCTCGTAGCATCACGATCTCTGTCCAGTCGGAATACCACATAACGTTGGTCTATGAATTCGTAACTGTCAATTTCGGGCGTCAACCAAGTTTCAGTAAGTATTATGACATCGTAAGCGTTCGATAGAATATTCATGTAAAGAGTATAAAGCTTAGTACGGAAACCTCCACAGTTTTGGTAATAAATAGACAGATTATTTCTATGAACTGAGCTACCCATAATCAGACTGTAATACAATATTTACGTGTATGTTAAGAAGTAATAAAGAATAGGTATGCTGTGCCTTTAGGTTAAATATAAATAGATTGCAAGAGAGTGCTATGCGGGTATAGAGAAGTAATAAAAATAACACACAGATGCTCTTAATATAATCGCTATGTAGGTGTGAGGTAATATGACAGTAAAGCTGGTTAGATATGTTTATTGTTGTATGATAAGAAAAGTAGTGGCAGTAAACTGTATTAAAATTACTTAGCAAAGAATTATTACAAAATAATAATTTCGGTGTATTGTATGTAAAAAGATGTATCTTATTGTCATAAGTACATTGCGCCATATGGCAAGGAACATAAGACAAAAACAAAAATAGGCAAAGTGAAACAACAGTAAATGCAATTAGACGTTCATGTTGAATGAACGTTATTTGTTGACAAAATTCTTGCGAGATCGTCTTCGCATCGGACCGCCAGAGCTGGGCTGTCGTCTCGCTCCCGCAGAAGTATTGTTGCGTTTTTAATCCACACGTACTTGAAGTGACGTTCCCTGGCGGCCTCACGGCATTTACGAAATAAATGTTTTCTTCGCAAAGTCAGATGCTCGTTAATAAATATTGTCGTAGGAGTACCGGGAATACCGACTTTGTCTGTCTTTAACGACTTTACCTTACGGAAGTTACTTAGAAAGTTATCTCTTTGTATGCGTGTTAAAAATTTTACAATTATATTTTTTGGCTTGCTACTTCCTTGTTGGGCGTGCGGGACGCGATGGACGGAGACGATATCTCGTTGAGTGACCTGGGATTTAATGGCGGCGCCGATCGCGTCGACGATGCCCATCAAGTTCTCGTTGCGACGTTCTGGTATGTTGCATATTTCGATATTGCACTGTCTGGCTTGCTGCTCTAAGGCTTCAATCTTTGACTCGAATTGGGAGACAGCCGCGGTGGTCAGCTCGCCAGTGGTAATCGACAGGTCTTCGACACGCCTAGTGAGGCTATTTTGCTCTTCAGTTTGAAACTGGACTGAACATTTCAAAGATTTTAATTCTTTATCCATGGTGTTGACAGTCGTTTGAAGTGAAACATGGTCTTGTCTGAGGGATTTAATTTCAGATTTAATTTCACCAAGACTTACATGTATTTCGTCTCTAATGGCTGACATGTTGGCATTAATGTCAGTACGCCACTGGTTAAGTGTTTCCATAAGTAGGGTAAATTTGTCACTTGTACAGGGTTTTTCGTGGTCAAATATTTCACAGGAGATATCCATAGTATCGAGTGTATTATTAGATGGCGGGATTAGATGTTGTCTCACAGGAGTACTTAGATTAGATCCTTTTCTTCTAGTTACATTTGTACACGCAGGGCAGCACCAGCTGGCGCGATATTCATTAGTGAGAGTAAGAAAATGGTCATGTTTTATGTTAAGACAGTCACTGTGAAAGTTTCCCTGACATAGGTAGCAGGCGAGATGATCATCATTATGGTTAATTAATCTGCAGCAGCCTTTACAGTCCATGCTGAATACAAGATGAAATAACAGGAAGCAATTAAATATATTGTATTTTTATTGGTAGCGTTGTATGGTAGTGACATCTAGTGGCTAAATACCCGTGGAGCCATCTATTGAAAAAGCATCAAACTATTAAAAAGCTGTAAGAGTCTCAGTTCAGGGTGCTGGGTGCTACAAGCACGACGCCAGTGGTGCCATCTAATTCTAGCTTGTGGAAGTTCTGATAAGAGTATCAATCGTGACTTGCAGAAATAGATATGAATAAATCCACGATTAGGTTTCAATCTTGTTTACAATTATCTTGCAAGCAATAGAATAATCACTATTATTGTTCGTTCACTAAATCAGTTCAGTAGATGCCACATATAAAGGTTAGTTCACTAGAAGCAGTCACAGGCACTCAGGTTATTTGCACTTAAACAGCAGTTTGTTGTTCTGGTAGTCACTTTATACACTGTCCACTAAGTTTTAAGGCTAAGAAGTAGGATAAACTTGTAACTGTCACAAAAACGCTCGTAAAACAATTTTAAAATGTATTTTAAATACGAGCCTAACAAAGGATAATGTTTAGTACTTAGCGCCCTCTAGCGAAAAAAAGTTACTTAATGAATTATTTCAATTAAACTTGATAATATATGTCGACTTTTTCGAATACATGCAGTTTTACACTTTAGTTAGGACTACTAAATTTACATTTACTTTCAAATAAAAGCACAAAGACTATTTGTGTATTATAAAGAAATGAAGTCAAAAATGAACAAAATTGTCGAACCCCTGCCTATACCATCCTTTGTTTAAGGCATTGTCTTTATTTATTAATAAAAAGTTATAATTATTTTTTTTCCATATAGCGGAACAAAGGCATTTAAATGTTTGCCAATCCATATCAGTATTCACGTGCTCATTGTATATATGCCTTAGATTGATATCGTCCTGTTTGAAAATAATAATGAGGTTAATATTGTTATAAAAACTTGGCGGCAATAGCCAACCATGTCGGTAGGTGTTGGTGGTCTCTCTGCCAGACATTGCACAATGCTGTTTTTACGCATGGTAACCCTGGGCATAAGGTTAGCTACACGATGACGGCGTATGGCATTTGAAGTGTTGACACTTCCCAGACATACTACACAGGGCCTCATAAGCCCCATAATTTGGCCCCATGGGGTGTCTAAAGATGTTGTTACATGCTACCCTTCAACCCTAATTTGACGTACCTATGTAAGCGTAGCCTGACGCGGCTTGGACGTGTTCAGTTGGCGGTTGGCATCTCTTTGATGTTTACGTGCGAGCTATACTGCTGAGTTTGATGTTGTGTGGCTGACCTCTGCCTGACTTCACTGCGCGTTCAGAGAATGGGCTGTTTTTGTCGAGACTGTTAGAGAATGCTTTTAGCATTAAGTCCGCCTGTTGTACTTTAAACATGTATATGTGTGTACAATAAAGTATAAATAAATAAATAAATAAAAATACAAATATAATTTATATACATAAATAATTACATATATCAATATGTACTAATATAGTATGTAGAATATGATCGCTCCTGGGCATGAGGTCGAGGCAGTTGCCCCTGCTGCTGTCGCCGCCGTCGCGCTCCTCGTCGAACTCGTACACGTCGTCGCATCCGTTAGCACTCGCCTGCACTACTTTTGATAACATTTCCACTTTCCTCACGCGAAAACAATAGGAGCACTTCATGCATCGCATCTGGCGCTCGCTGATGGATGCGCAGATGACGTCCTGCACTGTCAAATAGCGCACGGACGGGAAAAGTGATATGCTCTCGTTGTCATCTTGATCAAAGTCCACTGAGCCAACGTTTGTCCTGCATGCCGCCGGTGCTTCTGTGAGAGGGATAAAGGACGAGAGTGCGGCCGAGGGTGTGGGCGAGGGCGCGGTCGTGGGTGGCGTAGGGGTGCTTACAGGCTTTGGTGTGACCAAAGGCATCGGCATAAGCTCAAGCGCGACCAGAGGCGCCAGCATAGGCGTGACCACAGGGTCGAAAATTCAAAATTTTCCCTCGCAGGCATATCGGCTTTTACGATATTCGAGTACTACTCTCCGAGCCGCTTCTTTGGCACCTCATTTGCATACGAGCTTTACGTAAAAACCGACCCCGCCTCCCTTTCCCCCTTGATCCGAGCGCAGCCAAGTTTCATTGATTGCGACAATTTCTGCTTTAAAACGTGACATAGCTATTAAGAAGTCATCGTGTCCCGTATTCAATGAGCCAGCGTTAAACAGTCCCAGTTTAAAGTATTTCTCTTTGGGAGCCATTATTTATACACAAAAGTAATTATAAGTTGGAAAGGTAAGCAATTTTGAATAAATTTAAAGATATTGACTTCTAAAAGTGTGATAAAAAAAGTAAATAAATAAAATAGTAAATAGAAACTTCTTTGAAACATAAAGAATGGAGTGATACTTGTATAATATATATCGGAGGAAGTGTCAAGTCGTCTTCATTGCTGTTTAAATAGCGTTTAATGTTAAAAGTTGATTGTCTTCAATTTAAATATTTTGTAAAACCTAATTTAATATAATATGATTTCTGAAATGGTTTACTTTGTGTAAAATCCAACCAATTTATTAAATTATGATTTTTGCAATTTACGTCATAGCCAATCAGAGCAGAGGGCCAGCCCGGAGTGGGGTCAGGTGCCATCTTGGTTTTTCTCGGGAAGATAATCAGTTGTGTGTTGTAGCGTACATTTTGAATAATAATTTTAGATCGAGGTGGATCCTGGAGATATTTGGTATTTAGAAGAGCACGAGCGGTGTCCTGAATCCACTGCTCAGATTTCATTCAATGGCTTTAAAATTATAAATTACGAAGTGTTATAGTAAAGTGACAAAGCATTGTAACAAAACATGGAATAAAATTGTATGAAAAGCTAATGAAAAGCGATTACTTATTTTGTTTTGTGCTCGCATTTAACCCTGATAACGCCCACTAAACCCATGATAATTGACGATGTCGAGGAAGATATGCTTACTCCGAAATCAGAAGTGGAGCCGGTGCAGGCACAAAACGTAAACAAATGATTGTTGGGTCTTGTGAAGGCGATAAGTAAGCCGTCGGCCACCAAAGACAAGAAGATTAAGCTGCTAAAATTTCAACTGGAAAACGCATATGCGCGGGCCTGACTAGCAACTGCGGACATCTGCTTATTGGATTATAATTTACAGAGAAGTAACCTTATTCTTAAACTGACTGCCTCCGCGGTCCAGTGGTCAAGGCGTTTGCCTTGTGATCCGGAGGTCATGGGTTCAAATCCCACTGGGAAGCATACTTTGTGAAAAGTTGTTTCCAGTCTGGTTAGGATGTTGCAGGCTTGAATCACCTGATTATCCGAAAAGAAAGATGATTCCGTGCTTTGGAAGGCACGTAAAGCTGTTAGTCCCGACTGCTATCTAGCGTTTGTACCTATCCTAGGATTGGTTCTGGTCTACCCTTTGGGTTGCGGAGGTCAGACGGCAGTCGCTCTGTGTAAAAACCAGTAACCTCGTCAATTCACTTCACGAAATGACTACGCTATCTCGCGGAACTAACTTTCTTACGGTATAATAACTAATTACTTCCCTAAAACTGGGACTGGCGCCCATAACCTAATGAAAAACTGGTAATAATAAAGGAAATTCGTTTATTGGAAGCGCAAGAGCACAGGGAATAATCCAGCGAGGTTGTTCGAACAGAATTTCTATATGGGTTTCTACAGGATTCATTCACAGGCTTCTTTCACGGGGGGACACGTCACATGTTTCGGCGGGAAACAACTGACAGCTGTGACATTGACATCTGTGGTTGGGTGCGTTCATAATGGGATCGTCTCCTAAATTGAGTTTTTTATGTAATTGTATCAAGTTTTATAATTAATGAACAACAGTAAAATACTTTTTTCGATATCTTAAAAAATGACGAAGTTATCATCTTCCCTTTGGAATATACCTACTACTCGCGCTCTGTTAGCTCGTGACGTCATCCGACACAAGCGCTCTGAGCTCTGCATGTGCAGTGTGCTTAGATCATTTAATACAGGATAAGCCTTACCTGCGCGTTCCCCTCTGCCGAAGTATAAGATCGCATGCTCTAATACGTTCATAAAAACTAGTTGCGTAATCGATTATGATCATTATGTGCATCGGTAAAGTATCGAAAGGACGTCTACAAGTGCTCGATTAAAAATGCCAAATTGTGCAGTTAACGCATGTAAAAATAGATCAAATACTTCTAATCTTAGTAAAGATGGAATAACCTTTCATTTGTAAGTATTTTTTTATTTTATTAACATTGATTTCTATTTAAATGTAATTACTTAAAAATCGATATAATATCTTTCAGTATAGATTACGGTAAAAATAATCGAGTCAAGTTTGCAACTGAATTCCTGCCATCCCAAGCGATTTTTTATTTTATTTACTGCCATAACCATACCAAAAAGATCTATAATCACTTATCACAATGTGAACATACGTCATTTTTCAATGTTATTATTTTTTTACTATTCTTCGACACGAGACTTTCTCATTTTAAATATATCAATTACATTCATAAGGTTCGGTAATAAGATTCAAATTTAAAAAACGATGAGTTGATGACGTAAGCGCACTCCCCACGAGACTACCAGATTTTGATGCGCACTCCCCACGAGGCTTGTCTTTTTATGATTTACAACCTTCGTCCTTATTCTCTGGTCATTAGATTTGAATATAGATTAACCACTCAACTGTCCAAGTAAATTTTTGCTACTTTTTGAGTGACGAGACATCGCATTATTATCGATGTCGATAAAAATTACATTTCCTTGATATAGTTTTATTTGTGATATAATTTTAATATCGAAATATTTAAATTTTTTTACAAGCTTTTATTTCGTTTTACCTGTCCCGTTGTTTGTCTTTCTGTAATCAAATCTTGCAAGTTAAATTTGACCCACTTCCTGGTTTCCGATTGAGCTGAAATTTTGCACGCATACGTATGTCGCGTGACAATGCAATATTATGACAACATGGATCTGATCTGATGATGGAGCTGGAAGGTGACCATAGGAACTCCATGATTAAACGACATAACCCCATCCAGTTTGGGCTCGTATGATTTGTCTTGACGAGTATTTTGTCTTTAGATGGTATCCAGGGTCTGATGATAGAGCTCAAAGGTGGCCATTGGAACTCCGTGATTAAACGACATAAGCCCATCGAGTTTGGGCTCGTATGAATTATCTTGACAGGTTTTTTGTCTTTAGATGGTATCCAGGGTCTGATGATGGAGCTGGAAGGTGGCCATAGGAACTCCTTGATTAAACGACATAACCTCATAACCCCATCTATATATGTATTTATTATAAAATATACAATCGTTGAGTTAGTATCCCATAATACAAGTTTTTTAGTTTTCTGTTTCGGCTATTTCTTCTTCACTTTGCAAGGTCTTTGGCATCCTTGGGTATATAACTATATTATATTTGGAGAAGAAACAAAGGAGAAGCAGCACAGCTACGGATTCAACCGGGAACGCGCTTAGATGAAGAAAATGATAAAATATATATTGTTAAGTTAGTGTCCCATAATACAAGTTTAAATACTAAAAAACTTGAATTATATTGTAGTATGCTTGAAGCGCCACGTAGGCAGTTTAAATAATAAAACTTTTTAAACTAATTAACAAGTTTTATAGTATTCGTGAAGCGCCACGTGGACAGTATAAATAATAAAACTTGTAAAACTAAATAGATACTAAACAAGTTCTATTATTTAATCTGCTCACGTGGCGCCTCACGTGACGTATTAACTTTTATCCCGAATTTCCGACATAAGTAATTATATGAAAACATTCCAGAGTTAAATAATAATAATAATAATAATAAAATGTTTATTTCGGACATAATCCATATTATGTTAGTAATGGACAAAATTAACTTAACCTAGTGTTAGTAACAGTAAACAAGAAACACAACAATAATTAATTATTGACGATTGGGTTCCCACCCCCTGGTTACCGGTATCTGCGTATCCACTTCAGTATGAAGGTGCATCCAGTGACACAGCAGTGAAGAGTCCCATCTGTCCGTTAACACGCGCAGAATACCGTTTGTGCTACTACGTAAGCGTCTTAATAGCGCCGCACACCTTTTTCTAATAATTGCATAAAAGCAGTCTGTATTAGCGTCGGCAAACATTTTCGACGCGCTACAATAACGCGGTAGTCCAAACAACACTCTGAACGCATCATTGTACTGAACGCGCAAATCGCTGTATGTGCGCCGCGAATAGTCAACCCACAGACTGCACGTGTAGAAGGTCTGACAGTAAGCTTTAAAAAGGGTTACTTTTACTTCCTTGCTACAACGTGCAAATCTGCGGGCCAACATATTGCACCGCACAGCCATCGCTCTGCGCTCCCGTTCAATATCACAATTGTCACTCAACGTATCGGTCACCCAGTGGCCCAGATACCTAAACTTATCCACTTTCTTTAGTTCCGTACCACAAAGACTAACAGGTGGTGTTGAATAAGTTTTAGACCCAGATTTGAATGTTAGGTACTCACTTTTACTGGCGTTATATCTGAGCCCATGAGATTCCGCATACTTCTCACAAATGCGTATCAACCTGTGCAATGCACCGATCGAGGGGCTCAGCAGCACCATATCATCAGCGTAACAAATATTGTTAATACAAATCCCATCTATATGACAACCTATACTGGTGCTGTTGAGCTCCTCAACTAGTCGGTTCATATACAGATTGAACAGCTTGGGCGAGGTCAACCCCCCCTGCCTCACCCCGCGCTCCAATCTGTATACGTCCGAGTGCACGCCTGCCCATCTAACGCTGTTCCTCTGATTACTGTACCAATATTTAAATATTGCTACAATATCCGGAGGCAGTGTCGTATCGTTGGACATCATTTCCCAGAGTACATCATACTTGATCATATCAAAGGCTTGTGAATAGTCCAGGAAACACGCAAAAACTGGTGTGTTTCTCTTAGTGTAATACTGCACAGTTTCCTTGAGACATAGGATCGCACTTTCTGTAGACAGGCTAGGTCTGAAGTCAAATTGATTGTCATGCAACTCAATGTGCGCACCCAAATGTTTGTCAAGCAAACTGTCCAGTACTTTGGCTATGACAGTGGCGAGTGAGATAGGCCTATAGTTTTTAAGGTCTGAGGCATCACCAGTTTTATTTTTCATAATAGGCACGACAACTGTATACATAAGATCGTCGGGTAGGTAACTATGGCTGATACACAAATTAAACAGTAAGGCCAACACCCTAGATAGGTGCACTCCTGCGTGCTTCAGGTGCTCGATGCTGAGGCTGTCATGTCCAGGGGACTTACCTCTCTCCATTTTGTTAATTATAGTGGATATCTCCTTTGCAGTAAAACGCACATGTTGATCTGATTCATGACCTCTCTCGGCATCGAGCACCCGAGTCACCGGGCCGGGATCTGACTGCACCTGAAAGTGATGCTGAAAGACATTTGCGATATCACGTGGGTCACTCATACCTGTAACGCTCACAGGGAGACTCGGCATTGGATTCAACCTGTTAGTACTCTTCCAGAATTTTCCAAATTGCTTTTTAGTGTGATGTTGAGCAATTATATCAAGTTTGATCTGTTTTTCATTGTCTTGGCAAAACTTTAACTTGCTCCTGAAAGACTTTCTCGATTCACACATTTTTGAATGAATATATCCCGCATTAGGTTTACCGTAGGCTAACCACGTCGTATACCAGTACCGAGCCTCCCTATGGGCGCCACTAACATGCTTATTCCAGCCAGGAACGCACTTAAATTTCTTATTATTTCTAGCGCCTTTATAGCTTATGTCTGCTGCCTCCGAAAGTATACAAACTATGTTACTGTATAGGCTATTAATTATTTGTCTATGATTTTCATCCCTACATGATATGTCCGCGCAATCCGCAAATTCGGGTGGAAAATCTATATCTTTAAGTTAAAACGAACGTAATTTTTTTTTTCCGAAATATCGATGTCGATATTTTTTTTTTGTTGTGCAATCCTTTTGCACTAGGGTGTATTATTACGTGTACATACACATTTGTTGTAGTGTGAGTCTTGCTAGTGTGCAGAAAATAAACTAGTGTGTCAATTTTACGTAAGTGTGCGTTTATAACGACACAAATTATTTTTGTGACTGTGTGTGTTTTTTTAGATGTAGTAGTACCCTCCCCCCGCAACAAAAACGGCAGAAAGTTTTGTAAGATTTGTTTGCGTAACTTATCCTGTATCAAATGATCTAAGGCAGTGTGCAACTGCCGCTAGATTCCGTCGCATTTTTTATGTTTTGTCTTTATTTTTATTAATAGCAAAGGTTTTTGAACATTATGAGTGAAAATAATAGATCTTTTAAGTACTATATAGTGCCTAAATGTAAAAGTACAACCTCTAAAACTCCAAATAAGATATTTTTCTCAGTTCCAAGACATGAGAAGTTGCAAAATAAGTGGTGCCGAATTATGAAATGCGATGATCGAGTACCTCTTTCCAGTTCATCTTGTTTGTACTATTGTGAAGATCATTTTAATGTAAGTATACCGACCCTGTGATACGTACCGATATTAGGGGGTGTCCATAAATTACGTGAGATGTTTAAGGGGGGGAGGGGGTCGAGTCAAATCTCATCTAATCTTACGTTTGAGAGAGAGGGGCTCTCGGCAAATATCACGCAATTTTATTTATGATTGAAACAAAAAAAAAATACTATTTTGGTCCATTTAATCCAGATTTTACATGCTTAAGATTCTATCTTATGCGTAATCGTAATAAGATTAAGATCATTCACTAATTCGTTCTAAAGAAAATAATTTCATTCATACTTCGACGTTATATATCTACTGACTATCAAACCACCATATTTGTTTTATACCAAATAGCTCAATTTAATCTAAATTTACGGTACAGTGTAGCCCTGTGTATAAAAGCACGAAGCAATTTTTTTTTTTCTTTTTACAATAACAATACAACGCGTTTACGTAAAAAACCCACATTTTGAAAAATCTCACGTGAGATTGGGGGATGGGGGAGGGGGTTGAATAAAATCTCACGAGATCTCACCAGGGGGGGAGGGAGGGACAGAAAATTCAAAAAAACACCTCACGTTATTTATGGACGCCCCCTTACCCATACATTCAAATTAAAAACGAAACCGGTACCTACTTGTGTGCCTTGTATGTATGACATCAAATAAATATACCTATGAAGAATTCCTTGCTACTTAATTTATTTTGTATTTTAATTTAATAATAATTGTGGTTACCAGACCTAAAACAAAGAAACAACACGTGGTAACCATCTTGTCACAAAGCCCGCCTAAACTCCTTTGTATTGTTTGTACTCCAGAGATATTAGAGGTATAGAAAGACCAAAGGTCCAAGCTCTTTGTTGTACTCCTTCCAACTTTGTATTGTACACTTTCTTTGCTAGTGTTACGCGTTAGCGATTGTCTATCGATAGTACCGTGATACTGTCGTGGCCTTGAAAATCAGTCATAATCTCGATAGTCCTATCGAAACTATCGGTCCCTGACAACACTATCGATAGTATGGATTGGTAAGAATAAGTAATAATATTGCAAAATATCAATAGTATCAATAGTATTCTTGTCGATTGTATCGATAGTTTTGCCTATTAATTTCTTTGTTGTTTTGAAGGATGTATTGATATATGTTTTTTTAGGGTTCCGTACCCAAAGGGTGCAAACGGGACCCTATTACTGAGACTCCGCCGTCTGTCCGTCTGTCGGTCCGTCTGTCACAGGGCTCTATCTCTTGAACCGTAATAGCTAGACACTTGAAATTTCACAGATTATGTATTACTATGGCCGCTATAACAACAAATGCTAAAAATAAGATAAAATTAAAAATTAAAGGGGGTCGTCACACAAGAAACGTATTTTTTTCAGCGTTTTTAACTCGATCTTTATAATAACATTAACTAGATACTTGAAATTTTCACAATTTTTTCAACAAATACTAAAAATAAGATAAAGTTAAAAATTAAAGGGGGTCATCATACAAAAAACGTGTTTCTTCAGCGTTTTAAAACATTGTACGCGGTGGTACGGAACCCTTCATGTACGAGTCCGACTCGCACTTGCTCTTTATTTTAGGTAGAAGAGGATATGGTTAAGTATAAATTGGTTGGCGGAATGACAAAATTGAAAAGTGGTGTTATGCCTCCAAATTTAAGTGCCAAAAAGATGCAACTTTACGGAACTGAATTTTACGGAAAAGTCTTATCCAAGGACATTCCTGTTATTAAGTTATCAGACTGACCCCTTATATATCCAAGATCCATTATTACAATTTAAAATAATAATATTGACTGCGTTTGTTCGAGATGTAAGCGCAAGGATGAGTAAACTGCGTATGGCGGTAAGGACGCGCGAGAGGCATTGTGTCGCGTGACGTTGCACGCTATAGCTGTACCTAGCGCTACGTTCGTCACGTATTGAGGCTCATAACTTTAGTAATAATAGATATATTTCAAAAATTCAAAAAGTAGTATGTTTTGTATGACCTACTTAATCCGTAACATTAAAAATAACATGATGTTTTACTAGAGGAGACGTTCCCATTACAACAAAGAACACCATTGACTATATTGACCTCCGAAAATCGGGATAGTCATCTTTTCGGTGATCTTCTCCCTGTGGGAGGCTGGCCACAGTTTTATATTGATGTCCTTTTTTTTATCTAGATAAATTTGCTCATAATGATTAAACATGGATTCATATTCCTGATTGGTTCCACCGTCTAATTCCTTATCAAGCTCCCAATGTAGGGAGTCGATAACTGCCCAACGAGATTGGAGGGTTATTAACAGATCCTCCAATTCCTATTTTTCCGATACCGGATCGATATTAATGCCCAATACAGTCCGTTTTAACTTTCGAAAATTGCTTGCCTGCTTTTCGAACATGTCATCCGTTTTGCTCTCTGTTCCTTTAGAGACGGGGAAGGATCCTGTTGGTCCCGAATCCCCGAGAGGCTTTAAGGTCGGTGTTGGTGTTGGTTACCTACTAGTAGGCTGATAGTTTTCAATAGCGGTCCGCACGGTGCTGTAGCGCTCCTTCACTGCCTCATACTGGTTGGTGGAAAATTAGGAACGCGTCCTAACTCCAAAACTACAGAGATCGACGTGATTATTTTGGAATTCACGCCAATATCCGTCCAAGGTGTCGATTTTATGTTTGATGTAATCGGCGGTCTTAAGATCCAAGCCGTCCTTTTCAAAATTTGTGTATGTTTGCTCAATTAATGTAGCAATCTGCTGCTATGTCTGCAGCAGATCCTCCATGTTAGCCATGATGTAAAAAAAATTGGGAAGATCTTACTTGTGCTGTTTGCGCTGATTGACTGCGGGAAATTGGCTACTTATTACTCGCCACGGCACCCGACTGCTGTATCATCAGCATACAGCAGTCGGGTGCCGTGGCGAGTAGAGATGATAGCTGCTAAATGATAGTCGATTGATAGTGTAGATTGATAATGTTTGTACTTTTAGCAGCCAGAAGTGTTAAAAAATAAAAACAATTACAGAGCTTAAATTCAATTTAATTATTTATAAATAAAAAAAACACAATTTAAAAGAATTAAATTAACTTAAACAGCCATTAATTTTCAACACAAAAATCAACAACAAGAAAAACGTAATAATGGAACGAACTCACGCAGTATCGAACCAACCACCTTATTGGCCGACGGTCGAGCAGCGGGCCCGCTCACGACTGAGCGCGTCCTTTTATAGGCGGGTGGTGGGGGGTTCACACTACTAAGCGTACCTTATACGGCCTCTCTTGACCGTGCGCCGTCCTCGGCTGCACTGAAGGAAGCCTCTGCAGAAGTGCAGACAGGTATGGCAGAAGTTTGCTCATCGTCTTCACTCGAAAGGGTTGGCGAGACGAGCAGGGGCACCCGAAGGTTCGCCAGCAACGTGAGAGTTATCATCATCAGAATCTGCATGAGAAACAAATTGTTAATTGGCTGTGACGATGTTACACTATTGCCTAATCTGTCATACATCGCACATACAAGGCCCTTATACATAATAACGCTTTCGAAACAAAACTAAAACACTTCGCTTGCAAGTATGCATTCATCTTCTCATCAAATGCCTCACTCATACTCATACTTGAACTTGTACAAGTTCCTCCCACGTGAAGAACGTAAACCAGCACAGCGGCTGCCAGGACAGCGCCTGATACGTGTTCATGGAATACGTTAAACCGGGACAGCGCCCACCGGGACAGCACCCGATACGTGTACAGAGTACACGTCTTCCAGCATAGCGGCTGCCAGGACTGCGCCTGATACATGTTCATGAAACACGTAAACCGGGACAGCGCCCACCGGGACAGCACCGGACACGCGTACAGGGTACATATCTTCCAGCACAGCGGCTGCCTCTCGCGTGCCACACACACAGAGCGCGCGGCCGCCGGAGCCCAGGACTCCAGAGCGCCAGCATCCTCGGGACCGTGCCACAATTTTTTTTATTTTATTTATTTATTTAACTTTATTACGAACGTGTAGCTTATGGAGGCTAACGATGGTGTGTGTAGTAGGGTACGTGTACCTAGCTGGAGGTAAATAATAATGCGTGTTCTATGCTCCTGAGTCGATAGTCGAATGAATCATTTATTTACAAAATTCGGGTTTATATACAGTGGTTAGGGACAAACAGATAGCCAAATAAGGTAATGTTCTCGTTCCTGTGTTTTGATTGGCTGGCGCGGTGCGACACTGCTCCCGTGTCCCGATATATTTCCTAATTTGGAGTTGTCGACGAATAGCGCGTGCGATGCAAGTTGATGACCAAATATGGTGATGAATTTTCAGCGCGACGTATTCTGTAGTGGCTACAGGACTCCCTCCTTAGCGAAAGCGTACCGGTAACTTGATGTTCCTTCCGGAGCGAGTTTGTCTTGTGGCGGGAAGTAGCGCTGTATCAGGCGCGGCCGGGATGCGTAAACTGGATCGCGCGGACGGCGTGTGCGATGCGGGCGGCTCGCTGCTAGCACGCGGCGGCGGGTCATTGACGTTATTTAACGCGCGGGCGATTGCGGTTGGAATGGGATTGCAGTGCTGTGTGATGATGATTTGTGATGACGAATCCGGGAGTAAAGTGTCTTGATGTGAACTATCTTGAAAATCTTCTATAATGTAGGCGGGCTTCAGTCGGTCGATCGAAATAGTAGATTGTCGGTTCGGTAATTGAAGTTTGAATAGCTTGTCGGTTCGTGAAAGTATTTTGTATGGGCCTTCATATGGAGTTTGGAGTGGTTTTCGAACTGCATCAGTCCTGATGAAGGCGTGACTACATGTTTTCAAATCCTTGTGAACGAAAATACGCCTGCTGTTTCGATGTGACGTCGTTGCGTTTCGTGGCTTGTTGTCGTCTATTATTTTTCGTAGTTTTTCGACGAAGTTGTAGTCCAGGGTGTTTTCTGGTGATGGCGAGGTGATGAAGAAGTCTCCAGGAAGTCGTAGGTTGCAGCCATAGGTCAGTTGCGCGGGCGTAACTCCATTTTCGCGTAGGGCGGTTCTAAGTCCCAGTAGTACTGTTCCGAGTTCGTTGACCCAATTGGTACTTGCGCTGGTGAGCTTGGCACGGAGTGCAGCTTTCAGACAACGGTGGAAACGTTCCAGGATCCCGTTCGATTGAGCATGATAGGACGAAGTTCGATTCCGTTGACAGCCCATGAGGTTCATAAGTTTGGTGAAAAGTTCACTTTCGAACTGGCGGCCTTGATCGGTAGTTACGGTGATCGGACATCCAAATCTTGTGATCCAGTGGTCGTACACTGCTTTTGCGACGTTTTCGGCTGTTATATGGTCTGTTGGTACACATTCTATCCATTTCGTAGTTCGGTCGATCATGGTGATGAGATAGCGATGTCCTTGAGCGGTGGTTTCGAGAGGTCCGACTATGTCGACGTGCAAATGCTCGAATCTGTCCGTAGGCGGAAATTCGGCTAGTTTGCTTTGAGTATGTCGATGTATCTTGCTTTTCTGGCAGGGAATACAAGTTTTCGCCCATAATCCAATGTCCGTGTTCATTGACGGCCAAAAGTACTTCTGTGCTATTATTTTTCTCGTACTGCGAATTCCGGGATGGCTTACGTTGTGAATTGCGTCGAAGACTTTTCGGCGAAAGTTCGCTGGTACATAAGGGCGAATTTGCGATGTCGACGTTTCGCAGTAGGTAGCGATGTTTGTACCGGGAATCGTGAGTTTCTTGATCGCGAGATTTGGCTGTTGTAGTAATGATGGAATAGTGCTATCTTGATCTTGTGCGCGTGACAGTTCTTCAAAGTTGATGGTAGACGGATAGGTAATTGTTTCAATTCGGCTAAGTGCGTCGGCAACGGTATTTTCTTCTCCATGGATGTGTCGTATGTCTGAAGTGAATTCGCTAATGAAGGCTAATTGTCGCGTTCGCCGTGGTGTCTCGGTCGCGGATTGTACCTTGCTCATTGCGTATGTCAGTGGCTTGTGATCAGTGAAAATAATAAGTTGTCGTCCTTCGAATGTTTTTCGAAAATGTTTCATAGACATGTAGATTGCGAGTAGTTCTCGGTCGTACGTCGAATATTTCTTCTGTGCGTCGCTGAATTTTTTCGAAAAGTAGCCAAGTGGTTGCCATGTGTTGTTTATGTTTTGTTGAAGTACTGCGCCGGCGGCGGTGTCCGACGCGTCGGTGAAAATAGCGAGAGTGGCTTCGTGCGATGGGTGGGCGAGCAGAGCAGCGTTGGTGATGCTTGCTTTGCATGCCTCGAATGCTTTCGTAGCTTCGTCGTTCCAAGTGATTGGTGTTTTGTCACGTTTCTTCGAATTGTGTAGAAATGAATTAAGCGGTGCTTGTATGACGGCGGCGTTCGGTATGTGCTCACGGTAGAAGTTAACCATACCGAGAAATCTTCTAAGTTCTTCTATTGTTTTTGGACGTGGATATTCTGTGATGACCTTGACCTTTTCTTCGGGTGGTTTGATGCCGTTTTGTGAAACTGTGTAGCCAAGGAATTTAACTTCTGTCTTGCCGAGGTTGCATTTGGCGGGATTTATAGTGAGGCCATTTTCTTCAAGTCGTCGGAGAACTTGTCGTAGATGGTCGCGATGTTGAGTTTCTGACGAGGAAGCTACCAGTAGGTCGTCAAGGAATGGGAAGACGAAATCGAGTCCTCTGAGTACTTCGTGGATGTACCGTTGAAAAGTTTGACCGGCATTCTTCAAACCTGGAACCATTTTTGGGAATTCCCATAATCCCATCGGTGTTATTATCGCAGTTTTCTGAACATCTTCTTCACGAACTGATAGTTGGTGGTAGGCACGATTTAGGTCGATGGTAGAGAATATTTTCTTGCCGGAGAGTTGGTATGTGAAATCTTTAACACGTGGTACGGGATATCGGTCTGGTTTCGTGATGGCGTTTAGTCGTCGGTAGTCGCCACAGATACGGATGTCACCATTCTTCTTAGGTACTATGTGGAGTGGTGATGACCAAGGGCTTTTGCTTGGGCGGCATATTCCTTGTTGCATCATATCTTCGAATAGTTTTCGTACTTGTTCATAGCGATGAGGCGCGATCGGGCGAGCGCGGCAGAAGACTGGTGGGCCTTGAGTTTCGATGTAGTGTTCAACAGCTGTTTTCGGGTTAACTTTTGTCGGTGTTAGGCGAGTGATGCCGGGAAATTCAGCTAGTATGTCGTGGTATGACTGTTGAACGTCGATACTTCGTATAGTCGGAGTGCTTGAGGCGCAGACTGGAGCGTGAATTTGGAGATTCGTGATTCCATCAACAAGTCTTCGATTTGTAAGGTCTACGACAAGCTGGTGGTGTTTGAGGAAGTCGGCTCCGATGATAGGCTTCGAGACGTCGGCGACTATGAATTTCCATTTGTATGGACGGCGTAGGCTGAGGTCGAGTTCGAGCGTTTTTTCTCCGTAGGTATTTATCGTAGTGTTGTTCGCGGCGTACAGCTTGAAAGGTAGAGGCGTCGATTGCTGGCCTGCTCTGCGTGGTAGGACGGAAATATTTGCACCGGTATCGACGAGGAATGATAAGCCTGTCTTCTTATCAGTGACGAATAGGCGGTATGTTCCGGCGGCGTCGCTGTTGTCTGTCGATGCGAGAGTTCTAGCTTCCTTGTGGCAGGTCGTCGTAGAACGGGCAGGTGACGTGGGACGCGGTAGTGGGATTCGTGAGCGGTGATGAAAATGTGCCGGACGGTGATGACTCGACTGACGATGTTGATGGCTGTACCCGGTGTTTGACAAAGTGGCAGATCTGACTTTCTTGAGGTGCGCGATTTCTTGTGATAGTTTTCGAAGACTCTGGACGAGCTCTTGATATTCTTGAACGGTCGTGGACATCGTAGTGCTTGGTACATACAGTGCCAGTGAAATGAAGTGCACGATAAAAGTAACGCTGGTTGCGTAGAGATGAGCTGGAGTTCCTGGTGCACGGCGCGCAGCTGGGCAGAATTTTCTTCCGGTGGCAGCTGGACGTGGGTGCAGAGGATGTGGGCTCGATGAGTGTTTCTACATCACTTGCTTAGGACGTCGCGTTGGTTGACGCTGGAGCTGGTGGTCCGCGTGTCGCGTGACACGCGGAGTCGTCGGCGGTCACCACTGTATCACGTCGGGGTCACCACTGTAGCTTATGGAGGCTAACGATGGTGTGTGTAGTAGGGTACGTGTACCTAGCTGGAGGTAAATAATAATGCGTGTTCTATGCTCCTGAGTCGATAGTCGAATGAATCATTTATTTACAAAATTCGGGTTTATATACAGTGGTTAGGGACAAACAGATAGCCAAATAAGGTAATGTTCTCGTTCCTGTGTTTTGATTGGCTGGCGCGGTGCGACACTGCTCCCGTGTCCCGATATATTTCCTAATTTGGAGTTGTCGACGAATAGCGCGTGCGATGCAAGTTGATGACCAAATATGGTGATGAATTTTCAGCGCGACGTATTCTGTAGTGGCTACAAACGTAATAGGCGGACTTAAAGCCATAGGCTTTATCTACCAGTCAACCCACTGGTGATGCCGAGAAAAAGAAATTTTTAGAAGGAGGTGCAAGTTATGTAGGTATTGTCACATTTACCTTAAGAGGATAGCAATAACAATATAATATATATATGTATATATATGAATAAACCTAGGCTTACATTCAAAATATACATGATTATAATATATAATAAACTATACGTAAACTACATATTATATCTTAATATCTATATTCTATCTGAAAGTTCACGAAGATAATGAGCACAATCAGGCGCTTCACATCCGCGCACATACACAAGGGCCTGTGAGTGCCCGTCATTCATCAGCAGTTAGTGCAGACTCCTCTTCCTGATCTTGATCTGCACAAGACATGTGCGCTCGCACATACGGTATAAGTCCTTATAGCGTATGTGCAAGCGCAGTTGCATGCTATAAGAATATAAAAATAAAACAATTACAGAGCTTAAATTCAAATTAATTATTTATTTTAAATAAGCATTAATTTTCAACACAAAAATCAACAACAAGAAAAACGTAATTATGGAACGAACTCACGCAGTATAGAACCAACCACCTTATCGGCCGACGGTCGAGCAGCAGCGGTGATCACTTACCATCAGGTGACCTGCTTGCTCGTTTGCCTTCCTATAATATAAAAAAAAATACCTATTGTGCCAAAATTATTAACTAAAGATGATATTAATTGTCCATTACGACCGTGAGCACGCGTAGCTTGTTGCTAGCCGAAACGAGTACTGACAATGCAAAATGTGCGGTGTTGCACCGTACAGGTCAAATAAGCTCTCATTGCTGACCAAATTCTCTTGCGTCATAGTCCGGGCCTCTGATCTTTTCTGAAGTTTCACTTGTATGACTTTTTTGCGTTGAAGTCGGTGTTTGTTTGTATGAGGATAGTTAGTTAGTTAAAATCTTTATTGCACCAAAACATAGTAATACAGATTATTAGATTATAGAAAACAGATGACAAAAGGCGGCCTTATTCCAAATGCAATCTCTTCCAGGCAACGGAGGTACTTGGAGATATTTAACGAAAACAGGTGAGACGCGAAGTTATAAGCAAGATAGAAGAAAAAATGTAATTAATAAAGATATATAAATAAACACATACATACAAATTCTCCCTGAATCCATTAGAAGGGCCCCTAGTCGCGACTCCTTTAAACTTAGAGTTTTTAGGCACTTCCACTACCAATTAAACATAGGACAGACTTGATTGCGTAATATTTATTTATGGTTATTGTGGTATATCTCTATCTAGCCGACAATATTAAATATTGTCGGCTCTTAGACGCGCGCGCCCTCTCACTTCCGCCGCTCACAGCTTACTGAGCTGTTTACGACTGCACGTGCGCTAGAGATGACATAATGCTTCCTTCTCTTTCACTCACATACACTACATCCCTTCCTTATTTTATTAGTTTTTTTTTCAGTTTTTCTTTTACTTCGTAAATTTATTATTACCACGACTTCTAATAACAAAATTAACAATCAACTTAATTTTCTCATTTTATTTTTATTCTAGTCTTCTGAGTGATATTCTTAAATATCTTATTCTGAACTCGCTTCTACTGCAATTTCTAAATTCCGTCTACCAATCCCTTTGCCCACAGATTTCCATTCTCCCTCCACTTTTTTTTATGTGTTGCGTACCCATTGTGCGTTTCCTTTTATATAGTCCAATCCATTTCATAACACATCGCCTTTTCCAACTAAAAATACATTCACCTTTATTGCTTCCTCTTTTACTGACTGACAGATTTCATTATTTATATATATATATATATATATTTATTTATTTTTTAAGCATCAACAGCAAACTTTACTGAATAAACATAATTACAAAGCCCTGGGAGAGACCTTCAGTCCAGCAGTGGGCCGACACAGGCTGACAAATAAGGGAAGAAATAATTACCCAAGCCTACCAATGAAATCAAGATTAAACATCACACAATCTTATTAATAAGATTGTACCTAAGGGGACTCTATGCCTATTAGAAAACCTCTCAATTCTCGGATGCACTTCGTTTCCCAAATGATCGCGGATAAATAAACGAGTGGTTACAATATTGAACGTTCAAAATGTTAAACCCCTGGTTCGTCCAGCCAGCCAGACCCATCAAAAAATATATTTAATCCTGTTAAGCATAAAATTTTATTAAAAATGTATCATATGTAAGTGATATAGAGCGAGGCTATTGTTTTACGCAGCGGTTATCACGAACCATACGACGGCAATCCTTATTTCTTTCCTTTTATCACGCGTGGCATGGAGATAAAACCTCAATTCAACTTGTCACCATGTAATCCCGCCTCCGAAATCACAGAAACCAACAAGGAATGATACTCAGCTCGATTAAATTGGATTAGAACGAAGTGACCCATACTCCATGTTGAATATCAATATGTAGTAGATGCATTAATACCTCAATAGCGAAGCGGATTCTCACTGCACTTGTTCTACCCGCATTCCTCAAATTGCCGAAAGGTGGGCGTCGAACTAATCACTTAGAAACCCAGCCGAAGGTCTGCCCCACTCTTTTCGACTACTTGCATCCAACATTAACAACAATGTCTCCGATATCTCTCGACAAAAATAACCCATTCTCTGAACGCGCAGTGAAGTCAGGCAGAGGTCAGCCACACAACATCAAACTCAGCAGTATAGCTCGCACGTAAACATCAAAGAGATGCCAACCGCCAACTGAACACGTCCAAGCCGCGTCAGGCTACGCTTACATAGGTACGTCAAATTAGGGTTGAAGGGTAGCATGTAACAACATCTTTAGACACCCCATGGGGCCAAATTATGGGGCTTATGGGGCCCTGTGTAGTGTGTCTGGGAAGTGTCAACACTTCAAATGCCATACGCCGTCATCGTGTAGCTAACCTTATGCCCAGGGTTACCATGCGTAAAAACAGCATTGTGCAATGTCTGGCAGAGAGACCACCAACACCTACCGACATGGTTGGCTATTGCCGCCAAGTTTTTATAACAATATTATCCTTATTACTTTCATCGTAAACACTTTCATTATATTTTATGTATGGATCTTTTGTGTCTGCAATACAGCTATTATTATTATTACTAGCATTAAACACCGACCTATATATGTATGTAATTATACTTTAAAATAAAAGACGGAAATATTTCCATTGATTTGACCATCAATTCACTTACGTCCGTCCAAGATACATATCTTGGACCATTGACAAACCCTAGCAATAACATATAAATAATTTGCAACTACTTCGTTATTATAAGTCTCAATTGTTAACCAAAATGCTCAAAACTAAACATGGAATAAGCTTATAAACTTGATTATCGTAATCACTTGTACGAAATGCAAGAATAAACTACATAAGTATAACTGTCAGCTTAATGTCGGAAAGTTTGTATTGCAAGACTGACCTAGAAACTGGCTACACTAAGGCGTTTAATAATCCCAGAGTTAATTATTAATTATTATAATGTTATAAATAACACTGTAATTAACCATACAGTTTCGATACGCCTTCTAGAGCATTTTACAGTCTGCAGAATACGATTATAACATATAGCTTATATTATTTATCAAAATCATTCTTTGCCATCTTTATAATATTATTAACAACGTGTAATATTAAATGAAATTAAAATCTTATTACTTGTAAATGAACTTAATAATAACAATGAACATTTTCCTCACTTTTCCCTGCATGGTACATGGTACAATTACTAAACACAAACATTTAAAAGCGAACCGGCAGCTGCCTCACTGGACACCCCGAGGCGCCAACACAACCCATCAAAACACTCAATGAATGCCAACTCAATGTCGCCCCAGTGACAGCCGTTACAAGACTTCTAGTAATTGTTATCAAACTTCAGCAAACGGGCGCTACACATACAAAACTTCAGATTACGGGCGCTACCGGTACAAACCTCCAATCACGGGCGTCACCCGTATAAAACTTCAGACTGCGGGCGCCACCCGCATAAACCTCCAATCACGGGCGTCACCCGCATAAAACTTCAGTAAACGGGCGTCACCCGCATAAAACTTCAGTAATTGGGCGTCACCCGTATAAAACTTCAGTAAACGGGCGTCACCCGTATAAAACTTCAGCAAACGGGCGTCACCCGTATAAAACTTCAGTAAACGGGCGTCACCCGTATAAAACTTCAGAATACGGACGTTACCCGTATAAACTTCCAATTACGGGCGTCACCCGCATAAAACTTCAGATTACGGCCGTTAGCCGTACAAACTTCCAATTACGGGAGTCACCCGTATAAAACTTCAGATTACGGGTGTTACCCGTACAAACTTTCAATACGGCATTTGACTCAATTTATTTATTTCTTTGCATTTTAAAAGTTACATAATCTGAAACCGAAAACAATATTTTTTTTTCTGCACAAAAACAAGTAAGTTTCAGTTTGGAAAGGGAAACTGTCAAGTAACAGAAAAAGGATGTAAGTACTGCTGTGTGACGTCACTGCTATTAGGTTTCGCGGGTACGAAAGTGATAGCGAGATGTCCTCACCACGCTCCCACCTTTCTTCATACCAATATTTAAAATGCTAACTACTACTTCATTTATGAACCAATTTTCGTGCTGTTTTCGAGATAAGATTTCTTTTTAGTGATATTTCTTGTTTCGAATTAAATATTGTCCAAAAACAAACACAGTCAAATACCCTATTACGGGCGTTACCCGTACAAACTTCCAATTACGGGCGTCACCCGTATTACTTACATATATCACACACTTCAGTAAACGGGCGCTACCCGAATAAAACTTCATATTACGGGCGTTACCCATACAACTTCTGATTACGGGCGTCACCGTATGACTTCCATATTATATCACACTCTGACATATTTACATTGCATCACAACATGTACTCGTCTCATACAGGCATCACCTGTAATTTAGTCTATAAAACAGACCATGTTCTCCTTTGCATGAGCGTAATTTCTTGATACAATATTAAACAATCTACATTGGTCTAGTAGTATGTATTAAACCATCATGTAACTCACATAATGTACCAACCCATTTTTTATTTATTTATTTATTCTCTATTGCACAACAAAACAAACGTACAAGTGGCGGACTTGATTTTTTCTTTATTTATCTTAATTAATTAATCTGAGATAGATACTTCATCATGAACCGACCCGGAATTGAACCTGGCCCGTAGATCCAATGCAATTTTTTTATTATACGTTAAAATATAAATGTATTAGTTAAGTCTTGGACATATTTTTCAATAGTGCTTAGACGACTTCATAAGTAAGTACTTATAACAATAACAAAAACAAACGCCGACCGTTTCTGCAATGTCCAACCTTAACCACAGAACAAGTACTAGTACTCACGCACAGAAGTCTCACTCAGCACAGAAACTCAATGAATCATCCACTCAATGTTGCTAGCGATATGATTCAAGCTTACGAGGTTTAGCTCACATCAGAACCACATCAGAACCCAGCACCCCTTCGTTCAGACACCCAGAAATCCATTGCAGGCCAATCCCATTTCCATTACTCTGGACAAACGATTCGTATAACCGAATTTACCACTTGGAGTGGTTGCCACACGCACAGTAATAATGTAGGTACGCTTTCGACACCCAAACGGGAAGTGACACAGGCCTGCCTTAACCTTGAATCGCTTAGGCAGTAAATAATAACCTACAGCATAAACAAACAGATACGGTGCGGTCAATAGGCAATTTTATGATTTTTCAAAATCTATTTTATTGTGGTCCTAATATATCTTTAAGTCAACTGGTATTTAAATTTCCTTAAAATCATTATTTTAGCGTCATTCCGCTAAATGCTAAAAATTAATTTAAAAATTACACAAAAAATACTTGCACAGAAACAACAGCAGCCATGTGACATCGGCTCCAGCACCCCTCCGCCCCTCTCAAGCGCAGCGGGGGAGCCCATTCATATATATAAGGCGCGGCGGCCGGCGCTCGTCCTCTTTCGTCTTCGGCAGCATCTCAAGCTAAGTAGTTCTTCTACCTAGGAGGGCTACTCAACTGATCTAGTGCCTATAACTCACGACCCTGACTACCTAGTCTGTACCTAGTGTTCTTGTGAATCCTTGTAACTAATTTAATAGTTGTTTATTATACTTATCTCATTTGCCGATATCTGGTCTTTCTTTTATCTCATCTATCTTCCTAGATCCTAAATCTAGGCTTTACGGTACAGCCATCATGGTGACTTCATACCAGTAGTAACAAATGCTAGATTGTAAACTTTTCATCAGTAATGTCAGTATTATTTGTATTGTTTTAATAGATATCTTTATAATGAAATGTAGGTACTTACTTTTGTGAAATATTTCTGCATTCAGCAGAAAATAAGTCAGTAATAAAAGCATAGTACTTTGCTACCATCACCGTGCCGATTTTTTCTTTCCACTTATAGTAAACGGACGACTAGTGTTATAAATCATGTGCAATGCCATCCTAAAGTCCAAATAATTAAATATATCTGAAGTCACAATATAAAGAAATATCACTTAATCACTGCTTACCTATCAGGTCCGATTCTGATAGTTTAACGTCACTTATAAAAATAAAATGGCAGTCAACGTTTTTGTTTACTTGACATACAGATAATAAACGTACGATTTTGTTTTTTTAAATTTAAAAATCAACAGTATATTTTTGTTAAAAACATTAACACTGTGTTCATGTTTCGTAAAAACTTTCTGAATAACATTATTTATTAAAACTTGTACTACAAATTTTATTAGTTATTTTTTTTTTCAAAACACCTATTTACACACACTTTTTTTGTTTTTATTAATAATATATTAATACTATTTGCAGTTTATCCTCGTCGCCAAAATGTGGTATATCCTTTAATATTGTCGGCTCTTAGACGCGCGCGCCCTCTCACTTCCGCCGCTCACAGCTTACTGAGCTGTTTACGACCGCACGTGCGCTAGAGATGACATAATGCTTCCTTCTCTTTCACTCACATACACTACAGTTATGTATTTGTATATTTAATTTTGTATATATTTTATGAAGTAATATATATATATGTAAGTAATTGTGTATATGTAATAATAATAATTAGATATTAAACGAACTTACCTGAAGTGAAGTTCTATCCTAATTATGCGAAGACTTCGTCCGAAGAGATTAGCAGGAGATATTAAACTTGTAGTAACGCCAGTACATACCGTTCCGACACATCTTTGAGAGTACCCACCTTCTTATTTTTTAATTTTTAATTTTTCTGTGGGTAGATGTAGCTTACCTATTACTGTCACCAATAGCCAACTTCATTTAGTTTAGAGATACGCCTTTTTTTAGTTATTTTTTACGAAAATAATTGGGATGAACTGAATGTTGGGTTGGGAAGGGTTGCTAATCTCTTCGGACGAAGTCTTCGCATAATTAGGATAGAACTTCACTTCAGGTAAGTTCATTTAATATCTAATTATGCTTCAGACTTCGTCCTTTGAGATTAGCAGGAGATATTACACTTGTAGACTTTTAGAGATAGGTTTCGTAAAATATGAGAAGTGAAATTTTAAAGAAAAGACAGGCATGGTGATTAATTTCACATCTATATTATGTTACATTCACTGAAAGTATAAGGAAATAAATGATACTGTAATTGTAAGTAATATATACTTACAATTATTAAGTTACATTTTACAACTTAAGTTACATTTTGATTATTGCCTTCTAGAATCACTTAATAAAGTTTTACCAAAAACATCATCATAAATATTTGTAATTGGCCTATTGTAAAATTTGGCGAAGGGCTGTGAGCTAGAGCTCCAGTCTGCAGCGTTTCTTATTTGGTCAATGCTGACCCCAAGGCGACGCGCCGCTGATGTGGCTGCGTGCCGGGTGCTATGCGCAGTGAACGTACCAGTATCAATTCCACTTTCATGCAAAACAAACTTTATCCATTTAGATATCGTTTGGGAGCCAACTGGTTTGTGTGGCTTTTTTAAACTCAGAAACAGGTAATCATGATCACCACGAATAGATTCTGTTTTACTAAGATATGAAAGCATAGCTCGCACGGGACATATTTCCGGACGATCCGTGAAAAAAGGAAGAACTAATATGGGTTGGTTCGATCCGATCCTAGATGTTTTTATAATATCAGGAATTTTTATTTTAATTTCGGATTCAAACTTTTCAATGTTACAAATCCTAATTTTCGATAGAGTTTGCACTCTATGAGCTGTAACTAAAGCTAACAGTGTAACCAACTTTTTTGTTACTTTCTCTAGATTTAAATTTTCATTAGGATTTGGACAAGAAAGTTAAGGACAATTGAAGTATCCCATATTTCATTATACTTTGGTAAAGGAGGTCTAGATCTATACACCCCTTTAAAAAATCTTTTAATATCCTCATTGCCAGAAATACTAACATAGAGTAAAGCTAACGCGGATCTGTAAGAATTCAGTGTCCCGTACTGAGCTCCTTCATTATAAATGTTTGTAAGGAATTGCAACAGATACAGATACACTATCACGTCTTTATCCCTAACGGGGTAGACAGAGCCAAGGGCGGTAAAGCCCAGGCCACTTTTAGCGTAAAGGTGGGCATGAAGGAATTGCAAGATATCAGGAATTGGTACTTCAAATATATTCAATTTATTCTGATAACAATAAATGAACCACTTTTTATAGCACCCCTCGTATTGTTTATAAGAATTATCTGAGAGTGAATTTAAAATAATACCCGTAGATGCGTCAGGAATACCTCTTCTCAACATTGCTTCCCGGACAAGACTCCTGCCGCCAGGGTAATCGTGGTGTGCATCTGGCGGTGGCTGGAATCAATTGACAATATTAGACTGTCATTAGCTTCAAAAATTATCAACTCTGATACCAGGAGATTTTTGAATATCAGGTACCAGGGCTGTGATGGCCATAAAGGAACAACCATGATACCCGTTGCTTTATCCGAGATAATTTTCCTTAATGATTTTAAAATCATTGGAAATGGGGGAAATGCATAGAAATAATAAGTGGACCATGATATGGTAAAACAATTGATGGCGTACGCATCTGGATCCCTATGCCACGATACATAAGTTTTGCATTTATTATTTAGTCGACTGGCAAATAGGTCTATATCCGGAGTGCCAAATTTGTTTAAAATATCTTGATAGGCATAGTCCGAGAGTTGCCATTCAATATCTGGATGCGGACGCTTGGACACTTCGTCCGCGATGCAATTTTCTGAAGATGGTATGTAAGACGCAAAAACATATATTTTTCTTTGTTCACACCATTGCCAAAGATCCTTTGCAACCTTTGTCAAATGTGGGAACTGGATACCCCCCATTCGGTTGACGTAGGAAATAGCGGTCGTGTTATCTATACGAAGAAGTATCTGACAGTTTGAAAATGACTTTGCAAAAATTTTAAGGCCGATGAATGCCGCCAATATTTCTAGGTAATTTATATGTTGGTGGCGTTCATCCTCACTCCATGGGCCACTTGCTCTATGATTCCCGCACGCTATTCCCCACCCCGTTGTTGAGGCATCGGAAAATATTTCCAGAACAAAGCTATCGCTTTTAATTGTACAGGTAGGACTGTTCATTGCTTCTTTCCACCATTTAAAGTCTGAATGAAGACACTTTGGTACACACATTATTTTTTCGTAATTATTGGTGTCTTTCAAATTTAAGTACTTATGTCTTTCAAATAATTTTGTATAGAGCCACCCATACTCCACTGCTGGACAAGCAGAGGTGAGAAGGAGAAGCCCGACAAAGCTAGCAAAGGCTCTAATTGTGCAAGTTTTAATGTTGGAAAATTTTTCTATTTCTTTCATAATTTCCTTAATTTTGTCGCTTGGTAAAGTGACAATAAAATTTTTTGTGTCTAATAAATAGCCTAAAAATTTACAAGATTGCGAAGGTACAAGCTGGCTTTTATCTAAATTAAGAATAAAACCAAGAGATGTTAACAAAGTCTTAGTTTGGTGCACATTTTCAAGGCATGCCTGATAATTATATCCCATCAAACAAATATCGTCAAGATATATAGTAGATAAATAACCACAGCTCCATAGCAGTTTAATCACCGGTTTCATGATTTTTGTGAAAACGAAGGGAGCCGTGCTCAAGCCGAATGGAAGTACATTAAATTGATACAAATTTCCTTCAAAATTGAACCTTAAATGTTTTTTATGGTTTTCATTTATCTTTATTAAAAAATAGGCATCTTTCAGGTCTAGCGTACTAACGTAATATTTTTTCGATATTATTTTTAAAACTGTTCTCAGATCTTCCATTTTAAAGTGTTTGGTGTCGATGAACTTATTTAGTGATTTTAAATTCAATATAAAACGCATCTTTCCATTCGGCTTTGGTATCAAAAATATAGTTGATATGTATTGACCTTCACAAGGTTGACATTTTGAAATTGCTCCTAACGATAATAAGTTATCGATGGCATCGGCAAAATGTGGAGGATTTTCCTGAATTGGTAATTTTTAAAAGGAATGGCGTAACCATTTATGTAGGAAAGAATTATTGGGTCGTTAGTGATCATTGACCACTGTTCGTAGAATAAGGATAATCTGCCTGCCGGGTTTACCTCTAGCGGCGGTAGCTCTGCCTGTCGCGCTGCTGATGACGCTGCGACTGCCTCGAGGAACTGGTGGGCCGACTGCGCGTCGAGCTCGGCGCAGGCTCCTTCATCCTCGGTGGGCCCGTCCGCCTGCGAGTCGGACCCGGATACTTCGAGTTTAAATTCTTGGAATTGAAGGAGCTGGGATTCGGTTTCTTATTAGCGGCCTTTGGAGGCGGCAATTTCATTTCAGTTCCAGTCTTGTTGATGGCTTTGGCCGACTTCAAGACCTCATGTAAATTTTCACCAAACAGAAATGCGTCAACTTTTGTTTTCTGTATGTGATCCTTCATCTTATTTTTACAGAATTAAGAAGAAAATTTCTTCTAGTGATTATATCCGAATGTTGGCAGTCGGCGAGGATACGAGCGGAGTCCGTCAAAAGTTTCAACAGGTTGGTATCTCTTACTTTTGATGATAGTAATAAGGTGATTGCTTCACTTAGGCTTGTCATAGCCAGAGTAAGTTGCTTTTGTTTGCTTTCTATAGCTTTGTCTCGTTTAATAACAATATCCGATACTGCTGCTTTTATCTCCGCGTTTAAGGCGGGAGGATCAATCAATTTGCAGTTTTCAGGCGTTAAATATCTTTCCATAAACTGGCTACGTACTTCTTTACTAAAACCATTAGTTACCCAATGCTGAAGTCTAATTGATAAATCGTTGTTTACTTCTGTTCCATATTTTTTATCTGAAGTAGGATCCGAACCCAAAATCTCTAATAGTTCCTTATCTATATTTTCTGTTTCAGGTACAGCAGAGGTACACGTCGAGGAGGATGGATCGGGCGCCGTGGGCTGCGAGGACGTAGTGGGCAGCTGCGTATCTACAGGCTGCGAGGGGCTGGCGGGCGGCGTAGCTGCCCGCGGTGCTGGTATCGTTACCACTGATGGGAGACTCGTCAGTGGTCTGCTCGGACCAGGAACAGATAAATCATTATTTTCTAGTGCCCTTGAAGGCAACAACTGCTTATTTTGGGCATCTTCTTCGTCCTCGGTCCATGCATAGTCCTCATTCTCATTGCCTGAAAAAATACAGACAGGTCTTCGAGATTTTTGCAGTTAAAATATCGTAAGAGACAGTCCCTAGTTATGATAATAACACGTACTGTCCGCAAACGTTGATTTCAATAAACACGATAAGCAGTCCCATGCGTACTGCTCGAATGTGTTTGTCGACTATGCTTAGCTGATTTTGCCTGAATATGAGTATATTGTAAAAAACAGTCCCTAGTTACATAACGTAACACGTACTGTTCGCAAACAATATCTAACGAGCACTTTAAGCGGTCCCAAATGTACCGCTCGATTGTGCTATAAATAATTACACTCTGATTTGATGTTGAATTGCTATTTTATTTTTCACCTAATTTGGAAAAAAAATACACCAAATCATTATCTTACCTTGTTGTGGCAACGGCGACTCGTCGGAAATATGTGATGAATATTCCGAGTCACTGGACACAAATCTGCACTCACTACGGCGTTTACGACGCAACTTTCTTTCTAACTTCCTAATTTTACGTTTAATACGATCAGAACTATCAGTACGTTTCCTCTTAGGCATTTTTACGGCGAAAAAAACTTTAAAAGTAAACACCGGAACGCAAGTATTTAATTACCGCGAGCGACGTGTGGAACGGCGTAGCACAAAAAAACGAATGAAGTTGGCTATTGGTGACAGTAATAGGTAAGCTACATCTACCCACAGAAAAATTAAAAATTTAAAAATAAGAAGGTGGGTACTCTCAAAAATGTGTCGGAACGGTATGTACTGGCGTTACTACAAGTGTAATATCTCCTGCTAATCTCGAAGGACGAAGTCTGAAGCATAATAGTATGTTTATAGTATGTGTTGTGATTATTATCTTTTAAATTTAGTTTAGTTTAAGTTTTTGTTACCAACTACGCTCTGCTACCAAAAATGTTACTAACTAAGCTCTGCTACCAAAAAATGTTGGGCGCAGAGTAGTTAAGATTACGTTCTGGGTACCAAGAGATTTTGTGACTATGCTCTTGGTACGAGTCCGGCAATCTCAACGACAACAAACAAACACATATACAACCTACGCAGTCTGCTACCACCCTGTATATACATACTGTATATAAATACTGTACATACATAGGTACAGGGACCTATTAACCTAACTTAACTTAATTATGAGTTTAACTGAATTCTAACTAAGAGTAATTACATTAATTATAAAACTCACCGCCTCCCCGCGGTCCTCAGGCAGCCTCGCCTGGCCTTCGCGTCGATCCCCTAGTCCTCCTCAGGGATGGCGACGGCCTCAGGTCTCTTCATAGACCCAAGGTCAGTGGTGCAGAAGAATTGGGTCCCTACAATAACCTAACCCCACATGAGCTCATGCCCCAAGATAAATACGTAGTATTTTAGTATTGGTTACACCACTGCCAACACAATAATTTTCTTGTTCTTCCTTCGACAATTCACTATTGTTCACTTACACTATCACAAACTTAACAATTTTCAAAGCGCATGGCACGCGGTTCACAATTGTCATACAAATCAATGTTCCTTACGCAATACAAACAATTTCGGCGCCCCGCCGTTCAAATGAATTGGTCACAAACACAATTAACGACAATTCTCACGAAACTTTCGATTTTATATATCAAATTACAAACTTAATGCGGCCATCGCACGCGGATAGGTTGCCTCACCCCGTCACATTTTTCTTCACAAAAAACAAGTCCATTATTTTTACTGGAATGACAAGTTGAGACTTTGACATAAAGACAATGAATATTTTTCTGGTCGGGCAAAGACAATCCGCGCACGGGAAATCGATGAATCGATAATCTTGCCCGTGTTTGCGGAGATCACACGCAGATGGCGCTAGTCTCCTAACAAAGCACTTTTATTCAAAACAGTTTTCTTTATATATTCACACCCACATAAAACTCTTCAATCGACCCAAAGGTTTGACTGTTAGAGAATGCTTTTAGCATTAAGTCCGCCTATTGTACTTTAAACATGTATATGTGTGTACAATAAAGTATATGTTACTAACTACGCTCTGCTACCAAAAATGTTTGGGCGCAGATAGCTAAGATTACGTTTTTTGTACCAAGAGATTTTGTGACTACGCTCTTGGTACGAGTCCGGCAATCTCACCGGCAACAAACAAACACACAAACAAACCTACGCAGTCTACTACCACCCTATATTATAAGGTATAGGGAACCTACTAACCTAACTTAACCTAATTATGAGTTGAACTGAATTCTAATAAAGAGTAATTATACTAATCTAACTAATTGTAAAACTCACCGCTTCCCCGCGGTCGTCAGGCAGCCTCGCCTGGCCTTCGCGTCGATTGTGAGGTCCTTCTCAGTGTTGGCGACGGCCTTAGGTCCCTCTCTGGGTCCCAAGGTCCCAAGGTGAGAAGAATTGGGTCCCTAAACTAACCCCACATGAGCTCATGTTGTTGCCCCAACTAATACGTCGTATTTATAACACCAATTCAAGACCGCACAATAAGTTTCTTGTTCTTCTTTCGCCACTTCAAGATTATTCACATACAGTGTCACAAACTAAAAATTTTCATAGCCATATGGCACGCGCTTCACAATTTACACAAATCACTGTTCTTTACGTAATACAAACAATTTCGGCTTCACGCCGTTCCAAATAAAGTGGTCACAAACACAATTAACGACAATTCTCACGAAACATTCGCTTTATATACCAAAATTACAAACTTAATGCTTCTAAAGCACGCGGATAGGATGCCACACCCAGTCAGACCTTTTTCTTCACTATTTTTACTGGAATGACAAGTTGAGACTTTGACGTAAAGACAATGATTATTTTTCTGGTCGGGCAAAGACAATCCGCGCACGGGACATCGATGAATCGATAATCTTGCCCGTATTTGTGGAGATCACACGCAGATGGCGCTAGTCTCCTAACAAAGCACTTTTATTCAAAACATCCCCCCGTCCCGGTCTGAGAAGCAGACCGCTAGCTTACTCTACGGGGAGGCGAGAGACAGAGGATACGGCTCTCCGCAGAACCGAACCCTCGACCAACACCTCAGCCACACGCGGAGTTCCGTCTCCGCCAAAAATCAAACGCAAAATGCGCCCTCGGCGCCAAAGTAATGATGGCAGATTTGCCTTTTTTAACAATACCAAATCTCCCTCCCTGGGTGGCTCAGTCCTGTCTGTTCATTTCACTCTTTGTTGCAACAAATGCAAATATTCAAGAGACCAGCGAGCCCAAAAGTTCTGGCTCATTTGCTGTAACATTTGAAAACGTGACAACCGCGATGTACGTTCATCCCTCCACGAGTATTCGGGTAGGGCATTCAAAGGCCCTCCCACCAAAAAATGACCAGGAGTGAGGACTTCCAAGTCATTTGGGTCCTGAGATAATGGACAGAGAGGACGAGAGTTGAGGACCGCCTCAACTTTACAAAATACTATGGCCAGCTCTTCAAACGTTAGTGCTGTTTCCCCTAAAGTGCGGCGGAGGTGGGTCTTTGCCGATTTCACAGCGGCTTCAAAAATCCCTCCCCAATGAGGGCAATTTGGGGGGCTGAACCTCCATGTTACCCCCCTTTGGGCAGCAATTTGACTTAAACTATTACAATTCTTATCAATAAATTCACAAACATCCTTAATATAATTTACAGTGCCCTTGTAATTTGTGCCATTGTAGGAGCGAATGAGTGAAGGTAGACCTCTACGCGACACGAAACGATCTAACGCAGCGACGAAGGCCTCCGTAGTCAAAGCTGACACCACCTCCAAGTGGACAGCCTTGGTAGCCAAACAAACAAATACACATAAATAGCCCTTCACGATCCGGGCATTACGAAGGGTGGTCGTTTTGACCGAATAGGGTCCTGCAAAATCGGTGGCCACACCGTCAAACGGCCTCGTAGGCCGGATACGATCAGCAGGCAGATCACCCATCTGCGGCTGCATCGTAGATGCTCTCACTCTATAACAAGAGATGCATCGAAACAAAACACCTTTCACTGCTCTTCGGGCTGACAAAATCCAAAATTCCCGCTGCAAAATAGCCAGCAACGCACTGCACCCTGCATGAGCGTTCCGAATGTGTCGATCAGACACCAAAAGTTGCACCAAGGGTCCGCCCTTGGGCAATAACAAAGGATGGCGACTCCCAAACGGAAGGTCCGCCTTCCGGAGCCGGCCACCAACCCGAAGAAGCCCATCTGAGTCGATGAAAGGGTTCAAACGAGCGACCGCGCCCTTCAACCTAGCGCGTCCCTCGCGCAAAATACGAAACCCCGTTCGAAGTGGGTGCTGACCCATCAAAGACAGTTCTCAATTTGCCTGTCGAGGCCTTCACAACAGCATGGTGTGGCAGAAAGTAATGCTCAGTTGAGCTCCAATCAACTCGAGCTGGGGACATGTGACCCAAGTCCTTGTACTCGCGCATAAATTCTATATATTTATCACGAAGTACGGGATCACGCTGCATGCGTCGTTCCATGGACAGCAGTCGTTTCTCCGCAAACATCCTACTATGCCCTAGGCTAGGACGAGAAGCAACAAAGGGTAACCTAGTTACCAACCGACCGGAAGACAATCTTTCCGTATTGGCCTGATAAAAGGCCTCACATTCTGCGTGGTCCGGATCCATCCATCCTTGAGACCATAGGTGGCTCCTCCACTTCCCAAAACCTTTGCATGGTTTTGGCCAAAGACGCATTCGCAAGAACTGTCGGCTCCTCCATGGAGTCATGTTCAAAGACAGGGCCCATCAGGGCGTAACCAAAAATTGTAGATACTGCCACCAGTGAAGAAGAATCCAGAGCCTTCTGGGTGCCCAATAAAATCCAACCCAATACGTCCGAACCCAGGAGCAAGTCTACTGGGGCGGGGTGAAGAACAAATGGGTCAACCAATTCCAGGCCTGACACCATAGACAACGCGTCTGGCGGTATGTCTGTGGTGGGCTGCCAACCCGCAATGGTATCCATTACCAGAGCTGAAGTCGTGATCCTCACTGTCGAGGATTTCAGCGACAAAAAGGTGACAAGTGTCTGTCCCGTCAAACACTTCACTTTTATACCACCAACTCCAAGAAGTGGCACAGGCGAGTCCTCCACGGCTAAGCCTAATGTATGTGCCACTCGAGTGGTAACCAAACTTTTCTGAGCCCCCGAATCCAACATGGCTCGTATAGTAACCGCCTCCCCCCCATGTCCCCATACGCGGACCACTGCGGTGGGGAGCAGAACCGTCCGCGGTTCTGTCCTACTGAGGGAGCAAGCTAGTTATGGGCTCCCCACTCTCTCCCAACCTGGGGGGTGCCACTGGCCCGGATAGTACATCGGGCGAGTGCACGTCCCCATGTGAGGGGGCGCATAACCCGCAGCCCTGCCGTACCTAGCGTAGGGCGGGTGGTACTCCAGCCGAGGGTACCCATGAAGCGGCGGGGAAAACCGCTATGGCTCCGTCCTCCGAGTAGGAGCCGGTGCGGAGGGAGGTGTCCCACCTCTCACTTCCGCTCTAGGGCCCCCGCCCATGGGGGCCCTATCCAAAGGCTGACCAGCCACATACTGGCCATGTCCCGTAGGCGCAGGATCCCGGACCGCCGAGACCCGCGCCGACACTCGACCCCCATCCCGAGGGGGGGTGCGACGAGCGAAGCCACGTCCGCCGTCCGACGGTGGAGGGCTTCGCGCAGGAGCGTCCCCGCCCATGGGGAACCCCTGCCTCCTTGCCTGGGAGCCAGCCTCGCTCCGGTTCATGCAGAGCGTCAAGTGGTGCCGCCCATGGCACGCACTGCATGGCTTGGCAGAACGGCAGTCACGCGCGTAGTGACTACCCAGGCAGCAAAAACACAATTCAAGTCGCCTCGCCACGCGACGCCTTTGCTCTACTGGCAGCCGCTGCCAGTCCCTACATTGGGTTAGGGTGTGACCCTTCCGGCCACACTGCAGACAGTCCGCGTCTCTCGCGACTGCTGCTGTATTAACCACCCGAGCACCAATTCCACGCGGTGACGGTGGCTGCGCCTGTCTGGGCTTCCCTCACCATAAGGGGCTCGAGGCTCCGCGTTCTGGCGCCCTAGATGGCGCTGGTTCCGGCATGGAACTCTCCGCGGCCCTAGCCTCAAACTCCAAAAACTTATACAAGTCGGAAAAAGTGGGTAGGGTATTGCTGTCCCGCTCAGCATCCTCGCGCTCGAAACGCGAGCGAATATCGTTGGGTAGTTTGCCCAAGATAATGTGTACTAACAAAAATGACCACTGGTCCACCGGTAGTCCCAAAGTACGCAGCGCGTTACAGGCCACTGTAATGGGCGTTAATAATTGCAGGCGCAGTTGTGCCCGATTGGCCACCCGAGGCAGGGCCAACAGCTGCGCCGCATGTGCGTCGGCCAACAGCCGAACGTTCTGGTAACGGGAATTAAGCAGTTCCCAGGCCGTGTCATACTGGTCATCCTCCACACGGAGGTGCTGGATGAGCGACCGCGCTTCATCCTCCAATGTTGAGAGAAGGTACGCCATTTTTTGCGCCTTCGTTAGGTCGTGTCTCGAGTCGACCAACGACTCGAACATGTTTTTAAAGGCCACCCACTCCTCCATCCTACCCCCAAAGTGAGACAGCTGAAGGGTCGGAAGCCGACCAGTTACAGCTGGCCCTTCCGGTCCACCGGATGCGCGAGGGGCGGGACCGCCCGCCTGTCTCGCTCTGATGTGTCCGGCCTTCTCCACGATATCATCGTGAAAGGCCATAATCTGGTCATAGTCCTTGATATGGCCTGCCCAGACCTCTGGGTCCAAACCACCTTCGGTAAGCACTGCCATGGCTGCTTCCGTATTGGCCAATCTCGTACAGAGCTGTTCCGCTCGCTCCAGAATAGCAGTGTCCCTGTCCGTACGGGACAAGAGTGCGCTGGCACTCGCAGCCCACCTGAGTTCATTGGCGAGCGTCGCCCTTGCGGAGATTATCCTCGACATTGCGTTAGACAAGAACAAAACAAACCAAATTTAAATAACCGAATAAATAAGTCCGACAAGGGCACAAACCAAAATTCTTAATTTTTGAATACAAACAAACGAATCAAAGTACTATCTAATAGCAAAATTTACACAGACTCAAATATCCACTAATGGCAAACAAACAAGATATAATACTAGTCCGACAAGGACACAAACTAAAATTCTTAATTTTTAAATACAAACAAACAAATCAAAATACTATCTAATAGTAAAATTGACATGGACTAGTATTTATTAATGGCAAACAAACAAGATATAATACTATCTGATAGTATGATTGAGACGGCCCAATACTTATCAATTACAAACAAACAAAATCATTTTATTTCAAATTTTCTTGGGAAATAATGTTTACCCTACCTTACTAACAAACCAAAAAAAAACAAACAATATGTGGGCCCGTAATCAGAGCCGTTAACAACTACGCTCTGCTACCAAAAATTGTGGGCGCAGATAGCTAAGATTACGTTTTTTGTACCAAGAGATTTTGTGACTACGCTCTTGGTACGAGTCCGGCAATCTCACCGGCAACAAACAAACCTACGCAGTCTGCTACCACCCTATATTATAAGGTATAGGGAACCTACTAACCTAACTTAACCTAATTATGAGTTGAACTGAATTCTAATTAAGAGTAATTATACTAATCTAACTAATTGTAAAACTCACCGCTTCCCCGCGGTCGTCAGGCAGCCTCGCCTGGCCTTCGCGTCGATTCTGAGGTCCTCCTCAGTGTTGGCGACGGCCTTAGGTCCCTCTCTGGGTCCCAAGGTCCCAAGGTGAGAAGAATTGGGTCCCTAAACTAACCCCACATGAGCTCATGTTGTTGCCCCAACTAATACGTCGTATTTATAACACCAATTCAAGACCGCACAATAAGTTTCTTGTTCTTCTTTCGCCACTTCAAGATTATTCACATACAGTGTCACAAACTAACAATTTTCATAGCCATATGGCACGCGCTTCACAATTTACACAAATCACTGTTCTTTACGTAATACAAACAATTTCGGCTTCACGCCGTTCCAAATAAAGTGGTCACAAACACAATTAACGACAATTCTCACGAAACATTCGCTTTTTATACCAAAATTACAAACTTAATGCTTCTAAAGCACGCGGATAGGATGCCACACCCAGTCAGACCTTTTCCTTCACTATTTTTACTGGAATGACAAGTTGTGACTTTGACGTAAAGACAATGATTATTTTTCTGGTCGGGCAAAGACAATCCGCGCACGGGACATCGATGAATCGATAATCTTGCCCGTGTTTGTGGAGATCACACGCAGATGGCGCTAGTCTCCTAACAAAGCACTTTTATTCAAAACAGTATAAATAAATAAATAAATAAAAATACAAATATAATTTATATACATAAATACATACATATATCAATATGTACTAATATAGTATGTAGAATATGATCGCTCCTGGGCATGAGGTCGAGGCAGTTGCCCCTGCTGCTGTCGCCGCCGTCGCGCTCTTCGTCGAACTCGTACACGTCGTCGCATCCGTTAGCACTCGCCTGCACTACTTTTGATAACATTTCCACTTTCCTCACGCGAAAACAATAGGAGCACTTCATGCATCGCATCTGGCGCTCGCTGATGGATGCGCAGATGACGTCCTGCACTGTCGAATAGCGCACGGACGGGAAAAGTGATATGCTCTCGTTGTCATCTTGATCAAAGTCCACTGAGCCAACGTTTGTCCTGCATGCCGCCAGTGCTTCTGTGAGAGGGATAAAGGACGAGAGTGCGGCCGAGGGTGTGGGCGAGGGTGCGGTCGTGGGTGGCGTAGGGGTGGTTACAGGCTTTGGTGTGACCAAAGGCATCGGCATAAGCTCAAGCGCGACCAGAGGCGCCAGCATAGGCTTGACCACAGGGCCGTGCGCAGGTTTTAACGTTATAGATACGTGCTTCCTTCGTTTGGTATCTTTGTTTCCTTCCTTTTTTTGTTTGTTTCCTTTGTTTGGTAAGGTGGGGGACCTTCAAAGTAGGTCCTTACCGCCGAGCTCCGAGCAACGTTCAGCTTCATTGTCTGTTTCACCCAGCGCTATATATTGTGCCTGGTGTAGAATGCCTCCTGACAGTCAGATTTTGTTTTGTGTTGTATTTTCGCGTCTTTAGCCGGTGGATTTTCTCTTGCTGTAAAAAAAAACTTATATTGAAATCAAGGCAAAATATATTTTGTTATATGATTTCAATAAGTCTGATATACTTTATAAGGACAGATATGAAGGAACGGGGGGCTAGTGCAATTATGGTGAATGACAGAAAGAAGTGGAAGCAGTTGACACAATGGCGGACTAGCAGGGCGGCAAATATTTCGTCGATGAAAAAATCTTGTTCGGCGTGATCTTGGAACTCTTCTTGAAGTGACAACTTCTTTAGGCGCGTTGGTCATTTTTTGAGATGGGAAAAAACCATTGAAGTCGCGATACTGTTACCGTAACTGACACCCACTTGTTCAAGTTTTTACTTTTGTTGGCACTCCACTGTATTTCATTGAATTATGTGACGTAAAAGATAGCAACAAACAAAAATAAAATAAAATATTTAAAAAACCTATACCCATTATAAATTTTTAAATTAGTCAATACGCCAACGCGTAGCTATCGTTATATTACAAGCATGCGGATCTGACTGGAGACGGGGTGCGGGAAAGCGCGAAGGAAGGTAACGGCCAACTCGAAGTAAACGGGTAGTACACATATAAATACACTATGACTTTTTCCAAACAGGCCCCTCCGATTTCTTTAGGTGTAGGAGACCAAGGCATGTGCTCAACGATCCGGACGACCCCATTAGTAGTGCGATTCCCCCCGCCGTAGAGTCACCTGCGCAACGCAGACACAAAACATTAGCTCGATCACGAATCCCACTCGCCGGCGAGTGCGGATCAGAAATAGGAATAGGACTGGCGCGTTTACCAGGTACCGAACGGTACCCGTACCCTTTTCGCTAGTTGGCCCGTCAGGTGCTTGGCACTAAGTTAAAGCCGATCTCCGTGACGCCCAAAGCCGAGGTTCGTTCCCACCCGGTGGGAGCCCTTTGTGCTGTCACTTTACGGTGTGGACAACATCTTGCCATTTTGGCAAAATGTTGGTTCCGCCTAAAACCCGTCGCGCCCGGTGAGCTGTAAGTAAAATGCCTTCAGCATACAGCGTTTCGTTCGAAAAATAAAAACAATCGTAATAGTGGGTCTGAAGGTGGAAAAAGGGAATCGCAATTCGAAGCAGGGTATGCGTTGCTAGCCATATTGCTTATGAATATGATTCGGATTTACAACCATTCTCTCGGTCGGCTTGTACGACCTGTGCAGCTGGTACAATTAAAGTTTTTTCTTTTCTCTCAGACCAGCATGCAGCAATAACACACGAAATACAAAACAAAATTGGTTCATACCTGGACTCTTGGAGCGTGTTCTGATTTGACCTGCGGCAGGAACAGGCCGAGAATCTAAAGCAATTTTTTTTTCTATGAAATAACCACCCTTGTAAATTCACCACTTATTTATAAAATTCATTCAAACATTATTTTTTTTTGTCTGTGGTTGTCACTTGAACAACTGTTGCAACACACTGATTAGGTTCATATAATTTAGAACACAAAGTCAACATTTTACTCAGATTTATTTCAATTTAATAGCACCGAACCTTTAAATTGCTTTATACATTGACAAATATATGTCGCAATGACGGTAAATGGATGGACATTAATTAAAACGAGACGGTAAGGTCAGCGCCCCTCCACGCACTAAACTATGAGAAGCTTCCTTGCGAAACCACATCACAGCTTAAACTAACTCTCTAGCCCGCACAGTTATCCTGTGCACACAGGGCTTACCTTCCAGGTGAAGTAGAGCGTCATTATAACAAAGGGGTCAGGTGATCCAGATTCCTTATAATAATCGTATCTGAATGCTGTATGTTCAGTGTAAATGGGGTTAAGTCAAAAATCATAGTTAAAGCTGATGTTATGAGTTAATCGAGTTTAAAGTTTCAAAAAAATTTCACTCATTTTCTATGGAAGTTTTATAATTTTTGGTTTCTATTATTGATTGATAATACCCATTTCAATAAACTACTGAAAAAAATATTACGTTATGTCTTCTTTTTTAATATAAAAAATTGATAAACATTGAGTTATGTCGTTTGACACAAAAAAAAACAACATTTTATATGTGCCAATTAATATTAGTCACATTATAACATTTTACTCATTCTGCTTTGATTTAGTGCTAAATGATATACATTTACTGTTTTAATAGACAAATAAGATCTCTAATAATACAGCGAAAAGTCACAAAATTAAAAATGTTAATTTCAATGACAGCATTTGAAATAAATAAAATAAAATAAAAATAAAAAAGCCTTTTTATTCCATAATTCGTTTTACATTCTTGCATAATAAAAACCATTAAATTTGATTAAAATATTAAATTGTAAATATATTAAATTATAATTGGTAATTTATAAATATTAAATTATGGACCCCTTAACGGGTAGAGGCCTCCTCCATTTGATTCCACATTTTTCTATTTTGTGCCTTTTTTGTCCAGTCTAATTTTATATTTTCATCGACCCAGCGTTCTCTAGGCTTTCCTCTTTTTCTCTTGCCTGTTGGTCCTTTCCATATAGTGGCTAGTGTGGTCCATCTCTTATCTTTGGTGCGTACTAAATGTCCGGCCCATTTTCATTTTAGTTTTCTTGCGTGTTGTATAACCTTAGTTTTGTTTCTTATTGCAGTATTTCTTTGTTTATGCCTTAATGTTATGTTGAGGATACTTCTTTCCATCGCTCTTTGGGTCGTTTGTATTTTTTGCTTTATTTGCTTATTATAAATCCATGTTTGGCATCCATAAGTAAGAGAGGGGAGCAAGCAAGAGTCCATTACAATTTTCTTCAGTTTCAGTGGGATTTTAGATTTTAACACTTCTTTTTAACTCCAGAATTTGTTCCATGTTATGCAAATCCGTCTGTCAATTTCATCGATGTTTTTGGTGTTTCTAAAAGATACTTGCTTTGCAAGGTATATATACGATTCTACATATTCCAGAGTTGTTCCGTCCACTGAAATAGGAGTTTTATCGCTGTTTGTCATAATCTTTGTTTTTGAGGTGTTAAGTTCTAGGCCGACCTTCTTACTCAATTTGTTCAGTTCCTTTATCATTTCTGACATTTGGTATGGTGATTCAGAGAACAATACTATGTCGTCTGCTAATCAAAGATTGTTTAAGTACTGGCTGTTTTGAATAAAAGTGCTTTGTTAGGAGACTAGCGCCATCTGCGTGTGATCTCCACAAACACGGGCAAGATTATCGATTACTCGATTTCCCGTGCGCGGATTGTCTTTGCCCGACCAGAAAAATAATCATTGTCTTTATGTCAAGTTGCGGGCGAGTCCATTATAATCGACTTGCCTTTGGTGAAACCTCGGGTGTGGCATCCCCTCGTGCGATGGCGGCATTGGTTTTGTAAATTTTGATATATATAGTGAATGTTTGGTGGAAAATTGTCGTTAATTGTTTGGTGGCCAATTCATTTGGAACGGCGGGGAGCCGAAATTGTTGTATTACGTAAAGAACATTGATTTGTGTCGGGTGTGAAGCGCGTGCCATGCGGCTTTGAAAATTGTTGGTTTGTGATACTGTATGTGAATAACCGTGAAGTGTCCAAAGAAGAACAAGAAAATTATTGTGTTATAGCAGTGGTGCAATAAATACTAAATACGACGTATTCATCTTGGGGCAAGTACATGAGCTCATGGGGTTAGGTTATTGTAGGGACCCAACTCTCCGCACCACTGACTGGGGATCCATGAAGAGACCTGAGGCCGTCGCCACCCCTGAGGAGGACCGCATGATCGACGCGAAGGCCAGGCGAGGCTGCCTGAAGACTGCGTGGACGCGGTAAGTTTTATAATTAGTTAGATTATTTAATTAGGTTAAGTTAGGTTAATAGGCCCCTGTACCTATATACAGGGTGGTAGCAGACTGCGTAGGTTGTTTGTGTGTTTGTTTGTTGCCGGTGAGATTGCCGGACTCGTACCAAGAGCGTAGTCACAAAATCTCTTGGTACAAAAAACGTAATCTTAGCTATCTGCGCCCACACTGGCCGTTAATACATATTCCTTTGTGCGACCAGTTCAGATCTTTGATAATGTTTTGTAGTACTGCTATGAAGAGTTTTGGAGATAGTGGGTCGCCCTGTTTAACACCTCTGCCTATCTCTATCGTCGGTCCTTTCCGGTCTGTCTTCACTCTGCTTGTGCTTTTGCCATATATGTCTTTAATAATTTGAATGTAAGTATCTGGGATATTCTGATTTTTTAGTGTCGACCATATGCTGTCATGAGAAATAGTATCGAACGCCTTCGCATAGTCGATGAAGGTTACATATAAAGGTTTTCGGAACTCTGTATATTTTTCTATTATTTGTTCTAATACATGTATATGGTCAATAGTGCTGAATCCTTTGCGGAAACCTGCCTGTTCCCGCGGTTGTTGTTCTTCGATTGTTCTTTGTATTCTTTTTTCGACAAATGATGCAAACACTTTGTAGAGCGTCGATAATAAACTAATTGGCCGAAAGTTTCCTATATCTGCTGGGTCGCCTTTTTTGTATAGAAGAACAATTTCAGATTGTGTCCAGCTTTTAGGCACTCTTTTCTCTTCTAGAATTTTATTAAATAGAATGGTCAATGGAGCTACTAATATGAATCTTCCCAGTCTTAAAGCTTCGTTTGTAATAAAATCTGGGCCTGGGCTTTTGTTATCTTTAAATTTTTCTAATATTTTTAATATTTCTGTTTCGGTGAACTGTTCTACATTATTAGTTTCTTCTGTATATAAACTTTCATGATCTTCATTACTACTGTTGGTCTGTTTCTTATATAGTTCTCTATAGAAATTTGTAGCTTGTTGTAGATGTTAGTTGAGGCATCCATGTTTTTGTTTTGTTTAATTCTTTATAGCCTTTTTTAACACTCTTTTTTGTGGTAAGATGTTTCTGTAAAACATTTTGCCTGTAGTCGTTGTAGTATTTTTTTAAGTGTTTATTCGTAGCCTTATATAATCGTGAGAGTTCTTCCTTTTGTTCTTTAGATAGAGGTCTTTTATTTTGTAGCTCGTATCTCTTATTGACTATATCTCTAGTTTTATCTGTTATTATGCTAAGTTTTCCTTTTTTCTGTTTGTTGGTAGAGTTCAAGCTTTCACTTATGGCTAGTTCAATTTTTTGATAGTAAGATTCCACACTATCGTTTTTCGGGGAAGAATTGTAGAGCTCTTGTACTTTATTTTTTAATGATTTAAGGTATTCTTTCACTAGGTGTGTCCTTAAAATTTATAGTTTTATTGCTAAATTTTGCTCTACTTTTCTTAAGTCCCGCGATTTTTACGGTTCCTCTTACTAGTCTGTGATCGCTTGGGTAGGAATTCTTATTTATAACTTCTATGTTGGTAAACTGTTTTGGTATGTTAGTGAGTATAAAGTCTATTTGATTTTTTCTTTTCTTATCGGGAGTGATCCATGTCCATTGGTTATTTGGTTTCTTTTTGAAAATTGTATTAACTATGGTGAGCCTGTTCTCTAAGGCATGTTGTAATAGGAGTTCACCTCTTTTGTTTCTTTTCCCATAGCAAAATGGGCCCATGACGCTATCTTCTTCTGGTTTTCTCTGACCAATTTTTGAATTGAAGTCGCCTATTAGTATTATGTTTTTACTTGGTTGATTTTGTGCTTTGCGTAGCGATTGGTAGAAAGACTCTACTTTGCTCTTTGGGGCTTTCTTTGTTGAAGCATATGCCTGAATAATTGAAAGACTGTTTTTTTCAAATTAGATGTTTAGCATGCACACTCTTTCCGATAATCCTATATAGTTTTCTATATTAGCTTTGTATATTTTTTTAATCAGGAAACCGACTCCATGTTGTCCAGGCGTCTCTCCGGTATAGCAAAATATATGGTCTGAGTCTTCTATCATACTATTTCCTGTTCTTCGGACTTCTGACAAGCCAATAATGTCATATTTTATATTGGATAGAGCTTCTTTTAATAAAATCATTCTTTCAGGAGTGAGTAGGGATCGGACATTGTAAGTGCAGATGTATAATTTGTTTTCTGGAGGGTTGTAGTCATTAGTTCCCGCGGTGACAAGCCGTATTGGGAAATTTGAAGATGGAGGGGCCTTTGTTCGTTGCTATTGCTGTGTTGTTTGCGATATTTGTGGATCTATATGTTTATTCTTATAAGTGACAAACTTTTCTAAATTGTTTTTGTATTTTTTCACTGGGTTCTGCTTATTTTTGTTGCCATGTGTTTCTGCACCAGGTGTAGTTTCTGGTGATAGAGAAAGTTTTCTTTTGTTTTGCTGATTATTGCTTGTTTTATTTTGTTGATTGTTTTTGTTCAATATTACAATTTTATCATATCTGAGAAAAGCATTTGTGACTTGGTTTTTTAGTTCTTGAACTTCTTTCTGCAGTTCTCGACGCTTGTTCAATACGTCAATTGGATAGTCTTCTTTTATGTAATATAAAGAATTTTCCAGCAGCTTTTTGTTTTTCAAAATTTCTATTTTCTTTCCCATAGTTGTGAAACATACTAAGATTGGTCTAACTTTGTCGTTCTTTTTGCCAAGTCTTTTAACATGTTCTATATTTAGGTTGGTGCACACTGTCTTCATTGTAGTTTTAATTAGATTTATTATAATTTTTTTTAACTCTTGGTAGCTTTTTTCTCGTTCTTCAATGCCAAAAAATATTAAATTTTTTCTTCTGATATGCTTCTCCAAATTTTTCAATTTTTTTTGTTGTTCTTCTATTTTTTCCTCTAATTGTTTGTGTTTAATTTCAAGATTCGAAAATTTTTCGTTTATGTTATCGTTTATAGCCTTTGGAACTTCTTGCTTAAGATCTCGTATTTCGTTTTGCTGTCTTTCCATTGTTTCCTGGATAGCTTTTAAAATTTTTGTGACTTCTTCCATTTTGTTTTTATTTCTTTTTGTCTTAAAAATTCCTTGTGTTTTATTTTTACCATTGCGCCCTCTTGCAGTGAAGTATGCAGCGAGTTTGTAAGTAATCAATATCAGAACATTTTTGGTTGTTCTTTAGGATGTGTGTTTGGTTTTGCAACAGTTCTCTAGATGGCGTCGATTGTCTTCTGTATTCTTGGTTTGGCTACTCCTCGCTAGATGGCGTTACTTGCCTTCTGTATTTTTGTTTTGGCTTCTCCTCGCTAGATGACGGTGTTATCAAGTTTTTTCAATATCCAATGACGAGGCAACTTTGTGTTTTAGCCGACGTCTAATATTTTGAATAAACTTTCAGTAACCTAAAATTATAAATTTCAGGAAGATTCTCCAAAGGTCAATCCAGCCCCCAACCAACGCCAAGAACCAGCGGCATTCGAGCGACCCTTACCTGTGAACGATGAACATAACATCTAATATCACAACCTTTAAAATCCCCGATGTGACGACATTGTCCCCGTTCGAAATGAGGATGCGGGCTTCCTTCAACAATACACCATTTAAGAAACCCTCCCGAACCATGTGAGTACTGATTCTGCTGATGTCGAAGAACTCGCTCGGATGAATCAAAGTGATCCGGGTTTTTGGTTGGCGTATGATGCTACTGTGGAATTTTCTACGTGTAACTGATTTGCATAAATGGGTTTTTCCTGTATATTAGCATACGTCTTCTTTAAAGAGGTCGTCGGTCATGCGACTAATCGAAATAAAATAACATTGATAACTCGTTAGGGTCCGCATCGCGGCATGGTGGTAAGCATATTTGATAAATTAAAAAAATATTTCCGGTATATTTGATAAATAAAATTGTATGTTTTTTCTCTATTTCATGTATATATCCATATTCCATTAACCTGAAGCGCAGGGTCTACGAGCAATGTGTCCTCCCCGTGATGGTATACGGTGCAGAAACCTGGACGCTTACGCAGCACGTCATGCAAAGGCTGCAAGTCACACAGAGAGCTCTGGAACGAGCAATGCTAGGTGTGTCTCTCCGAGATCGAATAAGAAACACGGAGATTCGTAGACGGACGAGACTCACCGACATAGCCAAGGTGGTAGCGCAAAGTAAGTGGCGATGGGCGGGCCATATATGCCGAACTATAGAGCAACGTTAGCGAAAAGAAGTCCTTGAGTGGAGGCCTAGAACTGGCCGCAGAAGCGTTGGTAGACCAACTACAAGGTGGTAAAATAATTTTAGGTTACTGAAAGTTTATTCAAAATATTAGACGTCGGCTAAAGAAAGTCATATATAATAAATTATTTGTGTCCATCAATTATAAATATACCTAACTAAAAATCGTAGGAAAATGGACAACAAGATGGTTATCAATACACCAATTGTTAATTAATTTTTCTCTCTGTCTTCCATTGTTACTTCATCAAAAAAAAAAAGAAAGAAATTCATACACTTACGTTGACTTATTGGTTCATCTGATGTGGTCCTCGAAGGTCCAACTCGTCTTAGAAGCTTCAGATAAAGCATCGCGAGTTCATACGTACCTGTAAACAAAAAGCACACCCCAATGAAAAAAAAAATATATATATCAAATATATTGAAAACATATTTTAAGATGTAAATGATGCATATATATACATCTTCTTCTTCTTCTTCAGCCCATTGTCATTCAATGCTGAGTGTAGGCATCTAACAATGCACGCCATTTCGTACGATCTTTAGCTTTTCTCATCCATGTCTTTCCAGCAACTTTGACCAGATTATCCGTCCACCTTGTAGTTGGTCTACCAACGCTTCTGCGGCCAGTTCTAGGCCTCCACTCAAGGACTTCTTTTCCCCAACTTTGGTCTATGGTTCGGCATATATAGCCCGCCGATGCGGACCCTAACGAGTTATCAATGTTATTTGTTTCGATTAGTCGCATGGCCGACGACCTCTTTAAAGAAGACGTATGCTATTATACAGGAAAAACCCATTTATGCAAATCACTTACACGTAGAAAATTCCACAGTAGCATCATACGCCAACCAAAAACCCGGATCACTTTGGTTCATCCGAGCGAGTTCTTCGACATCAGCAGAATCAGTACTCACATGGTTCGGGAGGGTTTCTTAAATAGTGTATTGTTGAAGGGAGCCCGCGTACACCCTTATTTCGAACGGGGTCAGTGTCGTCACATCCGGGATTTCAAAATATGTGATATTAGATGTTATGTTCATCAGCATCTGAAAATAAAAAGTTATGTTGTGTCACACAGAATACATAAGAGTACAAATCTGAAACGAAATTCTATAAAAGGTTGACATCAGTTTGTGTTAACTCTATACCTAAGGTCAAGCGTGGCTATTGAATCATAAAAATGCAAGGGTAAAAGTATTAAATTATTAGCTCTTTCGAACGTAACAGTATAATATAACTGACTATTGCATATGTATTTAGTTTTAGTTATAATTCCCGATACTCTTTTATTACCTAACCTCAGAAAAAATTCTTAGTTTTAGAAAAGGCAGGAGTTAACTTAATAGCCCTGCTGCGAGGTTACATATCTACGTCATCTATGGAGTTTTAGAGACAAACTCCGAAGCTACGTATTCACGATAGAATAAGCTACGTGACCCTAAAATTTATTTATAGCTAGGATGATTCAGTTTCAATTAAAAACACTTTGAAATGTTAAGTGGAGCTACTCGTATTACGTCAATTTTCGTAGATTTAGGACTGTTAACGACATGTATTATCAGTGCACAGTCGTCCATATAATTACTAGGAACGCTAAACCAGATTTAGAAACTACTACGAATCGGATTGGAATCGAATACGGATGGGTGCACAAACGCCCTAAGGGTTCCTTGTTTACTACGGAACCCTAAAAAGGAAAATTTACAGAAAAAATTGACAAGTGTTGGCACTTGTAATTTTTTTTAAGGTTCCTAAAGGCATCTGACAGCTTATCGACTGCCGTACAATAATGACAACCTCCAACTAGAAATTGGAGGCAGAATTGTGCCATCATCATCATCATCGTCAGCATTCAGGGACCCACTGCTGGGCATAAGCCTCCTTCTGTCTGCGCCATCTTAATCTGTCCCTGGTCATTGCAATCCAATTCTTGCCAGCAACTTGCCTGACATCGTCGACCCACCTAGCCGCCGGACGTCCTACATAACGTTCTCGGTGGCCCAATGGCCACCGAGCTCCTCGTATTCTAGTTACTCCTAGTAATATTTCGTTTAGAGATAATTATACTCACACTTTTTGTCGGCAAAGAATAAATTTCAAGGATGAATGTTGTGTTTTCCTCGCCGCCGTCCCCTCCCCCACTGCATCTGACCTCTCCCCCAGAATAAATTTTACAATTGTCGACTGTTGGACCTGGTTAAAAAACAAAATAATCTTTTTAGTAATAAGTTTAATCGAAATGTTTTTGTTATCTATCTTTACTAACAAAGTTGTATTAGTTTCCTACTAACACAATATGGACCTGTATATTGTATTACTGTGCAGTCTGAAATAAACGATTTCATTTAATTTCATTTGTATCTAGTCTAATATTATAAAGAAATAAACTGGTCAAGTGCGAGTTTAAACATACTTGAAGAGGGTTCCGTGCTTCTCATAGGTTTTTCTGTAATTTATAGGTAAACAACTATTTCCTGTATTTCTTTTTAGGGTTCCGTGCCCAAAGGGTCCACACGGAACCCTATTACTGTGACTCCGCTGTCTGTCCGTCTGTCCGTCTGTCTGTCTGTCCGTCAGTCAGTCACAGGGCTCTATCTCTTGAACCGTAATAGCTGAAATTTTCACCGATTATGTATTACTGTGGCAAATATGCTCTGGACGGGAGGTGGCAAACGGAGATTAAAATGATAAAATCACAAAATAAACTTGAACAAAATATATTTTATCGAAATACATTTGTCTGTGTCACAATATTCGAAAACAAAACAAAAAAATATGAAACAGATCTAGGAGGCGCGTCGCCAACATTCCCCAATATCAGCTGCTGCTTTAATCAGGGATGCTTTGAGAGACTCCACATTCTGGTGAGGTTTAGCGCAGACTTTCTCCTCCAAATGTTGTTATATTTTGTAATCCAACGGATTCAAGTCTGGGCTGGAGGAGGGCCATTCTTTGTGCCTGAAGAAAGTCGATTCCATGGGCTGTCAGTCAATTTTGCTAGCTTTCTGCTGTCCTATGCTCATAGAGCAGAAACTTGTTGAATACCCAGTGGGTAAAATTATAAGCAGGATTGTACAAATTGATTTATCCTTGTCTCAGATCTGGTTGAAACCGACTCGATAGAATCCGGCACCAAGTACTGTTCAAAACCGTTGAACCCAACGAGCTTACTGCGCATTATTTGGTTAATAACCCGAACGTCTGGAATAGGCCATCCTTTTTGTTGTCCGCGATTCTGTACGTATATTACGAGAGTGTTCCTTGCCGTTTCATCTAATCCCGGCCTGACCGGGCTGTCGTGGCTGTAAGCAGGGCATCTCGCACCAGTCAACGAACATACTTTTAATGCAATGTCTGAGAACACTTCTATTACCAATAATCGCGCTAATGACCTGCAATCTCTTGCACATAGAGCGGCATATTTGAGTTTTGTAGAGTCCACGTAGATGTAACTGCTAGATAAAAGTACAATTAATGTTGGCCCCGGACAGCGATACCTCAAAGTCCACCTTGAATTATTTGGGTCGTACTCTGGAAGCAGTTCGAACTGGGCTATTCCCCTCCACTGAACTCTGCTGGGTTCCTGTATTCTTATCTCCTGGGCGGGAATTGTTGGGTATTCTTGTTTAACGTCGTTATCATCATCAACATCATCGTCGATGATAACAGGTTCAACTTTGATCCTCTGAGGCATCTCGCTCATCGACGGTGTTTCGCGCAATTGAGATGTAACCGATCGTTTCCATATTCGGTAGTCATTTACCTATGTGCCGACTTCAGTGTCAGTTAGTCAGTTTTTTCAGAATTAACTATCGCCCACTGATTTATCTCTGTAGCTAGCTGGTGGTTTAACCACCAGCCTAGGTGGTTGGTAAAACCACCACCATTGTGGTGGTGGTGTAGGCGGGGGTGGTGCTGACGTTGGTTGAGCTATGAAAGTAGTGGCTTGTTGATTTGATTGAAATTGGGCTGTATAGCCATGGTGTGAAGGTCCACTAGCATATTCATACCCATAATATGTGTTTTTTTCTATCACAGACATAATTTCAATTTTTGTTCTTAGTTTAATTGCGGTGGGCATTTCTTTTAAAGACTGCACCAGAGATAATGCAAAAAGAGTATCTTCGTCTCTCATAAATTCGACTTCCTTTTCATTTCTTTGCTTAAGTATTTCAAGTAATTCCTTATTCAGATCTATCTGATCATCATTATCAGCTTTTTTAGTGTATTTCCTATTAACTGTAGGTTTGTTATGTATACTATCAGTTTCTGTATGGGTGCTTTCTTGTGTAGAGTCATCGTCAGTTGGGATATTACTGGATAAAATATGTTCTTCTATTACTGGCCTTAGAAATTCTAACATTGAATAGTAGATATATTTTTTTTTCTTCTGTGCGGCAGCTCCAGATTTTGGGCTATTATTTTCTTTAACACATTTTCTATATTTGTCCTTTATGCTTTTCCATTTTGTCACCAGTTCTTTTCCTGTAAATTAAATATTAACAATAATAAGTATAACTTAAATGTAATAGAATCCAATTCTTAATATTTTTACAACTTTTTAGATATCTTGCTACTGGAAAAAACTTCAAGGATCATGCCAACTACAAGCATATGGATTCAGAATGCTCAAGATTTTTATGCCAATTCACAGTTTCCTAATTGTATTGGTGCTATAGATGGCAAACATATAAGAATCATAAATCCACGAAAATGTGGTTCATTGTTTTATAATTACAAAAAATATTCTTCAGTCGTATTACTGGCGGTGGCAGACGCAAATTATTGTTTTACTACAATTGATGTCGGAGCATATGGAAGGGAAGGAGACAGCCAAATATTTAAAAGATCAAACTTTGGAAAGAGGTTACAAAATGGTACATTAAATATACCAGATGATAGAGTACTACCAAATAGCGACGAACAACTACCGTTCGTATTTTTGGGAGATGAAGCTTTTGGAATTCAAAAACATTTGATGAGGCTATATCCAACCAGTAGCGGCCTAAACCGTGATAAAAAAAATATTTAATTACAGGCTGTCACGCGCTAGACGGTTTGTGGAATGTGCATTTGGTATATTTTCTAATAAGTGGCGTATTTTTCATAATCCTCTTTTAGTTCAACCGGAATATGCAATTGACATCATAAAAGCTGCTTGTGTACTTCATAATTTCGTTAGAAAAAGAGATGGATATAAATTTAAACATACTCTGGTAAACCTATTGAATTCTTATTTGACTTCTACAACTGGAAGAACTCAACCAGCACTATTAATAAGAGATAAGTTTTCACAATACTTTTCTAGCCCAGAGGGAAGCTTACCATGGCAAACAAGGTATATCTAAACTGGTAACAATGTATGTACTTAAGTTGAGAAGGCTCAAAATTAAAAAGTACTTGCAAAAATATCTCGTCTTTTCAATTTACACAGCACAGCACTAAGAATACATCAATTTACTCACCTTTCTGTTGTTTCACATTATCACTAAAGTCATTCTATTCCGGATACATTTAACTGCATACATCACTCCAGTCATTACTTTTTATAACCTTATTCCGATATGATTCTGCCCGGGAATCCCATATCGATGACCTTTTTTCAATTTCATATATGAATTTTTCAGTATCAAACATGGTTACTTAAAAAAACGTGCGCCCCGTCCGCTTGCTATGTTTCGTCACATTGAATCCTGTACAAGCATGCATACGAGCGTCGCGGGCGCAAGAAGGTCGCGCGCCCGCCTCGCGACCGCCGCGCGGCAGCCGCGCGGCGGGCGTTCGTTCCTTTCGCGATGGCGCCTCAGACGCTTGGTATGTTTCGTAACATACTGTATCAGCGCGTGTAGATACTTTTGGATATTTATTGATTTGCCGTTAATGGTGGTGAATTTTGAGAGAAATGAAAATGCAGTTGTCTGATGGGAAGTTTGATGACGAGTATATTTTTAATTTTTAATTTTACATGTATCAGGGATAGAGGTGGTGGGAACAATTTCGACCAATGGTATATGTACAAAATTCGTGGTAAACCGAGCTTATTGGTTGACCGTCAATAATCGCCCGTCACGTGATGAAGATGGACGGATGGTTGCGAGGTTCCTACTCTTCCTTCCGTCAGGGGGCTCCACTGCGGTGGGGTTGCCATTGCGTAAACATGCCCGCGGCCTTGAAAGCATCAGCTTTAAAAAGATTTCTCTACGTCTTCATTCTCCAGGAGAGGACAAATCTTTACATAGGGGCGTCTGATGATACCCGAGGACGTCTGGATGTCAGCAACTCGTGAAATGCCATCTTTTCCGGGTATGCTTTTGATGACTCGACCCAGTTGCCATTTGAGAGGAGGAAGATTGTTGTCCTTCACGACGACGAGAGTATCTGGGCGAAGCTCGGCTGTATTCTCCCTCCATTTTATGCGTGTCTGCAGCTCCGAGATATACTCCTTCGACCAACGTGACCAGAACTGCTGCCGACACTGCTCCACCCTTTGGTAGCGATTGAGGCGATGTACTGGAGCATCCTTGATGTCCTCCGCATACACAGGAGTGGTGAGAGGACGACCGATGAGGAAATGTCCTGGGCTGAGTGGCTGCAGGTCGTCTGGGTCCGTAGATAGCGGTATCAGCGGACGGGAATTGAGTACTGCTTCGATCTGGCTGAGTACTGTGGTAAATTCCTCGAAAGTGAGATGAGCATTGCCTATCACACGTCGCAAATGATATTTGCACGATTTCACCCCAGCCTCCCACAATCCTCCAAAATGCGGACTTTGAGGTACAATAAATGAAAATTTTATGGACTGGCTATGAGCGTATTCAATAATATCTGAACTACATTGTGCAAGAAACTGAGCAAAATCATTACGTAGACCCACAAAGTTACGACCGTTGTCCGAAAATATTTCAGACGGCTTACCCCTTCGCGATATAAAGCGCTTAAGAGCGAGTAGATAAGCGTCAGTAGTGAGATCACTAACCAGTTCCAAATGGATTGCGCGCGTAGCAAAACAAATGAACAGACAAATCTAACTCTTGACTAACTGAGCACCTCTGCCTTTACGGTTTAGAATAAAAACAGGACCAGCAAAATCGCACCCGACTCGAAAAAAGGGAAAACTAGACGTAACTAAACGTTCCTTAGGAAGATCGCCCATAAATGGGTTTAGCGTTTTTCCTCTAAGGCGCGTACAGGTAACGCATTGATGAGACACTTTACGAGCCAAGTTTCTGCCCGACACAGGCCACCAGTTTTCGCGTATAAGATAAAGGAGTGCCTGTGGGCCTGAGTGCAATGATCGAATGTGCTCATGTCTAAATAACAAAATAGTAAAATGGTGTTTACTACACAATAGTACGGGATGTTTTTTGCTATAGTCAAAGTCGGGAGAATTCCTTATTCTACCACCTACGCGTATTACATGGTTATCGTCCATAAATAAACTCAAACTAGCGAGCTTGTGTTTTGGTTTGAGACCCCTTCCGTGATTAAGTAAATAGTAGGTATCTTTGAACGATTCTTGTTGTGATAACCGGGCGAGCGTACTACCTGCATTCCTAAGCTCATCGACAGTGATCGCGCCCGACAGCCTATCTGTTTTGTTGCGCGCATTATGAATAAAACGAAGTAAATAAGCTGTAGAACGTAACATGCGATTGTATTGCGAAAACCTATGAAATGGAAATAATGACTCAGCTTTGTTATCATTATTTTTGACTACCAATGAATTAATTGAGTTTGATTTAAGCTCAGGTAGCTCGGTTGAAGAAATATTATTTAAGTTACAATTTAAATTATTAATAAAATCTATTTCGCGTAAAAAATTGGGACCATTCCACCATAGCTCTGATGTAGAAAGGTCTATTAGACTGGTACCTCTCGAAACTAGGTCTGCTGGGTTCTCCTTACCGCTCACGTGACGCCATGAAAATTCACTCGTCAGATCGTGTATCTCAGCAACGCGATTTTGTACAAAAGTTTTGAGTAAAGAAGGCGACATACGCAGCCAGCCTAAAACAATTGTGGAATCTGTCCAAAACATTACGTCATCGATCGGACGAGTGAGTGAAGCGCGAACCTTATCATAAAGCCTAGCACCTAGTAAAGCTGGTGTCAGTTCTAAGCGCGGGATACTAACCGGGGAGATCGGGGAGACCTTTCCCTTAGAGATAAGAAGGCGTACGACTACCTGGCTTTCGCGTATAGTACGCACATATATACATGCACCATATGCAGTTTGTGAGGCGTCTGTAAAGATGTGTAATTCTATCTTTGTCGAGTTGCATTGAAACGCATGACGCGGTACGGTTATATTGGATAGATAAGGCAGACTGTCGAGAAACCGGTTCCATGCCTTTACGACATCAGCTGGGAGAGGGTCGTCCCATTGCAATTTTAATAGCCAAAGTCTCTGTAACAACACTTTACCTATCATGACAAACGGACTTAATAAACCTAGCGGGTCGAAAATTTGAGAAACGACTGAAAAAATTAAGCGCTTAGTAATGGGTTTATTATCCTTTTGATTTTGAAAAAGCGAATTGAAATTAAATTGGTCAGTATTGTTACAAAAACCCAAACCTAATGTGCGACATTGACTTTGTTCGCCTAAATTTAAGTCTTTAAAAGTGGCTGAGTCTAAGAAGTCACATGAGTCAGCCTCAATTGGAAAGTTGAATTTCCATTTGTGCAGTGGAAAGCATCCTGACCGCAACAATACAACTGCGCCTTTACAATTTTTTAATAATTCTATTATGTCATCATCAGAGGTCAAAAGGTCATCTACGTAAAGGTCATCGCGGACAAGCCTTTGCACGTTGAGGTCAGAGCACTCGGCTGCTAGCTGCTTTAAGCATCTTACGCTAAGATAAGCTGAGGCAGCTTGACCGTAGGTTACAGTGTTCAAGCGATAAAACTGGAGAGGTTGAGATGGATCCTCACGCCAGATGATGAGCTGGAGGTCGCGCTGAGAAGGTGTAACTAATACCTGCCAATACATTTTTTCACAATCCAAAATAGCGGTGTACCTAAACTGTCTAAAGCGCAACAGTATGGCTAGCAAATCACCCTGTATAGGGGGTCCTACCATCTCAAGGTCGTTCAACGACTTGGAACTACTAGTCTTTGCACTCGCGTCGAATACAACGCGAAGTTTTGTTGTAGTGCTATGTTCGCGAAACACTCCATGGTGAGGAGTAAAATAGTGAGTTTTAGCTGGTTTGCTAACTTGAGTCATGTGACCCAGCTCGACATATTCTCGCATGAAATTAATATATAATTGTTTGTAACTATTAGGTGCGCGTGATTACCTATTTTCTAACGAAAAGAACCGACGTTCTGCCTGGGGAAGTGATTCACCCAAAACCTCAGGTGATTCTTTGAGAGGAATGCGAACAATAAATCTGCCCTCACTGTTGCGCGTGGTAGTGGTAGCAAATAAGTGCTCACATGCCCGCTCTTCATCTGTTAGCGTATCAAGAGGTTTAGGTAGCTCCTCGAGCTCCCAGAACTTGCGTAATTGTAAGTCGATAGACTGAGAAAAATTACACTGAACCTGCCCATTTTTGCGCGTATTGTGATGGATGGGTCCCGAAATAATCCAGCCTAGTTTGGTATTCTGAAGGAACGGACCGTTGACGCGACGGCCTCTATGCGCTCTATTTCAGAGCGATAACGCTGGAGGGTGCGCATCAGTCGGAAGCCGCACTCACCGGCTTCAATGATGGCGTGGCCTATCTCGGCTAGCTTGTCGAGATCCACCGTTTGGATCACGTCAAGTGCTACAGCAATGGCTTGGTCATCACTGACCCCTGAGTGCATTGCGGCCCCTCTCGAGGGCGCGGAGTGCGTTTCTGGGGCGGCGACGGCCTCCTGGCTTCCTTGTCTAAAGGAAGCCCAGGTGCTCACCGAGGGTGAGGGCACAAGGGGCTGCCTTTGAGACGGCTGAGAGACCGATTGTCTCTGCTTCATCGGAGGGAAGTCAGCTTTGTTGCTGAGAGTCGGGGGGGTACGGGGGGCTTTCCTCGCAGTCTGGCTGCGGGTAACTGGCCCACGGTTGTTGACCGGAAGGGGGCGTTTTGCGGCCTGCGGTGCTTTGGGACAACCCCTCCAGTTGGCGGGGTGATTCCCTCCGAAGAGAACGCAGGCGGGCTCGTCTTCGGACTCTCGGGTCCTTTGGCACTCGGAGGTATGGTGGTCTCCGGTGCATTTCACACATCTGGGCTTGGCATGGCAATTTCCTGCCGTATGCCCATAAAATTGGCAGTTGTGACACTGACCAATTCCCTTGCGTCTGTGTGGGGGCTCTACTTTAAAATCGGTCAGTCCGGCGACCGATTTAATTTTGAATATCTTCTTGCCCTCTTGGGACTTGTCCAAGATGACAAGCACCATAGGGAGTGGGGCCTTTTCCCTTCCTTTGTACATCCTGTGTACTTCTTTGATCGGGAGTTTTCAGCCTCCAATGTCTCCCTTACGAAGTCTGTTGAGACTTGTTGGGGGATCGGGCGAATCACTACTCGGAGGAGTTTGTCTTCCTCGAGGGAATATGAGTGCCATGGTATGGCACGAGAGTTGAGGAGGGCCGTGACCACCCTATAGTCCTCGGTGGTTTGCAGGGTCAAAGTGACCCCTAATTCGCTCTTTTGAGCCCTAACATAATTTATTTTACGCTCCACGAGCGTCTTTGAAAGGGGTTCCCACTGGGCTGCATCACGAATGATGATCGGCGGGGGCTTTTTATTGCCGGTGACTGTGCGAGCCGCGGAGGGTGGGGTGACCTTAACGGGGGCCCCATCGGCTTTTTTGGCTGCTTTTGGCGGCGGGAGCTCCTGGCTCTTGGAGGCTCCTGAGGTCTTCCGCTGCCTTTTCAGGCCCTTCACTGAGTAGGCGAACTCCTCGTCTTAGGAGTCCGCAGCCTCGGCTTGGACGGCCTTTTTTGGCACGGCCGGGGTGGGGGGGGTGGGCTCTGTGTCCATTGCGGATGAAGCCGCGGACTTTTTGCCCAGGTCGAATTTGAGGGTTTTGGAGTCTTGCTCCATTTCCTCTACTTCCTCGGGCGGTACTAAAAGGGTCCTAGGTCTCTCTCCTTCAAGCGGAGAGGTGTGTGCCTGCGTCCCTACTACGTGGTGTGTGTAGCTCTTCCGGTGAGCGGTCTACTGCCAACCTTGTTTGGGCTAGTAGGTGTGTACCTAGCTTAACTACCTAACCGATACCCGGGGTTGGCGAGGGAAGCCCCCAAGGCCAGTGGTCCCGGGCCCAGCCTCGGTTCTTGCCGTTACACTGAAGGGGTAAAGGCTAGTGCCAGGGTCCGCACTACGTCGGCGGAGCAACCCGTATTGGCGTAGAACACCTCAACACGATTACTCCTACCGGCGGCCTCCGCTGAAAGTGAGGACTTTCTCCACACGCTAAAGGTGCGGGACTAGTTTATTGCCAAGAAACAAGAACACGACCCGTGCCTCTAAAGAGAGCTCACGTTCGTGGGCGGTACAGTCGGTTGGTCGACGCGTCAATTGGTCGGAGCGCTAAGCGCTTTCCCGTCCCTGGAATAAGTCCCGTGAAGGGCAGGTATTCCAAACAGAATAAGTCCCGTGAAGGGCAGGAATTCTGTTTTCCCTGAAAGTCTCTGTTGTGAGTCAAGCAAGCTTGAAACTCAACAGTTGCCGAAAGTGTGCTGAGCGTCGAATCGCCCTCCCTGTCCTCTATTGTTCGTGACCGAGGTGACTCACAATAGCGAACCGGAACACAATAGCGACGAGCAGCAATACCAGATCGACTACCTGAGTTTGGGAACGTGCCGCGACAACACGTCCGTTCACTCCGACAGCTAACCCAGTATCCTGAGAGGACGAGCGCCGGCCGCCTCTCCTTATATATCGGCATGGGCCCCTTCCGCTGCGCCTAAGAGGGGCGGAGGGGTGCTGGAGCCTATGTCACACACCCCCCTCGATAGACCAGAATTTTTCCTGGCGGAAAATTTGGCTGCGAGCCGCGCTGGTTGAGGCACAAAATCACGTTGCTTTGTTTTCGCAAGCTATACAAAAAAAAATACAAAATACGTGGCCAATAACGGTTTCATCAGATCTTTTCAAGCTGCCTTAAGGCATCTGGCACTGAGATCTGGCATAGCTGATGATGATGTCAGCCGGGTCCCACGACTAGGTACAAAGGCAAGCTTACAAAATATTTGATGCCACTTGTCACCATACCCAGTCTAAACTATTGTTGCTTGATATTCCCCTAAGCGTATGAACTTGACTAATATCTACCTATGGACTTGCAATGAGTTATAGCTACATTAGATTTAATAGAAACACCCGCACTTTTTAGGCCTTACAATAGTTCATTGAATATATATTAGTAGCTTACATTAGCAAACTATTACAGTATTACCTACTACCTACTTACCTACGAAGGTACTAATAATTAAAATAAATTATTTATAGACAAGGATAAATTACACAGATTGAGCTAGCCCTTGTGATAAGTTATGAGATACTAACTCAACGTTACCTAGGGTATTATATATATTTGTTAAGCTAAATACATTACATAGATATACACCCAAGACTTATGGCATGTTACTGCATGAATCCTAAATACCTAATGGTAGGTTTTTTAAGCCAGTCGTAGTCCGGCAGCTGACGGGGTTAAAAAATGGAGATCGCTAAGTTCTCCAGGAAAACGGTATCTATAGCGAACATTCTTCAAAAGTAGTAAGTAATAACAAAAAGTTTATTACATCGTTTTATTCCATTCCGCAATTCAAGTACACAATTTTTCAAAAGAATGTGTTTCATTGACACAATTTTGCTGATAATTTGTAAACTTATTGAAAACTCAAAGCATTTATTATACAATAAAGTACTTGTTCAAGATTGTTTCTCAATGTTACAGCTTAGTTTGACAGCGAACCAAATACGGCAACTCCGGACATGCCGTAGGAATTTACGAACCAAATCCGCTCCGACTACTCTCATTTCACCATTTGACCAATCATGGATCAACGAAAGAACTTCAAAGGTCACTGAGTAAGCGAGAGGTCCTATAAATTGTTCGTTGTCAAAACAATGAATTTCGCAAACGTGTCTGTCAAAAGACTTACACGTACAGTACGCGTATAGCACACTAGGACAAAAAGTAAAAGTAATCCGAAAAGCGTGATCGTAATGTGCGCACCCGGTAGCACTACAGGTTCTTCCTCAGCTAAATGTATATACATATCCTTATATTTTTACATCAATTGCTCGTTTAAAGGAGAATTCCAAAATAATTTCCATACCAAATTTTGCCTAAATCAATCATCACTTTAAGCGTGAAAAAGGTAACATAAAGACATAAACTGAGCTACTTGCACAATAATAATATTCGTATGCTCATACCATAACGTGTCCTAGAATATCGCCTACCAAAATTTAGTAAGAGTTTTTGGAATAAAAGGTATAAAAATCTACAAACCATCAGGTACAATCAATATTTTAATCATTAGACATTAAAAACTTTAATCCACACTTTATTTAATCCACTAGTATATTTATTGAAGGGAAAGGTATCACATTATTTTACACTGACTTTATTTCTTTCACATTTACATTGTACTTCACTTTAGTCGTTATGGCACTTGTCTTCTCATATATCTTGAGTATACACATCCAATAGCTGCTCCCGCGATGCATCCTGTGATACCTGCGTATATCTTCTCTAAACAGGTAGACACGCAGTTCTCCAGCTTTTGCACACATGGATCACACTTATGTTGGTATCTATTAACAGCGTACATAACTCCTCCACACATTGCCATTGCAGCCATATCCACTCCGTGGTTTAAATGCACAGGCTGTTGAGTTATTACTTTATTATTTTCACAGTAGTTGTCTCCATAACACGTATTCATTGTCTCAGCACTTTGGTATCACTGACTAATGGCTAATGTATATTCGGGATAAATTTTTCTTGCACCCACTTTTTGAAATTGTGGCGATTCATCTCTGAATGGTAATCTTCTTGTTTAGTATTGCCACTGAAAATTAGTAAAGCATTAGGAACAAACCCCTTTTCACTTCCTGCATGCACTATTATATAACTTTTTTCTTTAGAGATATCATGCACAACACATGTGTTTTAATTGATTGCCAACATTTTTTAATTTTGTATGATGAATGAATGTAGCTCTCGTCTAAATAAATAATGTCTTTTTGTTCCTCTGGTAATACTCTGTTCTCTATTATAATTTTTAAATATTCCTCCCTTTTAGCGGCAATATTTGGTTTTTCTGTTAAAGCCAGTCTATTGGTAACACATTTTTGTAATTAAAACCAATAGTTAATAACAATTGCCTTAAATGCTCTCTGCCTCCATCATATCCAATATCAGAGTGAAATAAATGAAAGTCGGTATTAAAACACAATTTTGGAGATATTTTTCATTAAATGAAAGCTTTTATAACTAGGTACCTATTTTTTTAGCAATACAGTAACATTTTATTTACCTAGGTACTCTAAAAATAACAATAGGTAGTTTAAATTTTTGGGTTGATTAATGGCACTTAGAATCTTATAGGAACTATAAATGCTATGCAATATTTATCCAAATGAGAAAAAACTTAAAAATTAAATTTCTGTATGAAAAAAAAACTCCAAATAGGCAGTCTTACAAACTAAATGAACTAGAATTGTCCTACGTTATAGAGGTACAAAACAAACACATAGGTATAAGTTAAGCATACCTATCTACCTATGCAAACATTAATAATAAAAACATTTAAAAATAATTTGCTTCATCTTCTTCATGGCAAAGTACGCATTCTTCAGGTTTATCAGAAATTTTACGAACTTCAATAGTCTTAACAATTGATTCATCTGTTACCGTATCTCTGTCGTTCTTTCTAGACCTTTTAAATTTCAGTTGGCCTTTATTGCGGAATGTGGTATAAAATTATATATTGCAAGAATTATCATCATTACAGGCTGTCACCACGCCAATGTAATATTTCCACGTCTTATTTTAATAATATCGGACCAAAACATAATCGTTAATAAAATATTTTGAACATTCCTGTGCATTTTACCATGAACATTTATATTAATGGCGACATCATTTGATTGGCAATTAGTTGTATATCGATTCGAAGTCGTATCATCGAACAGATTATTTTTCCCTGAAAATGCTATATTTTCTTTGTCCATTCTTACAGACGACAAAAGTTTTACCTTAGGAAGATCGCTTGTAATTTTATCTAGATCGATAGATTTGACATTTTTGTCCGTTTTTTAGTAAGTTTCACCTTGCGAGACATTTTTTCAGCCTCTTCAGTAGACACTGATTTTCCTGCAGTGATTTCAAGTTTTTGATTTTTTTCTTTGTACAATGGCTTACCTTGTCTATTGAACTGCAAATATTCTAGAAGGGTGGTATCAAATGTTTGTTGTTTTTCTTCAGTGACTTCAGGGATTTTATCGATGACTTTAGAGGGATTAAAAGGGTAAATCCCTGCGGCTTCAAATCCACTTTTGATGTTGTTTTCACTGTTCATAGATATTTTTTGCATAAGTTCGTTTAACAATTCTGGAAAATTGCATTTATTAATTGCGCAAACATTAGCATTTGAAAGCTTATAACGAAGTAAAATTTTCCTCCATTCTCTTTTCATCGGGCCATAAAAAGCCAAATCTAGGAGCTGAGTAAGATGAGTAGCATTACGAGGCAGAAACACAAATCGTAACCTAATATGTGACGATAAATTATCTCCTATGATGAGTTTAGGGCCAGCTAAACTAGCCGCCCAGGGTAAAACCATAGATTCAAACCAATCATCAAACATTGTCATATCGAACCATCCGGACGACGTTCTGTTATATTTCGCATTTGGAGGTCCATTACGTCACCATCGAGTCCACAAGTGTTCGGACTTGTACACCACGTAAGGTGGTAAACAATGACCGTTTGCTGTTACAGCGAACATTATAGAAATTGAAGTTTTCGTTGAATTGATGACGCGTTTTGGATGTTTGGTACCTCGTTTGAATATAGCTTTACTGGCACCAGGGTCATCACTGAGGTTCGTCTCATATAAGTTCAGTATATTACTAGGAGGAATATTTTCGAGTGACGTTTCTAGGTTTTTGTATAAGTCAATAATTTCTGGGACTGATTTTGCAGCGCGACATCGCTTAATGTTTTGTGTTGCACGTTGACTAAATTTATGGCGTTCGAGAAAAGTACGCGCCCATCTCTCCCTAGATAATTTACCACCAAAAACATTTAACCTGTCATTTCTTTTTAAATAATTATGTACAACAATTCGCAAGTCAAGCAAGGTTAGTGGACAACCGAACTCGGCGGCGACGTTGATTACATCAGCTATATGTTTTTCTTCAACTTCTGTGAGCTTCGTAGGCCGCCCGACAGATTTTTCATGAAGATTTTTACAACCGTTCAAAATTGTTCGCCTGGGGATTCCAAACTGCTTCTCTGCCTCATAAGACGAGAGTTTTTTACATCTCACTAAATCAATGCTACATTTATCATTTCTTGTGAATAATTCGTCACCCATCTTCCGAACCTGTTCAGACACCAAAATATCTAAATAAATATAACATGAACTATTTCAAAAAATAACGAAAATTTCAGCCAAATTCGTTACCAATTTTTTTTACAAAAACAGTTCCAAGTTCTTATCAACAAAACCACAAATGGCTTCGAGTTGCGTTTAAAGGTGACAACCCTAAGCCTAGGCTATGTTTTGATTAATTTTGCGAAAACGTGCTGCAACATTGCCTGGCTTGATTTGGTAGTCTTAAATGTGTTTTAGATTAAAACAAATATTCAAAGGAACGAACTAAGCATATTTGATTTGCTATAATACTTTCTGATTAGTAAAATCTGCATCAAAATACTCACAAAACAAATTTCTTCCACAGGCCTCAAGAAACACGTGCACTTTGGCAGACATTGAACTGTCACTGACTTCTTATTTTTTAATTTCTAGACATGACACCTGATTAGTGTTGCCATATTCGATTTCGACTTTCCTCACAGTGGTATCATAGACAATAAAGACGTAATGGAACGATAATAATCTATGTTTTTTAAGAATCGGCAATGTTGTGGCATGTGGGCAATGTTGCAGCATTTTACGGTAGTTAAATTAATAACAGATTTAGATTTATTTATTTATATATGCTAAAGCCTTCTGGCTGATGGCATTTTAAAAATACTTAAGTAACATAGTGTTACGAAACTGGGGTTCGAATTTGGAGAAAAACGCCAAACTTCGTATGAGGGTTTTTTTAGTTCTCAAATACTAATACGATATTATTTTTTATTTCGAAACAAGTTACAAAAAGTGATCAGTCTATGCTTTAAATAAAACTTTAAACAAATAAACTGTTATCTTATGCACTTATCGTATGCTTATCTAGACTAGTATTTATATTTATCGATAACTATTTTACGGCACTAAGAACCTCATAAATTGAATTAATTATTTGCGGTTTCTGTGCTTATTTTTGGTCTAACAAATGTGATATTATCTTTGCGTAATAAAATAAGCAATCGTATGTCTTTTTGCCTTAAATGCAATAACATTTCCTAGTAATTTACAGCGAAAATGTAAATGTATGTACTTGTGGAAACTTGTATTTTCGCCCGACTTTTCTTTATTGCCAGAATGCGACCTGCAGCTGCTTACACACAATGCAGGACATTCTCCTTGACCTCAGTCTCTTTTCTGTTACACCAACACACGACAATTCTCTTTTTAAACTGCACTTGGACAATGACGCAAGGATAACGCGACCAAATTGAAAAGTATTGCCAATCTTGCCATCGTAAAGTTTTAAAAGTGTTTGTTTTTACAAAAAATGAAAAGTGTTCGAATCTACCTAACCATGGGGTAGCTTCATGCACCATTTGGGTTACGTTCATACATAGTGGGGAGCGTTCAAACATAGTGATACAAAATGATATTTTTACTGAAAATAATACTCTTTATTGAGATCAATGTTACCAATAACCACAGCGACAGCCTTATTTGCAATATTAACTAACAAACATTGTAATCTAGACGACCAGAAAAAGTTATAAAAAATACTCTAAATTACCAATGAATTCTCATCGGTGTCACCACTCTTATGCTCTATCAGTTTTCCAAATGATACAGAATCAGCCTTAAATGCAATATTAATTAACAAAAAATATATTTTAGACAACCAGAAACGGAGGTTTAAAAAAACAATAATAAATTCTGGTGTCACCTTTATAAAAAGAATGTCGTTCGAGTTTTGTTCCGCAGCATCAAGACTCCAACATGATCCAAATCCTAAAGAAGCGTCTAGAGAGCTCGATGCAGTCGGAGTTGGAACTGCAACAGAAGGAGCAGCAGCTGCGCGCGCGCGTGGCGCAGCTCGAGAGGCAGCTGCTGGCGCCCGATGACCGGCTGCTGCACGCTGAGGTCAGATACTGCACTTACCATAGGGAGGATCTAGGCGTTCAAATCCCCTTCCCCCCTGCTGAGGTCAGATACTGCACTTACCATAGGGAAGATCTAGGCGTTCAAATCCCCTTCCCCTCTGCTGAGGTCAGATACTGCACTTACCATAGGGAGGATCTGGGCGTTCAAATCCCCTTCCCCCCTGTTGAGGTCAGATACTGCACTTACCATAGGGAGGATCTGGGCGTTCAAATCCCCTTCCCCTCTGCTGAGGTCAGATACTGCACTTACCATAGGGAGGATCTGGGCGTTCAAATCCCCTTCCCCAATGCTGAGGTCAGATACTGCACTTACCATAGGGAGGATCTGGGCGTTCAAATCCCCTTCCCCTCTGCTGAGGTCAGATACTGCACTTCTGGGGGGGGGGGGGGGCATTCAACTCCCGAGAGGAAGTTATTAGTTTAAGACTTCGTTTGAGACGGTTAAAGTCTCAGGAAAGACTGAACGACTTGGTCTTCATTAATGTTTAGTATATCATACCAAAAGAAGTAATACCTTTTGGTATCGGTGCGGCACACTACCTTGCATTTTTATTTTCTGATGTATTTTTTTCATATTATTCTTGTATTTCTTTTCTATAGGTATGTAATTTATGTGTATCGTGTGTGTCTTTTTGTGTACCAATAAAATGATTTATCTATCTAATAAAATATTAGTACTAAGTAAAATTCTACAATATCATGTCCACAAAATAATGTCAGTTGTGATTGGTCACATCCATTTGGAACGTGATTTTAAATTTATAAATGCAAAAAATATATATTAAGAGAGCTATTTGACTCCCAAGAAAATATGTCGTCACAGTCCGATATTTCATACAAATCCCAAAAAAAATGTTTGTTTTGACATTAAGAAAAAACCGGTCAAGTGCGAGTTGGTTTCCGTACCTCTGTACAATGTTTTGAAACCCTAAAAAAACACGTTTCTTGTATCACAACCTCCTGTAATTTTTCAACTTTATCCTATTTTTAGTATTTGTTGATATAACGGCCTAGCTATTACGGTTCAAGAGATAGAGCCCTATGACAGGCGTCTATGGTCGATGGACTATAGTCCCGTTGGCACCCATTGAGTGCGGAACCCTAAAAATATCTCATTTGACTTGATGGAAGGAAACTAACGGATTCCTGTAAACTGATACTTTTTTATCTTCATATTTTTACCGTACCATTGTATTATTTGACAGATCGAAAACAACGAGCGACTAAAAGGCGAGATCAGTCTCTTGAAATCTAAGTTAGAAGTGGAGAGGAGCCGCTACGTAGAAAGCAGGCCTGCAGGCCATGCTCGAGCACACCAGACTGCAGATGCAGAGGGAGCTCGACGCCAGGGGCGAGGCCTGTACCGCGCTCCGAGCGGAGCTCGCGGACACCAAGAGGTGAGGACGGACCTCACCATTTCAGACGCAGAAAGTCCATCGCCGGACTTAGAGACCCCCCACACTAGCGTCTTTCGCGCGTCGTCATCGTGTCAGCGTTTGCGCAGCGACGACGCGACGTCGTCGCTGCGGCGACGCGACGCCAGTGCTGGCCGGTTGCCGAACGCCGGACTTACGCAGCGCTGGCGTTTCGTCACCGCGGCGCCAGCGCAACGTTTTTTGCGAACAAGTACAATTCGCAACATGGGTAGACACGGATATTTATCGTGTATGTACCCAATCTACCTGGTAAATACCCAAATTGGTAGATTGAGTATTTATCCACCGCCCATATCTAAAAAAACGTTGTGTAACGAAACTAAAAAAATACTTAAATTAAACTAAAATATATACAAAAAAATGATTATTTAAAAAAGAAAATACATAAAATTATTTACCTAATTAGAGCTACTTACCTTAATCCTTATAAAATTAAACATACCTCAATGCGCGCCATATTCTAATACGTGCGACATCGCATAGGTACCAATGGAGAAACCGGTTCTAGCAAGTGGAGAGCGGGGGATCGACGATACGACTAGAGAGTGCTTGCGCCTTGAGAACGTCAAGTACACTACTATCAATTTCCTACTTACATAAAAAAATAATCTATTATAAATATTATATCTACAAATATTTATTACCTGCCTATGGTAGGTATATATAAATACTCAGTTGTTTAAACAAAAGTGTTATATGTGTTATCCCCATAATTTGGGTAAGTGTTGCATAGCATTATAATTATAACCTATTAGGTTTTATTATGCCAGCTGGAGAAGATACTATGCATAGGTAATGTCAAATTTATTCATATCTGAAATATCAAATAAATATTATGTTTAATTCTAAGTGAATCATAATTATTAAGTTATGCTTATTTCTTTTGACTGCGTGTACGACCACGACCTTGCATGACCTTCACCAGTTGACAATCAAATTTCTATATCTTTAGTTTCTAAGTTCTTTCATACTTCATTAAGCTTATCGTAATTACCAACATTATTTCACTAATCGATTTATAAAATACGATTCCACGTAGTGCATATAATTCGTGCCATTAGTTGATACCTTGCATACCTATCACTTCAAATAAATCAGACCTTTTATTATCATTGTAATTTAAAAGCTTGTATGCCTCATCCATCATCGATCACTATTCTATGCTAGTAAATTACGCCACTTCCTTCTTCAGTCTTTCGCCGCGCTGCGCTTGGTGATACGAAATGTTGCAGTCACTCAACGAAAGTCGACATTTCTAAAATGTCTGGAATTATGCATTTCAGGGACCACCGTACCGGTACTGGTTGACGTTTTCCACAACGAAGGAGTCATTAACTGGACCAGCTCGGACCAACCCCCACTACCCAACAAGGATTCTGGAAGGACTCAGGACAGTGGTGTCTTTTTTATGAACTTTATTACGCGATCGGTTTCGTGTGAGTGAACGAACCCACACCCATTTTGTAAATTAGCTACACTTATAAAGTAATATATATTGTAATAACTGATACATTTTGTAGTTTCAATTAAAAATGTTACAGTTGCGCTGGCGCCGCGGTGACGAGACGCCAACGCTGCGTAAGCCCCGGCGTCCGGCAGCCGGCCAGCGCTGGCGTCGCGTCATTTTAGTGCCAGTCGGAACGCTCCACCGGCTCGATGACGCCGGCGCGCAGCATAGCATCCAACTCCGCGTCGACGCGTGCGCGAAGCGCGTACGGTACAGGCCGGGCGCGGCAAAACACGGGCGCCGCGTCCGCCCGCACATGAAGCCGCACCGGAGGGCCCACGTACCGGCCCAGTGTGCCATCAAACAATGACTCATACCTGGAAATAATAACATCCAATTGTTTAGTTTCGTTCTCCTCTGGCTTAGCATTAACATTATATAAACTTACTTTAGGTACTGCAATACCTAATTCGAAAAGCCACTGCCGTCCTAATAAAGTCGTGGTCCCATTATCTATAACGTATAGATCTAATTTTTTTACAATTTGATTATACCTAACCTGAACCTTGATATATCCTAGCGGTTGTATAACAGAACCATCATAAAATTTTAATCTCAAACTACATGACTTTAAAGGTAAGTTAGTATACAACTTCCGGTAAGTGTTTCCGTTTATACATGACAAGACCGAACCGGTGTCTATTTCCATATTTAATAACTTATTTTGTATTAATAGACTAATACATACCGGTTTGTATTTAGTTAAGGACATCTGATACATAGGTTCATCCAAGTCATCGTTCCCGTCATCCTCATACCGCGGCAAAGACGCGTCGCACTCGCCGCCGGTCAGCTGTTGGTCCGGTACAAAGTCCGGAGGCGCCGCATCTTCTCCGTGCACCCAGTAGTTGCCGGCACTCCGGCCCCCAATTCGCCCCGCTCCCGAGCGTCCACGCCAACGCCCGCGTGTGCTTGCTCCACGGCCTCCGCTACCTGCCCCGACCCGTGGACCCCCGCGTCCCCCTCTGCCGCCGTCATAGCTCCCGCCATCACCGCGATGCTGATTGGCCATTCCCGCCAAATCGAGTCTTGCACTTTTATCTGGACACATTCTCCTTAAATGTCCCACCTTCCTGCAACTACTACACTCAAAGTTTTTGTACCTGCAGGTTTCCGTTCGATGTCCGTTTGTACCGCACGCCATACATTGGTATACACTTTGAACCTTATTGACTTAAACCGAAGGCTTAGTATCGCGATCCACAGCGCAAGCATTTTTTTCGGCCGCTTCTAATGACGTAGCTAATTTGAATGCTCTGCGATATGTGATACTATCATCCTCTGCAAACAACCGTTGTCGCGTCGTTTCACTGATTATACCACAAACCAATTGATCCCGCAAATTCTCTTCCAATGATGCCTTAAAGTCGCAATCTTTAGCGAGTTTTTTGAGTTCGGCTACGTAATCGGCGATTGATTCTGCTTTTACCTGCCGTCGTTGTCGAAATTTATAACGCTCTGCTAAGATTGATGATTTTGGCTGCAAATGGTCTTTCATAAGAGATACAGCTTCATCATAGGTCAACGTCGATGGTTTCTTAGGGCTTGATAACGTCGACAACAGAAGATATGCTTCTTCGCCCATCACCGCTATTAATGTAGGTAACTTTGCACTGTCCTTCACGTCATTTGCGAGAAAATACATGTCCAGTCTTTCACTATAACTAATCCAGTTCCCCGTTTTAACGTCAAATTCCTGTATTTTCCCTACTCCCATTTTCACTTGTACCAGTTTTCACTTTTTTTTTTTTTCGTGTATGATTCGTATCTTGACTCCTCGTCGCCACTAGTAAATAATAGACGTGCGTAGGTTAACGTGTTTATTGCAAGACTGACGATACAATCATACCCGCATTGTATTATCAACATACCAGTAATCAAGGGTTTTGTTCAAAAAAAGGGAATAGAATATAATGAAATATTTTCTCCAGTTGTTAGACATACTTCGATCAGACATTTATTGGCTTTAGCTGTCAAGTATAATTTATATATTGAACAAATGGATGCAGTTACCGCCTTCTTACAAGGAGATATTGATACAGAGATATATATGTATCAACCACCGACCTATGAATATGGAAAAGAATCTGTAAACTCAATAAATCAATTTATGGACTGAAACAAGCAAGTCGTCAATGGAATTTAAAACTGACTTCTACTTTGAAGGAACAAGGATTGAAAAGAACAGCTGTAGATCCATGCATATACTACAAATTTAATGATGATAGTATACTTTTTATTCTGATATATATAGATGATTTGTAAATTTTTTATAATAACGAAAATTATGGAAAGGAAATCAAACAAAAATTGAGAAGCAAATTTGATATGAAAGAACTTGGTAAAATTCATTATGTTTTGAATAAAAGTGCTTTGTTAGGAGACTAGCGCCATCTGCGTGTGATCTCCACAAACACGGGCAAGATTATCGATTCATCGATATCCCGTGCGCGGATTGTCTTTGCCCGACCAGAAAAATAATCATTGTCTTTACGTCAAAGTCTCAACTTGTCATTCCAGTAAAAATTGTGAAAAATGCTTGATTTGGGTGTGACCCCTGTCGCGTGCTATGGCAGCATTAATTTTGTAAATTTTGATATATATAGTGAATGTTTGGTGGAGAATCGTCGTTAATTGTTTGTGCCAAAATTGTTTGGAACGGCGTGAAGCCGAAATTGTATGTTTTACGTAAAGAACAGTGATTTTGTCAAATGTGAAGCGCGTGCCATGCGGCCTTATAAAATAGTTATGTGAATAATCTTGAAGTGTCCAAAGAAGAACACGAAAATTATTGTGCTATAGAAGTGGTGTAATAAATACGACGTATTCATTTTGGGGCGACGTACATGAGCTCATGGGGAGGTTATTGTAGGGACCCAATTCTTCTCACCACTGACCTTGGGACCCAGAGAGGGACCTAAGGCCGTCGCCAGCCCTGAGGAGGACCTCAGGATCGACGCGAAGGCCAGGCGAGGCTGCCTGAGACTGCGTGGAAGCGGTGAGTTTTATAATTAGTGTAACTACATTTAACTAGAATTAAGTTCAACTTATAATTAGGTTAAGTTAGGTTAGGATAGGTCCCTGTACCTTATATACAGGGTGGTAGCAGACTGCGTAGGTTGTTTGTGTGTTTGTTTGTGGCCGGTGAGATTGCCGGACTCGTACCAAGAGCGTAGTCACAAAATCTCTTGGTATCAGAACGTAATCTTAACTATCTGCGCCCACATATTTGGTAGCAGAGCGTAGTTGTTAACGGCTCTGATTACGGGCCCACATATTGTTTGTTTTTTGGTTTGTTATTAAGGTAGGGTAAACATTATTTCCCAAGAAAATTTGAAATAAAATAATTTTGTTTGTAATTAATAAGTATTGGGCCGTCTCAATCATACTATTAGATAGTATTATATCTTGTTTGTTTGCCATTAATAAATACTAGTCCGTGTCAATTTTACTATTAGCTAGTATTTTGATTTGTTTGTTTGTATTTAAAAATTAAGAATTTTAGTTTGTGTCCTTATCGGACTAGTATTATATCTTGTTTGTTTGCCATTAATAAATATTTGAGTCTGTGTCAATTTTACTATTAGATAGTACTTTGATTTGTTTGTTTGTATTTAAAAATTAAGAATTTTGGTTTGTGCCCTTGTCGGACTTATTTATTTCGTTATTTAAATTTGGTTTGTTTTGTTCTTGTCTAACGCAATGTCGAAGACAACCTCCGTTAAGGCGACGCTCGCCAATGAACTTAGGTGGGCTGCGAGTGCCAGCGCACTCTTGTCCCGTACGGATAGGGACGCTGCGATTCTGGAGCGAGCGGAACAGCTCCGTGCGAGATTGGCCAATACAGAAGCAGCCATGGAGGCGCTTACCGAGGGTGATTTGGACCCAAAGGTCTGGGCAGGCCATCTCAAGGACTATGACCAGATTCTGGCCTTTCACGATGAAATCGTGGAGAAGGCCGCATACATCAGAGCGAGACAGGCGGGCGGTCCCACCCCTCGCGCATCCGGTGGACCGGAAGGGCCAGCTGTAACTGGTCGGCTTCCCACCCTTCAGCTGTCCCACTTTGGGGGTAGGATGGAGGAGTGGGTGGCCTTTAAAAACATGTTCGAGTCGTTGGTCGACTCGAGACACGACCTAACGAAGGCGCAAAAAATGGCGTACCTTCTCTCAACATTGGAGGATGAAGCGCGGTCGCTCATCCAGCACCTCCGTGTGGAGGATGACCAGTATGACACGGCCTGGGAACTGCTTAATTCCCGTTACCAGAACGTTCGGCTGTTGGCCGACGCACATGCGGCGCAGCTGTTGGCCCTGCCTCGGGTGGCCAATCGGGCACAACTGCGCCTGCAATTATTAACGCCCATTACAGTGGCCTGTAACGCGCTGCGTACTTTGGGACTACCGGTGGACCAGTGGTCATTTTTGTTGGTTCACATTATCTTGGGCAAACTACCCAACGATATTCGCTCGCGTTTCGAACGCGAGAATGCTGAGCGGGACAGCAATACCCTACCTACCTTTTCCGACTTGTATAAATTTTTGGAGTTTGAGGCTAGGGCCGCGGAGAGTTCCATGCCGGACCCAGCGCCATCTAGGGCACCAGAACGCGGAGCCTCGAGCCCCTTATGGCGAGGGAAGCCCAGACAGGCGCAGCCACCGTCACCGCGTGGAATTGGTGCTCGGGTGGTTAATACAGCAGCAGTCGCGAGAGACGCGGACTGTCTGCAGTGTGGCCGGAAGGGTCACACCCTAACCCAATGTAGGGACTGGCAGCGGCTGCCAGTAGAGCAAAGGCGTCGCGTGGCGAGACGACATGAATTGTGTTTTTGCTGCCTGGGTAGTCACTACGCGCGTGACTGCCGTTCTGCCAAGCCATGCAGTGCGTGCCATGGGCGGCACCACTTGATGCTCTGCATGAACCGGAGCGAGGCTGGCTCCCAGGCAAGGAGGCAGGGGTCCCCTATGGGCGGGGGCGCTCCTGCGCGAAGCCCTCCACCGTCGGACGGCGGACGTGGCTTCGCTCGTCGCACCCCCCCTCGGGATGGGGGTCGAGTGCCGGCGCGGGTCTCGGCGGTCCGGGATCCTGCGCCTACGGGACATGGCCAGTATGTGGCTGGTCAGCCTTTGGGTAGGGCCCCCATGAGCGGGGGCCCTAGAGCGGAAGTGAGAGGTGGGACACCTCCCTCCGCACCGGCTCCTACTCGGAGGACGGAGCCACAGCGGTTTTCCCCGCCGCTTCATGGGTACCCTCGACTGGAGTACCACCCGCCCTACGCTAGGTACGGCAGGGCAGCGGGTTATGCGCCCCCTCACATGGGGACGTGCACTCGCCCGATGTATTATCCGGGCCAGTGGCACCCCCCAGGTTGGGAGAGAGTGGGGAGCCCATAACAAGCTTGCTCCCTCAGTAGGACAGAACCGCGGACGGTTCTGCTCCCCACCGCGGTGGTTCGCGTATGGGGACATGGGGGGGAGGCGGTTACTATACGAGCCATGTTAGATTCGGGGGCTCAGAAAAGTTTGGTTACCACTCGAGTGGCACATACATTAGGCTTAGCCGTGGAGGACTCGCCTGTGCCACTTCTTGGAGTTGGTGGTATAAAAGTGAAGTGTTTGACGGGACAGACACTTGTCACCTTTTCGTCGCTGAAATCCTCGACAGTGAGGATCACGACTTCAGCTCTGGTAATGGATACCATTGCGGGTTGGCAGCCCACCACAGACATACCGCCAGACGCGTTGTCTATGGTGTCAGGCTTGGAATTGGCTGACCCATTTGTTCTTCACCCCGCCCCAGTAGACTTGCTCCTGGGTTCGGACGTATTGGGTTGGATTTTATTGGGCACCCAGAAGGCTCTGGGTTCTTCTTCACTGGTGGCAGTGTCTACAATTTTTGGTTACGCCCTGATGGGCCCTGTCTTTGAACATGACTCCATGGAGGAGCCGACAGTTCTTGCGAATGCGTCTTTGGCCAAAACCATGCAAAGGTTTTGGGAGGTGGAGGAGCCACCTATGGTCTCAAGGATGGATCCGGACCACGCAGAATGTGAGGCCTTTTATCAGGCCAATACGGAAAGATTGTCTTCCGGTCGGTTGGTAACCAGGTTACCCTTTGTTGCTTCTCGTCCTAGCCTAGGGCATAGTAGGATGTTTGCGGAGAAACGACTGCTGTCCATGGAACGACGCATGCAGCGTGATCCCGTACTTCGTGATAAATATATAGAATTTATGCGCGAGTACGAGGACTTGGGTCACATGTCCCCAGCTGTTGTAAAGGCCTCGACAGGCAAATTGAGAACTGTCTTTGATGGGTCAGCACCCACTTCGAACGGGGTTTCGTATTCTGCGCGAGGGACGCGCTAAGTTGAAGGGCACGGTCGCTCGTTTGAACCCTTTCATCGACTCAGATGGGCTTCTTCGGGTTGGTGGCCGGCTCCGGAAGGCGGAGCTCCCTTCCTTCCGTTTGGGAGTCGGCATCCTTTGTTATTGCCCAAGAACGGACCCTTGGTGCAACTTTTGGTGTCTGATCGACACATTCGGAACGCTCATGCAGGGTGCAGTGCGTTGCTGGCTATTTTGCAGCGGGAGTTTTGGATTTTGTCAGCCCGAAGAGCAGTGAAAGGTGTTTTGTTTCGATGCATCTCTTGTTATAGAGTGAGAGCATCTACGATGCAGCCGCAGATGGGTGATCTGCCTGCTGATCGTATCCGGCCTACGAGGCCGTTTGACGGTGTGGCCACCGATTTTGCAGGACCCTATTCGGTCAAAACGACCACCCTTCGTAATGCCCGGATCGTGAAGGGCTATTTATGTGTATTTGTTTGTTTGGCTACCAAGGCTGTCCACTTGGAGGTGGTGTCAGCTTTGACTACAGAAGCCTTCGTCGCTGCGTTAGATCGTTTCGTGTCGCGTAGAGGTCTACCTTCACTCATTCGCTCCGACAATGGCACAAATTACAAGGGCACTGTAAATTATATTAAGGATGTTTGTGAATTTATTGATAAGAATTGTAATAGTTTAAGTCAAATTGCTGCCCAAAGGGGGATAACATGGAGGTTCAGCCCCCCAAATTGCCCTCATTGGGGAGGGATTTTTGAAGCCGCTGTGAAATCGGCAAAGACCCACCTCCGCCGCATTTTAGGCGAAACAGCTCTAACGTTTGAAGAGCTGGCCACAGTATTTTGTAAAGTTGAGGTGGTCCTCAACTCTCGTCCTCTCTGTCCATTATCTCAGGACCCAAATGACTTGGAAGTCCTCACTCCTGGTCATTTTTTGGTGGGAGGGCCTTTGAATGCCCTACCCGAATACTCGTGGAAGGATGAACGTACATCGCGGTTGTCACGTTTTCAAATGTTACAGCAAATGAGCCAGAACTTTTGGGCTCGCTGGTCTCTTGAATATTTGCATTTGTTGCAACAAAGAGTGAAATGGACAGACAGGACTGAGCCACCCAGGGAGGGAGATTTGGTATTGTTAAAAGAGGCAAATCTGCCATCCTTACTTTGGCGCCGAGGGCGCATTTTGCGTTTGATTTTTGGCGGAGACGGAACTCCGCGTGTGGCTGAGGTGTTGGTCGAGGGTTCGGTTCTGCGGAGAGCCGTATCCTCTGTCTCTCGCCTCCCCGTAGAGTAAGCTAGCGGTCTGCTTCTCAGACCGGGACGGGGGGATGTTTTGAATAAAAGTGCTTTGTTAGGAGACTAGCGCCATCTGCGTGTGATCTCCACAAACACGGGCAAGATTATCGATTCATCGATGTCCCGTGCGCGGATTGTCTTTGCCCGACCAGAAAAATAATCATTGTCTTTACGTCAAAGTCTCAACTTGTCATTCTAGTAAAAATTGTGAAAAATGCTTGATTTGGGTGTGACCCCTGTCGCGTGCTATGGCAGCATTAATTTTGTAAATTTTGATATATATAGTGAATGTTTGGTGGAGAATCGTCGTTAATTGTTTGTGCCAAAATTGTTTGGAACGGCGTGAAGCCGAAATTGTATGTATTACGTAAAGAACAGTGATTTTGTCAAATGTGAAGCGCGTGCTATGCGGCCTTATAAAATAGTTATGTGAATAATCTTGAAGTGTCCAAAGAAGAACACGAAAATTATTGTGCTATAGAAGTGGTGTAATAAATACGACGTATTCATTTTGGGGCGACGTACATGAGCTCATGGGGAGGTTATTGTAGGGACCCAATTCTTCTCACCACTGACCTTGGGACCCAGAGAGGGACCTAAGGCCGTCGCCAGCCCTGAGGAGGACCTCAGGATCGACGCGAAGGCCAGGCGAGGCTGCCTGAAGACTGCGTGGAAGCGGTGAGTTTTATAATTAGTGTAACTACATTTAATTAGAATTAAGTTCAACTTATAATTAGGTTAAGTTAGGTTAGGATAGGTCCCTGTACCTTCCCCCCCGCCCGGGTTCTCATCTTGTCGCGATGGGGGGGCTCAGTACCTGCGGACTGCCTCATCCGCGGGGAAGCTAAGAGGGACCCATTGCCCGGGTTGAGGCTGAGGCCTCCCCGGGCCCGGTGGAGGCCATTCCTGGTGGGAATGGCCTGGCTGTGAGAGAAGGGGGTTAACTCCCTACTCTCACAGCCGTGGTAGGGGTCGCGGGGGAAGAGGAGTGTCGGTGTGTCGTTGCCGCTCGCCCTATCCTCCGCGACCAAGCGCGGCCGTGGCGCTTGGCACGGCATTGGTGGGGCCGCAGGGGAAGAGGAGTGTCGGTGTTACGTTGCCGCTCTCCCTATCCCCTGCGGCCGGCTTGGTGGGCCCCGGTCACCGTCAGGTGGACTGGGGCAGGGCCTGCTTCTGCAGGCCCCAAATTATGAGGGCTGGTTGGACGGTGGAAACGGGATTCCATCGTCCAACGGACAGCCCTCCGGAGTGGAAGGCAGGCGCGTGTGCGTGTCAGCGCGCCTGTTCTTGTCGGGCCGAGAGGCCAATGCGACGGTTTCTCCGGCCCCTCTGACTCAGCAGAGGGTGCCGTGAGGCCGTTGGCGAGCCGGGGCCGCTAAGGTAGCGGCCGGCCGCGCCGGGGCTGTGGAGCAAGAGAAGCACACGGCCTCGGCCGATAGCGGCTGAGAGGTGACACCGCGGAGTTTTTAGTGGTAACACCACATAACCTTACCGGTAAGGTATCCGAAGGGATTTTCTCCGCGTCAAAAAAAAAAAAAAAAGGTCCCTGTACCTTTCCCCCCGCCCGGGTTCTCATCTTGTCGCGATGGGGGGGCTCAGTACCTGCGGACTGCCTCATCCGCAGGGAAGCCAAGAGGAACCCATTGCCCGGGTTGAGGCTTAGTCTCCCCGGGCCCGGAGGAGGCCATTCCTGGTGGGAATGGCCTGGCTGTGAGAGAAGGGGGTTTACTCCCTACTCTCACAGCCGTGGTAGGGGTCGCGGGGGAAGAGGAGTGTCGGTGTGTCGTTGCCGCTCGCCCTATCCTCCGCGACCAAGCGCGGCCGTGGCGCTTGGCACGGCAACGGTGGGGCCGCAGGGGAAGAGGAGTGTCGGTGTTACGTTGCCGCTCTCCCTATCCCCTGCGGCCGGCTTGGTGGGCCCCAGTCACCGTCAGGTGGACTGGGGCAGGGCCTGCTTCTGCAGGCCCCAAATTATGAGGGCTGGTTGGACGGTGGAAACGGGATTCCATCGTCCAACGGACAGCCCTCCGGAGTGGAAGGCAGGCGCGTGTGCGTGTCAGCGCGCCTGTTCCTGTCGGGCCGAGAGGCCAACGTGATGGTTTCTCCGGCCCCTCTGATTCAGCAAAGGGCGCCGTGAGGCCGTTGGCGAGCCGGGGCCGCTGAGATAGCGGCCGGCCGCGCCGGGGCTGTGGAGCAAGAGAAGCACATGGCCCCGGCCGATAGCGGCTGAGAGGTGACACCGCGGAGTTTTTAGTGGTAACACCACATAACCTTACCGGTGTCCCGTAACCGGTAAGGTATCCAAAGGGATTTTCTCCGCGTCAAAAAAAAAAAAAAAAGGTCCCTGTACCTTATATACAGGGTGGTAGCAGACTGCGTAGGTTGTTTGTGTGTTTGTTTGTGGCCGGTGAGATTGCCGGACTCGTACCAAGAGCGTAGTCACAAAATCTCTTGGTATCAGAACGTAATCTTAACTATCTGCGCCCACATATTACTTTATTGGTTGCAAAATTGAACAAAACTTGTTAAGAAATGAAATATGTATTGATCAGACAACATATATTGAGAAAATTTTAGAAAGATTCAAAATGATTGATTGTAATCCTGCTCGCACACCGTGTGATCCTGGCGTAAAACTGATAAGCACAGAAGACAAAGCCAATATATTAACAAACATACCATATCAAGAAGCAATTGGTAGTTTGCTTTATTTATCTCAAGGAACGAGGCCAAATGTTTTATAGTAAATAAATTAAGTTGCTTTAATAACAAACCTGAACAGCAACACTGGCTAGCTCTTAAAAGAGTTTTTTTTTTTTTTTTTTTTTTTTTTTTTTTTTAAACTTTATTGATTAACAAAAAAATTGTCTTACAATTGGCGGACTTAACGCTAAAAGCGTTCTCTCCCAGTCAACCATAGGGATAAACAGATAATTCGTTGCGGCGCAAAATAATTAAATAATTACATACTTATACCTAATAATACACATTCATGCATATATACTCATAATAAAGACATATATACGCATACATATAAAATATATATACAGTTTTCAGATATATAAAAGAAAAAAAAGGATTTAAAACAGATTTTTTGCCAAAATAAGGAAGAACAACGAGTCTTTGGCTACTGCGATTCTGATTAGGCTTCAGACATTACTAGTCGAAGATCGTGCTCTGGATACACCTTTCTTTTTCAGGGTGCATCAATTTCATGGTGTTCTAAACGCCAAAGTACAGTTGCTTTGTCAACAATGGAAGCAGAATATATGGCACTCGCTGCTGCTGTACAAGAAGCAATGTGGTTGAGATATTTGGAGTCTAAACTGCAGCACGACGTTAGCATTTCACCCACTGTTATTTTTTGTGATAATCAAAGCACTATTAAATTTGCAGATACAGATTCTTACTGTGCTCGAAGCAAGCATATAGACATCAGGTATCATTTTCTTCGGGAGAAAGTTGCCAAACGGGAGATTGAAGTCAATTATGTTGGAACCGATCAAATGGTGGCCGACATACTCACGAAGTCCACTCCACATCAGAAGATAGAAGATTGTTCAAAATTAATGGGTTTGCGTTTAAAGGGAGGATGATGATAACTAAACGCGAAACATCTTTGCACATTATTAAAAAGTAAAATGTCACTGTCATGTACCTAACTGTCATAGTTGTTATTTACTGACTTAAAAAATATACGTCACTCTTCATCTTGTCTTTGGCTAAACTAAACAGTGTTTCATTTATTGTCCTCAAATCTCAAATTAATTAAAAATTATTAATTGAAATAAAAAGCTTAGGAGCTAAATTTTATCAGAAATGAGTAGGTAGGTAGTTTATCTTACTATGCATAGTTTTGTAAGTGGCTGCCACTTGAATTCAACCCACCTCAGGTATGCACCTAATTCACGATATGTTTATGCTTAGTCCTTTAGTTGTCATTTAGTTGCCCTTTACGCCATCCACGGAAAAATATGGGGTACAGGTCTTTTCTTATATCCCTATATAAGTAGGGAAATATGATTTAAGAATGTAGAAACTAGGTGCTGATGCTGATATTTTTTTGCTCTGCACAATATTTGATAAATAAATATTTCATATAAATTATTACCTATATGTTTAGGATACCTGTTTAGAAGTTAAACCATGAAGAGAGGAGCCAGTGAAGACAACAGTGCAAGCAAGAAGTCGAAAAATCTCCTGTGGGTCACGGTAGCAAGAGGTAAGGACTTGCCAAACTATTTTTACAATAAAGCATTGAGTGCATTTTTAACACCTACTCATATGGGATGAAATTTGTTTGATGTAGCAATGAGCTAGGAATAACGAATTATTACCTAAGTGAAGTACCTATTACCTACCTAAAGTATTAATCAAAATTAACTAACACTGTGCATACATTTTATTTTTTTCTAGAACTAAACCAACAAATCGACCTAATTATATATCGTTGTTGAATATTCTGTATTGTTGTTGTACTTAATAATACATTAGTTATAATCATTTCTATGTATGTATTGAAACCATGTATGTATAGTGACAAAAATTGAGAAAGGAATGTTATGATGGTTCGGACATGTAGAAAGAATGGATGAAAAGAGATTTACGAAGTTAATGTGAGTGAAAGAGTAGGTTAGGGTCGTCTTCGACGAACGTATTATAACCAGATTGCAGCCATTCTTAAAAAAGGAGAGGTCTGAAGTGCCTGTAACCGGCGGGCATGCATGAAGAGAATGAAGAGTGTGTGAAGCGAAGGAGGTATGTCATATTGTGATTATAAATGAAATCCACATATAATCCGGGCACCATCTTTATTGCAGAGAGCGATTACCATAGAGTTACAGATGTCAATGTCAGAGAGATAAATATTATAGAGTAAAATGCATAGATTATGTAACAAGGTTGAACGCAAACTTATAAGGTTGGCTAAGCACTATACATCTTTAACACAACCCCTCAATTTTAGAATTTATTACAATACAATTCTTAAATTGCCTAATATTGCTTAATATTTATTACATGACAACTCTAATGCTTATTAATTTTATTACAATGTGTCCACTCTATTGCTTATTGACTCTATTACAATGTACAACTATTCTTAAATTATTTAACTAAATTAAATCAAATTGGATGTCACCTCCACAAAATTTATAGCTCTATGTTGTTTATTAACATTTAACTTTAAGTTACATAATGAATTTATAATATTAAACAGAATAAAGTTGTTTTATTTCTTATGAAGTAGGTACCCTATATTAATCCTGATAGAAACTAGGTAGGTACAAATACCATATACATAACAGTGTTTAAAATAACTAGTTGGCTTACAAATATTAAATTTAGTAATTTAGGTACTTAAAATAGGTTTATCTTATTACAAAAATAGACATGTTTGATTATAGGTAGGGCTTTAGTAAAAATATCAGAAACATTTTCATCCGTTGGTACATATAACATTGATATTGTTTTCTTATGAATTAAATCCCTTATGTAGTGATATTTGATTGCGATATGCTTAGAAGCTTTAGTATTCATTTGATTACTAATTATCTTTATAGTGCTTTGGTTGTCAATCAGTAAATGTGCAGAAACAAGTTTAGGACTTATGAAATCAGAGAGTAAACCTTTGATGTGTATTAATTCACTTACAGAATGTGCCGCGGCTACATACTCTGCCTCAGCCGTTGACAACGCAGTGCATGACTGTTTTCTAGAAAACCAAGTAATTAAGTTATCACCTTGATAAATGGCACAGCCGCTAGTGCTTTTTCGATCACTCCTATCAGCTGCCCAGTCTGCATCTGAGAAGCATACAAGTTTAAAATACTCACCTGTACTTTTATAAAGCAGTCCCTGATTTATGGTTCCCTTTAGGTAACGCAGGATTCTTTTGCCTGCTATCCATAACTCCCTTGTAGGTTTATCTAAAAATCTGCTGAGTTATGATACTGCATAGGTTATGTCTGGCCTACTATTAGTTGAAATGTACAGTAACGAACAAACTAATTCTTTGAATGGTACATCAATAATCTCCGATGATTCAGCATATGCATTGAAGTTGGCTACCATAGGTGTTTTGCTTGTCTTGCATTCTAACATATTAAATTTGTTTAGCAGTCTCTTAATCATTTCTGTTTGTACTATTTTTAGTGTATTATCTTGTCTTGTTATTTCTAGTCCTAGGTAGTTATGAACCTCTCCTATTTTTTTTACTTTAAATTCCCTTTCCAGTTCTTTAATAATATCACTGTCTTGTCCGAGATATAATATGTCATCGACATATAATAGTATCCAAGTTTGGTCCTTCTGATATAAACATGAATCATGTTTTGATTGTACAAATCCCCTTTTAGTAATGAAGTCATGAAATTTCTGATACCAACATTTTGATGCTTCCTTTAAACCATATAGTGACTTTTTCAGTTTAAGAACTTTACATTCTGCGATTGTCATTCCTTTAGGACATTTGATATATACATCTGTATTTAGGTCTCCGTTAAGGAAAGCTGTAGGTACATCAAACTGCTTGAGTGGCACGTTTTGTTGTACTGCCAAACTCATCATTAGTCGGATTGTAGATATCTTAGCTACAGGTGCATAATGGTTGTCATTGCTGAATTGTTGGAACCCTTTCGCCACAAGTCTTGCTTTCTTAGTACCGTCCTGTTTAGTCCTGAATATCCATTTGGTGTCTATTGCTTTACTTCCCTTCGGTAAAGTTGCTTCTTCCCATGTTTGTAGTTTTATTTGAGAGTCTAATTCCTTCTTTATAGCTATCTTCCAATCCTCGTCTTCAATTGCTTCTTCAAATTCCTGTGGTTCTCCCGATAACAGACAATATGCTGTATATAATTCATAATCCTCTGTAATTCCTTTAGGTTTGCGTATAACTCTTCCTGATCTTGTTGTTACTTGATGTTCATTCCTTTCATCATTATCTTCTTGATTTTCTTCATCTTCTAGATTCCTCTTTGTTACTTCTTTGCTCGAAAACTTTCTAAATTCATTATGTTTGGTAATATCGTTCTTCTTGTTTTCGTCATCTTCTTTGTTCTTCTTGGTATCTTCTTTTTCTGCTGATTCATCTTCAAAGTTATATTCACCGTTGTATTTATTATTTTCTTCCCTTTTGTCTTTTTCTATGTACTTTAATTGAGTCTCATCAAATCTCACATCTCTTGATATTTGTTTTTCATTGGTTTTTGGATCCCATAAACGATAACCATTTGTACTATATCCCACAAATCTCATTTCTTTTGCTCTCTCTAAAAGTTTGTCTTGTTTTGGTAATATATGAACCCATGCCTTTGATCCAAATACTCGCAGTTTAGACAAATTTTTGTTTCCGTATTTCTTTTCTGCTGGTGTACAAAAATTTATAGCCGAAGATGGGCATCGATTAATCTGATATACTGCACATCCTACTGCTTCACCCCATAATTCCCTTGGTAGTCCTGTTTCTATTAATAAGGTTCTTGCTTTGTTGTAAATTGTTATATTCATCCTTTCTGCGACTCCGTTAGACTGTGGACTGTACGGTATAGTATGTTGGAGAATTATACCTTTCTCCCTGCAAAATTGGTTCAGTTTTTCATTTTTAAACTCACCACCATTGTCGCTTCTAATCTTCTTTACTTTGTATCCATTTTGCCTTTCTGCTCTATTTATATATTTACTCAATGAGTCTGCCTGTAGCCTCACTTTTGTGTTTTAGTAAGTATACCTCACAGAAATGGGTATAATCATCAATAATAGTATGGTAATATAACTCACCTTTTAACGTAGGAGTTCTCATGGGACCGGAGATGTCTGTGTGTATCAACTCACCAATGTGATGTGATCGTGGCTTTGTAGTATTGGGAAACGGTAACCTGGTTGACTTACCTTGCATACATGGCTGACACGATGCCTTGCTATAAGGAAGGTTCATCATTTTCAGCTGATTTCTGTTTGCATGGCCTAACCTTTGATGCCAGGTGTCAGTTGACATGTAGCATTTCTCGTGATTTAATTGCACATCTACATATACAGTTTACCTTTGATTTTACTATCAACTTTTGATTTAGAATTAAAAATGGATACACAATCTTTATGAAATTTTACTTGTAAGCCTTTTTCAAGCAATTTTCTGACTGACAACAAGTTATGTGACAACCCTGACACTATCAATCCTTCTACTTCAATGTTAATATTTTTGTACTTCACATTTAATTTACCTCTTTTAGAACTTGACAGATATTGACCATTAGCTACAAAAATTCTTACCTCCTTTTCTAAATCTTGTACATTTGTCATATAGGGCAAGTATTGGTCTTTAATTGAGTGTTCAGAAGCTCCGGAATCAATAACTAACTGAATACCTTTATGCACTTGAAAGTCCTCTGCACTGAATGCTGTAAATGCCAAGTCGTTTTGTTGTTCTCGGTCTTGATCATCTTCTTGAGTGATGTTGCTTGATTGCCACGGTCTTGAACCTCGACCTCGACTGGAATAGCTGCCTCTGGATTGTCCACGCTGGCCCCGATGACCCCTGTCAAATGCTCGTCCCCTGGTGTTCACTTGACCGCTCCTACAATGGTAGGCTTTGTGGCCGCTTTTGCCACACCTGAAGCATGCCAAAAAGCTATGTGCGTCTGTTGCTGAGTTGGTATTTAGCTGTTGACCTTTCAGTTTGAGCTCTGCGTCCAACATTCTTGATTTAACGAAGTCAGTGGTCAGCTCTTTATCCATTGTTTCCAGTGTTGTTATTACTGTGTCATACTCGTTAGGTAGCGTCAATAAAAGGTGGCATACTTTGTCACTCTCCTCCATTGTCGTTCCGGTGGCTTCCAACTCAGAAATTACCTTCTCAAATTGCATGAAATGATCTTGAAGTTTTACGTTGCTATCACATTTTAGAGACAGTAGTTTCTTCCTTAGGTGTAGTTTGTTAAACACACTTTTTCTTTCAAATACTTCTTCGAGTTTCGCCATCATGTTTGCGGCCGTCTCGCACCTTTTTACTATGTCGATGAATTTGTCTGATATCAATTGCACTATCACGCTTCGTGCTTTGGCGTCGATTGCACTGTCCTTTTCGAAGTCTTTGCTGAGTGCCTCCTGTAAACTCCTTTCTTCTAGAAGTGTATTCACTCTAAATTTCCAATTTGAAAAATTTGCGCCATCTTGTAGCTTGGGCAACACGCAATTTGTATTCGTCGACATTTTGATAATCTTATCTTCTTTGGCCCTTTCTCAATATTTTAAATGCACTGCCTTTCTTCATTTTCCATATTACGCCTTTAATTTTATTCCTCGTGGCGCAGTGGAAGCGTATTGTGATTATAAATGAAATCCACATATAATCCGGGCACCATCTTTATTGCAGAGAGCGATTACCATAGAGTTACAGATGTCAATGTCAGAGAGATAAATATTATAGAGTAAAATGCATAGATTATGTAACAAGGTTGAACGCAAACTTATAAGGTTGGCTAAGCACTATACATCTTTAACATGTCAGTATCGTAGGAAGTGGAGGTCCATAGTGCACTGCCTACCCCTATGGGAAACAGGCGTGATAGTATGTATGTATGTATGAAATGGGTATTATAAAATAAAAGAATTTTATACACTATGACGGCTGTATCATATCCTGTATCGTACACAAAGCCTAAGGCCATAAGAGCCAAATGCCCTGTTCGTGATTTTGGCCTTGAAGGTGCATAGGGAAATCAAAATAATAATGGGTTGACTCGAATTTTGTCCATTCTCTCGATCGGTTTTTTGCGCGAGAAAAGTAGCAGCTGATAACATTTTAAATTTTTCTTCTTTCCGAGACCACCATGGAAATATAATTTAAATATAGTTTATGGATATCGATAAATACACATTAAAATTTTTAAGACATTAAATACAATATTAATAGTAATTTAGACATTAAACACGCAATACTATTAGTATTGTGTTTAATCTCTAAAAAAATATAAATGTGTATTTATCGATTTCCATTATATTATACATAGGTATTATACCTACCAAAAAAAATATTGGTATAAACCTAACTTTTTAAAAATATACTTAGTTTGCCCAGAACCTTCAACACATTTTAGACATCTTGTATCTCGACAACACTTTACTAATTAATCATATTTCTGATTTGATATAATTATGTTTTTGGAGAAAGTGGTTTTTAGCCCCCAACAAAAAAGAGGGATGTTATAAATTTGACGCTCATGTCTGTCGGTCTCTCTGTCTGTCTGTAGCATCGTAGCGCTCGAATGGATGGACAGATTTCGATGAGTTTTTTTTACGTGAAAGCAAGTTCCCTTGATGGCGCTACGGATATCAAGTCGTATCGCTCATCACTATAAGATTAGATACGTAAGGTAGATACACTTAATCACTATACACAAATAAACTTGTGTATAGTGGACTAAGTGTACCTACCTCTAAAATAGTTTCAATGTATTTTGTTAATACTTCTTATCTACATTTTCGACCTAGGTACATTACATGGTAAGTATAATATAAATAATGTCTAACGAAATATCCTGAAATTATGTAAGGTGAATTTAGTCCATAATATTAAACAACTTTCCCCAAGGCACATACCTATATCAGAATATGAAAAAAAAAATTACTCTCCATACAAACTCGGATCATCTGATCGGTAAACTTGTATGGGAAGTAAAAAATATTTATCATATTTCGATATATGCTCCTTGGGGAAAGTTCAGCTCTAGAGGCGGATTATCCTACACGTGCCTAGGGGGCGCACGGAAAATTCTCCTATTTGCAAATATTAAATAAAGTGTCTAATGTTGTATAGATAATGGTACGAAACCATTCGTGCGCGAGTACTACTCGCACTTGGTCAGTGTTTTCATCATCACGCCCACCATCATGCTAAACGTGGCCTTTGGGATTTGTGGCCCTGGGCTCTGTCTATCCGGTTAGGGATAAAAAAAAAATAATGTGTTATTTGTAAATTGGATTAGATCAACCGCAGATCCTTTATTTTTATTATTAATACTTTTTTTTTTTTTGACGTGACAACGTCTTAGATTGGTTAGCCGGGTGACACTTCAAGAAACTGCGTTACGCTCCGCTCACGTTATGCGCTCACAATGAGAGCGAGTGAGAGGCACGCGTGCCTTTCACTTTTTATGTCTGTCTCTCTCGCTCTTAGGCGGGCTAACCATGCCCGAGTGGAAGTCAAGTTTGGAGTGAAGTGGAGTGAAGTCGTTGTCACGTAAAACTTTCGCCCGTATACCGACTTTACAGGCAACCAATTTTTTTTTTAGTAGCCATTTATGTCCCATAGTTGGGCAAAAGCCTCCCCTTTTCGTTTCATTAATTAATAATTAATTTCATTAATATTTTATTGTTTTTAATTATATATATAGCTATAGAGATAAAAATAATGCCAAATTATTTTTATCTCTAATTAAATATTAATGAATAATTACTCTGTCAATAACTTAGGTCGATATGCAGGTAATACATACCTACTTCATTGAATAAATAAACTTTTTCGATAATTGAGTAGAAAATTTATGATTCTATATGGTGTTTCAAAAATATAAAATGATATTTTAAGGAGATGAGTCTGTGATATTAAACAATTTACAGCGAAAAATAAATAGAAATTACACACCACACTTACACGTGTAGAAACGATGTAAGAAACAAATTGCAAACTTTTACAAACATCTAAACTATCACATTCATAATATTATTAGTAGGATAATTATCTTATATTTTAATTGTGATGTTTTTAGTTCTAATCTTTAATACTATTTTTAAAGATAAAACATTCTAAAATTAAAGTTAATTTATTTTTGTCGTTAGGTACTTGCAATCAATCAGACCGAAGATTCAAGGGTAATGGTGTACAATGTGTGGCTATGTCAACATGCGCGGCAGTTTATTCAGCTATTAATAATAGGAATAATTTAACTACAATAGATATCGACACTGTCCTCTACAGTGGCGACAAACTTTATACAAGGCTTAGACCTCGTGACCGACATCATGAGAATGCATTATTATTTCCAGAAGAATTGCCCACTGAGTTTTATGTAGGGAACTATTTGGCAAATATCGAACCAATGGCAGATAATCAACGGATTTTTTCCAAATGAAATCTATACTAATATTATAAAGCAGAAGAGTTTGTTTGTTTGTTTGTTTGAACGCGCTAATCTCAGGAACTAATGGCCCGATTTGAAAAATTCTTTTTTTGTTGGGTAGTCCATTTATAGAGGAAGGCTTTAGGCTATATAACATTACGTTCCGACAACCACGCGAACGAAGTCGCGGGCACAGCTAGTTAATAATAACGGTGCATTAATGGAGCTAAAAAATATTTTAATCAACAATCTTTTCAATTACATGTATATAACATGGAGTTTTCTTTTTACGGGTCAATATAAAACTGTTTCTTATTGGCAAGCAAACAATGTTTATTATCTTTTCAATAGTCATGCTGTTGATGACACAAATACTAAATGTAATTCTAATGATGACGAAAACTTAGCACATTTATTTAGTTGTGAAACGGTTGAAAATCTGTGCGAAATTTTGAAAGATTTAACGACGAGTTAAATGCCGTAAAATTATATACATAAAAAAAACACAATCTATCAGAACTAGGGGTGTACGTTTGCGGCGATTGTAATGCTCGTCTTTTCCTTGAAGAACAAAGTCGGTCACAGTGGTGCTGCGGTCAAGGACGGTATAACATTCAAAATTTCGAACCGTTAACCGAAGATTTTTATTCTGAAAAATCGTTTATAGAAAGAGCGCGCGCATATATCTAACAATTTATTTAGTTTTAGTGCATCGGGCACAACGGGCGACGACAAATTTGATAATAATCCATTGTCATTCTATAAAATTCAAGGTCGCACGTATCATCGCGTATTTGATTTAGGCTATACTAAAACTACAAATAACATCGGGTTATACATAGATGATAGTAATGAATGCGAAAGATTAGCACAAGGATTGAAACTTGATTCAAATATCACCCGATCAATTACTCACTTTTTGCATGATGTCAATCCGTATATCGATCATTTTAAACGATTAAGCCGTGAAACATCAGCTGCTGATGCTGCTATTATTAATACAGAACAAGAAAGATACGTTCCTCGTTCTATAGCTATATGGAAAATTGGAGAAAGGAAACCTCATACAGTAGACATTTTACATCCATTGTACGAATGTTTCCAATATCCATTATTATATCCTCATGGGAATCCAGACTGGGAACTAACTATACAAAATAAAAAAGATTTAAAACATATAACTCAACTTCAATACTATCGTTGTCTATTACTCTCCGAACCGCGATTTTCTTACTATGGTAAATTATCGGAAGAGTGGTTAGTTGATATGTATAGTAGAATGATAGATGAAAGACTTAGTTTTATTGAAAAAGCGCAAAAAAAGGACACGAACCAGTCACTTAGATCTGCGCCTCTTGAAGAATTACAAGACGAAACTATACAAGGAGAAGGCAACGTTGTACCTGGACGAATTTATTTATTCAACTCATTTACTGGTGGTCCTCGCTATATGAAAGTTAAATATATGGACTCTATAGCCTTAGTTTATAGATTAGGACCGCCAACTTATTTTATTACTATGACGTGTAATAAAAATTGGCCTGAAATTCAACAAAACCTAACAGGTGATGAAAAACCGAGTCCACAAATTTGTGCCAGAGTATTTTAATTAAAATTAGCTCAGTTATTGCGTGATATTCGCTCTGGTTTTTGGTTCGGTAAATGTAAATACGATATGCATGTCATAGAATTCCAAAAACGCGGTCTTCCCAATGCTCACATTTGTGTAAAAGTTGAAAATGAACCACAAAGTAATTTAGACATAGATAAATTTGTAAGAGCAGATATCCCAAGTGCAGAAGAAGCCGGAAGTAGACTACGTAAATTAGTACTAGACCATATGATTCATGGTCCATGTGGTCCATCTCATAGAACAGATCTCCTTTGTTGGGATAAAGAGAAACGAAAATGTTTTAAATTTTTTTTCGAAAAATGAAACCCCCGTTACTTACCATGATGACAGAGGCTTTGTTCATTATCGTCGTGAAAGTAAAAATGAAGGTACAATTCAGTACCGTAAAAAAGATGTTACTGTGAACGATTTATGGGTCGTGCCTTATAACGCTGCTCTTCTCCTTAAGTATAATTTTCATATTAATGTAGAAGTATCTTCAGCACGTACAATTATCAAATATTTATTTAAATACATTACCAAAGGTCCCGACCAAGTTCGTATTGCTGTGTTCAATGATGAAGATAAAAATAATGAAATAATACAATATGTTTCCAAACGGTATGTAGGATCATCTGACGCGGCGTGACGTATGTTAAGTTTCGATGTAGTTGCTCAAGAACCGAATGTAAAAATGCTGGCTGTACACCTAGAAAACCGGCAAACGATATTTTTTAAACCGGGTAATGAATCCGAAGCCGCGGAACGATCTGATTCGGAATTAATCACATATTTTAAAAGACCAAAAGGTGATGAATTCGATAACTTAACATATTTAGATTTTTACGAACAATATATAGTTCATGCAAAATGCCCCAATACAAAAAACGTCTCTAAAATAAAGTTAAGTAACAATAAATACATTACAAAAAGATAAAGGGGAGAACTTGTCACGCGTTTGTTTTGGGTTGCGCCGAACAGAGGTGAACAATTTTTCTTGCGTTTATTATTAAATTCGTTTCCATGTAGGAGTTACGAAGACCTTTACAATCTCGGTGATCCTGGATGTAAAACATTTTAAGAAGCTGCTAAGGCTGTAGGTCTCGCGGACGATGACATAGAATATGAATTGGCTATGAAAGAAGCTTCATCTTTCTATACAGGACCACGTTTACGTAGTTTTTTTGTTCTTCTAGCTGTAAACGGACTTCCTGTTTCATTACTATGGGATAAATTTAAAAATGAATTAAGTGAAGATTTAATACCAAAATATCCAAATGAAATTGATAAAGCATACACAATGTGCCTCCTTTTAATAGACCGGTTATTACGAAAACACGGAACTTGTCTCGTGGAACAAGGTTTACCGGATACACCTGATAATACTACAGAATTAGATCGTGAACGTATCGAATATAGCGTGGACCGTGCCGCAACTGTCAGTGGACCAAAGTGTAGTTTTTAATTATATCGATCAATTATTAAGAAACCAAAATTTTTGCGAAAGTAATAACAATGCTATTTTTATTGACGGTCCCGCTGGTACGGGTAAAACATTACTTTTAAAAGTCATTGCAGCACACATTCGCAGTAAACGCGGTATCGTTTTGTGTACAGCGAGCTCCGGTATTGCGGCGCAAAATTACGAAGGAGGCACCACTGCCCACAGCATGTTTCGTTTTCCATTAGACCTGGTTGATGATTTAGGATATTGGAACATCACCAATAAATCTCAACGAGCTCAATTAATATATCACGCCGATGTGATAATTTATGACGAAGCCCCTATGGCCCATAAATATTTAATCCATTTACTTGATAGGTCGCTTCGGGATTTAATGCAAAATAATAAGAGATTTGGTGGTGAAATAATTATATTTGGAGGTGACTTTCGTCAAATCCCTCCCGTTGTTATAAATGCAAAAACGGCGAATGACATAATTTGTTGCTCTGTTAAATCATCACCCCTTTGGCAACAATTAAAAACATTTAAATTGACAACATCACAACGATGTAAACGACGTCGACTTTTCTGAATTTCTTTTAAAATTAGGATCGAATGGCATTCCTACACAAACAGTTCAGGTAGGTCGTAAAAAACAAGATTTAGTTGATTTATCCCATTTATCATTTGTAACTGAATCAGACGATCTCATCAATTTTGTTTTTCCAACATTAGTTTTAGATGAACCCGACGCATGTGCTCATAGAGCCATATTGACAACACACAATAATAGTGTAAGAGAAATTAATTCTGCCGTTTTAGATAAAGTACCGGGAGATCCAATTCACTTAAAATCTATTGATTACATAGCAAAACATGATGTCGACCAAATATTTTTCAGTGCCAACACATTGAATAAATTACAACCTAAAGGACTCCCGGAACACGATTTAATTTTGAAAGAAGATTGTGTGTGTATGATTATGCGTAATCTTAGTTTTGCGGACGGTTTAGTGAATGGAACTAAAGTCATCGTAAAACACGTATCACCGCGATTAATAACAGTAATGAAACAGGGTGAACTTGATACTTATTTTATTCCACGTATATTATTCAAAGCACCTATCGAACACGGCCCAATTGAAATGTATCGGCGACAATTTCCGCTTCAAGTGTGCTATGCAATGACAATCCACAAAAGTCAGGGTCAAACTATTGGAAGGGTTGGCGTAGATTTAAGATCAGACGTATTTAGTCATGGCCAGTTATATGTAGCATTAGGCGGCGTTCGCGAAAAAGAACATATTAAAATTTTAGTTGACAAAGATAAATGTATGTCCGGTAAACCATTCGCAAATAATGTAGTTTATCCGCAATTAATATCGTAATAATTCTATAAATCATTGTTTTTCTCATAATTTATTAGCTTAGTTTATTCGCGATTGTTCACCTCAGACAACAACAGAGTGACGCAATTCTTCATTCAAAATTTGTAGAATTCTAAGGTTGACATAGCCTAACGGCGTGCTTTTTCTTTATTTTAAAAGAGTTTTTTATTTTGTAAAATGTTAGGTCTTATTATGGAGAGCTTATTTGTTTTTTAGTTACATGTCTTTAAAACGATGTATAATTGCCTCGTGGTTGTTTGTGGGTGTATGTAATGTATAGATGATATGAGAGAAAGTATTTGTCTGATTCATTTACAACATCATATATCATGTACTCATGATTGTATCACATTCGCTAGAAATGTAACATCCATATGCAACTGAGCGGTAATTGAAAACGGAGCACGCAATGGTTAGGGTAGGCAATGAAAAAACGGAATTCCTGAATAGGCACATGGAGATACAAATAGGGGCTCGAGTGGGTTATGTTTAATTTGGTGATGAAATGTCTTCGACAAATTGTAAGACAAGAGACCATGATACTTAAGAATGTTAACATTGGCCATTTAGAGTATGAACAATCAATGACTGAATAGACACAATAGATTCAATTACTTGCGATTATCAACCATATCAATAAAAGATAATGTAAAAAACCATTTTTTTTTGTTTGTAAGAGCAACTCTTGATCTGTTATCATAAAATATCAGATACATTTTTTCTAATACCTACCTATATTTCTAATACCCTACGCTTCTTAGTACACAATTACGTCATTTTAGGAACGCTTGCGCAAATCTTCATGCTTCTAGACCCAGCGGTTTCAGCTGTACGTTGATCGATCAGTCAATATGTCAGCCATTCAATTTCTTCAGACGTGATAAATTTAAATTTAAATGTTTATTACAATTAGTGGATACTTACTTATATTTATTATAGCTAAATCTATGCGTAACTTGTTTCGTAACTACATTCTCCTGCCTTCTTTAATGAAGCCATCAAGACGAGATATCAGATACCCTTGCTCTGTACTTCAACTCTCCTTACTTACTTTGTAACTGCACTCTCCTGCCTTCTTTAATGAAGCCATCGAGATGTGATATCAGATACCCTACTTGCTCTATACCTCAACTCTCCTAACTTACTTTGTAACTGCACTCTCCTGCCTTCTTCAATGAAGCCATCAAGACGTGATATCAGATACCCTTGCTGTACCTCAACTTCCTAACTTACTTTGTAACTGCACTCTCCTGCCTTCTTTAATGAAGCCATCGAGACGTGATATCAGATACCCTACTTGCTCTATACCTCAACTCTCCTAACTTACTTTGTAACTGCACTCTCCTGCCTTCTTCAATGAAGCCATCAAGACGTGATATCAGATACCTACCCTTGCTCTGTACCTCAACTCTCCTTATTTACTTTGTAACTGCACTCTCCTGCCTTCTTCAATGAAGCCACCGAGACGTGATATCAGATACAAATGCTGTACCTTAACTTCCTAACTTTGTAACTGCACTCTCCTGCCTTCTTCAATGAAGCCATCGAGACGTGATATCAGATACCCTACTTGCTCTATACCTCAACTCTCCTAACTTACTTTGTAACTGCACTCTCCTGCCTTCTTTAATGAAGCCACCGAGACGTGATATCAGATACCTAGCACTCACCTGACATAAATTGCTTTGTAACTCATTCTTCAGACCTACATTAAATATCTTAGTAATTACCTTAACATTTTTTTAGTAATTTGAATTAAACCATAGTCAAATCCTGTATTATTAACCCATTAGCTGTTCATAAATAAAAAAACAATAGTTAAACAATGGTTATGAATCATATTGCGATCCATGGAACAGAAAACTTGTTAAAAATGCTTTTTGTTCTTCATTTTTTTTAATAGCCTGTACTTCTGTCCCACTGCTGGGCAGTATATAGTAGCAAAGTTATTTTTATATGTTGATCGTGTAAATATTTAAATATACGTAATACATTTATGTAGAACCAAACGCAGCCTTTAGTTGTCAAGAGGATTTGAAAGGTTAGATGTCACTGTCAGATGACTGACAGATAAAAAATAAGACGCGCGGTTGTCGCGAGAGCAGATTGATATTGTAAAATAATATATTAAGTACTATCTTAATTATAATGGATATAAACTCTGAAGAAATAGTTTTAATGAACGCCCACGATTATCCCAAACATATACATATAAAATAGGAAGCTTACAGCTCAGAAGCGGAAAAAGAACCTAGAAGTTGAAGTAGATGTCTTTCAAGGATTCAATTCAAAGCCATGGAACCTTTGGAGAAGAACAGTAACTATGAGCACTGAATATATTACACGATAGTTACCGCAGACCTAAATTGCAACTACCTATGCTGGAAATAAATCTTGCCAGAAAAACTGACACCATGATATGAAGTACCAAGTTCGTATTGGATTATTATACCTATCCACATGCCAAGACTTAATTTTGGGATTAGTGTCACTACATAATGCAAACAAGCCATGCACTATAGATGAAAAATCAAAAGATAAGTATATTTTAGTTTATTTAAGTACTTAGTTTACCTTTTCACCGCGAGACGTTATGTCAGTTGTCGTGCCCCCAGCGCGAAGCGTAGTGAATCGAAAATAAGTACCTACAAAAAATAGGGATGTGCAATACTTACGTATTAAGATATCGATAATGATTACAATAGGTATAAGTATAGCATAAACTTAAGTCTCCGCGCGTATATCCATTTATCTGGCTGTCTATATAGGCTTAGAAATGACTGGGGCGATCTTGATGACGTTTTTACTATTAAGAACATTTATCCGGATACGTTTTATTTAAGTACTTATAATACATAATAATCCGCGGTCGCAGCTCCCAGATATAGCTGCGATATTATAGGTTATAAATTACAATATCTAAGTATGTGCGAGTGTTTCCATCCCAACGATACTACCTAAACATATGACAAACAATCAATGTAGGCAACTTTCAACTGGCAAAAATGAAAATCTATCAAGACGTGAATGGAAAACGATGATAATATATCATCATAGCGTACTCCCGATTCGCACTCCGGAGGTCGGGGTCGGCTACCTAACTTTTTGATGAAGTTATTAGTATTTAGATATTCAGTTCAGTGGTATTTAGGTACACAGAGTAACTGCCGAGTGACCTCCGCAGTCCAAAGTTTGTGAAAGATTTGTGTTATGTTTTAATTTTTCTTGTTTGTACACTTCACCTAGGTACCTATACCATTCACCATAATTTTTATACAAATAAATGAATTGTCCAGAAGCTGATTGATGGTGTACTTACTTTAAATACCCTTACCCATACTATAATTATGAGGCATTTTTCGTAAGCTATTAAAACAAAAAGCGTTTAAAGGTTTAAAATGATTTATTAATTTGTACTTGACTTAGGTACTAACAATCACATTTAATCGTATCATAATCATGACTCACTAATAAATGACGAAGCTTTCTACTGCTGAAAGAACTTAGTAAACGTGCCAAAGGTGCAAATCAGATCATCAAGATGAAAAACTTTTTGCATGGAACTGATGATGGCAACTCGAAAAAGAAAATTGACATCAAGAAGTTCTCCATATTGACGAGCGACTAGCGTACCGTAGGTACGAACGAGCTGCTATACAGCGGCGACATACATACGTACATACTGACAGCGGTAAACGACTTTGTTTTATACTATTTAGTGATAAAGAAATTCGCAAACATACATGTACATTAACTTCTTAAATTACTCTACTTTTATAGCAGTTGGTAACAAAAGTCCGTAGGTATTTACTACTCTCGCAATTGAAATAGGTAAAAAAAACGATGTATTAAAAAACTGACCTCATTATCAATATCAAATGCATCATCTGTATTGAATTCTTCATTATCGTCGCCTTCAAGAATTCTTATCAATTCCTCCGCAGTAGTCATCACCACCAAAGAGAATTTAACCACACGAACGCAAGCCCAACACTAAAGAAGACGGCGCTCGCCTGTGACGTCACAAGCTGTCGCGTATATGAGACGTTCGCGCTGGGGAACTACCAACATTATGTTCTAAACATCTAGGCTTAGGGATGGGAAAATCAAATCCATTGCTGACATTTCGATAGTTCATTTACTAAGTTTCAATGACATTTAATAAAATATACACAAATATTAGTATCAAAATTATTAATTAATAATATATGTGATAATTTTAGATCTTTTTATGGTGATATAGTCGGTATAAGAAAGAATATTTCAATTTACGTTTAATTTTTATCAGTAAATAAATCGTAAATGTCCCATCCCGCGTGTCACGTATATGTGACGTTCGCGGTGGACATTAATACAAAGTTATGAAAAATATATCTGATAATTCGTCAAACTTTTGAAATTATTTTTGAGTCTTCTAATTATACGATTATAGTGAATGTTATTGTAAATTATTACTAGACTACTTATATATCTAATATGAATATTTTTTTATCCGAATACAACAAAATGAAACAGAAAATTTGGATTTTACAAGGACTGGTTTTATGTCACGTATATGTGACGCTCGCGGAATGGGCTCGAAAATGTTTGTCACATATACGTGACGTTCGCGGCTAAAGGGTTAAGTAACCAAATGTCTTGTTGGTATAACATTGAAATGATACCTAGATATTGTTTTTTTATGTACCATAACTGTTTTGATGAAACCTGTTCTAGTGATACATGGTACTTAGTTGAGTGATACAGATACAGATACTGTTGTTATGTACATACAAGTCATAATCATGAAATGCTCACCTTAGAATATATTCAGTACTACATATTAGTGAGTGAGTGTATTCATTCAAAGTAGTAGAGGAGAATCTATGTGGTATGATTTATCCTTCCTAAAATGTTTAAATAGTTTCTTTAGAAATTAGCACCTGGGGGACCGACTTCCTTCGATGAAAGACACCAAAAGAAGAGGTTCTGTAAAAATGAAACCTAGCTAGATTGTGTTTTTAGGCCTCGTAACCTTTTATATACCAGATTTCATCAGAATCACTGGAGCCTTTACCCTCATTATATACAATATACAGAAATTTCTCATTTTAAGCAATAGTTGATGAGAGATCTTCTTGTGAGTTACAAGTGTTGTATAAGTAAAGTGTTGTAACAGATTTGTAGCCGACTTAAAGAATTTCAGTCCTACACATTTAGTTCAATAAATCACATGAATAGTAATATTATTTTTGGTAAAAAAAGGGAACTTTAAAAAAAAAAATTTATTAATCTTATATGATGAGTAAAAATAAGTTATGTTATAGAACATGGACATTGATTAAGAAATTAAATAGATGAAGCCACCCATGGTATTAAGTTGGTGATGAGATGCAAGTTGTGCAGTTAGTCAACATTGATGAATTGATGATAAAAACCTTATCAATTTATTGCTAACAATAGTATTATTGCATACAAACATTTAGCAAATATTACCGGTCTATGCAGAAAATAGCATTTATGAGACTAGTTATTTTTGATTGAATAAGAAAATCTCCTATAACCAGGTAGCTTTATTCTTAAAGAGCATTTTATTGTTGAGTCATTGAATCAGTGATATAAAAGTCATTTTAATTTATTAATAAATCTTAGTAATTGAATTCTTTCGCTTTGTGTTAGTATTCATCTTTTGGAAAGTAAACAATAAAATTTAAAAGTTTAGTATTTTATCATTAATATGGTTGCTTTTTTAATGCAGAATGCTAAATTTCTGCTGAAAAAGAAACATTTAGCCTAGAATTAGTATGAAGTAGGCATCTTGAGAATCTAAAAATCATTAAGCACTACCTATGCTTAAATAGGATAGATTGGTTTCTAGTCTTTTAATTTTGTTATGGGATTAAGTACTGCAATGGATTTAGGGGTCAGATATGTTAATGAAATTACAGCCATCATGGTCTCTGGCGGATTGAGGTACTGCTTAATGTAACCATGAAAGTCTTACTATATTACTTATACTGATTTCTATAATGGGGCAATATTTTGACTTAATTGCTGTCGGAAACGCTATGGACATTTAGCGAGAAAGACTTACATTGTTTGACCAGATTGATTGACTAACCTGTTGTATGCATTCAGATGTCATGTTTATATCAGGAAAAAGTTTATTCCAAAGAATACAACCCAATGACTAATTCAAAGATTTTACAGTTTTATTGATATGGTCTTTGAGTTAAATATATGAGTTAAATTACTTACCTTGAGTAGCACTGCTAATATACCTATGTCAAAGAAAATAAATCTATGAAGATTTAATTTAACACATAGCTAGCGATATCGCTCAAATGATGATAAGAGCTGGCGGAATACATGTAATTTTTAGTTACATGAAGTATTGCAGAGTGCGGAGCTTATATGATTGCCTTTTAGTATCTTTTAGTTGTTTATGTAGTCATGATCAGCCATTAATCCTGGCTGTTGTCGCTATCTGGCAGTCCTTAAAGATACTAGTGACTGTGTTGGCAAATTGGACTGCCATTAGCACAAATAATAATCAAGTCATATTTGGAAAGAACAAAAGGCATTTACCTAGTTCTGTCTAGAGATAGTTCTGTATAAGTTTGCTTGTTGAAACATCAGTAATGCTAATGTTACATTAAATAGATGCAGTGAGGCTGGTATTTTACATATAGTACTGCCTGGCTGGCCTATGAATATAGCATATATATTTCAAGTTGCCCTGACTATGCAATTAGTCCTGTTGGTAAGAGGTTGAATATGCTACTCATAAGTATGTGGAAGATATGCGAATGCCCTATTAAAAGATGGGTCATATAAGTATAAACAAAATAGTTTTGGATATTTAACAAACGGTTAACATAAAAGTATAACAATAAGTAACTAACAGCAACTATATAAAATGACTGGGCAATGTCTGATATGTTATGACGCAGAGTCGCCAGAAATTGGCGACATATATAGCGTCGGCGATTGTATTGGTAGAAAGAAAAGAAAAAAAAAGATGTAGTTTCGGGTACTACCTTGAATGTACTTTTGATGAGGTCATTTTACGCTTGATAATGTGTACACCCACAGTGTTTATAGTTCGCTGGCTGAAACGGTGAAGATAGATCTAGTAAGAGTGACAGGCAACAGCTGATTTACTTCTGGCATCCTAGATGCGTAAGCGAGAGACTACACAGATATAATTTTATAGTGAAACTGAATTGGACTAGTTATTCCGTTTTATAATCTAAAGAAAAATGATCCTTATCAGTAATATCTAACGGATACCTAGGCTATACAAATAGAAACATTAGATTATATTATATGTACTCCGAGTTCTGAGTATCATTTTTAATTAAACCTATTTAGGATCCTAACCTAGGCTAGGATTACTAGAGAAGAAACTGTATTGAGAATTAGACATAATGAAATGTCCTACCAGTAAAACGGAATTAAAATTGGACATTAGAGTATTAATAAATTTTGAATGGAAGAATAGAAAATAGAAATGTCTAAGTAAGAAGTTATACAGAAGCTACATCAAATATGAGTTATTATTAGGACTTAGTCCTAACTCAAGTAGTATATTGACAATACGCGGCATTGAATGGTAACCATCAAAACTGTTTGAATAAGTGATAGTCAGTGAAGTGAAATAAACTACCTATTAGCAACACTAGCACTTATTCTTTTACTGGAATATATATTTTGTTGCAATAAGTTGATACAAAGTTAAGAGGTAAAGAAGTTTTCGGCACTTTGCTGAATTTAGAGTGATGGTTAAGAAAAGAGAACAGTGATCAGTTGGTGGCAGTAGACTAATAAATGAGTAAAGATAATGTTTTACCATGTGCCTACCAAGTGTGTGAGAGTAAGGTTTACAAAATTTGTTTATGCATATATGTAACATTATGTTGTTTTTAGGCAAGAATTACAAAGCTGAGTTTCATGGAGCAATGATATTGGTAAAGCAGACTTTTGTAGAAGGCAAACTGGAAAACTATGGAAAATATATAGAAAATCAGGCGCCTAAGCCACGACAGATGTAAAGCCACAGGTGTGTTGGAGCATGACACAAAGAAACTACAAAAATGTACCTATTTGTGATACCTTTCATGTCATCGGGTAAGACATTCCAAAATCGCGTTACTTAAAGAGTAAAAGAGTTACATAAAGTTAGACCAAAATAATTTAATATGAAGAAGCTTACTTACTGGATTGAAACTGGCTGGAGCGAAACTTACTGAAAATTGAAGTTATATTGTGAAGAATGAAGAAAGATATATTTATTTTATTATTACATGATAAGTACTAAAGTAGGTACTTACTAGACAGAAAGAGATATTTTTTAATTGAATTAAGACTAATAGTAATGACTAACTGAGAATAATGAATAAGTATGTAATACTTTTCAGTAAGCATACTTACTTAAGATTTTGTTTAGGTTGTATTTGTATATTCAAAGTCGGTACTAGTAAGCATAATGCCACTTACTGAATGTAAAGACAGTACAAAGTTAATATTACTAATAATAATATTATTGATAGTATTTACTAGACATAAAGGCTATATTTTGAAGTAGTTTTGAGTATAAAATAATTCAATGTTTGAGTAAGATATTTTGAAGCATTAGTAAGTAAATACAATTAAGGGAGAAGTTGATATTTTACTTATTAGGTAAGTAAAAGGGAATTTACAGGACAATCATAGACACAAGAAACATTCCTACATATGGCTGCCGGAGTCTTTATGAGTCTCGGTAACGGACAGCTATTGAGGGAGAGAAGTGAGTGTTGGGGTTTGTGTCGAAGAGTAGTAGGGACCTGACGCATACCATGTAACGACACAAGAACGTTTTCTCTAAATATCCATCCGTTACAGTCAATATTATGGTTGATCGGGAATCATAGAATGAACTTGCAAGTTACAGTTAGAAGACTGTGCAAGAGAACAATGGATTCACAAGTAGCTTTCTATGTCATTGCTTAGGCAGATCAATGAGACATGCAGGTAACTTTCTGTCATTGACTGAGCAAATTGAGTACAGACTTGCAACAGTTAAGTAAAGGACTGAGCAAGGTATTTGAAGTGCTGGTTACTGTCACAGACAGATTGGGCAATGGAATGATTGATTTGCAGATCAATGTCATGGACCTATGAAGTAAAGTTAAAAGAACAATGTCAAAGATAAGGGGATCAAGTAAACCCTTAACAGGGCATTATAGGTATATTTTGAATGGTTTTAAACTAAAAAAAAAAAGTGTTAAGGTTCCAGTTTATGTGGGAGGTATGCTACCACCTACGGTTAAAAAAAAAAAAGTTTAAAGATAACGTCAGTTCTTAAAATTCAAAATCGTAGTACAGAAAGTTAATGTAAGATTCAAAATATAACCTTTGTGATGTCGAAAGGAAAGGGAAATTTTGAATGGTTATCATGATATTGCATACGATGTATATCCATGCTTAGATGAGTATTGAACTTAAGATGGTAGTGAAATTACTAAGCATCGAATGATGTACTAAGTGGTCTGAACGTGAGGACACGTTATGTATCGGATGGCCGAGTCGATGCAGGCCAATAAGGATAATTTGCAACATATGATAAATAAACATCTAAGAATCCTATGAAGTGATATGAATAGAAAGCATAGTTTGATAAATTAGAAAAGGTATAAGTTGTACTGTTGGCATTAACAAGTTGTCTGTTATTAAATTGATGAAATGTTGAAGTAAAGTACATAGATAAGCAAGTTCTGATGAACATTTGATAAAGTAATATAATAGATGACATGATTGATGAAGTTATTTTGTAAATGTAAAGTAGCCTTATTCATATGTATACAGTGCAGGTTAATTTGTTAACCAGACCACAAGTTCTTAAGGTGGTGAGGTAAAAGAAGTCAGGCTCACCTACAGTATGTAAAGTACTTACATAGTATATAAAGCTAAATAATATTTAGTACCATACATTTCCAAGTAGATATGTAATGAGATAGTTACTCAGTGATGTGTATGAATTGATTAACATAATGTAGTCAATTCAGTTTTGAAGTAAAAACGTGAAGTAGAGCAACAATAATGTGTGTCATGATTGCCATGTGCAATTCAAGTTATAAAAGTATTTGTTCGGCAATACCATGCTTTTACGGTATAGTCGCCATAGTTCCATGGGGATGGATTGTTATTTAATATGGACAAAATGTTTCATAAGTTATGCAAGGTTTATGAAGTGAACTTTTTGAAAATGAGCGCACACAGAAACCAGAACGCATTACGCTTACTGTATGTGCAGTTGAAAGATAATTTCACATTAGTCTTAGTGTAAATTTTTGAAGTCCTAACTAGTCTGTAGAAATGATTATCTCATTATTGTATGAGGGTGTATTGTATACATATACATCACATGTATAGATAGGTAGCTAAAGTCTGAGCTAGCAAGCTGATAATGATTCATTGACAGTCGCATCTGTCGGGATGAAACCTAATAGCCAGTACTACATGTACACATGTACAGAAGAGAGTCACAGAGAGAAGTTTAAGTTATAAGTACCTATACTTAGAAAAAGAAAAACTAAGCAACAAATATGTTATGTTTTGGAAGTTAGTATTATTAGAAAGTGTGGATTAAGTAATATCGGAATATTGTATTTACATACATCTTGGTATATTATTGCTAAGTCAATAGTAAATTTATTTATTCTTGTCTTGAAGCCTATGTATGTATTTGTACTTCGCTGTGGTCTCGAAAAATACTGCAGAATATAAGCGTGCATAGCGCGTGGGTTCGAAAAGATCGAGTGGAGTAAATACTTTGTGTGGAAGTAAATTGTTTAAGATACAATTTAATGTATGTTGCTTTATGTAGCAGCTTAGCTAGCAGCTAATTGCTTTAAGATTGTTCTGTGTTGAACAACTTGTCAGCGTGAACTGATGAATAGCCCTTAAGCAAGTAGGTGACCAATACTGTTTAATGAGTTTCTTTCGGTGTTTCTTCTCAGCAGTGGTCGTTCCGAAACGCTAATAGTTGGTAGATTTTTTTTGAATAAGTAAATAAGTATTAATGTTAAAAAAAACAATAGAATGAAAGGTGGATTTAAAGGTAATAGTGATTGATCAATAGTAAATTTATTTGCATTTACGTTTGGTTCATAAATCTAAGTAAAGAAAGTAGATAATCTATTAATTGTCAAAGTCATAAATTTTTATTTAATGTAGGATAATTAAATCACTTTTTGTGAGTTAAGAAGATATTGAGAAGTTAAGATAAGTGCCTGTTCTCGTTAGGCCATATTATAAGAATTAACTGTTGTATTTTAGATTGTTGTAAATACTCTAAACTTAAATGAATGGCTATCTTGGTATTGTCAGTTTGAGGTCAAACTGTATATCAGGTTGGCCGAATGTAAATATTTAAATATACGTAATACATTTATGTAGAACCAAACGCAGCCTTTAGTTGTCAAGAGGATTTGAAAGGTTAGATGTCACTGTCAGATGACTGACAGATAAAAAATAAGACGCGCGGTTGTCGCGAGAGCAGATTGATATTGTAAAATAATATATTAAAGACTATCTTAATTATAATGGATATAAACTCTGAAGAAATAGTTTTAATGAACGCCCACGATTATCCCAAACATATACATATAAAATAGGAAGCTTACAATCGTATGAAAATAATTTTATAAAACCTAAAATTTTCGCATTTACGCTGTATCAAAAATATTACACATTGTTTTAGCATATATAAATATAAGTAAGTAGGTATCTACTAATTGTTATGAACATTTAAAATTTAAATTTACATTACAAGCAGTGGCATGGCAATGGCTTGGTGTTTATGAGTTTCGTGATGCCTACTGTAACAGACAGTTCTTGTCTGTAAGTATAACTAACTTAAATAAAAAAAAATCTAACTTAAATAAAAATAATAAATACCTATATAAACTAAAATATTACACGGGCGCAGTATTTCTGCTTAGCGGGGTCTGCAATGCGGGAGAGGGGCAGTGAAGTATGAATGAATGAATGAATAACTCTTTATTGCACCTAAAAAATAAATTAACAAAACACAAATATATATACATAGGTACAATGGGCGGTCTTATCGCTGACAGCGATCTCTTCCAGACAACCAGTGGATGGAGAGAAATGTAAGCACGTGAAAAAGAAACGGTGGCGCAAAGAAAACGATAAAATGAGATTAATAGTTACATAAATAAGGCTACTTTTAAATTAGCATATATCAATACACTACACGTATAGGTATTCTATAATATACTTACACAAAAAAACTACATATTTATAATACAATATATCTACATATATAGGTATAATTAATATAGTATACATAAATATATATATATAAATACATATACTACAATTGCTTTAATAATGTACGATTACTCAGCTAGATAGACTTCTTTAAGTCTGTTTTTGAAGACAGAGACAGATTGTGCGCGTCTGATAGACTCAGGCAGTTCGTTCCACAAACGCACAGCTTGAACTGTGAACGAGTGGTCGTAGAAGGATGACCGATGCATCGGCATACTGAGCATGAGAGTATCTGAGGACCTCAAGGTACGTGTAGGATGGTTACAGCGAAGGAACACGAAACGTTCTTGAAGATAGCGTGGGGATGTGGGATTGAATAATACATTATATAGTATAGAAAGGATATGAGTATCCCGGCGAAGACGTATGGGAAGCCACTTGAGCTGGGATCGAAATTGAGAAACATGATCATACTTGCGCAAACCAAAAATAAATCTTATACATACATTTTGAAGTCGCTCAAGCTTGTCAAACTGGTCCTGTGTGAGATAACAGGCGTCGGCGTAGTCTAAGATAGGAAGCAAGAGTGACTGAGTTAGCGCAATTTTAGTGGCAGTAGGCAAAAAGTTGCGTAGTCTTCTAAGCGAAGCTGCCGCCCCGAACAATTTACGGCTTACAATTTCCATCTGAGGTCTCCAAGACAACGTCTGATCAATAGTTAAACCTAAATTTTTAACACTTTCAGAATAAGGAATAGTTACACCATTAAGTTCTACGCTAGGCAAGACAACCAATCAACTGACGCTAACATATGGGAGCTTCCCATTACTATGACCTGCGTTTTGGAAGGGTTGACTTTGAGGCCATATGCCAGGCTCCACTCCGCAATACAGTGTAAATTTTTATTTGTTGCCTCAATCGCATCAGGTAAATCATCTACAGTTGCTTGAGTATATATTTGGAGATCATCGGCATACATGTGATAGGCAGAAGATAAATAGTCTGAGACAGAATTTATAAAAATTGAAAAAAGAAGACGCCGCCTTGAGGTACGCCAGAAGACGTGCTACACCATGAGGAATAAGTATCCCCAAGGCGAACACGCTGCCGACGACCGTACAAGTAACTGTGAAACCAGGCAATCGCTGTTGGAGATATGTTAATAGAGCGCAATACTTCAAGTAGAATCTCAAAATTTACGTTATTAAAGGCATTGCTGTAGTCAAGTAAGGTAAGTACTGTCAATTTCCCTTCCTCCATGCCATAACGCACGTCATCCGTTATTTTGAGGAGAGCTGTTACTGTGCTGTGACCTGGGCGAAATCCAGACTGCATTGGATTTAATAAATTATTTTTTGCAAGGAAACTACAGATCTGTGACTGCACAAGTCGTTCAAGTACTTTGGAAAGAAAGGGGAGTATAGAGATAGGGCGGTAGTCAGACGAGGATTTAGGATTGGGCTTTTTGGGCAATGGGATGACGATGGCTTCTTTCCAGATAGAAGGGAACACTCCATTTTGTATACAGGTATTTAAGATATGACAAAGGATAGGGAGGATGAGGTCTAGAATCGGTACCAACATGCTTCGGCTTAAACCATCAACACCTACTGCATTGGATGTAATCGATATTACGCTCTTTTTAACATCACAAGCAGTAAATTGTTTGAAAATAAATGGATCGTATTCAGGAGTTAAAACAGCAGAAAGATCGTCAGAAGTATCGTCACCGCCGCTGGCGCAGAACAAGCCTCGATGCACTTTGAATGAACAACATTCGCCCCGACTGTTTTCAAGGCGACTGCTCGTCGCTCGGCGCTCTGCCGCTACTGTACGTCACGATACGTGCCTTGCATCTAAACTTAATTATTTTCTTATAATAGTAATTCCTGCACAGACCTTAATTTTGTGTGCTTGTGGAAAGTCCCGTACTGGGTAAGTTGTACAAAATGTTCTATTAAAATAGGTATTAATCTTATTTTTCACAATACTGATGTTAGTTTACAAATATTATTTTTTCTTTCGTAATTTAGATTTTGCAAGTACTTCTTACTAAAAAGGTGTTTCCATATATGTTACTTAAACCTTTCGTATTTTAATGCCAACAGTTATTAATGTAACCGTTTCTGCTTGACTGCCACTTCATCTCAGATTCGTTTAATAAAGCTGTATGAGCCTAGGCCTCCGCTTACACCGTAGTAGTTTTGCACAAGCGTGTGTATGCATGCTTGTTTAAGATATGTACATATTATGTATAATTAAAGCCGCCTAGACTGCTACGTCAATATTGTTTTCTGCTATTGAGTGTTCCATTTGTCCTAACAGGAACTACGTTTCGGTTACCATCACCGCCAGCTGCTGCTGCAGAAGACGGCGGTCAAGGGAAGTGCGGCTACATCTAAATCCAACCTCGTAAAAGCCCACCTACGACCCAGAGACTTACTGTTGATTAAGTTAGATTAATTACGTATACTCTGCCATTATAATTAAACTTAAGTATCTACTTCGTAATCTTAAGTATGTAAACTTTATTAAAGTTAAGTGTCTAAAGTCGTATTTTTATTTGTCTTTAATAGCAAACGTGTCAATTTGGATATTTAAGTTACTTAAGTAACTTAAGTATCTAAATTTCACAAAACTAAAGTATCTAAATTTGCCGTTTTATTTATCTTTAATAATAAAACGTGACAATGGCGCCCACTCTTATCGTTTAAAGGCTGAGAGGTTGGATCTATTTTGTAAAATTTTTTTCTCTCTTCTGGTGATGGTAGTGTGCATGTTTTTAAAAAATGTAAAACGATGATAGTAGATTTGATTTATTCAAGAAATGTGCAGTCCCATATTAAATACTGAACAAGTAAGTCCTGTATTTTTTTTTAAATAATATAGTAATTGTTGAGTACTTAAATACTGTACCTTCAAAATCAAGTAATAATTTAGTGTTTAGACTAGACCAGCACATTACTTGAATATTTACTGTACATTTTTTTCTTTATATTTTCTTATCATTTTTCTTTTTTCTCTATTTTCTCATTTTTCTTTCAATTCAATTCAAAATATCTTTATTATCATAGGATATTTATAATATCTCTTAATAATAGTCACTTTGTTTTGTTTTGCACAAATGTTGACGTCAAATCGTTACTAAAGCTAAGTTTACGCCGCTTCCTAGGCGCAAGTGCAGAAGAAGCGGCAACAAACTGCACTGCACGTTTTCTCCAAAGACGTCAACTAACAAACTAAAAACTTAAAATTAGTTATATAGATGGACAGAGATTACATTGTTTATTATGTCATAATGAAATTGAATTATAAGAATAACGAAATTTAAAATAATGTCAATTTGTAAATTTAGTATGTACCAATGTACCCAAATTATGACATGTCTAAATATACAAACCTTTAAGAGGGACCCGCGCCAAGCCCAAGCCAGACCTTTTTGTCTTTAAGATAGTCATCGGTCCTATAATAAGCCTTCTCACAAAGTACTTTCTTTACATAAGCTTTGAATTTTCTGTCTGGCATATCAAGGACCGATTCTGACAATTTATTATAAAAAAGTATACACTTCCCCATAAAAGACTTACTGACTGTATTCAGCCTGTAATACGAGCTAACTAAGTCATTCTTATTACGTAAATTTCTATCTGTAAAATCACTTACTTTATTGAACATGGAAATATTTTTCCTTACATACATTATATTTTCAAATATGAATTGTGATGCAAAAGTAAGTATACCTATTTCCTTGAATAATTCCCTCAGTGAGTCTCTCGATCCTAAACCGTAAATAGCACGAATTGCTCTTTTTTGTAAAAGAAAAATAGTCTGAATGTCGGCTGCACTCCCCCATAGAAGTATCCCGTAAGACATTAGACTGTGAAAGTAACTAAAGTACACTTGTCTAGCAGTTGCTACATCTGTCAATTGTCTTATTCTCCTAACAGCGTAAGCCGCAGAGCTAAGCCTATTAGAAAGTTTAGTTATATCAGCGCCCCATTGAAGTTTCGAATCAATTGTGATTCCTAAAAAGGTAGTACTTTCAACCAGATCGAGTTTCTGACCATTAATTAGTATGTCAACGCAGGCTTGATTCACATTAGGAAGAGAGAATCGAATGCATTGGGTCTTGTTCGCATTTAACATGAGGTTATTGGCCGAAAACCAATCAGAAATTAAAGATAAGGTGCTGTTCACCGCGCTAGCATCACTGTTATGTCGATCTATTTTAAATATTAGCGAGGTGTCATCAGCAAACAGCACCATGTCAGCCTCTTTCTCAACCATGTAAGGCAAGTCATTGACATAAACTAAGAAAAGGAACGGTCCTAGAATTGAACCTTGGGGAACGCCCATTTTCACATTAGACCCGTGTGATTTTACGCCGTTTATATTAACAGTTTGAAGCCTATCTGTTAAGTAAGATTCTATTAATTTAATTGACTTATCATCAAAACCGTATTGACGAAATTTGAGCAAAAGTGTTGGATGATCAACGCAATCAAATGCTTAAGAAAGATCGCAAAATAATCCAATTGCATCATTTCTGTTTTCCCACGCGTCGTAGATATTAGTAATAAGTGCTACTCCTGCATCGGTGGTGGATTTTCCAGCAGTAAAGCCGTATTGTTGGCTATGGAAAAGATTATTGGTCTTAAAGTGAAGTAGCATTTGATTGAGCATTATCTTTTCGAACACCTTACTCAAAACTGGCAGAATAGAGATAGGTCTGTAGTTGCCAGGGTCTGTTTTTTCTCCTTTTTTGAATAAGGGGATTAGTTTACTACATTTCATTAAGTTAGGGAATATGCCTTCATCAATACATTCGTTAAATATGAAAGCTAAATCGGCAGCAATTATGTATATAATATGACTTACTACGGCTACTGACATGCCCCAGTGATCTTCTGATTTTTTTTAAATTTAACTGTTTAAAAGCATCTATTATATCGCTAGGGCTAACATGCTTACAATTAAATTTAAAATCACAAGGGCTAACATTACTCTTAAACAAAGCCTCAGCACGCTGGGCGCTAGAACTCACATTAGAAGTGAGTTCCAAAGGAATGTTAGTAAAATAATCATCAAATATATTTACTATTTCTTCAGTTTTTGAAGTATTTTTACCACTACATTTGATTCGGCAAATATTTTCTTTGGTTTTATTTTTACCTGTTTCCTTATTTATGACACTCCATGTTTCTTTAATTTTATTAGGAGCATTATTGTTTTGAATAAAAGTGCTTTGTAAGGAGACTAGCGCCATCTGCGTGTGATCTCCACAAACACGGGCAAAATTATCGATTCATCGATTTCCCGTGCGGGGATTGTCTTTGCCCGACCAGAAAAATATTCATGGTCTTTATGTCAAAGTCTCAACTTGTCTTTACGTCAAAATAATGGACTTGCTTTTGTGAAGAAAAATGTGACTGGGTGTGGCACCTATCCGCGTGTTTTAGAAGCACTAAGTTTGTAATTTTGATATATAAAATCGAAAGTTTCGTGAGAATTGTCGTTAATTGTTTGTGACCAATTCATTTGAACGGCGGGGCGCCGAAATTGTTTGTATTGCGTAAGGAACATTGATTTGTATGACAATTGTGAACCGCGTGCCATGCGTCCTTATAAACTAGTTAAGTGAACAATAGTGAATTGTCGAAGGAAGAACAAGAAATTGTTTCAGTGGTGTAACAAATACAAAAATAATACGACGTATTAGTTGGGGCAATTCCATGAGCTCATGTGGGGTTAGGTTATTGTAGGGACCCAATTCTTCTGCACTACTGACCTCGGGTCTATGAAGAGACCTGAGGCCGTCGCCATCCCTGAGGACGACCAGGGGATCGACGCGAAGGCCAGGCGAGGCTGCCTGAGGACCGCGGGGAGGCGGTGAGTTTTATAATTAATGTAATTATTCTTAGTTAGAATTCAGTTAAACTCATAATTAAGTTAAGTTAGGTTAATAGGTCCCTGTACCTATGTATGTACAGTATTTATATACAGTATGTATATACAGGGTGGTAGCAGACTGCGTAGGTTGTATGTGTGTTTGTTCGTTGCCGTTGAGATTGCCGGACTCGTACCAAGAGCGTAGTCACAAAATCTCTTGGTACCCAGAACGGAATCTTAGCTACTCTGCGCCCAACATTTTTGGTAGCAGAGCGTAGTTAGTAACATTTTTGGTAGCAGAGCGTAGTTGTTAACGGCTCTGATTACGGGCCCACATATTGTTTGTTTTTTTTGGTTTGTTACTAAGGTAGGGTAAACATTATTTTCCCAAGAAAATTTGAAATAAAATAATTTTGTTTCTTTGTAATTAATAAGTATTGGGCCGTCTCAATCATACTATTAGATAGTATTATATCTTGTTTGTTTGCCATTAATAAATACTAGTCCGTGTCAATTTTACTATTAGCTAGTATTTTGATTTGTTTGTTTATATTTAAAAATTAAGAATTTTAGTTTGTGCCCTTGTCGGACTAGTATTATATCTTGTTTGTTTGCCATTAATAAATACTAGTCCGTGTCAATTTTACTATTAGATAGTATTTTGATTTGTTTGTTTGTATTTAAAAATTAAGAATTTTGATTTGTGTCCTTGTCGGACTAGTATAATATCTTGTTTGTTTGCCATTAATAAATATTAGTCCGTGTCAATTTTACTATAAGATAGTATTTTGATTTGTTTGTTTGTATTTAAAAATTAAGAATTTTAGTTTGTGTCCTTGTCGGACTAGTATTACGAGTATATCTTGTTTGTTTACCATTAATATATGTTTGAGTCTGTGTCAATTTTACTATTAGATAGCACTTTGATTTGTTTGTTTGTATTTAAAAATTAAGTATTTTGGTTTGTGCCCTTGTCGGACTTATTTATTCGGTTATTTAAATTTGGTTTGTTTTGTTCTTGTCTAACGCAATGTCGAAGATAACCTTCGCAAGGGCGACGCTCGCCAATGAACTAAGGTGGGCTGCGAGTGCCAGCGCACTCTTGTCTCGTACGGACAGGGACACTGCTATTCTGGAGCGAGCGGAACAGCTCCGTACGAGATTGGCCAATACGGAAGCAGCCATGGCAGTGCTTACCGAAGGTGATTTGGACCCAGAGGTCTGGGCAGGCCATATCAAGGACTATGACCAGATTATGGCCTTTCACGATGATATCGTGGAGAAGGCCGGACACATCAGAGCGAGACAGGCGGGCGGTCCCGCCCCTCGCGCATCCGGTGGACCGGAAGGGCCAGCTGTAACTGGTCGGCTTCCCACCCTTCAGCTGTCCCACTTTGGGGGTAGGATGGAGGAGTGGGTAGCCTTTAAAAATATGTTCGAGTCGTTGGTCGACTCGAGACACGACCTAACGAAGGCGCAAAAAATGGCGTACCTTCTCTCAACATTGGAGGATGAAGCGCGGTCGCTCATCCAGCACCTCCGTGTGGAGGATGACCAATATGACACAGCCTGGGAACTGCTTCATTCCCGTTACCAGAATGTTCGGCTGTTGGCCGACGCACATGCGGCGCAGCTGTTGGCCCTGCCTCGGGTGGCCAATCGGGCACAACTGCGCCTGCAATTATTAACGCCCGTTACAGTGGCCTGTAACGTGCTGCGTACTTTGGGACTACCGGTGGACCAGTGGTCATTTTTGTTGGTACACATTATCTTGGGCAAACTACCCAACGATATTCGCTCGCGTTTTGAACGCGAGAATGCTGAGCGGGACAGCAATACCCTACCTACTTTTTCTGACTTGTATAAGTTTTTGGAGTTTGAGGCTAGGGCCGCGGAGAGTTCCATGCCGGAACCAGCGCCATCTAGGGCGCCAGAACGCGGAGCCTCGGGCCCCTTATGGCGAAGGAAGCCCAGACAGGCGCAGCCACCATCACCGAGTGGTGAGTCGCGAGAGATGCGGACTGTCTGCAGTGTGGCCGGAAGGGTCACACCCTAACCCAATGTAGGGACTGGCAGCGGCTGCCAGTAGAGCAAAGGCGTCGCGTGGCGAGGCGACATGAATTGTGCTTTTGCTGCCTGGGTAGTCACTACGCGCGTGACTGCCGTTCTGCCAAGCCATGCAGTGCGTGCCATGGGCGGCACCACTTGACGCTCTGCATGAACCGGAGCGAGGCTGGCTCCCAGGCAAGGAGGCAGGGGTCCCCCATGACCGGGGGCGCTCCTGCGCGAAGCCCTCCACCGTCGGACGGCGGACGTGGCTTCGCTCGTCGCACCCCCCCTCGGGATGGGGGTCGAGTGCCGGCGCGGGTCTCGGCGGTCCGGGATCCTGCGCCTACGGGGCATGGCCAGTATGTGGCTGGTCGGCCTTTGGATAGGGCCCCCATGGGCGGGGGCCCTAAAGCGGAAGTGAGAGGTGGGACACCTCCCTCCGCGCCGGCTCCTACTCGGAGGACGGAGCCACAGCGGCTTTCCCCGCCGCTTCATGAGTACCCTCGGATGGAGTACCACCCGCCCTACGCTAGCTACGGCAGGGCAGCGGGTTATGCGCCCCCTCACATGGGGACGTGCACTCGCCCGATGTATTACCCGGGCCAGTGGCACCCCCCAGGTTGGGAGAAAGTGGGGAGCCCGTAGCTAGCTTGCTCCCTCAGTAGGACAGAACCGCGGACGGTTCTGCTCCCCACCGCGGTGGTCCGCGTATGGGGACATGGGGGGGAGGCGGTTACTATACGAGCCATGTTAGATTCGGGGGCTCAGAAAAGTTTGGTTACCACTCGAGTGGCACATACATTAGGCTTAGCCGTGGAGGACTCGCCTGTGCCACTTCTTGGAGTTGGTGGTATAAAAGTGAAGTGTTTGACGGGACAGACACTTGTCACCTTTTCGTCGCTGAAATCCTCGACAGTGAGGATCACGACTTCAGCTCTGGTAATGGATACCATTGCGGGTTGGCAACCCACCACAGACATACCACCAGACGCGTTGTCTATGGTGTCAGGCTGGGAATTGGCTGACCCATTTGTTCTTTACCCCGCCCCAGTAGACTTGCTCCTGGGTTCGGACGTATTGGGTTGGATTTTATTGGGCACCCAGAAGGCTCTGGGTTCTTCTTCACTGGTGGCAGTGTCTACAATTTTTGGTTACGCCCTGATGGGCCCTGTCTTTGAACATGACTCAATGGAGGAGCCGACAGTTCTTGTGAATGCGTCTTTGGCCAAAACCATGCAAAGGTTTTGGGAGGTGGAGGAGCCACCTATGGTCTCAAGGATGGATCCGGACCACGCAGAATGTGAGGCCTTTTATCAGGCCAATACGGAAAGATTGTCTTCCGGTCGGTTGGTAACCAGGTTACCCTTTGTTGCTTCTCGTCCTAGCCTAGGGCATAGTAGGATGTTTGCGGAGAAACGACTGCTGTCCATGGAACGACGCATGCAGCGTGATCCCGTTCTTCGTGCTAAATATTGTTACTAACTAAGCTCTGCTACCAAAAATGTTGGGCGCAGAGTAGCTAAGATTCCGTTCTGGGTACCAAGAGATTTTGTGACTACGCTCTTGGTACGAGTCCGGCAATCTCAACGGCAACGAACAAACACACATACAAACTACGCAGTCTGCTACCACCCTGTATATACATACTATATATAAATACAGTACATACCTAGGTACAGGGACCTATTCTAATCTAATTTAACTAATTATGATTTGAACGTAATTCTAATTAAAAATAGTTATACTAATTATAAAACTCACCGCCTCCCCGCGGTCCTCAGGCAGCCTCGCCTGGCCTTCGCGTCAATCCCCTGGTCGTCCTCAGGGATGGCGACGGCCTCAGGTCTCTTCATAGACCCGAGATCAGTGGTGCAGAAGAATTGGGTCCCTAACTAACCCTACATGAGCTCATGCCTTGCCCCAACTAATACGTCGTATTTATAACACCAATTCAAGACCGCACAATCAGTTTCTTGTTCTTCTTTCGCCACTATTGTTCACTTACACTATCTTATAAGGACGCATGACACGCGGTTCACAATTGTCATATAGATCAATGTTCCTTACGCAATACAAACAAGTTCGGCGCCCCGCCGTTCAAATGAATTGGTCAAAAACACAATTAACGACAATTCTCACGAAACTTTCGATTTTATATATCAAATTACAAACTTAGTATTTCTAAAACACGCGGATGCCACACCCAGTTACATTGTTCCTTCACAAAAGCAAGTACATTATTTTTGCTGGAATGACAAGTTGAGACTTTGACATAAACGACAATGAATATTTTTCTGGTCGGGCAAAGACAATCCCCGCACGGGAAATCGATGAATCGATAATTTTGCCCGTGTTTGTGGAGATCACACGCAGATGGCGCTAGTCTCCTTACAAAGCACTTTTATTCAAAACAAATATATAGAATTTATGCGCGAGTACGAGGACTTGGGTCACAGGTCTCCAGCTCGAGTTGATTGGAGCTCAACTGAGCATTACTTTCTGCCACACCATGCTGTTGTGAAGGCCTCGACAGGCAAATTGAGAACTGTCTTTGATGGGTCAGCACCCACTTCGAACGGGGTTTCGTATTTTGCGCGAGGGACGCGCTAGGTTGAAGGGCGCGGTCGCTCGTTTGAACCCTTTCATCGACTCAGATGGGCTTCTTCGGGTTGGTGGCCGGCTCCGGAAGGCGGACCTTCCGTTTGGGAGTCGCCATCCTTTGTTATTGCCCAAGGGCGGACCCTTGGTGCAACTTTTAGTGTCTGATCGACACATTCGGAACGCTCATGCAGGGTGCAGTGCGTTGCTGGCTATTTTGCAGCGGGAATTTTGGATTTTGTCAGCCCGAAGAGCAGTGAAAGGTGTTTTGTTTCGATGCATCTCTTGTTATAGAGTGAGAGCATCTACGATGCAGCCGCAGATGGGTGATCTGCCTACTGATCGTATCCGGCCTACGAGGCCGTTTGACGGTGTGGCCACCGATTTTGCAGGACCCTATTCGGTCAAAACGACCACCCTTCGTAATGCCCGGATCGTGAAGGGCTATTTATGTGTATTTGTTTGTTTGGCTACCAAGGCTGTCCAATTGGAGGTGGTGTCAGCTTTGACTACGGAGGCCTTTGTCGCTGCGTTAGATCGTTTCGTGTCGCGTAGAGGTCTGCCTTCACTCATTCGCTCCGACAATGGCACAAATTACAAGGGCACTGTAAATTATATTAAAGATGTTTGTGAATTTATTGATAAGAATTGTAATAGTTTAAGTCAAATTGCTGCCCAAAGGGGGGTAACATGGAGGTTCAGCCCCCCAAATTGCCCTCATTGGGGAGGGATTTTTGAAGCCGCTGTGAAATCGGCAAAGACCCACCTCCGCCGCACTTTAGGGGAAACAGCTCTAACGTTTGAAGAGCTGGCCACAGTATTTTGTAAAGTTGAGGCGGTCCTCAACTCTCGTCCTCTCTGTCCATTATCTCAGGACCCAAATGACTTGGAAGTCCTCACTCCTGGTCATTTTTTGGTGGGAGGGCCTTTGAATGCCCTACCCGAATACCCGTGGAAGGATGAACGTACATCGCGGTTGTCACGTTTTCAAATGTTACAGCAAATGAGTCAGAACTTTTGGGCTCGCTGGTCTCTTGAATATTTGCATTTGTTGCAACAAAGAGTGAAATGGACAGACAGGACTGAGCCACCCAGGGAGGGAGATATGGTATTGTTAAAAGAGGCAAATCTGCCATCATTACTTTGGCGCCGAGGGCGCATTTTGCGTTTGATTTTTGGCGGAGACGGAACTCCGCGTGTGGCTGAGGTGTTGGTCGAGGGTTCGGTTCTTCGGAGAGCCGTATCCTCTCTCTCTTGCCTCCCCGTAGAGTAAGCTAGCGGTCTGCTTCTCAGACCGGGACGGGGGGATGTTTTGAATAAAAGTGCTTTGTAAGGAGACTAGCGCCATCTGCGTGTGATCTCCACAAACACGGGCAAAATTATCGATTCATCGATTTCCCGTGCGGGGATTGTCTTTGCCCGACCAGAAAAATATTCATGGTCTTTATGTCAAAGTCTCAACTTGTCTTTACGTCAAAATAATGGACTTGCTTTTGTGAAGAAAAATGTGACTGGGTGTGGCACCTATCCGCGTGTTTTAGAAGCACTAAGTTTGTAATTTTGATATATAAAATCGAAAGTTTCGTGAGAATTGTCGTTAATTGTTTGTGACCAATTCATTTGAACGGCGGGGCGCCGAAATTGTTTGTATTGCGTAAGGAACATTGATTTGTATGACAATTGTGAACCGCGTGCCATGCGTCCTTATAAACTAGTTAAGTGAACAATAGTGAATTGTCGAAGGAAGAACAAGAAATTGTTTCAGTGGTGTAACAAATACAAAAATAATACGACGTATTAGTTGGGGCAATTCCATGAGCTCATGTGGGGTTAGGTTATTGTAGGGACCCAATTCTTCTGCACCACTGACCTCGGGTCTATGAAGAGACCTGAGGCCGTCGCCATCCCTGAGGAGGACCAGGGGATCGACGCGAAGGCCAGGCGAGGCTGCCTGAGGACCGCGGGGAGGCGGTGAGTTTTATAATTAATGTAATTATTCTTAGTTAGAATTCAGTTAAACTCATAATTAAGTTAAGTTAGGTTAATAGGTCCCTGTACCTATGTATGTACAGTATTTATATACAGTATGTATATACAGGGTGGTAGCAGACTGCGTAGGTTGTATGTGTGTTTGTTCGTTGCCGTTGAGATTGCCGGACTCGTACCAAGAGCGTAGTCACAAAATCTCTTAGTACCCAGAACGGAATCTTAGCTACTCTGCGCCCAACATTTTTGGTAGCAGAGCGTAGTTAGTAACAATTATTAATTTTTTTGCTAATACTATTCGACTTGGCTCGTCTACAAACTTTTTAAATATTTTAGAATAATTTCTAACATATTCTATAAAAGAAGGATTAAAGTTATATTGTTTTTGGGCATATAGATCATATAACCTGTTTCTACTTATGTAGATGCCGGTAGTAGCCCATTCACTAAACTGTGATTTACTATGAACTACTACTCTTTTTTGTTTCAATGTTTTAGAATACTCAGAGGAAACAGTACTAAATAGTTTATTATAATGGTCGTCAGGATTATTTCCTGTATATACCACTGATAATATTTTGTTATCTAAATTATTTTTAAGTTTTTTTTAGAAGTAATCGGTCTACACAAGATCTTATCTTTTCTCAAATTACTGGTGGACTCTTTGACAAAAGCTACATATACACCAGAATGATCTGAAGGCAATTTGTTGATAACAGATTTATCACAATATTGAATATTACTAAAAAAAATATCAAGACATGTGCCAGATGTAGCTGTAATTCTGGTTGGCTCAAAAAATAAGTTTTCTAATCCATAACACTTAAAAAGATTTAGGAATTGTGTGCTCTTTGGATTATGTACTAAAATATCAACATTTAAATCACCGCAAATAATTAAATTCTTTTTACTAGTTGAACAGGACTTAAGAACCTGGTCCATTGCTTTTAAAAAACTTTTGAAATTACTATCTGGTGGACTGTATACACAAACAATTATATGATGATCAAGCTCGGCACAGGCCACCTCACAACAGCGCTCAACAGAATGTCTGACAATATCCTTCCGCTCTTTGCTACGGAAAGAATCTTTTATAAAAATTATAGAACCCCCTCGTTGAGCAGACTTTCTGTTAAAGCAGCTAACAATATTATAGTTGTTTAGGCTGAACATAATCTGACTCTCATGCAGCCAATGTTCAGTCAAACATAAAATGTCCACATCCATTTCTTTTAAAACTAATTCTACTAATAATTCTTTGCCGGAAAGACCTTCTAAATTTTGATGAAGTATTCTTAATTCATGAGGCCTTCCCGTTGTCTGAATTGTCAGTTTAAATCTGTCGTCAAGTCTACAGAATTACCGTTACATAAACTTGGTAAGTCTGTAGGTGTCTTAAAACTAGAATCTTGTTTACAATGTAAACTCGTCCAAAAATTATTATTATTTGCTATCAATGTAGCAATCTTATGTCTAAAATATTTTGAAAGATAAATATTATCTTTTGTCACATGACATTCACTTATAAAATTGTTAGTGTCAAAAAACACTAATTTATCACTATAACGACATGTCATATTATGTATCAAAGTATTGAGATAGTGAATGATTTTGTTAGTTTTTGGAGACTGGCAATGTAGATATGGGAACGCACATAATTTTATTTTGCTTACTTCTAGTTCAGATAAATAATCCATACAGCTGATTATTTATTTTTTTCTTTCTTCATTTTTTTATTTTTTAACAATTAATCACTTCATCGTTCTTGATCAAAGCTGATTATTGTGACAGAACGGATATAACTGCTTTGGCTTATCATACATTTTTCTGCTATTTATTCTTTTCTGTTCAATCATTTCTTCTATTTATTTTTTTATTTTTTGTTTTGTTAGTTAATTTTGTACAACATACCTAGTGAAAAAATGTCTCAGCCTATTATTTTCCTTCATTTACAAAAACCGGAATTACAATATGAAGTCACAATTCGTGGTGAAATACCAGCTGATACTGTACTTGAATTGAGACGTCAAGTATGCAAATTGACTCAGATTTATCCATCTGACCTATCTATCTAGTATTGATCTTTCAAAAGCATTTTGGCAGATTCCGATAAAAGACAGTGATAAAGAAAAGACTGCTTTCTATGTCCCGGGTCGTGGAACTTTCCAGTTCAAGGTTACTGCCTTCGGACTTTCAAATGCCCCTGCTACCCAACAGCGACTGGTGGATACTCTTTTTGGTCCCGAATTTGAGCTGAAAGTATTTGCTTATTTAGATGATATTATCATAATTAGTCAATCGTTTGATGAGCACGTGACCTTACTCCTCCGTGTCCTCGAAAAATTAAGTAAGGCAAATCTAACAGTCAATCTTTCTAAGTGTCAGTTCTTTCGTAGTCAACTTCGGTACCTAGGTTATGTTGTTATGAGCAAGGGCTTAGAACTGTTCCTGAAAAGGTGGAAGTCATCCTTAATTACCCTACCCCTGAAAACCGGAAAGATGTTAATTGCTTTTTGGGTACTGCGTCTTGGTATCGGAGATTTATTTCCAATTTTAGTACAATAGCTGGACCCTTAAATAAATTAACTTCAACTAAAAAGAAATCAATCACTACCCTTTCGCTGGTCTCCTGAAGCTGATGCTGCGTTTTTACAACTTAAATCCCTTCTTATTAAATCTCCTATCCTAGCCTGTCCAGACTTTGACCGCCCATTTGAGGTCCACACTGATGCCAGTAACTTTGGTGTTGGAGCTATGCTCTGTCAAATAATAGACGGCGTTGAACACCCAGTAGCTTATATGAGTAGATCCCTTACAGGTCCTGAAAGGAATTATAGCGTCACGGAGCGCGAAACACTAGCTGTTCTCGTGGCCCTTGAACATTGGCGATGCTATTTGGAAAATAGTAAGCCGTTTACTGTTTACACTGACCATTCTGCTATTAAGTGGTTCTTATCCTTAACTAATCCAACGGGTAGACTTGCAAGATGGGGAGTTCGGTTATCAGTCTTTAATTTTAATATAAAACACCGTCGTGGCAAGGACAATGTTATACCCGATTCTCTATCGAGAATGACTAATCTGGCCCTAATTTCTGACTGTACAATGGAACCTGAGACCCAGGATACATGGTATCTAAATATCTTTCAGCAGTGTAAAACAACACCAACCATGCCCAAACTATCGTATTGAAAATGGATCTTTATATCGGTTGATGAAAAGTAAAAATATTCTGACCTCGGAGTTTGACTGGAAATTTGTCGTCCCTCAGGAGCAACGTCTAAAAATTCTGAAGGAAAACCATGAAGAACCCACTTCTGGTCATTTCGGCATTTTTAAAACTTTCAAGAGACTGTCACTTAGGTTTTACTGGCCCAAAATGCATTCTGATGTTGTTGACTTTGTCAATAACTGTGAAACTTGTCTGGTATATAAACTACCGACTCATGGTACCTTAGGAGTTATGGGTAGACCAAAAGAATGCAGTAGACCGTTTCAGGTACTGTCAATTGATCTAGTTGGCCCCCTTCCTCCCTCTAGAAAACAACATTGCTATATCTTTGTTGTGACATGTTGTTTTTCTAAATACTGCCTAATGTTCCCACTTCGAAGATCTACTGCCAGTATTATATCTGGGTTACTAGAGAATAACGTTTTTTTGGTTCATGGCGTACCTCAGACTATTATTCTTGATAACGGTACATAATTTACAAGTCGCGAACTAGATTCTTTGTTTAAAAAATATTCCATCCCCAAAATTCATTATACACCCAAGTATACACCTCAAATAAATACAGTAGAAAGGTACAATAAAACAATAATTACGGCTGTATCGACATACGTTGATGATGATCATCGTTCTTGGGATGTAAACCTCCCAAAAATCCAGTTCGCTATAAACAATTCTGTCAATGAAACTACAGGATATACCCCTGCTTTCTTGGTCCATGGTAGAGAACTAGTGACGTGTGGGTCTCATTATATTGATAATGAAACCCCAAACGAATTAGTATTCCTTCCACGTGACTTATACGCAGAAAATATAAGTTATCTTGCAAAAATATTTGATAAGGTTCAATTTTCTTTGTGGGAATCCCATCAGAAAAATACGCAGCGATATAACCTGAGGAGAAAATTTGCTGAATTCAACACTGGTGATATTGTTTGGAAGAGGTGTTACTTTCAGAGCGATAAAGATGCACGTTTTACTAAAAAACTTGCCCCAAAATTTTTGAAATGCCGGATCAAGTACAAGAAATCTCCGCTAGTGTACATCCTCGAAGATATGTCTGGCCAAGACTTGGGAGCCTGGCATATAAAAGATCTAAAATTAGTAAACGCTAAATAATCTAGTTTCTTTTAAGTTTTCTTTGAGTACGGATTTCTTTATTTTAGTGCATAAAGAAATCCTTTTCTAGGAGAGGGGGTACTGTAACAGACAGTTCTTGTCTGTTAGTTAACTAACTTAAATTAAAAATAATCTAACTTAAATAAAAATAATAAATACCTATATAAACTAAAATATTACACGGGCGCAGTATTTCTGCTTAGCGGGGTCTGCAATGCGGGAGAGGGGCAGTGAAGTATCGTCACCGCCGCTGGCGCAGAACAAGCCTCGATGCACTTTGAATGAGCAACATTCGCCCCGACTGTTTTCAAGGCGACTGCTCGTCGCTCGGCGCTCTGCCGCTACTGTACGTCACGATACGTGCCTTGCATCTAAACTTAATTATTTTCTTATAATAGTAATTCCTGCACAGATCTTAATTTTGTGTGCTTGTGGAAAGTCCCGTACTGGGTAAGTTGTACAAAATGTTCTATTAGAATAGGTATTAATCTTATTTTTCACAATACTGATGGTAGTTTACAAATATTATTTTTTCCTTCGTAATTTAGATTTTGCAAGCACTTCTTACTAAAAAGGTGTTTCCATATATGTTACTTAAACCTTTCGTATTTTAATGCCAACAGTTATTAATGTAACCGTTTCTGCTTGACTGCCACTTCATCTCAGATTCGTTTAATAAAGCTGTATGAGCCTAGGCCTCCGCTTACACCGTAGTAGTTTTGGACAAGCGTGTGTATGCATGCTTGTTTAAGATATGTACATATTATGTATAAATAAAGCCGCCTAGACTGCTACGTCAATATTGTTTTCTGCTATTGAGTGTTCCATTTGTCCTAACAGAAACTACGTTTCGGTTACCATCGCCGCCAGCTGCTGCTGCAAAAGACGGCGGTCAAGGGAAGTGCGGCTACATCTAAATCCAACCTCGTAAAAGCCCACCTACGACCCAGAGACTTACTGTTGATTTAGTTAGATTAATTACGTATACTCTGCCATTATAATTAAACTTAAGTATCTACTTCGTAATCTTAAGTATCTAAACTTTATTAAAGTTAAGTGTCTAAAGTCGTATTATTATTTGTCTTTAATAGCAAACGTGTCAATTTGGATATTTAAGTTACTTAAGTAACTTAAGTATCTAAATTTCACAAAACTTAAGTATCTAAATTTGCCGTTTTATTTATCTTTAATAATAAAACGTGACACTACCTACATTCACCGTTTTTTTTTTTATAATGTGTATTAATTATGTATAACTCACTCACCTTACCCACACTACACCTAAGTGAATACCTATGTAATTCTTGTGAGCAAATAAATAAATTCTTTAAACTCATATATAAATATAAGTAAGTAGGTATCTACTAATTATAATGAACATTTAAAATTTAAATTTATATAACAACTAATGGCATAACTTATTGTTTTTTATATAATAAAAATTATTTATTACACAAGCGGGACAAATGTGTAAAAAAATATATTTTTAAAACAAGTTTATTGTTTCAGCCACACCAACACCACCGAGCGTTTTCACCGTTACCCAAAGACTAATAGAATGTCTCAAAAAGTTCCTTTCGGAACTACAAAAATTTCTAAGTTTCTTAGATGCGAAACATCTAAAAAAAGATAATATATTTTTGAAATTTATGCTGTAGACACACACACATTGTTAAAATGAAATTCAGCAAATTCTTGTAGCGCCGGCGCACGGCAGTCGCCCTCCGCCTGCCTCCGTTCCCACTCGCGGACTTCTGTCCTATATGTAATTTTGTGTTCGATTTAACTACGTAACTTGTACTTGTGTTGTGAAAAGTTATTGAAAACAATATACCCGGACTTTCGTGAACTGCATTGTGTTGTTTTACTGGAATATTAACCCTTCTGAACATTACTCGATCAGTGATAAACTCAAGGACAGTTTAGACAAGAGACATACACCGATACTCTTTACAGTGGTGACACCCGTGTGCAGTAAAATAACTCTCAGTGCAGTGACATTTTAAATTGGGGGCGACTCAATTTAACGGGTTCGGAGTAGGCTCGGTGGTCACACTACCACCCATCAGTTCACTCTCTGCGGACAGTGATTTCACGAACTTTTGAGATGGCTGAGGAAGACAAACCGGAAGTGGTTTTGATCTCGGTATCGGCGCGTATCCCGGAATTTTGGACGGACCAACCTGCGTTCTGGTTCATCCACTTCGAAGCAGCAGTAGCCCCGCAGAAGGCAAGTGACCAATCGAGGTACCAACTACTAATCGCGAAACTAAGTAAGCAAGTTATACAGCAAGTAGCTGGTTTCCTAGAAGCACCACCCGACGCTAACAGATACGAAGCCCTAAAGGCACATCTTCTTAACATCTTCGAGGAATCTGAAACCAAACGCATTCAGACACTCATGAGTGAAATGCAGCTGGGTGACCAGAAGCCGTCACAACTTCTTAGGCGGATGCAGAGTTTGGCAGGCAACCGCGTCTCGGCACAAACATTGTTGGTTTTGTGGCAGAATCACCTTCCGACTGCAGTACGAACTGTGTTAGCAGCTACCACCTTGGAGGACGCTGATAAGCTCGCGGCAGTCGCAGATAAAGTGATGGAGACAACTCGGCCGATGGATGTAGCAGCTGTCAATCAGGAGCAACCAAACCATTTGACTGATGCTATAGTGAAGCTCAGTTTAGAAGTCGCGGAGCTACGGAAGGAGAGGTTTGGCGCACGCAACCGTAGTAGGTCGAACCAGCGACGGAGAGGACGCAGTAATAGTCGAGCGAGAAATGGATCTGGCGCGCGAAAGGAAAATAAGTTATGTTTTTTCCACTATAGATTCGGGAAAGAAGCGAGAAAATGTCGGGATCCTTGCGCATGGAAGTCGGAAAACTAGCAGCCGTACAGTCGTCGACGGGAAGCTGTATTGGTGGATCAAACCGTCGGTTATGTATAACGGATAAAAATAGTAAGTTAAGTAATCTAATCGATACAGGCGCCAATGTGTCAGTTTTGCCCTCGTATGTTTTCAAACGCAGACATACGAATAATTCAGATAAATACGTATTATTAGCAGCGAACGGTTCTCAAATTAAAACTTATGGCACTAGCACATTGACCCTGGATCTCAACCTTAGACGAGCATTTTGTTGGACATTTATTGTAGCCGATGTCAAACAGCCTATCATAGGCGCGGATTTTTTAAACCACTATAAATTGATAGTCGATCTTAGCAATAAACGATAAATTGACACCCTCACGAATATAAATGTAATAACACGCGTTCAGTGTTACAATGATCCATCTATATCGACTTTATCCGTAAATAATCCGTATCATGATTTACTTAAACTATTTCCAGACATAACCAAACCAATGTCCTTTAGAGAACCTCCACAGCATTCAGATAGACACTACATCGAAACTACGGGTCCACCGGTGCACGCAAGGCCAAGGCCGTTACCACCTGACCGTTTACTTAAGGTAAAAGAGGAATTTAGGTTAATGCAGGAATTAGGCATTTGCAGGCCGTCGAAGAGTGCGTGGGCAAGCCCGCTACACGTAGTACAGAAGAAAAATGGGGACATTCGCCCGTGCGGTGACTACCGGCAGCTGAACGCCATCACCAAACCGGACAGATACCCCATTCCACGACTGCATGATTTCACCTACATCCTATCAGGTAAAAAAATTTTTTCAAGGATTGATGTAAATAGGGCGTATCATTTTATTCCTATAAATGATGATGATATTCCCAAATTGGCCATTACGACGCCGTTCGGTTTATTCGAATTCAGTCGAATGACCTTCGGACTACGGAACGCAGCGCAATCCTTTCAAAGGTTCATGCATCACACCGTGTTACAAGGTTTGGATTTTCTTTTTTCGTATATTGATGACGTCACCGTAGCCAGTGTCGACGAAACAACGAGCACCTAAAGCTATTATTCGAGCGTTTAAATAGGTATGGTTTAACAATAAATCAATCTAAATGTGTTTTTGGTGTCTCAGAATTGGATTTCGTAGGATTTCACGTTTCGAGAGAAGGCATCCGACCTCTACCGGAAAAGGTACAAGCTATAACCGATTATCCAAAACCAACGAATATTAACGAATTAAGACGATTTTTAGGCATGGTTAATTTCTATAGGAAACATATTCCACATGCGGTTCAGAGTCAAGCTATTTTGTCAAGGTATTTACATAACGCTAAAAAGAACGACAAATCGCCTATTGTATGGACGCCGGATGCAGACGCAGCGTTTCTGGAATGTAAGCTACAGTTACAGAACGCGGTCACGTTGTGGTACCCGAGCAGCGACGCTACGTTAGCACTGTTCACGGACGCATCGGATACATGTACAGGGGGTGTTCTACAACAACTCGACAAGGGTGTGTGGAAACCTTTAGGCTATTTTTCCAAACGCTTATCAGATACACAGCAACGTTATAGTACATACGATCGAGAACTGCTGGCGATCTACCTAGCTATCAAACATTTTCGTAAGTTGTTTGAAGGAAGACCTTTGACGATATACACTGACCTTCGACCTTTAGTGCATGCTTTTTCAAAAATTGGTACGGATTCAGAAACACCACGACGAACAAGGCAACTCTTATTCATAAGCGAATTTACGACAGACATTCGACACGTCGTAGGCAGCGACAACGTGGTTGCTGACGCGTTATCGCGCGTCGCAACTATATCCTGTCCCACAAGCATCGATTACGAGCAACTAGCTGAATTGCAGAAACGCGACGAGTTCGTAATGCAGCACGAGGCAGGAAATGTAAGTAATAACAATGTTGTAATCAGACGGATGTTTTTACCAACGGTAGAAAAAGAGGTGTATTGCGAAACTTCAACATCAAAAATTAGGCCATACTTACCAGAAACGTATAGACGCATAGCTTTCGATAGCGTGCACGAACTTAATCATCCAGGCGTACGTACCACGCGTAAATTAATTTCTGACAGATTTTTCTGGCCTGGCATGAATGCTGACATAGGCAGATGGGCGAAAACTTGTGTCAGTTGTCAAAAATCGAAGATCGGCAGACATACCATTTCAGAGTACGGTACATTCCAGCAGGCAGATCGGTTCGAGCATATCCATGTAGACATCGTCGGGGCCTTACCCATTTCAAGCGATGGATTCAGGTATTTGGTAACTATCATTGACAGAGGTACACGGTGGCCTGAGGCTATACCAATCAAAGATATAACGGCGGAAACGGTTGCCAAAGTCATCTACGAGAACTGGATAACGAGATATGGATGTCCAGCCAGACTGACAACGGACCAGGGCCGACAGTTCGAGAGTCAGCTGTTCACGACTTTATTGAAATATTTAGGGGTGAAAAAGGTAAGAACATCAAGTTACCATGCACAGGCTAACGGCCTGGTGGAACGCTGGCATCGTAGCTTGAAAGCTTCGTTGATGGCTCGTTTAACCAACAAGTCGTGGGTGGACGAGCTACCAACTGTGCTTTACGGCTTAAGAGCAGCTGGACGCAGCGAGAGCGGCATTAGTGCAGCTGAGTATACGTTTGGAAGGCTACTAAGGCTCCCAAATGATTTTTTTAGTACATCAAAAACTATACTTGACGACTCGTATACGTATATAGAAGACATTCGTCAATCTATTGAAAAACTAAGGCCGATATCTAACAAACATAGAGATAATCGTAAATGGTTTGTTCATCCGGATTTAGAGTCATGTACACACGTATTTGTAAGAGACGATTCGGTAAAGAAACCATTACCACTTCCATATGATGGGCCATATAAAGTAATTAAAAGAAACAAAAAAACTTTCGAAGTTCAGTTACGGAATCGTCGTTCAATAATTTCAGTAGACAGACTCAAACCAGCATATTTGATAAATAATACAAACGAGCAAACACTCGCGTCAAGTATAGTTAACGATAACGACACAGGTAAGCAGATTTCGCAACCTCTCAGCGAGGCCAGCCCGGCAACGCAGCGAACAACAAGTAGAGGCCGCGTCATCAAAAAACCTGTACGTTTTAGTTAGAAAATAAGTTTATTATCTAGGGCATCCGTGTTCGATTCCTCCAGACATCACTTTTGTCACATTCGGCATACATCTTGGATTCAGATAGTAACTACCTTCTTGGATTAACACACTAACATTTGGTCGTTTTTAATAAATCTCAAAATGGGTCAATATACTACCAAAGTTGAGGAAACAAGCTATACCCAAAACAACGTAAATCAAGTTACCGATTTGAAGGCGAAAATGGAAAATTTTAACATTGTAATTATCTGCATAAGCATCGGTACAGTCCTTGTTCTATGTTGCGGTATGTATTTTGTTGCTTGAGATGTACAAAAGGCGTAAAGAAATGGTTCGAGAAAAGATTAACAGTAACTCTGGAGGAAGCAGCGAGTCAGCGGTCACAGGCGGCACAGGGAGAGAGAGGTAAACCAAAAATAGTTTACGCATGAATCCTGTCTACCTGTGTCTGAAAATAGTTTTTAGATACCTATATTGAAAGGATATATTTTTTTTGCAAGTTCACATTTTTAGAATGGATCATTGTTTTAAAAGATAGAAATGAAACATACAACCTTGTTTTGTAAATTCCAAGTGTATTAAATAATTCATTAAATTAACACAAATTTTAGAAAATAATGTAACATTATGAAATTAACATCTGTTTTACGAAAATTGTTTTGTGTTCGGTCATTTACAAAAAACATAGTTTATAAAATGTTCAAAATTTATCATATATTGTTTTCAACTTTACGATGACAAGAATTTAGATATTATGTTTACAACTTAGTAACGATGATGTCACACCTTATCCATTGCATTGTATACAGTCAACCTATAGTAGAGTACAGAATCGGCACCTGTTTGTTTTGTGATTTTAATTGAATTATAACTTTATTTTGCTTAAAATTTGTCGATATCTTGCCAAATTTTAGGAGGGGTGTGATGTAGGGGTACACACACACATTGTTAAAATGAAATTCAGCAAATTCTTGTAGCGCCGGCGCACGGCAGTCGCCCTCCGCCTGCCTCCGTTCCCACTCGCGGACTTCTATCCTATATGTAATTTTGTGTTCGATTTAACTACGTAACTTGTACTTGTGTTGTGAAAAGTTATTGAGAACAATATACCCGGACTTTCGTGAACTGCATTGTGTTGTTTTACTGGAATATTAACCCTTCTGAACATTACTCGATCAGTGATAAACTCAAGGACAGTTTAGACAAGAGACATACACCGAAACTCTTTACAATGCCTTTGTTTCTTTTTACCTTTTTTCTATACCAAGTCTGTCAGATTTTCGTCGCAACTTGAACTACAATCAACGAAATTTTAAATCCAAGCTGTCCACCCACACGTCTTAATTTTTCCCTCTAAGGGTTGGGACACATCTGGCAGCTCAGAACCGTCATTTTCTAGAGCGAAAGAGAGTGACGGAACGCCACGGAATCGACGATGCTGCCGCTTTCCGACTCTCTCTCTCGCTCTAGCAAATGACGATTATGAGCGACAGAAAAGGAAAGCAGCATAGGAGAATGATGTTCCATGCTGACAGTTGTGTTCCCCAACCCTAACAACAACAATTTCTCAACTGGATATGGAATTTACCTAACAAACATCACTCCCACCGAGCGCCGAGCGTATTTTTTTTAATTTTCCAAACTGGCCGCCAATACTCGACTGCTTCTGATTTGACTGAAATTCAGAATGCAAGGGTTTTCTGCGTCACGGAATCCAAATCTGACATTTTTTTTGGAATCCAAGATGGCGTCTGTATTTTAGAATTTTTTAACTTGATTCGTTCATTACGTCCTCCTGGAACATCAAAGGCGTTTGAAATTTTGTATGCTGGGGTAAAGCACACCGCGGAACTCAAAACTGCAATCAAATTTTGATTCCAAGATTTTGCCGCCCACACATTTTTTTATGTTTCCTTACTGGCTGCAGTTTTTTACCCATTTACTCAACTGAAAATGTACTTTAGCCAACTTCAACAGCTGCACGAAAAACCGCGGGCTGCTTGCAGCCCGCGCAGCGCCCGAAAAGCTAGTTATAATATATAAACCTACATTACCACTGACTCACTGACTGACTGATTGACATAGTTGTTTGACCTGTTCTCGGGTGGGTGGGGTAATGATTGATGTATGGTCGTGTAGAGGTTGCTCCAGTGAGTACCAGAAAAATGTTGAAGATCATCAGATCCTAATGTGGACGAGGTACAGCCTGCAAAAACGGTTAGGGTTAGGGGTGTGATTTTTTTTTCAAAATGTAGGGGGTTGTAAGCAATTTGACGACTGTCATTTGTTTTTTGTTTTTTTTTTCAAAATTGAAGATGGCCGCCATACAAGGACAATTTCCCCCAAGTGTCTTAGCGAAGCCTAAGGCCAAAGGCCAAACACAGACCTCTTCCGCGAGGCCGTAGGCCAAGCTGCGTGGCGAGGGCAAAGCCCAAACCCCTCCTGACTTTCCCCTCCCCAGAACCCCCCCCCCAAGTCACTTAGCGAAGCTTGAGGCCGAAGGCCGAAGGCTGAGCTGTCCCGCGAAGCCGCAGGCCGAGCTGCGTGGCGAGGCCGTAGGCCGAGCCACTCCCACCAAGCGCTGAGCTTTTTTTTTTTTAATTTTCCAATATGGCTGCCAATACTTGACTGCTTCCGATTTGACTGAAATTCAGTATGCTAGAGTTTTTTGGATTGCGAAATCCAAATATGTAATTTTTTTTAGAATCCAAGATGGCGTCTTGTTTTAAAATTTTTTAACTTTATTCGTTCATAACATCCTACTGGAACATCGAAGGGATCTGGAATTTTGTATGCTGGGGTAAAGCATCCCGCGGAATTCAAAACTGCAAACAAGTTTTGATTCCAAGATTTTGCCGCCCACACATTTTTTGATGTTGCCATTACTGACTGCAGTGTTTTACCCATTTTCTCAACTGGAAATAAGATTCCAACCATCATCATCATCATCGGGTCATCTCACTCTCCCTTGCGAGAGACGAGGAGACTGTTCAGGGTTGTGGCCCTCTTCAGTAGCGTTCTACGCTGCCCATTACGATGGGGTGGCCGTGGTGGCCGCGGTCCTCGTCATCTTCCTTGGGCGTCAGTTTAATCCACCGGCGCGTCCGCGTGGGCGGCGGCGTCAGCGATGGCGTTGCGGGGCGAGGGCTTGAAGCGGCGGTCGGGTGGGCGCGCGTGAAGTGGCGCAATCCCTCTAAGGTGGGAGTGCGTCGATAAGTCCGCGCGCTTGAACGTACAGGTGGCCAGGTGAGCGACGAAGGCGTCGAGTTCCTGAAGATCGTCGCGTTCCTCACGTAGCGTGGGGCCCCGACGACTGCTCTGAGACTCTGGTTTTCTTGTGTTCGGAGCCTTTTCTTGTTGGTATCCGAGCAGTACGCGTGCCAGGCTGGGGTGGCATACGTGAGGCGGGATCTAACGTAGGTTTTGTAGATCCCGAGCTTCGTCTTCAGGGGCAGGCGGGATGATAGCACTCCGTGCAGCTTCGTCCTGGCCAGCTTCGCTTGCGCTGCAACATTACCGACGTGCTTCGTCATAGTGAGACGCCGGTCGATGGTGACGCCCAAGTACTTGACGTGCGGCTGCCACGGCACGTCTTCGCCGAGTAGTTTGAGCGGCGGCGGTAGATGGTGGTTCCCAGTCAATATGGCCTGCGTCTTGCCGACGTTCACCTGCATCCTCCACTTGGTGAGCCAGTCAGGTAGAACGTCGAGGGTCGGCTGTAGCCTCTTGACGGCATACAGCGGTTTCATGGACGACGCTGTATATGCTGCGACGTCCGCGTACAGCACCAGCTCCACCTGACCGACGACTGGGATATCGTCGGTGAACACGGCGTAGCAGGCCGGCGAGAGGCAACTGCCTTGGGGCACTCCAGCGTTGACTGGGCGATCTGTAGAGACCGCGTCTTCCACCGCCACGTGTACCCGACGATCCTTCAGGAACGAGGCCACAACCCTAAGTAGCCTGCGGGGCATCGTGGTCTCCGACAGTTTGTAGGTGAGCCCCTCATGCCACACTCTGTCAAAGGCTTGTTTAAAATCAAGGAGGCAGGCAGCCACGCTCTCCTTTTTGTTGGCGCTCTCTGACATCCGGTGGAGCACTCTTGCCACTTGGAGCGTCGTCGAATGGCCCGGTCTGAACCCGAACTGTTCGTCCCGGGGCGTCAGGTGGGGCGTCATGTGCCGTAGGGCGATCTTCTAAAACACCTGCGAGAGCTTGCTCAGCAGCGAGATGGGCCTCATATTTTCGGGTTTTCGGGCGCTTGCCCGGCTTGGGCAGCATGATGACCCGGGCGTTTTTCCAAATTGTCGGGAAATGGCTCGAGCGCAGTATCCCGTTGAACAGGCGTGTCACTGCCACAATTGCTCGCGGCGGAAGGTGACGTAGCGCCTCGTTCGTGATGCGGTCCGCGCCCGGGGCCTTCCTGGGCTTCAGTTTGTGGATCACCTGCTGCACTTCGCCAGGCGAGACGACGATGGGGTCCTCATCTGCTGGGATAGGCGCCGCGAGGCGCTCCCGCACGAGTTCGGAGATCGTCCTGTCATGTTCGGCGTCGACGACCGGGTTTGGCAAAAATTGGCGCTCCAAGTGGTCCGCCAGGATGTCAGCGCGGTCTTGCGCTTTGAACTGTGGGAGACCGTCTGTGCCCAGCAAGGGTCGCACTGGTTGGGGTTCCTTGGACAGTTGTTTGCATAGGCGATGGATAGAAGGCACTTCATCGCCTATCGTTAGTAGATGGTTCTCCCACGATTCGGCTGCGTTTCTTGTAAGGGCGTCCTTCACCCTCTCCACCACACGGTTGAGGCTTTGGCGCATGGTAGGGCAGCGCGTCCTCATCCACTGACGCCGCAGCTTCCTTTTCTCCTCTATCATGGTCTTGATGGCGGCCGGCAGCGGGTTTGGCTTCGCAGTATTCGGCGTATCGCGTGTAGAGGAGTCTAGGGCACTGCGGATGCAGTGTGTGATGGCGTTAGCTGTCTCTTCCACCTCTTCCGCGGTGGAGACTGGGCCTTTCGGGCAGGCTTGATGGACGGCCTCTTGAAAGGCGTCCCAATCTATCCTGCGGCGTCGTGTTGTCAGCGAGACCCTGGCCGGTGTGTCTTGTAAGACTAAGAGCACCGGTCGATGGTCGGACGGTAGGTCCGGGAAGACCTCTTGGGTTGGCGGTGTCGTGAGTCCTTTGTAGACCACCACGTCTAGGATGTCCCCGCCGCCGAACTGGTCGTAGTGCGTCGGCTCGTCTGGACCTAGAATCTCGTATTGGTGGTCTACGGCGTTCTGGAGGATCTTGATGCCTTCTGTGCTATCCCTGCTGGAGTTCCAATAAGTGTGCTTGACGTTCAGGTCGCCGGCGATAAGTGTCGGCGTTGGCGCTTGCATCAAAGCGCGGATTTCCTCTGGGTCTAGGATATTAGGTTTCGGTGGGGCGTAGGCTGCAAACACCCGCAGTTCCCTGCCGGCGACGTTGATGAGAACGCCAAGCGCATACAGGGATCGAAAATCCTGGGCTGGTAAGGCTTGATGGATGATGCTCCTCTTCACTAATACCGCCAACCCTCTGTAGGGCAGGCCGGAGACCGGTGACCGTTCATCCCTGCGGTAGGTGAAGTAGTTTGGGATAGTGAAGGTTTCACCATCCCGCAGGAAAGTCTCGCTGAGTAGGACGACGTCTATGTGCTGCTCACGAAGAAACTGCGCCAGCAGTCTCCGTTTCCCCGTGAGGGACTGGGCGTTCCAGTGAACGATTCTCAGAGGGCTACCTGCGAATAGGAAGTATAGCTTGCAACCCTCTGAGAACTGCTGCCGTGATCAACTCAGTGATAGCCGCGGCGCACTGAGATTTGCAGGGGTGGGCGTTGGGGCAAGGCAACTGATTGTTCTTTTCATTCTCAATTAGTTAATGCAAATTCAATAAAATATTAACTAACTTATCGCTTCTTTTACATTTATTCGTCTTTCATATTTAATAAAACAAACAAAATCACAACATTCTTTATTCAAATTTCTTTTTACTTCTTTTCTTACTTGCCAGTTACACATTCGTACTCATCATACCAATAACATTGAACAAAAAATGTCACCTGTATTTTTATAATAATAATTACGATTAAACTACATTGAATTAGACCGTGATCTTCGTAAGAACTTAGTTTTGGATAATACTGAAGCGTATAAAAAAAATGGACTTGATCAGATAAGTTTTTCGGGAGTTATCGTGACCACGCCAGTTTCCATACATACCGACACACGGACGTCCACAAAATGACTTTATTAAACATTGTTTTTATTTATTTAAAACGCAAAATGTCTTTTAAAAATGTCATAAGTGTTGAAACTAATGTTTTTCCTTGACATTTATGTGTAAATATTATTGTACAAGTGCGATAGAAAATAAATAGAGACACATTTATTTAAAATAAATCACTTGATTTTTGTAAGGCGAGAGTAGAGCACTACCACATGCGCTTCGCTTATGAGGCGTGCAATTCTATTTTGCACGATGCATTTGTGCAAACGTCAACATCGATCAACAGCTCAAGTCATTCACCCGAGTCAGGTCAACAACCACGATCATCTAATACTTTCATATCTCAGCAAGAAGACTGTCCAGAGATTCTATTAGCAACAGGATTGATTTGGGTTCAGATGTCAGATGGTAGCTACGCGGCCCTTAGAGTTCTCTTAGACCAAGGGTCGCAGACAAATCTCATCACCGAGAAAGCTGCACAGATGTTAAACTTACCTAGACAGCAATTCAAGTGTGTCATTACGGGGGTAGGAGTAGGAGAAAACAACTGCAAAGGGATACTTAACATCAAATGTATGTCAATGGTTACTTCATACTCATTCGACACGGAAGTTTTTATCATGAATCAAAATGTTACAAGAAATCTGCCAAACATTTCTTTCCATAAACCACAATGGACTAACTTAGAAAAATACAACTTGCCGATCCCGAGTTTTATCGCAGTCGTCCTATAGACTTACTTTTAGGGGCGGAAGTCTTTTCGAACATATTGTTAGACGGAGTAATCAGATTTGATCGATATATATCCCCCATCGCACAGCAAACTCGCCTTGGGTGGATTTTAAGCGTTGGTGTAAAGACCCTACAATGCAACGTCGTACAAATTGATATAAAACAATTTCAAAAATTTTGGGAGGTCGAGGATATCTATTTGGAATCATCATTATCAGAAGAAGACAAGGAATGTATTACATTTTATCAAAATACAACACGGCGTTTGGAGAATGGTCGATACGAGGTCAGGATTCCTCTTAAACCAGCATTTGAGCAACATTTAGGTGATTCAAAATCAAAAGCAGTAGCGCAATTTGGACAACTGGAAAAAAGGCTTATTAAAAACGAAAAATTATCTACTCAATATAAATTATTCATGAAAGAATATAGGTCATTAGGACACATGAAACCAGCCGACTGTAATCAGAAACCTGAGTCATTCTTACCACATCACGGAGTAATTCGCGAGGATTCTACTACTACAAAATTACGAGTTGTATTTAATGCTTCCGCGAAAACATCATCAGGATTGAGTCTCAATGACCTCATGTACACGGGTCCTAATCTTCAACAGGACCTGCAGTCATTGATACTAAGGTGGATGCAGCATCAGTTCGCCTTTTCAGTCGACGTCGAGAAAATGTTTGGGCAAATCATGGTTAACGAGTTAGACCAAAAATTACAGAAAATCATATGGCGAGATCATCCAAATCAAGCACTCCGAGAATATCAACTTACAACAGTCACGTATGGCACGAAAGCCGCGCCGTTCTTAGCAATTATGACATTGAGACAATTAGCGGCTGACGAACGAGAAAAATATCCTGAAGCAGCAGATGCCATCCAGAGATCATTTTATATGGATGATCTTCTGCATGGTACAGGAGATATTTTATCATGTAAACAATTACAACATGATTTAATCGATTTATTGCAGTCCGGAGGATTTAAACTACATAAGTGGGCTTCGAATAACAAAAACCTGTTAAGAGAAAACGTTGACGGTAAACAAGACGACAAAGAATTTAAACATGTCGAGGCAACCAAAACTCTAGGTTTACGTTGGAATCCCGATCAAGATACGTTATCATTTAGCTTAAAAATAGATTCATCAAAAAGAAATACAATGCGGACTGTACTATCGGAAATATCAAAGGTGTTTGACCCGCTGGGTTGGATTACTCCCGTTACAACTAAACTAAAAATTATGTTTCAAACTATTCTAACATTAAACCTCGGATGGGATGACGAAATTCCCAAAATCAATTAATTAGAATGGAACATAATAAAGGCCGACATTTTAAATATCATAAATCAATTTAAAATACCGCGTTGGTTAGGTACGGAGCCGATCAGCGATATCGAGTTACACGGGTTTAGTGACCCATCAATGAAAGCGTACGCCTGTGTGATATATTGTAAGTTATCAAAACAAAATCAAACAAGCATAATATTGGTAGCTGGAAAATCGAGACTGATACCAACTAGCCAAAAATTATCTCTGCCGAAATTAGAATTGTGCGGAACATTTTTGTTATCAAAACTAATGGCAAAGGTAAAGTCAAGTTTACCAAAGTACAAAATTAAAACATAAGGTTGGGTAGACTCCACTGCTGTTTTGGGTTGGCTGCACGGCGATGCCCGGAGGTGGAAAACCTTTGTCTCAAACAGAATACAACAAATCTGTGAAGTTATGCCATTAGAGTGTTGGCGTTACGTCAAATCGGAAGAAAACCCGGCTGACTGCGCGAGTCGTGGTCTGACAGCATCTCAATTATTGAATCATCCTTTGTGGTGACAAGGTCCAGTATGGTTGTCCTCTTACAAACATGAAGGAAGCAAGCGAATCACCTATACAACCGTAGAGGAAATGAAGCCAATAAAACACGTCAATATCGCTATTCAACAAAAAAAAGGCGAGGACGTAATCACTGAACTATTAAGAGATTATAGTTCATTTCCAAAAATAGTAAGGATACTAGCATGGGCTTACCGATTTATTTACAACACAAAAAAGCAATCATCAAGAAACAAACAGAAGATAGATAAGGAAGGATATATTACTCTCTCGGAACAAAGGAGGGCAAAATCAAAAATCATTAATCATACACAACAGGAGCATTTTTTAGAAGAATTAAATCAATTAAAATCAAAGCAGTTAGCTAGTCACAAAAGCAAGTTGTAAAACCTCAACCCATTTTTGGATAAAGAAGGTCTCCTTCGAATTGGAGGATGGTTGAGGCATGCACGTATCAGCTATGAAATGCAGCATCCCATCATCTTACCGAACAACAGTCGCCTGACGGAGCTTATCATAGATCATTTTCATCAACTTACCTTTCATGGTGGACCCCGCCTCACACTTGCCTTTATCAGGCAAAAATATTGGATTTTCGGAGGGAATAGGGCTACAAAAAAGCAAATATTTCGCTGTGTAAAACTTGCAGAAAGTATAACCCCTTAAAACAAAGTTAAATAATGGCCAACTTGCCAGAATCAAGATCAAATCAATCTCGTCCGTTCTCCCACGTCGGAATTGATTATAGCGGACACATTTTTCTGAAAATAAACAAGACATTCGCAGACAAGTACGAAAAGGACATTTCGCTCTTACGGAATAATCAGATAAAACTCATGACATTCTGGAAAAATCAAACGTCTGTAGTGGAGGCGGAATATAACTTTCTAAAACGAACAGAAGAGTCCATGACAAAGCAACATAAGCTTATCCATCAACACATCAATGATATAGAGCAAGCTGTCAATACACTACAGAATCAAGATCAGAAAAAATCTTTGGTAAACGAATTTACATTAGCATCAATCATAGCAAGCAACCTACTTGGAAGTCTGAAGACCATACAGGGATTCATATTGGATACCGTAACCGACATCTATCATGGTCGATTTAACCCACACCTCTTCAGACCAGAACAGTTGCAGAATGAATTGAGTACCATAGCAAGTCATCTAGCATCAGATGTCTCCCTTCCCATACAGAACATATATACTGACCTCAGTAAAATCTATAAATTGCTTAAAGTCAAGGCACGCATGTTACAATCGTATTTAATATTCGAAATAATCAGCCGTGACTCCTTTGAAATCTTCAAAGTTATATCAATCCCTGAAATAAAAAACGACCAGATGACTAAGATCAAACCTATATCAGATTTCATCGCTATTAGTTTAAGGAAAAATATGTATATCACTATGACTGAAGGAGATATAAAATCATGTTTCATTTTAGAACCGTACTTATGCTACATAAAAATCCGATATATCACCTTAAGTCAGATCAAGACTTGTGCGAAAAAAAAGGATCAGAATGTGAAACCATTATCAGCAAATGTGAAAACAGCTGGTTAGAAAGCAACACCATCAACAATTATATTTATTTTTGTTGCGATCAGTGCCCGGTGCGTTCAATATGTGACGATAAAGTTACAGCGCAGATATTATCACATACTGGTTAAGTTACCACCGATAATGGTTGCGAGTTGAAGACTGATACCTTCTCAATATTCTCACGACATAAACATACGAGTGAGTTACAAATTACACCAGATCTTTACACACCAGTTGTCTCACCTATAAACCATATTATTAATATCACCATTCCACGCAACTCACACAACTTCGAGTGAAATACCTCAATCTACGATGATCAGAAACTAGCAGAAATTGGAGAAAACATCAAATTCTTGAAAGAGCATCCCCCGGCACTATCAGATGGTATTTCAACTCACGACGTGCACCACTATGCATTGATCTATGCTATAGTAGGTGTGCTGCTGTTATTCGGACTGGTATACGTGTCACGCCGGACTCGCTGTAGCTGGCGAGTGTCGGCGGGACCCTCAGCGTTGGCGCGCCCGCCAGTGGCGGCGTGCCCCCGTGCAGCAGAGCAAGCGCCCGTGGCAGCTGAAACGCTCAGCCCACCCGCGCCTGCACCCCGGGCCCGCGCATCAAGTCTTGGAGATAGTGTGTTGTATCAGTGCGTAAATGAAAAATCAAAAACAGCGAGTGCGCGAGTGTTAAACAAAAATACGTCCCCACTATTTTAAAACAGATTTAGTGCTTTGAACATCGCTGATCAATAGACTCGAACTATATTTATTTTCCAATTACTACTCACAAAGTTATTTATTTAGTCTAAGAACTATAATCAAATCATTTTTATTAACTATTATTTTTTGTTGATAATATTAACAATATTTAGATTTTGAATCAATGTTATTTATCTTTATCATTTGTTAATATTTGTGCCTGCCTGCTCCCTGTTGCCCCGGAGCATGTACGAGCTACGCTGTACATAACCGATTGACCTAGAAGCAGAAATGCTGACAGGCGCGCCGATGGGCCGCCGTCGCGTTGTAATTTACTTCAGTACCATTAAAATAGTCTCGAAATCAAGTCGTTTTATCATTATCAATCATCACGGTATTCAAACCCTATCAGTATCAATTGCACGCATCATAAGCGGAGCGTTGAGGTAGTGCTCTACTCTCGACATGTCAAAAAACCCAGTCTTTCGAAACTTAAATGACGTTTTTTTTTTAATATAACACTTACAGGATAATATGAGTGCACTAATATGAAGTTAAATAATCTGTCTAGCACATATGGTACATTTTATAAACAATTAATTTGTTTAATATAATAAATAATAACATTAAAACTAATCATTCTTGGACGTCCGTGAGTCTGTGTTTATGTGACCATGTATGTGGCAGAGAAATTGGTCGAAAAATTCATCTTACCGGAATACTTTTGTTTTTAATATATAAAGTACTAGCTGTGCCCGCGACTTCGTTCGCGTGGTTGTCGGAATGTTATATAGCCTTAAGCCTTCCTCTATAAATGGACTACCCAACAAAAAAAGATTTTTTCAAATCGGACCATTAGTTCCTGAGATTAGCGCGTTTAAACAAACAAACAAACAAACAAACTCTTCCGCTTTATAATATTAGTATAGATGAAGTACTCTTAACCAACAACATATTTATTTGAATAAAGATTAATATTATTATGTTGATATAACTTAAACAAATTATTTCGACCAAATTAGGTAACACCATAAAAACGGTTTTTGTGAGTTAATCTTAAAAGATAGACATATAATATCGCAGACTGTTTTTTAGATCATTAAAAGAGCTATTATTCTTTAATACATATTTTTTGTGTATCTTGAACCGTTTTCACGGCGCACGCAACGGAAGGCTTCAAAGATGAAATAATTTCTCCCGTTTTTTACACATTTACCACTATATCTTTGCTCCTATTGGTCGTAGCGTGATGTTATATAGCCTATAGCCTTCCTCGATAACTGGACTATCCAACACAAAAAGAATTATTCAATTCGAACCAGTAGTTTCGGAGATTAGCGCGTTCAAACAAACAAACAAACAAACAAACAAACAAACAAACAAACAAACAAACAAACTCTTCAGCTTTATAATATTAGTATAGATTACACTGTGCTGATTCCTAGTTAACATTAGCATTCTAAGTACTGTCGTTTAATTATAATTTATAAAAAACTAATATACAACTGTATTTATTTATTTATTTACACTTTATTGTACACACATACAAATGTAATAGTACAACAGGCGGACTTAATGCTAAAAGCATTCTCTAACAGTCAAACCTTTGGGTTGATTAGGAGAGTTTATGTGGGTGTAACACATAATAAAAAATAACAATAAAAAACTAAATAAAATTTTAAACTTAAAAATAAAATAAAAGAAATATACTAAATATAAATATTATAATAATACTATACCTACATATTAAATACATAAAAACGAGCAATAAATATACATACATATCTCTAAATACATATTATACAATCAAGTCTGTCTCATATTTAATTGAAAATGGAGGTATCTAAAAATTCTAATTTTAAAGGAGTCGCGGCTAGGAGCCCTTCTGATGGACTCAGGGAGAGCATTCCAGAGTCGTACAGCAGTGACAGAGAAAGAGTTATCGATAAAACCTGTACGGTGAGAAGGAATAGCTAGGGTAAGAGTATTTGAAGAACGCAGGGACCTCTCATGAGTAGAACTTAAAAGTTGGAAACATGATTTGAGATACTCAGGGGTCTGGGGATTATTTAGGATATTGTACAGCTGACAGAGAATATGTTGGTTCCTGCGTTGACGAATTGGCAGCTAATTGTGCTGAGAACGAGATTGGGAAACGTGATCGTATTTGCGCAAGCAGAAGATAAACCTAATACAGTAGTTAAGAAGACGTTCTAATTTATTTAGTTGTTCCTCGGTTAAGTCCAGATAACACACATCAGCGTAATCAATTATGGGGAGAATTAAAGTTTGTGCTAGCATGGTTTTTGTTTTCTCAGGCAGAAAGTTTTTCAAGCCCTGTAAGTAGTGAAGACTGGCAAACACCTTTCTGCTTACTTCTGAGATGTGAGTACTCCAAGATAAAGTGTTATCAATCCAGAGGCCAAGATTTTTGACCTCAGTACTGAAAGGGATATTGCAACCATCAAAAGTAATTGGAGTTACGATACTCATATCTATAGCATTTATTTGCCTCTTGCTACCAACAATTATGGCCTGGCATTTTTGAGGATTGACCCGCACCCCATAGTTGTTGGACCAATTCATGACACTTGTAAGGTTATCATTCAATAGCGAAATCGCAGTGTTCACGTTCTCCGCGTCGGTCTGCGTATAAAGCTGCAGGTCGTCAGCATACAGATGGTATGAACAAGTTAAACAGTTTGAGAGAAGATTTATAAATAAAGAAAACAAAATGGGAGACAATATACCGCCTTGTGGAACGCCAGCTACAAGCCCACACCAATCAGATGAATCCTGACTGTTGCGAATTTGCTGCGGACGACCACGAAGATAACTAAAAAACCAATCAATCAATCAATTCTTTATTTGCATAGTAAGAGTTCACAAGGTCTTATAACTATATACAGTTCTCCTTACTTACCCTCTCGGGTGTTGCAAAAATAATTACTTACCTTATTATAAATAATTCAATATCATATAATTTGTCACATATAAATTCCTCTATACTATAATAACATTTTTGTACTAATAATTGTTTCAATTTAAATTTAAATAGTCTAGTATTAAGTTCTTTCAAACAGTCAGGTAATTTGTTATATAATTTAGGTCCTAAAATATACACTGTTTTGTCATATGCAGCCATGTTGGAATTTTGCTGTGGGTGTATTTGTATTTTGTTTCTACAGGCTCTGGGGTGCCTAACAACAAAATTTGGATAAATTCAAACAGATTACTATCTGTTTGAATTTATCCAAATTTTGTTTTACATATAAACATGCTTCCAAAATATATAAACTGTATAAAGTTAATATATTAAGTTTTTTGAAATAAGGAACACAGCTCTCTGTTTGCCTTGCACCAAACATGGCCCTGACACATTTTTTCTGCGTTCTAAAAAGTGGGAGAATCGATCACCGAGGAGTCCACATTGTAATGGGAGAGGATAGCTAGTAGAATATCAATATCGACCGTGTTAAAATTGTAAAGTCAATCAGCGATATAACAGTTACTTTTTTGTTTTCCATTCCAGCCCTAACGTCATCAGTAACTTTCAGTAGGGCTGTAGATGTACTATGGCCAGGTCTGAAACCTGACTGATAACCATTCATGAAATTGTTCTCATTGATGTGCTTTGAAAACTGATCGAATACCGATGCTTCCAACACTTTGGATAGAAACGGGAGAATTGATATAGGACGGATGTCATTTAATCGGATAGGGTTTGAGATTTTGGGAAGTGGACGAACATAGGCATTAAGCCATGTTTTGAATAAAAGTGCTTTGTTAGGAGACTAGCGCCATCTGCGTGTGATCTCCACAAACACGGGGAAGATTATCGATTCATCGATATCCCGTGCGCGGATTGTCTTTGCCCGACCAGAAAAATAATCATTGTCTTTACGTCAAAGTCTCAACTTGTCATTCCAGTAAAAATAGTGAAAAAAGGTCTGGTTTTGTGTGGCCCCTCGCGTGCTATGGCAGCATTAATTTTATAATTTTTGATATATATAGTGAATGTTTGGTGGAGAATTGTCGTTAATTGTTTGTGCCAAAATTGTTTGGAACGGCGTGAAGCCGAAATTGTATGTATTACGTAAAGAACAGTGATTTGTGTCAAATTTGAAGCGCGTGCCATGCGGCCTTATAAAATAGTTATGTGAATAATCTTGAAGTGTCCAAAGAAGAACAAGAAAATTATTGTGCTATAGAAGTGGTGTAATAAATACGACGTATTCATTTTGGGGCGACGTACATGAGCTCATGGGGAGGTTATTGTAGGGACCCAATTCTCCGCACCACTGACTCGGGATCCATGGAGAGACCTGAGGCCGTCGCCAGCCCTAAGGAGGACCTCAAGATCGACGCGAAGGCCAGGCGAGGCTGCCTGAAGACTGCGTGGAAGCGGTGAGTTTTATAATTAGTGTAACTACATTTAATTAGAATTAAGTTCAACTCATAATTAGGTTAAGTTAGGTTAGTAGGTTCCCTGTACCTTATAATACAGGGTGGTAGCAGACTGCGTAGGTTGTTTGTGTGTTTGTTTGTTGCCGGTGGGATTGCCGGACTCGTACCAAGAGCGTAGTTACAAAAATATCTTGGTATCAGAACGTAATCTTAGCTATCTGCGCCCACATTTTTTGGTAGCAGAGCGTAGTTGTTAACGGCTCTGATTACGGGCCCACATATTGTTTGTTTTTTGGTTTGTTATTAAGGTAGGGTAAACATTATTTCCCATAGAAAATTTGAAATAAAATAATTATTAGTATAGTAATTAGTAGTATAGTATTGGGCCGTCTCAATCATACTGTTGGATAGTATTGTATTTTGTTTGTTTGCCATTAATAAATATTAGTAGGGTGCGCGGTGCGCTTCTAAACGTATCGGACGTGTTAAAGTGCTCACATTTTATTAAAATTATTTTTGGTGTCGTTTTTGAAAATTACGAGTCGAAAGTTGTGTTACGGTATTCTATGGTTCTTGACCCGTCGATTGATCCCTAAAACTTGATCTGGGATGCAGTATTAACTGAGAAAAAAGCAAGTGAATTGGTGAAATCAAATGGTTGATAAAAGTGCTCGTACGGTAGCTGCAGATATTCGTCATCGCGTATAACATCTTGACCATCTTGTTATGACTCACAGCTGACATACAGAATCACCTGTAGATCAATTTCATCGATCACGCCTGCGGTTGACTTGGCGCAGCGGTAATACGTGCGTCGTGCACTCAAAAGACCCGAGTTCGAGTCCGCGGGTGCAACAGAGAATTTTTTGTTTTTTGCTTTTTCTTCACTATGGAGTCCGCTCAGATTTGTGCTGGCTGTCTTAAGCCTATTGAAACGCGTCAGTTCCTATGCTGCAAGTTGTGCGGAAAATATTATGATCTCGGATGCGCGAATATGTCGGAGCAACGATTTTACAACACAATGAGCTCCGAACACCGAGCCACCTGGAAGTGTCCACTATGTATCTGCAGACAGCCTCGCACTGACAATAGCAATACACCAGTCCGCGGAGTTGTGGACAGAGTGATGCAGTCAAGCTGGGACCACGTTCGGTGAAACCCGAATGAAACGTCAGCAAAATAAATAAAAAAAGGTACGTTTCGCGTTAATTCCCGTATGCATTAATTTAATAATAATGCAACGCGATAGTTTAAAAGTATTTAGAGTGATGCAGCTTCGCGGAGCAGCCATGGCGAGCCCTTTTCAGCAGATGGACGATAAATCGTTAATTCTCCCAACAAACCTCAACACAACTGCCCATAATGAAACGCTTGAAATGGCCGATGCTCAAACGTTGCTGCTTGAGCTACGCCAATTTAGAGAGGAGGACCGTGAGGACAGGGCTTCAGACAAAATTCAAATAAAAATACTGGCAGAATCATTAGAAAAAATTCATTATCGTCAAGATGAAAGTGAAAAAAAATATAAAATCTTACTAAACCGGGTTAGCGGTCTTGAGGTTCAATTGAAGGAGCAGGCGAGGGATCGCGGCATTGCATCGAGGAGTGACGTTGAGCAGTCCCTTTTTGAGTCCATAACCGAGCTCAAGACCGAAATTAATGACCGCGACCAGGATCTCTTGCTGAATGAACTTGAAATCTCCTGTGTTGCGGAACAGCCTGGTGAGAGCCTCGGCCACGTCGCCATTACGCTGGCGGATAAGCTGGGGGTCCAAATAAGGGATGAAGACCTGGTAAGCGCCACGCGAGTGGGACCACCGCCGGCACAGCCGGATGCGGCCCTGCCTCTGTCGGGGCCGCGACCCCGGCCGATCGTCGTTCGCCTGGCACGCAGAGCACTCAGGGACCAGCTACTTCAGGCGGCGCGCGTGCGACGTGCTGCTACTACCGATGGTACAGGGCTGCCTGGCCCCGCCCGCCGATTTTATGTCAATGAACGATTGACAAAGACCAATAGGCTTCTGTTTCGTCGTGCTCGCGAATTGGCTGTCCAGCATGGATGGAGGTTCGTCTGGACCCGAGATGGCCACATATATACACGGCAGCGCCAAGATCCGCAGGCCCCCCGTCACCAAATACGCGGCGAGCAGGACCTTATTCGTGTTTTTGGGCCAGGAGCTGTTGGTCCCGCTGTTGGTTCCACTGAAATGCAATAAATGTGAATTGTTAAGACAAATATTTTATCACAAGTGTTATAGTATGTTTAAAAATCTATTTTTAATTTGTCATCTGTTCCTATATATGTATAAATTTACCAAACGCCGTTTTAAGTTTTGTATAAGTTTGTATTTACCTTCAGCTGTTCTTGTTTGTCATCTGATCACTGGCTATAACAAGACCTACGTATGGCCATCATTTTCTTGTCGACGAATATTGAGCCTGAAGGAATTATATTTTTATATTATGGCTATTTCTTACATCACAGTTCCTATAATTGTAAATGAGCCTCCATACTCGCTGGCAGATAGTAATGACAGTATAAAAGTTTTTTGTATTTCGTTATTTTCTTTAAAGCTATTATTAAAATATGTACACTTACCTTTGTTCTATCTGATATACGTGAACTATGCATATCTTCCACTACTGCTTATAAAAATTCAAATCAATGAATCTGTTTATAGATATATTCCTCATGAAACCTGTAAAGTATATGAAAGCTTAATTAATAATTGTGTTATCTGGTCAAATAATTGTGTTATATGGTCCGTCCTATTAAATGTAATAATTAATAATCATTTTACTATAACACTGCTATTATTGGCACTCTGTTGTGTAACCATGTCACAGTTTACAATTTTTTCGTTGTGTGCTGCAGTAATACAGGTACAAAAACCTCATAAGAAAGTGGAGCGAATCGAATTTTATTTTTTACTTGTTTTTATTCTACTATTTATTTCATTAACGCTCCTAGATTTTTATAGCAATTGCTGCTGCTTATATTATATTGTAAGTATAATAGCAATAACAACAAATTGTCATTTAATGGAGTTGTTTCTGATTTACTTAAGGTTATTATTCATTATCGTTAATTTGCTGCGTTTCGATGTGTTGATAGATGCTGCAGCGGTACACAGGCATGTGGCTTAGCAAAATATAGTGCATCAAGTAATTTTATCAATTATTTACTATTATAAAGCATACATACTATTCTATATATTCTATTTATTGTCTATTTTACTTATAAAGTTGGGAGTCATTGCATGTGTATACAAACATATTGATTACTTACTTTTTTATCTTATCTGTAACTTTTTCAAATGATGGCTCCCAAAAGCAAGCAGTTTAAGCTAGGTTTATATAATCCTGGTTCGTTGCCCTCTAAAAATGACGACTTCCTAATCGCAATGGATAGATTTCAAGCCGATATCGTTGCAATTAATGAAACTTGGTTGAAATCAGGCAAAGAGGCGCGTGCGCCGGCTCCGGCCGGGTATCGACTGTTTACTGCGGCTCGCCCATTGCATATGAAGAAGGGCTGCGGGGGAGGGGTCGCATTTTACGTGAAGCGCGGCTTGCGCGCCCGTGTTGTTAAGCATCCAGATGCCGACATAGAACAGATGTGGTTGTCAGCGCGTGTAAACGGTCGTACTTTTGCGATAGGTACAGCTTACAGGTCACAGTGGGTAAAAGTTATCGAGTATATTGATGCATTGACAGAATCTACAGTGTATTTTTCTGATCACGATTATGTAGTGTTTCTTGGGGATGTTAATATAGACATGCTGGATACCAATGAATCGAATACTTTAAAATTCAATAACTATTTGCGTTGCGTGGACCTCAAACAAGTAGTCACTGTTATGACAGTAGTGATTGATGTGGTATGTACCAACGCCCCTGTACGTAATGTGTCGGTCACCAAGATTACGAATAGCGAAGAAGGGCACGCAATGGTCAATGTTGAGCTTCATATAAAGAAAGCTAAAATACCGCCTAAATATATATATCATCGTTCTTTAAAAAAAATAGATACAAATGCTTTTAATAGGGACTTACAGTCTGTAGATTGGAATTCCTTGTGTGAACTGAGTGATGTTGAGGTATTGGTTGATATATTTAATAACCTTGTGCTCGAGATCTTTGATATACACGCCTCTGTTAAGAAATTAAAAAAAGTTACTCCCACTCATTACCCTGGGTTACCGACACCTGCAGGCTCATGATAGATCTTCGAGACCAAGCCCGGGACAAGCATCGCAATACTAGATTAGAAGCTGATAAAATTTATTATAAAGAATTAAAAAATCTGGTTCAAACAAGTATTGCAAATGAGAAGGCTGCATACTTTAATTTTCATATAAATTCTCAGATAAACAATAGCAAGACTTTTTGGAAAAACTTGAAAGAGAAAATCCTCACAGATCCTAGTAAAAATGACACATTACCAAATATATTTGACAATCCTGATGCCATCAACAATCATTTTCTTAATGTTCCCGGTTCTAATACGAGTAATAATCTATCTCATTTGACGTATTTCGAATATAATCGTTTTAGTGACTCCAAGTTTGAATTTCGACCTGTATCTGAGACTGAAGTAGCAAAGTATATAATGACTATAAAATCTAACGCAGCCGGTATTGACGGAATAAGCAAAGACATGATTCTTTTGACTTTGCCAACTACTTTGGGAGTAATTACTAAAATTGTCAACTTATCGCTGTTATCAGGCAAATTTCCTCACCAGTGGAAGGAAGCCCTAGTCACGCTGACTTATTATGGATTGGACCACCATTCTGTCCGATGGTTTAATAGCTACTTGAGCGGTCGCACGCAGCGTGTTAAACTGTTGAAGGATGATGGTTCCTGTGTCGTTTCTCAATCCCAGTCTGTGAATCGTGGAATCCCACAGGGATCTATCCTTGGGCCTCTTCTGTTCGTCATTTATAGTGCTGATCTTGCCAAGGTAATAAGGCACTGTAGATATCATTGTTATGCGGATGATGTCCAATTATATTTATCTGGCTCCCCTCAGGAGATATTAACTGTGGCGCAAAGGATGAACGAAGACTTAAAGAGCATTGCTGACTGGTCGGGCAGAAATTCCCTTGTTCTTAATCCTTCGAAATCGAAAACCATGATTCTCGGGTCGAAGGCGCAGGTAGCTAAAATTAATGACATATACTTCATTATAACTATAAATAATGAACCCATTGATAGGGTAGATGAGGTCAGAAATCTGGGCGTTCTAATGGATAGCAAGCTTAGATTTAAGAGTCATGTGTTGGAGGTGGTCAGGAATTGCTTTTTCCGTCTGAAAGTCTTGTACAAGGTGCGTAACATTTTATCTGAAGAGGTACGCGTTAGGCTTTGCGAGTCGTTAATTTTATCACGCCTTAGCTATGGAGATGTGGTTTATGGACCACGTCTATTGGACAGGACCCGTCGCCTAGTGCAGCGAGTGCAGAATGCATGTTGCAGGTTCATTTTTAATGTCCCTCCACGAAGCCACATCACTCCATACCTTAACAACGCATCTTTGCTAAATATGGACTCGCGTAGACAATTACATCTGGCTACCTTGCTGTTTGGAGTAATTAAAAGCAAAAAACCGAAATACCTTTTCTGTAAACTTAAATTCTACAACAACTTGAATGCACGATCGTGTAGACCCCAACTGCTTGTTTATAGACACAAAACTGCTGCATTCGAAGGCAGCTTCCGATACCAGGCGACTAAGTGTTGGAACAACATACCACCGCCAATCAAACTACAAACTTATTATTCGTTTAAAAAACAAATACGCACTCACCTACTAGATAAACAAAAACTCATGAATCCAACAAGTCGCCGGTAGCGGGTGCTGCCAACATTATAAACAATATAATGTTTCTATTTAATAATTTAAAAACTTACCCGGACACGAATCTGTCAGCGGCACATTTATAATTCCTTTATTTTGTATTAAGTAGTTATATGTACCTATTGTGTGTCTAAATGTCCAGTAGTTGTTTTCTTTTATTGTATTTAACACGTATACCTTACAATTTTCTCAAATGATCGCACTTGCACCTACCTACGGTTATAGCTGAAAATCAGCGCATTGCTCTTTGAGCAATGTTTTCGCTGAGCCTACGACCTTTTTGTGCTGCTGCAGCATACATAAACACATCGCATCGCTATAAAATCTGTATGTAAATAACGTAATATTATTAATTTATTTTTTGTGTGTGATTGTATATGTGCAGTTTTCACAAATAAACGATTTATCTATCTATCTATCATTAGTCCGTGTCAATTCTACTATTAGATAGTACTTTGATTTGTTTGTTTGTATTTAAAAATTAAGAATTTTGGTTTGTGCCCTTGTCGGACTTATTTATTCGGTTATTTAAATTTGGTTTGTTTTGTTCTTGTCTAACGCAATGTCGAAGATAACCTCCGCAAGGGCGACGCTCGCCAATGAACTTAGGTGGGCTGCGAGTGCCAGCGCACTCTTGTCCCGTACGGACAGGGACACTGCTATTCTGGAGCGAGCGGAACAGCTCCGTACGAGATTGGCCAATACGGAAGCAGCCATGGCGGTGCTTACCGAGGGTGGTTTGGACCCAGAGGTCTGGGAAGGCCATCTCAAGGACTATGACCAGATTCTGGCCTTTCACGATGAAATCGTGGAGAAGGCCGCACACATCAGAGCGAGACAGGCGGGCGGTCCCGCCCCTCGCGCATCCGGTGGACCGGAAGGGCCAGCTGTAACTGGTCGGCTTCCCACCCTTCAGCTGTCCCACTTTGGGGGTAGGATGGAGGAGTGGGTGGCCTTTAAAAACATGTTCGAGTCGTTGGTCGACTCGAGACACGACCTAACGAAGGCGCAAAAAATGGCGTACCTTCTCTCAACATTGGAAGATGAAGCGCGGTCGCTCATCCAGCACCTCCGTGTGGAAGATGACCAGTATGACACGGCCTGGGAACTGCTTAATTCCCGTTACCAGAACGTTCGGCTGTTGGCCGACGCACATGCGGCGCAGCTGTTGGCCCTGCCTCGGGTGGCCAATCGGGCACAACTGCGCCTGCAATTATTAACGCCCGTTACAGTGGCCTGTAACGCGCTGCGTACTTTGGGACTACCGGTGGACCAGTGGTCATTTTTGTTGGTACACATTATCTTGGGCAAACTACCCAACGATATTCGCTCGCGTTTCGAACGCGAGAATGCTGAGTGGGACAGCAATACCCTACCTACCTTTTCCGACTTGTATAAATTTTTGGAGTTTGAGGCTAGGGCCGCGGAGAGTTCCATGCCGGAACCAGCGCCATCTAGGGCGCCAGAACGCGGAGCCTCGGGCCCCTTATGGCGAGGGAAGCCCAGACAGGCGCAGCCACCGTCACCGCGTGGAATTGGTGCTCGGGTGGTTAATACAGCAGCAGTCGCGAGAGACGCGGACTGTCTGCAGTGTGGCCGGAAGGGTCACACCCTAACCCAATGTAGGGACTGGCAGCGGCTGCCAGTAGAGCAAAGGCGTCGCGTGGCGAGGCGACATGAATTGTATTTTTGCTGCCTGGGTAGTCACTACGCGCGTGACTGCCATTCTGCCAAGCCATGCAGTGCGTGCCATGGGCGGCACCACTTGATGCTCTGCATGAACCGGAGCGAGGCCGGCTCCCAGGCAAGGAGGCAGGGGTCACCCATGGGCGGGGGCGCTCCTGCGCGAAGCGCTCCACCGTCGGACGGCGGACGTGGCTTCGCTCGTCGCACCCCCCCTCGGGATGAGGGTCGAGTGCCGGCACGGGTCTCGGCGGTCCGGGATCCTGCGCCTACGGGACATGGCCAGTATGTGGCTGGTCAGCCTTTGGATAGGGCCCCCATGGGCGGGGGCCCTAGAGCGGAAGTGAGAGGTGGGACACCTCCCTCCGCGCCGGCTCCTACTCGGAGGACGGAGCTACAGCGGTTTTCCCCGCCGCTTCATGAGTACCCTCGGCTGGAGTACCACCCGCCCTACGCTAGGTACGGCAGGGCAGCGGGTTATGCGCCCCCTCACATGGGGACGTGCACTCGCCCGATGTATTATCCGGGCCAGTGGCACCTCCCAGGTTGGGAGAGAGTGGGGAGCCCATAGCTAGCTTGCTCCCTCAGTAGGACAGAACCGCGGACGGTTCTGCTCCCCACCGCGGTGGTCCGCGTATGGGGACATGGGGGGGAGGCGGTAACTATACGAGCCATGTTAGATTCAGTTTGGTTACCACTCGAGTGGCACATACATTAGGCTTAGCCGTGGAGGACTCGCCTGTGGCACTTCTTAGAGTTGGTGGTATAAAAGTGAAGTGTTTGACGGGACAGACACTTGTCACCTTTTCATGGCTGAAATCCTCGACAATGAGGATCACGACTTCAGCTCTGGTAATGGATACCATTGCGGGTTGGCAGCCCGCCACAGACATACCGCCAGACGAGTTGTCTATGGTGTCAGGCCTGGAATTGGCTGACCCATTTGTTCTTCACCCCGCCCCAGTAGACTTGCCCAATAAAATCCAACCCAATACGTCCGAACCCAGGAGGTTCGGACGTATTGGGTTGGATTTTATTGGGCACCCAGAAGGCTCTGGGTTCTTCTTCACTGGTGGCAGTGTCTACAATTTTTGGTTACGCCCTGATGGGCCCTGTCTTTGAACATGACTCCATGGAGGAGCCGACGGTTCTTGCGAATGCGTCTTTGGCCAAAACCATGCTTTGGGAGGTGGAGGAGCCACCTATGGTCTCAGGGATGGATCCGGACCACGCAGAATGTGAGGCCTTTTATCAGGCCAATACGGAAAGATTGTCTTCCGGTCGGTTGGTAACCAGGTTACCCTTTGTTGCTTCTCGTCCTAGCCTAGGGCATAGTAGGATGTTTGCGGAGAAACGACTGCTGTCCATGGAACGACGCATGCAGCGTGATCCCGTACTTCGTGATAAATATATAGAATTTATGCGCGAGTACGAGGACTTGGGTCACATGTCCCCAGCTCGAGTTGATTGGAGCTCAACTGAGCATTACTTTCTGCCACACCATGCTGTTGTGAAGGCCTCGACAGGCAAATTGAGAACTGTCTTTGATGGGTCAGCGCCCACTTCGAACGGGGTTTCGATAAATCAATGTTTACATTCCGGTCCCAAATTACACAGAGATATAATTGACATCATCCTGAACTTTAGAAGACATCAGGTGGTTTTTGGAGCGGACATCCGGATGATGTTTCGCCAGACAGTCATACATCCTGAGGACAGGCGATTCCAGTTGATACTCTGGCGTGAGCGCCCTGAGGATCCTGTGACGGTGTATGAACTGAATACAAATACGTACGGTTTGAAATCTAGCCCCTACATCGCCATCAGGTCATTGCTTGAATTGGCCGAGCGGGAACGGACCCGCTTTCCCCGTGGGGCTTCCGTGCTGTCACGTGACCTGTATGTTGACGACGTCTGCACCGGAGCCCAAAGTGTTGAGGAGGCCCTCTTACTGCGGGACGAATTGATTGCAATTCTTAAGTCAGGTGGCTATGAGTTGCGTAAATGGTTGTTCAATGAGCCTAGAGTTCTAGAAGGGATCCCAGAGGATCACCAACAGAACCCTCACTTGTTTGCGGATGTGGATGATCCCAACATGATAGCAGTGCTGGGCATGCAGTACCAGCCGCTAACGGATATTTTTACCTTCCAAGTGGATTTGGAGATACCAAAGGCCTGGACTAAGCGAACGGTGCTCTCTATGATAGCTCGCATGTTTGATCCAAACGGTTGGATAAGCCCAGTGATATTTTCTGCGAAGTGTCTTCTGCAGCGTTTTTGGACCTTGGGCGTCTCGTGGGACGAGCCGCTGACCGGGTCCACACTGGATGATTGGCTCGAGTGGTTTTCGTCGATTGAGGAAGTCAATCGGATTGCCTTGCCTCGTCGAATATTGCCACCTGGGAAGTTTCAAGCCAGCCTTCATGGCTTTTGCGACGCGTCGGAGCGAGGCTACGCCGCGTCCGTCTATATGCGGACAGTTGACGCCGATGGCCGGGTCAATGTCTCGCTTTTGTTGGGTAAGAGCAAGGTTGCTCCCATGAGGACTAGGTTGACTATTCCGAAATTAGAATTGAGCGGGGCTCATCTTCTTTCCAAATTGTTGAGTCACGTTGCACGTGAGTTTGCGGCCACTGTCGAAATACGGAATATTTTCGCCTGGTCAGATAGTCAGGTCGCGCTCGCATGGCTGCGCGCGGCCCCACATACTTTAGAGGTTTTTGTGGGAAACCGGGTTTCCCAAATACAGAATATCGAAATAGATATAATCTGGAGACACGTGCCGGGAGAGCTTAACCCAGCGGACTGTGCTTCCCGTGGGTGCACGGCTCCCGAGTTGACATCACACCCGCTCTGGTGGGGCCCAGAGTGGTTGTTGGGACCAGAAACATCTTGGCCTGTCTGTAAGACAGATGTAGCAGCACAAATTTTGCCTGGGCTACGTGAACGACTGCAGTCGCTGGGACGACTTCAGAACCGGATTGGCTGCTTGCGCGGTATAGTAGTTTGGAGAAGCTTCTGGGTGTTACCAGTTGGATTAAACGCTTCATTCATAATTGTCGGAATCCCCAGGCAAAACGATTGGAATCGATAGCAAGTGCTGAAGAGCGCCGGAGCGCATTGTTGCATTGGGTTCGTGTCGTGCAGACCGAACGTTTTGAGTCGGAATTTCGTATTCTGCGCGAGGGACGCGCTAAGTTGAAGGGCGCGGTCGCTCGTTTGAACCCTTTCATCGACTCAGATGGGCTTCTTCGGGTTGGTGGCCGGCTTCGGAAGGCGGACCTTCCGTTTGGGAGTCGCCATCCTTTGTTATTGCCCAAGGGCGGACCCTTGGTGCACCTTTTGGTGTCTGATCGACACATTCGGAACGCTCATGCAGGGTGCAGTGCGTTGCTGGCTATTTTGCAGCGGGAATTTTGGATTTTGTCAGCCCGAAGAGCAGTAAAAGGTGTTTTGTTTCGATGCATCTCTTGTTATAGAGTGAGAGCATCTACGATGCAGCCGCAGATGGGTGATCTGCCTGCTGATCGTATCCGGCCTACGAGGCCGTTTGACGGTGTGGCCACCGATTTTGCAGGACCCTATTCGGTCAAAACGACCACCCTTCGTAATGCCCGGATCGTGAAGGGCTATTTATGTGTATTTGTTTGTTTGGCTACCAAGGCTGTCCACTTGGAGGTGGTGTCAGCTTTGACTACGGAAGCCTTCGTCGCTGCGTTAGATCGTTTCGGGTCGCGTAGAGGTCTACCTTTACTCATTCGCTCCGACAATGGCACAAATTACAAGGGCACTGTAAATTATATTAAGGATGTTTGTGAATTTATTGATAAGAATTGTAATAGTTTAAGTCAAATTGCTGCCCAAAGGGGGGTAACATGGAGGTTCAGCCCCCCAAATTGCCCTCATTGGGGAGGGATTTTTGAAGCCGCTGTGAAATCGGCAAAGACCCACCTCCGCCGCACTTTAGGGGAAACAGCTCTAACGTTTGAAGAGCTGGCCACAGTATTTTGTAAAGTTGAGGCGGTCCTCAACTCTCGTCCTCTCTGTCCATTATCTCAGGACCCAAATGACTTGGAAGTCCTCACTCCTGGTCATTTTTTGGTGGGAGGGCCTTTGAATGCCCTACCCGAATACTCGTGGAGGGATGAACGTACATCGCGGTTGTCACGTTTTCAAATGTTACAGCAAATGAGCCAGAACTTTTGGGCTCGCTGGTCTCTTGAATATTTGCATTTGTTGCAACAAAGAGTGAAATGGACAGACAGGACTGAGCCACCCAGGGAGGGAGATTTGGTATTGTTAAAGAGGCAAATCTGCCATCATTACTTTGGCGCCGAGGGCGCATTTTGCGTTTGATTTTTGGCGGAGACGGAACTCCGCGTGTGGCTGAGGTGTTGGTCGAGGGTTCGGTTCTGCGGAGAGCCGTATCCTCTCTCTCTCGCCTCCCCGTAGAGTAAGCTAGCGGTCTGCTTCTCAGACCGGGACGGGGGGATGTTTTGAATAAAAGTGCTTTGTTAGGAGACTAGCGCCATCTGCGTGTGATCTCCACAAACACGGGCAAGATTATCGATTCATCGATATCCCGTGCGCAGATTGTCTTTGCCCGACCAGAAAAATAATCATTGTCTTTACGTCAAAGTCTCAACTTGTCATTCCAGTAAAAATAGTGAAAAAAGGTCTGGTTTTGGGTGTGGCCCCTCGCGTGCTATGGCAGTTATGTGAATAATCTTGAAGTGTCCAAAGAAGAACAAGAAAATTATTGTGCTATAGAAGTGGTGTAATAAATACGACGTATTCATTTTGGGGCGACGTACATGAGCTCATGGGGAGGTTATTGTAGGGACCCAATTCTCCGCACCACTGACTCGGGATCCATGGAGAGACCTGAGGCCGTCGCCAGCCCTAAGGAGGACCTCAAGATCGACGCGAAGGCCAGGCGAGGCTGCCTGAAGACTGCGTGGAAGCGGTGAGTTTTATAATTAGTGTAACTACATTTAATTAGAATTAAGTTCAACTCATAATTAGGTTAAGTTAGGTTAGTAGGTTCCCTGTACCTTATAATACAGGGTGGTAGCAGACTGCGTAGGTTGTTTGTGTGTTTGTTTGTTGCCGGTGGGATTGCCGGACTCGTACCAAGAGCGTAGTTACAAAAATATCTTGGTATCAGAACGTAATCTTAGCTATCTGCGCCCACAAGCCATAATAAAGGAAAGCGATGCTGTGAAAGGCTGTGATTAATGATATGCGTGATAATAGGAAGGACATAACAAAGGATATGAATGATCATCACGCGACTAACTTAATCATGCCCAACGGCGTTAGAAGTAATGGACGTTATTTTACTGTATAAAAAAAATTAGATTATGACGCGTGCACTTTTGGATTTTCCAAACTATTTTATATCATTTCTAATACAATATATCATTATTGTACGGTCCCGGATCGTATATCCGATCGGTCTGTTCCCGGGTGGGTGGGGGAATGACTTTTAGTGGAATGTATAGGGGGCTGGGGGTTGAGTACCAGAAAAATCTGACATTTGAGGATTTGCTGAAACCTGATGTGGAAGGGGTACGGCCTGGCAAAACGGTAAGACTTGGAGATCTAGCCCCATAAACAAAATTAACGAGGAGCACGATCAATTACCAGAGCTTGTATTTTTTTTTTAATTTTCGAAAAAAAATTCCACCCTCCATACAAATTTCATACAAATGGCCCCCAAAAGTAACTTGGCGCAGCTCGAGGTCGTAGGTCGAGGGCGGAGCCCCCCCACGTGGCCACAGGCCGATCTGCGTGATGAGGCCGAACGCTGAGCCCCTCCCCCCACCCCTCAGTGACCCCCCCCCCCTTCCCCAAGTAATTTTCACGAGGCCGCAGGCCGAGTGACGCGAGCCCGAAGGGCGAGCTGTGGAGCGAGGCCGAAGGCCGAGCCATCCCCACCAAGCGCTATTTTTTTTTAATTTTTGGTAATCCAAGATGGCCGCCAAAAGTCGACTGCCTCCGAATTGGATGAAAATCGATATCTAAGCGTGTTTTGGGCTAAAAAATACAGATTTGAATTTTTTTTGGAATTCAAGATGGCGTCTGATTTCTAGATTCAGCAAACAGCAAAAGATCTTTGCAATTTTTTTTTTCATCGTGGCCAACATGGAGGATCTGCTGCAGACACAGCAGCAGATTGCCACATTAATTGAGCAAACATACACTTATTTTAAAAAGCGGCCAAGTGCGAGTCGGACTCGCCTATGAAGGGTTCCGTAGCAGCAGGTAACATAATATAAAAGTTCTAAAGGTAAATTGCGGTTTCCGATTTTTGACGTTTTAAAAAATAACTATCTACCGAGACCGCTATAATTTTATTTGAAAGTACATACTTTGATGTATATACCACATTTTTTTCAGAATTAATTTAGTAATATTTCAAAAGTTACGGTGGGGGGGGGGGACACCTCAAATTTTAACTTTGTATTAGATTATCTCAAGACTGGGGGGTTTGATCTACAAAATTTTAAAGCAGTTTTTGTTGCATTTTAAAAGAACTTTTCAGCGATACCCCACACGTTGGGGTTAGTTCAATTAAATTTTTTAATTCACTTTTCGTTGTATGGGAAAAAAAAACAAAACATTTTTTTGTTGGGCTGAAAAAAAATCATTTTTTCATAATTTTAAAAACCAACTTTTGAAACTTCAATATCTATCTTTCCACCAATTTTCGTGACAATCGGTGCAGTAGCGGCGGAGTACGAGCCCGGACGGACAAACAGACGGACGGACGGACATGACGAAACTATAAGGGTTCCTTGTGGACTACGGAACCCTAAAAAGGACGGCTCGGATCGTAAGACCACCGATTACATCAAACGTAAAATCGACACCTTGGACGGATATTGGCGTGAATTCCAAAATAATCACGTCGATCTGTGTAGTTTTGGAGTTAGGATGCGTTCCTACTTTTCTACCAACCAGTATGAGGCGGTAAAGGAGCGCTACAGCACCGTGCGCACCGCTATTGAAAACTATCAGCCTACTAGTAGGCAACCAACACCAACACCGACACTAAAGCCTCCCGGGGGATTCGGGACCGACAGGAGCCTTCCCCGTCTCTAAGGGAACAGAGAGCAAAACGGGTGAAATGCTCAAAAAGCAGGCGAGCAATTTTCGAGCGTTTAAACAGACTGTGTACGAGCCAAGCTCGCACATTTTGGCTGCACGCGGCTGCATACAATGTTGTTGCAACACACTGATTAGGTTCATATAATTTAAAACACAAAGTCAACATTTAACACAGATTTATTTCAATTTACTAGCACCATACATTTAAATTGCTTTATACATTGACAAATATATGTCGCAATGAGGGTAAATGGATATACATTAATTAAAAATGAGATTGTAATAATCATATCTGAATGAGTCATGGCCACGCCTAGTCACAGCTACATAACTACGAATATTCACGAGTTTTATTATTTAAACTGCCCACGTGGCGTGAGGCGCTAATTAGGCGTTAACTACTATCCCGACTTATAATCACAATTCACAATACTTATCTTTCTCGTTCGAAGACTCAAAGCAGACTGACTCAAGAACTAATTTTGCAACTGTAAGAACACTCGTAATGGGAGGGGGGACTCTCAACAACTTTACAACATTACTTACTAATCAAAATAAAGTATGATTAATAGTTAATTTCTAAGAAATGGTACCTTTTATATTTTACAATTCATAACTATAATTAATAATAATAATTACATTGATTTATAACTACCATTACAATTGTAACCATATTTGTTAGCCTAGTAAAATACTCAATTGACAGTTGAGTATCATATTATGTTTTGCAAATACATTTCCATTAATTATTTACATTGATATATTTTATTTTAATAAATGATGAATTCTCTCAACTAATAGTTATAAATTAATCATAAATTACTTATTCTTCTATTTTAATTCCGGGGATGAGTCATTACAGTAGATCCAGCACCCAACAGTTCGTCCATCCTGACCTCTACTTGCGTCCCTGCAAGTAAAAATTGTTCTGATAATTTTACAGAAACACAATGCGTTAGAATTTTTATTACAACCAATATTGTAACGTAAACATTAAAGTGAATCACCATAAAAGTACACGCCTTAAGGTAAATTATCTTTGAATTTGAAATCCAGAAATCAATCGCCACAAGAGTGACGGCCCAGAGGTAAATTAGTCACAAGAGTGACGGCTTAGTGATAAGTTGTAATAAGAGTAACATAAACGTGTGATCAATAACCTGGTATAAATAAACATAAAAGTAATAGTTTATTATTTAATTCTAGAATTAATAGCTAACAGTAGGGTTACTCCAAAAACGGTGCTCAAGACGTACGTAACTGCGTTTCCGCGTCAAGCAACATTGAGCATTAATACTTGATAATAAAGTCTTTGTTTATGGATTGACATAGAAATAGGACGTCACTATCGTACGGGTATCGTATTTTTTTATGGAGTAACCCCCAGATCAATCGCCACAGGAGTGACGGCCCAGAGATCAATCGTCACAAGAGTGACGGCCCAGAGATCAATCGTCACAAGAGTGACGGCCCAGAGATCATCGCCACAGAAGTAACGCCGCAGAGATCAATCTTTACAAGAATGACGGCCCAGAGATCATCGCCACAGAAGTGACGGCCCAGAGATCAATCGTCACAAGAGTGACGGCCCAGAGATCATCATCACAAACAGAACCAAGTTCCTAGAGATAGAGACCAGCGTTGTCTATTTAAAGTGATGTACTTTAAACCTATCAGATTTTCAACACTTGAACTTTACTCACTGTGTCAAATATTTCTTATTGTCCTCATAGAAAAATCTAAATTTGCTGAGCGTCAATATGAAACACAATCAACTTATCTCTATAACAAAATCAATGAAAATCTCGACCTCTGCAGTTACAAAAATTGGTCCAAAGCCTGGTCAAAAGGTCTAAGCTTTAATGATACAGAAGTATTTATTCATTAAATAACTCAATGTTAACGGTGTTTAGTCAAAATTTAAGGTAAAATGTTTAAATTCACAGTCTATTTTTCTTCAATAATAACATGAATAATGTTGTAACACCTCTATTTTGAAAAGTGCTAAAAACAGGTCTGTCTCATTCAAGCGTTATTTTTTTTAATAGGCAGTCCTCACATCCATGTTTGTAAACGCATTTTTTTTTTAATTAAATAAACATTTATTTATTTTTATTACAAAAGTGACAACCCAGAGATTACCGCTACAGAAGCGATGGCCCAGAGATCAATCGTCACAAGGGTGACGGCCCAGATATTATCACCATAGATGTGATGGTCCAGAAATCAATCGTCACAAGAGTGACGGCCCAGATATTATCGCCATAGATGTGATGGCCCAGAGATCAATCGTCACAAAAGTGACGGCCCAGAAATCAATCCGCTAGGTGACAACAAGTCAAATCAGACTCCTTCTCTAAACGTCAGAACAAACATTTGTATGAAAAACAAAACCGTGACGCCATAGCTTTTTGAGTGAAACAGCGCTCCCAATATCAGTTTTTCTGCTATTCTTAAATCCAAAATCACGTTGAAATTAGGTATGATCAATGACAAGTGTCACCATTTTGTGACGTTTTACGAGTATCTTACAGAACCAAATAATCCATTTTTGACCCAGTCATCTACCCAACTGCCATAAAAATTGACGGCCCAAATATAAAAATAATGGCTCAAGGGAAGATATTCACTTTCATTTCAAAGTTGGAACAAAAGAGTATAGCAATAAAATACTCTTTCAGGTACCTATATTTTGTCATTCCGATAGATCAATTGATCGATAGTGTCTTTGTATAACGAGCTTTAACTTGGAACTTTAATTAGCTTGATTCAAATGATATTTATGTGGTTACCCGCACTAATACTTTAAAATCAAATCAAGCGTATCCTCCACTGGCTTTTTTTTTAACTTCAAAGGATAAGTTTCTGTTATCATAATCGTAACAAATTATAAACTTTAATAGTGAACTAGCTGTGTGTACACGCTTTTGTGTCTCCACCTAGAGCAGTGTCTGTAAATTTTTAGACTTAAGCATGGAAATGATTGTCGCCTGTTGTGTGTGCCATAATAAACAATAAACAAGTTTCTCTGCTCTTCATATTTGAATCCGTACAGTCTTACTGTCGGTATTATTTAGAAATTTCCTCAAAATATCTGACGAAACAACCGCCTCAAACTTTTTATAATTTTTCTTTTGTCATTGCCTAAATATTTTGAATTTTGTAGGGACCGCTATATTTGTCTAAATATTCTTTTAATATCTTATGACCTATCAACAGACTTCTTTTTAACTTTTAATCTTTCAGTCTGTCCAATGTCCATCTTCATTTTATCAGTGCAACGCCCACTTCTGTGTAGTACATGAAAACAGAAAGAAGTGGAGGCAGTTCCGGCTCTAAATAGGAAAGTGGCGAAGAGAATAATGATGACGACGCCTCTAGCTTCAGCTTTTGGCTCTTAGTTTATTGAATCATACAGAATTTTAGAAACACCAATATCAGACTTATTGTGAACACCAATGTTGTTATTTTAAAGCTTCAATACTCAGCAACACGCGACCCTAATAAGAATATATCCAAAAGCAATTAGGTTAGACGTACGGAAACGGAATTCTGACAGAATATAACGCTTTATAAAGAAATAGCTCAGAGCTCATCCATGGCCCCAAGATATTTAAAAGGGCCACGCGCAATGATAGCCCACAACTAACAAGTTGGAGAACAGTGAGGGAAAGACGGTTACGGGAACTTCAGATATATTCAGAAAGCACTCCTATGGATCTTCAATGAGGTGCTCTTTCCAGACGTAATTTCAACAAGATGGATAATCTTGTAATTTTATTCCATTAGAAGGAATCCAAAATAGATCTTAAACCAGTGGCTCTGTGAGCTGGAAACCTCGCGACTCCCAGCCAACCCGTTGAAGTTTATCGGATAAAAAGTTGTTCAGACAAAAATTGCGTCGTAAAAAGGTAACAAAAGTTAGTCAAAAAGGGTAACAAAAGTTTTTATGACATATTTGTAATTTCTTCGAAATGGCTGAATTATGATTTTCTCAAAGTCTTTTATCTCCGCCATTTCGAAAAACTCCCAAAAACTGATTCGACAAATATTTTATATAATTATCAAACCTGCTTATAAATTTTCACGAGAATCGGTTAGGAAATGCGACCTGTAGGCAAGAACAAACGGACAAACTGACGGACAAAAGTATTTTTGACCAATATGGAAATGGAGATGCTTCGCTAGCTTTGTTCCTTGGTCAACTATCGTGCTGTCAAGTCAAATATAAAAGTATTCTCGCGTTTCAATGCGACACGTCCTTTAATACGGCTCGACGTACATACCCAAAACAGCAGGCAGGATTCCAATCAGGATACAGCAATCGACCATAATATTTACACTAAGGCAAGTGATAAAAAAATACAATAGTAGAACAAACCGGTTTATCTTGGCCTCATAGATACGAAGGCGTTCGATATTTTTTTGGAGCATTGGGCTGTCTTTGGCTCTGCAGTGATGCCGTGTTGATAACAAGTATGTCCAGTTACTGAAGAATTTGTACCAGTCGGCTACAATGACGATGCAAACACAAGATGCTTGCACCACAGTAGCTATTAAAAACGGGGTACGCCAAGGAAATGTTATGTCCCCTAACTAGTCTTTGTTTTTTTTTGTTTAAATTTTATTGTACACAAAAAATAAATACAAAATTACACGTAACATCAAGACATCCAAAGGTACAAAGGTACTTCCAGTCAACCTTGAATTGAAAGAAACCTTTACAACACAGGGTAGAAAGTGAGCTAGTCATGAATGCCCTAGAAGATTTTTAGACGTTGAAGTGAAATGCAGTGGGCATCAACGTGAACGAAAATACCTTAACCATCTGCGCTTTGCTGAAGGCATCGTTCTACTCGCAGAGTTGCCTGAAGACCTCGACAAGATGCTCAGCTATCATAGCCAAGCTCACCGAAAGTGGGTCTAAATAGAAATCTGGACAATACAAAGTGAATACCCACAGACACTAGCCAGATATCAATGAACGGCAAAGATGTGTTGAAGGTAAAGACTTATGTTGTGACTACTTGGGTCTGAAAGTCGAGCGAGTGAAGGGCTCAATGAAGAATGAGATAGACGGACGCATACAACTGGGATGGGCAGGAAGACAAAGCGTAGGCACCAGCAGCCAGATCTGATAACATTAAAAGGATGGTAGAGCCGACCTGGACCAGAATCGCCGTAGCAAGTTTGGAATGTATAAACATTCTTACCGTGACATCTCAATTCATATTTTATGACAATCTACTTTTTGTAAAATATTTAGAAACACGAATCTATGAATCCCCTTAGGTATGACATCTCAATTTAATTATATATACACTAGTTTTAAGTTCTGTTCTCTGTTACTAACACTTAAAATTTAATATGAATTAATTATATTATGATCACTGGTTGGTTGGAATAAAAAGATATATTTTTTTAAATCTAGGTTAAGTAGTTTTAAGAAAATAGTGATGTTTACACTTTTAGCACCCGTAACAAAAACAAGCTTCATATGCCTAAATAACAATTTTCTGAAACGATCGGAGACCTACTTTTGCCTTAATTATACATGTTAAAAAGTTTTGCTGGATATTGCGCACGAGTAAAGTTTTTTTAAGGTTTATTTAGAAGACAAAATTCGTGGACACTTCCTATAAATTCTCCGCTACCTTACACATGACACATGACTGCCTAAAATCATTCTGCTTATTTATATATATTTGTACGCACTTAATAGCTGTATTTTCTCAAATCAAAATTAGTCCTAAAAATATGTTAATGCTCTGCGAACAATAAGTGACCAATACTAAGTAAATGTGTTTCTTTCGGCGTTTTATCAGCAATGGTCTTTGCAAAAAAATATCGGAAGTTTTTTATTTTTATTTTTTTAATAATAATTTAAGTCTAATGACACACGTAGTATATACAAAACTTATTGCAGTGTAAAAGTGCCTGCATAGGCCAAATTACTGAATCACCATTTGAATTTTGAATGGAAATCCATGGTAGAGGATTATGTCTATCAGTAAACGCAGATATGCTGATAAAAAAAAGATAGAATAAAACTTTTTCCTTCCGGCATACATAAAGAGGTCGGATATTCGAGATCGAGCGTCGGGATTATCACTTTATCGCAAAATTATCGAAGTAATATGGTTGGATCTTACTTGTATTTCATAGTCCTGAGGAGCTGGTAACATTGACCGGGGAACAATTCTCGCCTTGCGCGAAATCCTTGGTAGGTTGACTCACTGCACCAGCTTCCGGTTCTCGCGATCATCAAGGTCTCTATGGCATCGTTGCGGGCAGATCTTTCATCATGAAGTAGGTATCCCACTTCTGAAAATTGTTGCAACACACTGATTAGGTTCATATAATTTAAAACACAAAGTCAACATTTAACACAGATTTATTTCAATTTACTAGCACCATACATTTAAATTGCTTTATACATTGACAAATATATGTCGCAATGAGGGTAAATGGATATACATTAATTAAAAATGAGATTGTAATAATCATATCTGAATGAGTCATGGCCACGCCTAGTCACAGCTACATAACTACGAATATTCACGAGTTTTATTATTTAAACTGCCCACGTGGCGTGAGGCGCTAATTAGGCGTTAACTACTATCCCGACTTATAATCACAATTCACAATACTTATCTTTCTCGTTCGAAGACTCAAAGCAGACTGACTCAAGAACTAATTTTGCAACTGTAAGAACACTCGTAATGGGAAGGGGGACTCTCAACAACTTTACAACATTACTTACTAATCAAAATAAAGTATGATTAATAGTTAATTTCTAAGAAATGGTACCTTTTATATTTTACAATTCATAACTATAATTAATAATAATAATTACATTGATTTATAACTGCCATTACAATTGTAACCATATTTGTTAGCCTAGTAAAATACTCAATTGACAGTTGAGTATCATATTATGTTTTGCAAATACATTTCCATTAATTATTTACATTGATATATTTTATTTTAATAAATGATGAATTCTCTCAACTAATAGTTATAAATTAATCATAAATTACTTATTCTTCTATTTTAATTCCGGGGATGAGTCATTACAGTAGATCCAGCACCCAACAGTACGGAGCGATCGAGAAAGGACCCGTCACACCCAACTCTACAACATGTGAATAACCAACAATTAACCAGTTTCAATGTGACGTGGTCTTGTTTCTCGACTCCATAACATCATACAACCCCAACAACATCAACATCTCTTCGTTGTATGGCGTAGGCCTAGGTGAAAACCGAAGCCTTCACCGTACAGACTGTATCAGGCATTAATATCGATTCGGTATCGGAAAAATGGGAATTGGAGGATCTGTTAAAAACCCTCAAATCTCGTTGGGCAGTTATCGACTCCCTACATTGGGAGCTTGATAAGGAATTGGACGGTGGAACCAATCAGGAATATGAATCCATGTTTTATCATTATGAGCTAATTTATCTAGATACAAAAAAGGACATCAATTGACTGCCTCCGTGGTGACTGTCTCCGTGGTCCAGTGGTCAAGGCGTTTGCTTGTGATCCGGAGGTCCTGGGTTCAAATCCCACTGGGAAGCATACTTTGTGAAAAGTTGTTTCCAGTCTGTTTAGGATATTGCAGGCTTGAATCACCTGATTATCCGAAAATAAAGATGATTCCGTGCTTCGGAAGGGACGTAAAGCCGTTGGTCCCGAACGCCATCTAGCATTTGTACTTATCCTAGGATTGGTTCTGGTCTACCCTTTGGGTTGCGGAGGTCAGACGGCAGTCGCTCTGTGTAAAAACCAGTAACCTCGTCAAATCGCCTAATAAGGTAGCGGACCCCGGGCTCTGAAGCGTAACTGCTGACGATGCAACCGGGAATAGCTCGGATGATGATGACAAAAAAGGACATCAATCGGAAACTGTGGCCAGCCCCCCACAGGGAGAAGATTACCGAAAAGATGACTATACCGATTTTCTGAGGTCAATGGTGTTCTTTTAAAGATTTATTTTTGGAGAGCATTAATAGCAATCCCAATATAACGTGTGGGGAAGGATTGACTGGGGATCTCGGATTTTAAACGAGATCGCAGATCCCACTTTATATTTATGTTCGTGTTCCTGCCTTGGGCTTGGCTGTCGCCAATGAAAAACTCCAATGAAGATTTCCGTAACTTTTATTCACTTTAACCTCAGACTTTAACAAAGATTCAGTTAAACATCGAAAAACTTTTCAAGCGGTCAAAACTCATCTGGCACAGTGGAAAAAACTAGAGTTGCCACTATACAAAAATAAGTGACGTTCGGAAACGAATGCAACATCACCCCCCTGGGGAGAAAAATAGCCAAAAAAAAAAACAAATCAAAGGGCTGATAACATGTTCCTAAGTTAACAATTTTTTTAAAATTATTTAACATATGAAAGTATAAAAAATATAAGTACTATTTTGTATTAAATTTTAAAATCTTTATCTATAGTTACTTATAAATCTAGTGGCTTTTTGAATTTTACACTTCGACCAGAACGTGTTGTGTAAGGTTCTGACGTTACTGGTTCAGCAGGTGCTGGACTTATGGGGGCAGGATCAGGAAGGTTTGGTGTTGGAGCATGAGAATCCAAATCTGGGGCCTTTGAAGTCTCAGATTCGGTGAGGTACGCCGGTTTTACCCGGTCAATGCTAACCTTAACGTTTTTGTCACCGACAAGGATGGTAGAAGTTTTTTCTGTCCTGGAAATAACCTTATAAGGACCTGTGTAGGGAGGTTTTAAGGAAGGTCTCACTGTGTCATCGCGCAAGAAAATATGAGTGGAAGACGCCAAGTCTTTATATATGAAGATGGCTTTCTTGCCATGGGCTGAGGTAGGGACCGGCTTCAACTGTGACATACAACGTCTCAGTTGAGAAGTAAAGCTATTTACATCCGTACTGCTATCAGGAGAGGCGGATGGTGCAATAAACTCACCGGGTAGGCACAGTGGTTCTCCGTAAACTACCTCGGCGGGAGAAACTTGCAAGTCTTCCTTGATTGCAGCACGCATACCTAATAAGACAAGAGGCAGGGCTTTGCACCAAGATTCTTGGTGGCACATAAGAGCCGCTTTTAATTGCCGGTGCATTCTCTTCACTAAACCGTTCGCACACGGGTGATAACTCGTGGTACGGACGCGTTTGGAGGAGCAAAGTTGCAATAAGCTCTGAAAAAGCGCGGATTCAAATTGCCGTCCCTGATCTGTAGTAACTATGGATGGCACCCCGTATCGAGCGACCCAGCCGCTAAAAAATGTCTCCGCCACTTCCTCCGCGGTTATGCCTATCATCGGCCAAGCTTCCGGCCACCGGCTAAATCTGTCGACAGCCGTTAAACAGTAGTAGAAACTTTTACTATATGGCAAGGGGCCGATTATGTCCAAGTGGACGTGGCGAAAGCGCTTGGAGGGTAGAGCGAAATTGCCAAGCGGAGAATGAACGTGCCGGCCAATCTTGCTACGTTGACAAGCCTGGCACGCTCGGGCCCAGTTGCGGCAATCCTTTTGGATGTTTGGCCACACAAATCTGTCGGAAACTAGTGTGGCAGATGTTCGAACGCCAGGGTGGCTAAGGTTATGCACCTTTTCGAATACAGCGCGTCGGAATTTTAGTGTGACGAAGGGGCGGGATTTTCCTGTCGAAGTGTCACAATACAGGGAAACATCGCTTCCGGGAATCGCAACTTTTTCCAGTTTTAGCGATGAGTCATTCATCATTTTGACCAGTTCTTCATCTCCTTCTTGGTCCGTGGAAAGTTCGGCAAAATTATTGTCTAGACGAATAGTTTCGATACGGGACATAGAGTCTGCCACCACATTATCCTTTCCACTGATGTGTTTGATATCAGTAGTAAACTGACTGATAAAAGAAAGTTGATTTAATTGAGAAGGAGGTAGCTTCTCTCAGCACTGTACGAAAGCGTACAGCAAGGGTTTGTGGTCTGTATAGATGGTACAATGCTGAACTTCAAGAATGTGACGGAAATGTTGCACGCTTTCGTACACCGCCAAAAGTTCTCTGTAGTAAGCAGGCCACTGAGACTGTGTAGGAGTAAGTTTCTTGCTAAAGAAAGCGAGAGGGAACCACTCTCCATCTCTCTGTTGTTGTAAACAAGAGCCAATATGTACGCTCGAAGCATCCCTGAACAGACATAGTGATGCGCCACTGATAGGATGTTGTAGCAGGGTGGCGTAAAGCTTTTCTTACACTCTTCAAACTTTTCCAACAGCTCGGATGTCCATGGATATGGTTTCGATCCTTTAATTTTAGTAGAAGCTAGAGTGTCAATTAATGGCGCCTGAAATCGAGCGGCGCTAGGGATAAAACGGCGATAAAAATTTATCATGCCAAGGAATCTTCTCATACCTTGCACGGTTTCAGGAGGGGGAAAATCCAGTAAATTCTGAACACAGTCTTGTGGAGGACGTGTGCCGCTAGAATTTATGACATATCCAAGGAAGGTGACCTCGCTGGCGCCCATGAGACATTTGGAAGGGTTGATGACAACACCATAGTCTTTAAAACGCTGAAATAGGATGCGAAGATGTTCCTTGTGAGTAGCTTCATCTGGTGAGAACACCAGTATGTCATCAATATACGGAAAACAGAAATCGAGACCCCGTGTAACCTCATCGATGAACCTTTGAAAGGTCTGCCCAGCGTTCCTTAATCCAAATGTCATAAAAGGGAATTCGAAGAGGCCAAACGGGGTAACAATGGCTGTCTTCGGTATATCATCCTCAAAAACTGGGATCTGGTGGTATGCTTTTACAAGGTCACATGTACTGAACACTGTGGCACCTGCAAGGCTGTTGGCAAAATCATTAATATGCCTGACAGGATATCTATCCAGTCCTGGCATTCAGGGCGCGGTAGTCACCACATGGACGCCAGGTGTCATCCTTTTTAGGAGTCATATGTAAGGGAGTAGCCCATGCACTCTTCGATGGTCAAGCTGTACCGTTGCGCACCATATCCTCTTTTATGCTCTGTTGCTGTGACTGAGCAATAGAAGCGCACACATACAGCTTGGTATGTCCATCAATCAACCGCTTGTTCCGGCAGTCCGGCAACAGATTGTAGTAACTCAGAAAGTCAGAGCCGATGATAGGAGTACTGACATCTGCGACGATAAAATTCCAATGGAAGTCCCGTCTGAGTCCTAAGTTGAGATGGAGTGCAATATTGCCATAGGTCTTGATTGAGCTCCCATTAGCTGCACTGAGGCTGTAATCGGCCACCGGAGTGCGGTTCTTCAACAACCGACGAGGGAAACAGCACAAATCTGAACCAGTATCTATAAGAAATTGGTGCTTGGATGTACGATCCGTGATGAATAAGCGGCGGCCGGTAGGTAAACAATCAGTTGCCGCCTCTACTGACTGTTGGTGGAGTTTTCCGACGTCCAACTACAAGGCTTGGTACATTTAGTCGCTTTAGTATTAAATTTGTTGTGATACCAGCACAAACGATTGGGTGTGCTACTTTTTGACTGGTTGTTGGCTGATCTGCTGCGAGCTCTTCCCCGAGGTACAGAAAGAGCAGCTACTTGCCGGCTCAGCTCCTCTACTTTTTGGGTTAGCTGTTCTAGAATCGATGACGGTGGTGATGCAGAAAACGGTGGTGCTGAGCAAGTGAGCACCTGCTTGGGACTGCTGATCTCTGCTACCTTGTCCGCCAGTTCTGCCATCCTATCCAATGGTTGGTCCGATTGTGATGCAACAATAGCCTGAACTTGTTGTGGTAGGCGTCGTAACCAAAGTTGTCGTATAATGTTTTCATCTGATAGTGCTGATCCTGCTAGGGAACGAAGGTGGTGGAGAAACTGGGATGGCCTCCTATCCCCGAGTTCCTCGTCGCTTATGAGTTTTCTCACCCGCTCTTCTTCTGACATTGAGAGGCCACGGATAAGTTCATCTTTCAACTTGGTATAACGTTCACCTGCAGGAGGGGGGTTAGTGATGATGTCCTCCACCTCTTGAGCATATTTATAATCTAGATGGCCTAATAAGTAGCTGTATTTAGTGGTATCTTGGGTAATTCCCGCGATATCAAATTGCGCCTCCACCGTAGCAAACCAAACAGCGGGTTTGTTTGGCCAAAATGGTGGAATTTTGGCAGACACCTTGCAAACTTGTTTTGTGATTTTAAGCTCTTCATTTTCAGCCTTAAGCTTAGCTAGCTGTGCCTGCACCTCATCATCAGCCAAAGTTAAGATTTTATTTGAGATTTTAAACCAGTTAAAAAAAAGCAACTTAAGTTTGAGTTAATAGTAGGGGTCGTGTGAAACCGCAACCTCCCAGGTATTATTTTAGTATACAAAATATTTAGGTACACATACACGGAAATGCACAAACATAAACAAGGCACATCACATACATAAAACATGCCATAAAAAATTGTTTGAAAATTATTAACTGCAATGCAACACCCAGGTTAAACACAAAATTAAAACCTAATTTGTATTATTTTAATTAGACAACTTTAACCAAATTTGCAGGCATGCAAATGAGAAAGTCTGTTCAGCTTACCAGTCCAGTCCATATAGCAATAGGTAAAAATAAATGCAAATGTTTACCGCACTTGTAATTCACTGTTTAACTTCACTGAAACCTACTGTCAACACCCGGCAGCAACTGTTACAAGTCTGGAGCCTCGCAGTAACTGGGAAGTAGGTAGTCGAGCCACACACCCGGCAGGTTTCTCACCCCACAGCGGGTTGTGACCAACAGCACCCTGGACGTCGAGTGATGCCGATGAGTAGCGTCGCAAGTGACGCCTGTGACGCGCTGACGCGCGGCTACCGAGGTACAGCAAGTAGATGATGAAGCAGCGTTGCCACAACGCTTGTGTGGCCGCCGATGTGATAGCGGCGCGGCAAAAGTGGCGTCTCCGATGTCAGGTCACTGAGGCAATGACGCGGGCGTATGCGCACTGCGCAGGGTCTTCTCAACGCAAGCGTTTTTCGCGTCACCAAAGTGAGTGGTGAATCGGCCAGGAATCACGTCGGGGTCACCAATGTGGGGAAGGATTGACTGGGGATCTCGGATTCTAAACGAGATCGCAGATCCCACTTTATATTTATGTTCGTGTTCCTGCCTTGGGCTTGGCTGTCGCCAATGAAAAACTCCAATGAAGATTTCCGTAACTTTTATTCACTTTAACCTCAGACTTTAACAAAGATTCAGTTAAACATCGAAAAACTTTTCAAGCGGTCAAAACTCATCTGTCACAGTGGAAAAAACTAGAGTTGCCACTATACAAAAATAAGTGACGTTCGGAAACGAACGCCACAAACGAATACTCAAAAAAATAATTTTTTTAAGGCTAAGGTAAGAGGTGAGGCGGAGCCACTAATACAGCATTTACCAATTAGCGCAGATAACCCCGGTTGTTGGAACATCCTTAATCATAGGTACAATAACCGTAAACTATTATTTACGTCGCACGCTAACACCCTGTTATCTTTACCTAAACGTAAAAAAATATCAATTAACCACATTAAACGTATCCATGACGAAGCATTAGAAAGTTTAAATGCAATCAATAATTTAGGAGTCGACGTCACGTCTTGGGACCTGTGGTATATCCTTCAATGTTGTCGGCTCTTAGACGCGCGCGCCCTCTCACTTCCACCGCTCACAGCTGAATGAGCTGTTTACGACCGCACGTGCGCTTGAAATTACATAATGCTTCCTTCTCTTTCACTCACATACACTACATCTCTTCCTTATTTTATTAGTTTTTTTTCTTTTACTTCATAAATTTATTATTGCCACGACTTCTGATTATATAATTAACAATCAACTTTAATTTTCTCATTGTATTTTTTATTCTAGTCTTCTGAGTGATCGTCTTCAATACCTACTTCTGAAATCGCTTCTACTGCAATTTCTAAATTTTTTGCTCACGGATTTCCACTATCACTCCACTATTTTTTTTTAATGTAATATGTTGCGTATTGTACGTTTCCTTTTATATAATCCAATCCCTTTACAACATCGCCTTTTCCAAATAAACTGACATTCACCTATATAGCTTCTTGTTTTACTACAAATTTCATTACATTTTTTTTTGCAGCAGCAGCAGCAAACTATAGTAAATAAACACTATTACAAAGCCCTAGGAGAGCAGTGGACTGACACAGGCTGACAAAGAATGGAAGAAATAATTAACCAAGCCTACCAATGAAATCAAGATTAAACATCACATAATCTTATTACTAAGAACGTAAGGGCACTCTATGCCCATTAGAAAACCTCTTAATTCTCAAATGCAATTCGATTCCCAAATGATCGCGGATAAAATTCGATTACAATATTGAACGTTCAAAATGTTGAACCCCTGGTTCATCCAGCCAGACCTATCAATGAATATATTTAATCCTGTTAAGTATAACATTTTAACAAAAATGTATCATATGTATGTGATATAGAACGAGACTTTTGTTTTACACAGCAAGTAATAATAAGCCTTAAATAAAGTAATTTTAACTTGGTCAGAACATCCGGCAAACCTACGGATCAGCATATTGCCGCGAATCGCCAACGACCTACGCTCCCTCTCTATATCTGCATCGTCCTTAAGGTCGTCGGTCAGTATATGTCCTAGGTATCGAAATTGATAAACACGTGTCAAATTTGCTCCATTTAGCATGGGGGAGATATGTTCAGGACATCTACCGGCGGCCTTGAAGACCATGTATTCGCTTTTTTTAACATTGTACACGAGACCATGCGACGTTGCATATGTCTCGCATACCCTAATAGCTCTGTGATCGACTTCGAGGTCGGTCCCAGCAGCACCATATCATCCGCATAGCTAATGTTATTTACATTAACTCCCCCCACCTGGCATCCGACACGCTTGCTGCTGAGCTCGACTATGAGGTCATTAACATACAGGTTGAAGAGTGTAGGAGACTTAATCCCCCCCTGTCTCACTCCACACTCCAACCTGAACGCTTAAGAGACACTATTTGACCATTTTACAACATTGGTCTGGTTTGCATACCAATATTTGAATAAATTAACTAAGTGCGCCGGTATGCCCCTGCTCCTCATTTTTCTCCAAAGAACCTTGTATGAAACGAGATCATAGGCCTTGGAGAGTTCCAGAAAACAGGCGTAAACCGGCGTTCTACGTTTGGTGTAATACTGGACCGTGTGCTTGAGACCAATATCGCGCTTTCCGTAGATAGTCGCGGCCGAAACCCGAACTGAGCGTCATGCAGATTTAGATACTTTTGCAGGCAAGAGTCAAGCAGACTGTCCAATATTTTAGCCACAATTGTCGCGAGGGAGATAGGACGATAATTAGTTTTGTCCGAGATATCTCCTGTCCTGTTCTTACCAATTGGCACAACAGTAGTTTTCATTAGATCAGCTGGTAATTATGCATGACTTATGCACATAGTAAAAAACAATGACAGGACCCTCGGAAGATGACTCCCTGCATATTTTAAATGCTCGATACTGAGCCCATCATGACGAGGGGACTTGCCCCCCTGCACATACCCTTAATTACGTCACTTATCTGACCCGCAGTAAATATAGGCAGTGGCTCACTCCCGCAGTCACTCAGACCAGAACCAGACATTTCAGTGCATGGACCCAGATGGGATCGCACCTGAAAGTGCTCCTTAAACATATTTGCAATCTCCTCAGTATCACTCTTGCCGTCCACGCTTACAGGCAGGCCAGGTCTCTTATAAAGATCACTTGTAGCTTTCCAAATTATCCCAAAGGTGGATTTATGCAACCAAGCAAGTACTATACTCGAATCGCACCAATGAAACACGCGAGACAGTTTATACCTAATTGCATCACTAACCGATTTACATAGCCACGTAAATAGCAGCGCCGCGCATAATTCGAGGCGCGGTATCGTTGAAGTTTTCATAGGAGCGACCTTGGACTTGGCGCACAGCAACCTAATGGTAACGTTGTCGTATGCATCAACTGACTTGACATAAATGCAAGCACCGTATGCATGCTGCGATGCATCGCTGAATGAATGTAACTCGATACCTTTAGGTTCGTCACACAAAACAAATCGCGGTATTTTTAAGTCCTGTAGGTACGGAACATTTTCTTTAAATATTAGCCATTCCTTTTTAATATCCTGGGGAACACAGTGGTCCCAGCCTAGCTTTTGTGACCATAATTTTTGTAATATAATTTTAGGCTTTATTATTACCGGACTCAAAAATCCTAACGGGTCAAATATTTGGAAAGATTGTGACAAGATAAATCTTTTAGTAATAGGTACATTTGGAGGAATATTTTTGGTAGGAAGATGCAAACTATCAGTACCTGGATTCCAGCCTAAGCCAAGAGTGCTGGTGGATTCACTGAAAGTCAAGCTGTCTTGATTAGTTTCTAAATCTGTATTTTTGAAAAAATTTGGTAAATTTGTTTTGTATTTTATTTATTTATTTATTTAAAAACTTTATTGCACAAAAATGTTGTACAAGTGGTGGACCTAATGCCATATAGCATTCTCTAACGGTCAACCATAAGACCAAGCAGAAAATATTTGTGGCTGGCGTGATTAAAATATGTATAAAATTACATAATTAAAAAAAAATATCTGATATTAAATATGACCTACTAATAATATATAGTATAGATAAAAATAAATAAACAAAACATTTAACGAATATATACCTAAACATATAAACTAATAAATATATATTATACATATACAATAAATACAAAATAATTAAATATATTAGGATGATTGTGCTGGGCTAGGACTGCTGGAGAAAAAAATTATGTACCGCCCGCTTGAATGCCATGCGACTGGGAACCCTTCTGATAGACTCTGACAGGGCATTCCAAAGCCGGATAGCCTTGACCTGGAAAGAGATTTCTTAGATAAAAACCTCCAGAACTCAAGATCTCGTAAATACGGCTCTGTATGTACCGTAATTGTGTTTCACTATCACAACTAGTTATCAAATCATCAATGTAAAAATCATGCTTTATTATTTCTTTAATGAGATCATCCTCGCATTCCTTATATCAGCTTGGGGGCTGATAAATGCACCTAGTGCTCAAGTAACTGGCACTGGCGGTTCCATAGGTAATTGTATTAAGTCTTGATATTTTAATGGGTTCCGATTCATTATTTCTCCACAGAATCAACTGCAGGTCGCGATCGGTGTCGGCAACCTCCACCTGACGGTACATTTGTTCAATGTCGGCCGTCAGTAGGTATTTATGTTGCCTGGATCTAATTAAAATTCAAAATAAATTATCTTGTATGTTAGGGCCTGTCATCAATATATCATTTAGGGAGTAACCGGAAGAGGAACTCGCTGAACCATCAAATACTACTCTCAATTTAGTTGACTTACTAGTTTCTTTCAAAACAGGATGATGACACAGAAAATAAAATAGATTAGGTTTGAATTTAGTTTCAGAGAGATGACCTAACTCTTCATATTCTGAAATGAATTTCGAATATTCTATTTTTAGCTTTAGATTTCGTTTAAATCTTTTTTCTAAATTGATAAAACGTTTTCTCGCAAACGCGTAAGTGTCGCCCAAACAATCGGGCGAATCCCGTAAGGGCAGTTTCACACAAAACTTGCCGTTGGGTAATCTAGTGGTATTCGATAAGAAATGTTTTTACAATATTTATCGCTTTCGCTCATGATAAGTTTTTGGGGAATCTCTTCAAGATTCCAAAATATAGGAAGCATTTTGTCTACTTCATGATCTGAGTTTTGTGAGATAGATGCATGATTGCATTGTATGGATTTAGAGTTATTTGTTTGTATGGGGCCAGATATCAACCAACCTATTTTGGAATTATGCAATTTAGGACTTTTTGGGCCTAGGGAATGCTGTTCGCTACCTATAATGTCCCAAAATATGTCTGCCCCGATCAAAATGTCGACGGTAGCAGGCTGGTGGAAGCATGGATTGGCTAATTTTATATTTGACGGCAACTTTAGGTCATGTATATTTATGTGAGCCTTTGGTAGCTTGGCAGTTATTTCGTTCAAGACATAACAAGATAATTGAACGCTGAACAATGAATTTAAAGAATTAGTTTTTGTATTACACGCTTCGATTATATTGTTAAAAGAATTATTGCCTATCCCAATAACTTTAAGATCTAAAGGCGTTGATTTTAGACACAACTTGTCCTTTAGTGATTTAGTAATAAAGGAGGACTGACTTCCACAGTCCATTAAGGCCCGAACTTTAGCACTTTCATTTGTAATAGGATTGCAAACTTCTACTAAGGCCGTTGATAACAACACTTATTAATAATCTACAATAGTATTAGATTTCCGGAGTTCCGGTTCCAGCTGTCATCTAGTGAATACGTGCGCCAACGTCCTCCGCAAACAATAATTAAAATCTGTGTAAAAAGTGTATAGTGAAAACATCCCTGCACAAAAACGGACAGAAAAAACAACACAAACCAAGATTATATAGTAATTACAATGCAAAAAACTCTCGTTAATCGCAAAAAGTGATATTTTCCATCCAAACACATAACCTAAAAGCTCACTCGTCATAATCAGCAGTGCTGACAACATAACTAACCAACAAAACGTCAAGTGTCAGGCAGTCAATTCGCCAATCGAACGAACGTCATTGCCTTTCAGATACTGACAGCAAGAGTGCACCATAAACAAAAAAGTGTCACTGTTATCCACCATCCCAAGAAAGACGAAACATAAACATGGAACTGTTGTTGTCTAAGCTAGACAAGAAATTAAATAATCAAGCTAAACTTATCACCGCATCAGTAACAAAATGCGTTATGGAAGCACTAGACGATAGATTAAAAACAATAACGGAAGAAAATACGCAACTTAAAGCTAAAGTATCTACACTTGAGCAGAAGCTCAGTATAGTAGAAAAAGAGAAACGTAAATACAATCTAGTCTTCTTTGGTATCGAGGAGAAGGGCAAATCAGAAGCAGAGTTGGTAGACCATATAAAAGACAAAGTAATAGAAACTGGAATAACAAAAATCGACCGGTGGTAGTGTCTCTAGCATCTATGTGGAAAAAACACAACATACTAAAAAACAAAAACAGGTTCCCGCCAGGAGTTTACGTCAAAGAAGATTTCCCTAAAGAAGTCCTTGAAAAGAGAAAGCAGGTGCAACTCCAAGTAGAAGAAGAAAAGAAGAATGTTTCCTTTCTTCTTTTCTTGCCTCTCTTCTAGCCTTCTTAAAATATGATAAAATAATAGTTAAGAACTCTAGACACAAATCAAGAGAAAAAAGAAAAAGGGAAGAATCGGGGTCACCAAACTCAGAAACTCAAAAGAAAGTTAACTCTAAAGGAAATTTAACATATTCTCTTGCTAAAGCTACAACAAAAGACAGCACCAAACCTAATATTTTAAACTATGTTGAGCGAGGGAGATCAACGTCATCTTCCGAGACTCCAAAAAACTTTTAAGAACCAGCGGCTACCGGAATAAAACTAAATTAAACAATACAACTCCATTAAAACAAACATTAGAAGAAAGCACCCCAAGCCGGCTGGTCACCGTGGGGAAAGACGACTGCCACCCTCTAGCAAAAAGAACCAAAACTCTTACAATTACCACACTCAACACACTAACCCTTAGAACAGAAGAAAGTCTTCATGAATTAGAAATAGCGCTGGGAGATATAAAGTGGGATATCCTGGGTATATGTGAGGTGCGAAGGTGTAATACCTGGACACAGAGGCGTAGGTTTCCTAATTAAACAGGAAATGAAACAACATATCCAAGAACTCTATGGAGTTTCCGATCGTATAGCTGTGTTAAATATCAACATACCAGGATACCGTAAACCCTGGTCAATTATACATGCATATGCACCGACAGAAAAGGATAAAAAGGAAGAAACCAAACCCTTCTATGATGAACTTACACAAACACTAACAAAGTATTCACACAATCACATAATATTAATGGGCGATTTCAATGCTCAAGTTGGAGAAAAAATAAGTAAGGAAGAATACATCCTAGGAGAATACGGACATGGGGAAAGAAGCCCCAACGGTGAACTGCTGGTGGAACTACTAATGGAACACAACCTAACACTCCTCAATAGTATGTTTAAGAAGAATGAAAAGATAAAGTGGACTTGGCTATCTCCCGATGGCATCTACAAAAACGAGATAGATTATATAGCATCTAACTATCCGAAAGCCTTCACAAACACATCTGTACTACTAAAATTTAACTTCCATACAAATCATCGTATGGTAAGAGGCTCCCTAAGATTAGAACCACCAAAAGCAGCTAGACCCGACAATATATACCCTATACAAAGAACTGATTTAAGTCAAAACAAAGAAAATGAGGGTCAACAAATACCAACTGTCCGAAAAAACAATTCAACTTATAAAAGAAAGGAAAAACCTGCTCTCAAAAGAGATAAGGAATTATAGACCCATAAGCCAGCAATCAAATATATACAAAGTATTCTCCAAAGTAATCCTGGAAAGAATAAGCAAAAAACTTCACGAAAACCAACCAAAGGAGCAAACCGGCTTTCGAAAAAAGTTCTCTACGCTGGACCATATACACACCCTGAACCAAACAGTAAAGAAATACAAAGAATACAACAAACCGATACATATGGCATTCATTGATTACTCCAAGGCTTTTGACAGCGTACTCCACAAAGTAATATGGGACACGCTGGAACAACAAGGTATAGCCCCAGTATACATCAGAGTTGTAAAGAACATATACTCGAACAGTGAAGCTAGGATACAACTTGAAACCCTGGGTAAAAAGTTCAAGATATTGAGGGGCTTAAAGCAGGGAGACCCACTGTCACCAAAACTATTTTCAACAGTTTTAGAGAGCATCTTCCATAAACTCAACTGGGATGACTTCGGCTTAAACATAGAGGGTGCAAAATTAAACCATCTAAGGTTCGCTGATGTAATCTTGTTTGCAGAAGACCCCAAATGTCTCGAAGAAATGATAAACTCCCTTAGGGAGGAAAGTATGAAAGCGGGTCTCTCAATGAATATGGACAAAACAAAATTGCTCACAAACTCCAAATCTACACCACTCAAACTTGACAACCATCCACTTGACTATGTACAAGAATATATCTACCTGGGGCAGGTGATCTCCCTGGAGGATCAAACTACTAAAGAAATAAACAGAAGAATAGCAAATGGATGGAGGAAGTATTGATCGATGAAGGAAATCATGAAGTCTGATAAGCTTAGCATGACAATAAAAGAAAAGCCTTTAACACCTGTATACTTCCAGTCATTACTTATGGATGTGAAACATGGGCACTCACCATACTTCATAGAGAAAAGCTGAAGCGCTGTCAAAGGGCCATGGAGAGAAGCATGACGGGAATAAGGAAAAGAGAAAAAGTGAGAAGCAGCGCGATAAGAGAAAAGACGAAAGTAACTAATATCCTTGCTCGTATAGACCAACAGAAATGGAGATGGTCCGGCCAAATGGTGAGAGACAAGCAAGACAAGTGGAGTACAGCCGTCTCAGACTGGTACCCCAGAGATGGAAAACGTAACAGAGGACAGACGACCTTAAACTCACAGCGGGACATCTCTGGAGACGGGTAGCGCGTGACAGAAGCCAATGGAGGATGCTAGAGGAGGCCTATGCCAAGAGGCACACTGAATTACGCGACATAATTTAGAATAAATAACTATGTACAACCGTAAACTGTAAAATTCAGAATAAAGAACTTATTACTATATTATTATTATTAGTATTAGATTCGCATTCACTAATGTTATTATTTGCCAAAGATGATGAGGGTACGTGCAGTAAAGTGTTATGTTTACCCTTACACTCGCGACACGGTCCCATGCGACACTCATTGAGAGGGTGACCTTGACGCAGACAATTGGAACATAACTTGTATTTTTTAACGTCCGCTTATCTATCCTGCACGCTTTTCGATTTGAAAGCAAGACAATCATAAATTCTGTGATTTGAACCACACGCTATACATACAAATCCACTAGTGTTAGACTGCGAATCCTTTGTTTTGTGTATACTAGTGAATGATTTAGTATGTGATGTAGATTTGTTGTCATTATTATTCGGCGTATGATAATTATTATTTGGCGACGTTGAAGGAAGATTTTTATTATTATTATTATTTTCATACGACTTATTTCTATTTATAGACTCTAGAAAATCAGCCTGGTTAACTAAGAACCTTTTAAAATGATCTAATGTTGGCATATCTTCGAGACTATTACGATATTCCTCCCACTTTACTAAAGTTCGAGAATCTAATTTTGATGTAAACATAAAAATAAGCAACATGTCCCACTTATCCGTTGGATGCCCTAAACTAGACAATGCACGTAAATTTTTTGTTATTTGGTCTACCAAAAAGCGAAGTGACTTCTCTGATTCACGCGTTATTGGCTGCATGTTAAAAAGGGAATTTAAATGATGATTAGCCAACAAACGTTTATTATTATAACGTTCACAGAGAAGCTTCCATGCTTCGTGATAGTTCGCCGATGACACTTCGAGGTTTGATATGATCCTAGCAGCTTCGCCCTCTAAATAGGAGGTTAGGTAATGGAACTTATGGATATTAGAAATGCGGCTATTTTTGTGGATCATAGTCTCAAAGGTGTCGTGAAATTCTAGCCAGTGAAAATATGTTCTATTAAATTTATTAATGCAGATTTCTGGCAATTTAAAACCCAAACCATTGTTACTGTTTTTACAGTCTATAGAACAATGCCCATGTGCATCATGAAATGACTCGCGCCTTTGCGAAAGTTCTAAATTAGTATTATGATCATCAATAATTTTCTTAGATAGCGCAATGTTGGCTATAAAGTCGTTCTCAATTATTTCGCGCTCATCAATTTCCTTTTGCAAATTGGCAGAATTCAAGACCTCAATTTGACCCTGCAAGTCATCAAACTTTAAATATAACGCATCAAATTTTCCGAGTTTCAAAGTTAATTCGGCGAATTCAACACTTCTTATTTTTTTCTTCTGGCTTACATTGTGTAGATAATTTTTATATTTCGTAATTTGACCTTTTATAGAACTTCTTTCAGTGTTTAAATTATCCTTTAGTATAGGCAATTCCTTATCCATGATCAATTAATAAAATCAATATTTTTATCAGTGTAAGCCAAAAGGACGGTATCAAGAATGTATAAAAGTGATTGGATTTCTGACGCTCCTCGCTTCGGTGGGTCGCGCAGCAGCTGCACACTCGACCAGCACACACAGACGCAGTCAGCAGCCCCAATTGCTGGCTGCCGCTTGCGCTGATAGCTCCCCAATGAGCCTTAAATGTTCGGTAATTTAATCAATAAACGCGTATTTACTAAACTGTAATGATTGGATTCGATGGGCCACCAAACTCGATATAACTTACTAAATTTCTAAATAACTAAAACTAAATAAAAATATTAATCAAGTTAATAAAAATTTAGATCGTATTCATATATTGCGTGTTTAAAATTAACTTTGTACTTTTTAATGACATATTTTCCTTTTGAAGGTGGGTAAAAAATCACTAACTGATGCAATAACTAATTTGCAAATTTAGCTTTACAAATGCATATAATTAGAAATTTATTCACAAAATGTGCTTCGAGTAACTATGAAACACAAGTTTAAACCAATAAATAGTAGGTATAGTAATGCATAGGTAATGGATATAGGGTTTTAATTTGGAAATTATTGGATCGGTAGGTACGAATGACTTCGGATAAATTTGGCACTTATCTCAAGGAATCCGCCGACGATGAGACGCTTGAGCTACTCCCCTGATCGCCTTTAGTTGAGCTGATGACCCTTAGTGAAGCCTCTTCTTTGTCTGGAAGTACTTGGTTCGCCAATACGCCAATAGTACGCTATGAGATGGTTGTCTTCTTTCTTGCACTTTTGCTGATAAGTTCCCCTCATGGGCCACCAAAATATGTCTCTAGACGGACACACTGGAGCCGGGATTAATTAAAAGCCAAAACTCTTGAAACTGGTATAATGAAAAAGATAATAAAAACTTGTACAATTTGATGCGTATGCCGCGGCGGTCGTTCCAGAAGTGAATTTATAACAAAGCAAGTATGATGATGATGAATTACGTTCACTCCTACACGAAATTAATAGCAATATCTATATTATATAATAGCCGAAGGAAGTCTGAACACTGTCCGCCTGTTACATTTTTTGTAATAAAGTTAAATAAATAAAAAATAAATAAACACTCAGTGTTCAGGCAAATCTTTACAATAATAGAATAGAAACATTTAATCACATAATTTATATATAGATATCAATATTGTTACATATTAGATACAAACAGAAATCTTGAATATTCATTTAAAATGTATAATAGGCAAACTGGAAAAATAAACAATTTAGGCATCAGAAATATTGCTCGTGACATAAACCAACTTCTGCGAACAATATGTAATGAATACGATGGGTTTGCGAATGATAGCCAAGTAATAGGTGACGACACAGACCCCCAGCACAGAATACAGTAAGAGTAAACAGAACGGAATCTCCTAAGGTACGCGCAATATGCGTCCCCGTTCCCCGCACCTCTTCCCCGGTTCTTGTGAGCCAACGTAAGTCATCGAGGCAAAAACGGGGGAGAGGTGCGGGGACGGGGAACGGGGACGCATATTGCGCGTACCTTAGGAGATTCCGGCCTGTGCTCCCAGTTGGATCCCCATGTGAAAAGTGTTACCATTCCAAAAAAATCTTCCTTTCGTCCCTAAACAATGCACCATCATGTGTCAAAATATACAAAGCCTTACAAACAAAACTGAACTGAAACTGAAACCAAAACTGATGAACTAGAAATCCTTTTACATGACTTGGACGTAGATATATTAATTACTAGCTGTAGCCCGCGACTTCGTCCGCATGGAATTTAGTTTATAAATACTGTCGTTTAGATATTTTCAATAAACGGGCAAGTGCGAGTCGGACTCGTACATGAAGGGTTCCGTACCTCCGTACAATGTTTTAAAGCGCTGAAGAAACACGTTTCTTGTATGACGACCCCTTTAAGTTTTAACTTTATCTTATTTTTAGTATTTGTTGTTATAGCGGCCATAGTAATACATAATCGGTGAAAATTTCAAGTATCTAGGTAATGCCATTATAAAGATAGATAGATAAATTTATTTATTTGCTGCTATAACACATACAAAAATATACAAAAAATAAAATAAAAGCAGACACTAATTATATAAAAGAAAAACACACCTACCTGATTATTTTTAATGTGTGTGTTACAGCAATACAAAAAGGGCACAGCTCAGTGATAATATTTCCCGGGTGCAATCACTGATTTTCAGCTGTGACCTTAAGAGATGCGTGGTGCGGATCCTATACTTAATAATGTAAAAATAAAGAATAAAAAATAAGACTATATGTATGTTTATATAAATAAATAAATAGTGTGATAAACTATATAAAGAAGTTTTAAATATATATTGCATTGGTTTAAATATAGATTTTACGCACGACGTATTAGCACGAATGAACACCAGAAAGTGGAGATGCTATACAACATATAACCGAGAGGTCCTTCAGTGACAGCAACAGCTACCGGCGACGCGTTGGATTATTAATCTTTTGTAGATCTAATAAATGGGTACGAAACCTTGTTTTAAAAGATTGAAATGGATGTATATTGTCTTATTGGAGGGGGTATATTGTTCCAACATTTCGTCGCCTGATATCGAAAGCTGCCCCTGAAAGAAGCTGTTTTGTGACGGTATACGAGTAAAGTGTGCGAATAATATGTTATGTATGTAAGCGCCTTTATTATAAAACTTAGTCCTTAAGTTGCCTTATTTGCGATGACTTGTACTCCTTAGTGTGTTGGCATTAACTAAACGGATGTAGTGAAGTAAAGTCGTTTCACTTATCTAACCCCAACATTATATGGCGACCCTGCCACGGGCTCTGCCAAGGGGTTTTATAGTTTTTCAAGATATAAGTTAAGTGTAAGAATCAATTATGTGTCGATCCACCGTGGAAAAAGAAGATGTTTTTATAAATCAGAACGCAGCAGGAGGGAACAATGACGCAACTTTGAAGGAAATCGGCGGTCATGTAAGCCGCCTTAGCATTGTGACGTATGTGGTGCTGGCATTAATTTTGGCTGTAGTCCTGTATTTTGGGCTCCACGTCTACAGACGTTGCCATCGTCAATGGATACAAGAACAAATAGGCCTCAGTGCAATACAACGTATTCGGGCATCACTGCGAGGACGTGCCAATATTGATGGGAGCGGCATCAATTAAGAAGAAATCAGATGCCTGATCTAAAAATAGCGAAAGTATAAGTGACGTGTTATGTGATAGAATTGTTCAATTACGTAAAATTTAAAAGAAGCTAGAATCGTGCACAAACACTCATCGAACTTGATACCCGGCGACAAAAGTGCTGATGTATGACATTCCGTGAACGCGCGATGTGTCGCAACCAACAATGATTCGAGTTATTTTTGTACTTTTGTTGTAATTACCTATAGAATTTAGTATACGAAATATTGAAAAATAATAAGCTTTTTCTATTAATGTTTTAATGTATTGAGAATTATGCTAAAAAACTTAAAAGAATATTATGATACGTTATTAGAAATTCGGAAATGTTTAATTAAGAAAGGAAAAAGTCGGTATTCATGTAAAACTACTCAATTAAAGTTAAGCGAAGCAAATTCTATTTTTGATATATGTAGGGAAATATTTTCTATTTTGGAAACAAAACAGGATGCGACACTTATTTCATCGGGGTTAGAAATATTTGAAAAAATTAGAAGTTTACACGAGGAAATTAAGTTATTGTGTATTTGCCCTACTTCAGATAAAATGGAGTTTGATTTTAAGGTGGCGTGTAGTTTGATTCCAGTTATGGACGGCAGAGAGGAGACTTCAAAGCGGTTGGTAGACTCAGTCGAGATGTATGGCGATATGATAGATGAGACAGGTAAGACTTTATTGATAACATTTGTTTTAAAAAACAGATTATCTGAAACTGCTAAACTAAGAATGGCAAAAAATTATAAGTCGATTAAGGAGTTTTGTCGAGATTTAAAACAATTTATTTTGCCCAAGAAATCTTATTTAGCTATTCAAACGCAGCTATTGAACTTAAGACAAGGTGCAAAATCTATCGATGAATATGGATCAGAGTTGGAAAAATTATTTACGGATATGACTATTTCTCAGGCTGAAGGTAATGATAACGCGTTTTCGGTTTTGAAACCATTGAATGAACAAATGGCAATCAAATATTTTTCAGATGGGCTTCGTAGCTCCAAGTTGTCGACGATCATCACGGCTCGCAACTACGGCAGCCTAAAGGACGCTATCCAGGTAGCTAAGGATAAGGATATTAATGCCTCTCCACCTCCGGCAGGTAACATAATGCATGCAAATGTATCTAATCGAGGGCAAAATTTTTATAACAACCAATCAAGGGGATATTTTCAAAATAGGGGAAAGCATATCAATTATGGTCAATATGGAAGAAATTATCGTAGTCAGGTTTTTCAAGGAAACCAGTATAATCAAAATCGGTATGGTAAAAATTACTATAGTCAATCTTTTCGTGGTACGAGAGGAGGTAGTTCACGTGGCATGTTCAGGGGTAGTTATAATGCACCGTCAACGTCTTATAGCACTCATAGAGGTCGTGCTACAAGATTTACCACAAATTATGACAACCGTAGTAATACTCGCAATGTATTTGTCGGTGAACGTGATAGTAACTCGCAAAATGTAGACAATACACACAAGGTAGATAAACATGTATCGAAGTTTTTTCGATCCTAAACATTGTATATTGAGTTGTAGTGGAAAAGCAAAGTATGTGGCATTCTACGTTAATAATATTAAGTACTACTGGTTAGCAGATACGGGGGCCTCCCTTTCAGTTATAAAAAGGGAAGCATTGCCCAATAATATAACGATTTATGATGATGACACTTTAATAAATGGCATAGGCGGACAAAAACGTGCCCAAGGTTTTGTGAATATATCTTTAAACCACAATGATCTAGTTCTGGAACAAAAATTTATTGTGGTTGATGGATTACCTTTAAAAGCCGATGGAATATTAGGTTTGGATTTCTTGTCTAAATATGAAGCATCAATTAATTTAAAGAAAAATAATTTATCACTATTTCTACACCACGAACAATATAACTTTAATTTTATTGACGAACATTATACAACATACGATGAGTTGACTATCCCATCTCGTTCGGAATCTATTCACTATATTTACTTAGAAAGTTGTGCGGAAAAAGATATTATAGTATGTGGAAAAGAATTGATGGAGAATATATTTTTAGCTAATACAATAGTTAACATCAAGAACAACAGAATACCAGTAAAAATACTAAATGTTTCTGAAAAAGATGTTCGTTTACCCTATTTCGTACCAGAAATATTACCCCTAAGCGACTTTAACATCTGTCAATTTAATTCTAATAATTTTAATACAAATAGAGTTAAAACACTTCTTTCTAATATTAACTTAAGTCATTTAAACGAAGAAGAACGTGATTCCATTACTTCGATTTGTGCAAAGTATGCAGATATCTTTTACGTAAAAGGGGATAAATTGACTACTACAAACATGTATCAGCAATCTATTCAAATAAAACCTCATTCTTCTCCTGTGTATGTAAAACCTTATCGATTACCGCAAGCTTTAAAACCTGAAATAACTAACCAAATTAACAATATGATAGAAAATGATATAATAGAGCAATGCAACAGTGAATGGTCAAGTCCTATTTTATTGGTACCGAAGAAGAATTTAGAAGGTAAAGAAAAAAAGTGGCGATTGGTTGTCGATTATAGAAAAATTAACGAAATTATTTGCGATGATAAATTCCCATTGCCTAATATAACAGAAATTTTAGACTCGCTTACAGGAGCCATATATTTTAGTCACCTTGACCTTCAGCAAGGGTACTATCAGGTGTCTTTGGATTCCGACAGTCGTAAGCTCACTGCTTTTACTACAAGCTCAGGGCAGTTCCAAATGAAACGTTTACCGATGGGTTTGAAGATAAGTCCTAGTTCTTTTAGCCGTATGATGTCAGTAGCTATGTCAGGCCTTGCATTTGAGAAGTGTTTTGTTTATTTAGATGACCTTATCGTATTTGGAAGAAATTTAAATATTCATAATCAAAATTTAATAGATGTTATGGAGAGATTGCGTAAGGTAAATTTAAAACTAAATCCCGAGAAGTGTGAATTTTTAAAGAAAGAAATTTTGTATTTAGGCCACGTTGTTTCACATGAAGGAGTAGCGCCCGACCCAGAAAAAACAGACATTTTAAAGAGATATCCTATTCCTAAAAGTGTAGATGAGGTTAAGCGTTTTGTAGCATTTTGCAATTATTACCGGAAGTTCATTAAGTCATTTGCAGAAATAGCAATGCCATTAAATAAATTGTGCAGAAAAAATGGACCATTTCTGTGGACCAGTGATTGTCAAATATCATTTGATTTTCTAAAAAATGCATTGATATCTCCACCTATTTTACAGTACCCTGATTTTTCAGAAAGTAACGAATTTGTAATTCAAACTGATGCATCTGGATTTGCTATTGGAGCGGTCCTTTGTAATAAAGATTTAAGACCTGTGGCATACGCAAGTAGGCCTTTGAATAAAGCAGAGATAAGGTATCCTATAATTCAGAAAGAACTTCTAGCAATTGTATGGGCTATAAAATATTTTAGGCCCTACGTATTTGGTCGACATTTTACTATTATGACAGACCATAAGCATTTAGTATATCTTTTTGGAATAAAAGATCCTTCAAGTAGACTCTTAAAATTTAGATTAGTTTTAGAAGAATACAACTTTAAAATAGTACATGTCAAGGGTAAAGAAAATTCAATTGCTGATGCTCTTTCTAGAATAAGTGTGACGTCGGATGAATTAAAAAGACTTCATGAGCAAAGTATGTATGTAGTAACAAGGGCTCAGAAAAAAAAGATGATTGAGTTATCTAGAAATAAAGATGTGAATACGGATCTTAATAAATCAACGGACAATTGGCCTGATCAACCAAAAGTCGTAGATATATTAAGAAAACCGCATGATTCTGTAGAAATTATTTTAATAGAGAGTGATAAAATACATAAATTTAGAAAATCTAGCGCCATAGAACGAGAAAAAGATTGTTTTGCGTATATACCGAGTAAGAAAATGTTATGTATAAACCTAGCTTTCAAGGCGCATTTCTCGCGAGACGAATTTGTGCAGGAATTGGGTTTATTTTGTAGTGAGTTACGTATTGAAGAATTATGTATCGTAAAAGATGATAACAATATTGATTTTATCAGGCAGTTGTGTGAGGAAATAAAGTCGAGGGATAGTTGGTCCGGACCAAGAATATGTGTATTGCGAGGTGTCAAAAGAATAACTGATAAAGACGAAAAAAATATAATTTTGAATGACTTTCACTTACTTCCCTCTAGTGGTCATGCTGGAGTGAGAAGAATGGTAAATACTATTAAAAGGCGATACTATTGGCCAAGTATCGAAAAAGATGTACAAGACTTTGTAAAAAAGTGCGCGAAATGTCAAAAAATTAAATATTTTAGGTATATTAAGGAACCGATGGAAATAACAAGTACAGCTTCATCGGCATTAGATAAAATTTATTTAGATTTAGTCGGACCATTAGATAAGGATATTGAAGATAATTGCTACATATTGACCATACAATGTGAGTTAACTAAATTTGTTTAAGCTTTTCCAATTAAAAATAAAGAAACATCCACTGTAGCAGATGCATTTGTAAGGCATTATATTTTACGTTTTGGTCTTCCCAGTACTATAGCCACTGACAGAGGAATGGAATTCATGTCTACAACAATGGAGAAGGTATGTAAACTTCTAAGCATTAAAAAATTGTCATCAACTGCATATCATCATGAGTCTGTTGGTGCTCTGGAAAACGCACATAAAAATCTAGGTGCATTTTTAAGAATGCAGTGTGAGAATCATACAGACACATGGAGTTATTGGTTACCCTTTTGGTGCTTTTGTTTTAATAATACAGTTCACTTTGAAACAAATTACACGCCATATGAGTTAGTTTTTGGCAAACTTTGTCGCATTCCTACAAAAATGTGTGATCAAGTAGAACCTTTGTATAATGTAGACGACTATCCATTACAGTTAAAATACCGACTACAGTTAGCTCATGCCGATGCAAAAAAGAATTTATTATTAAGTAAACATAAGAGAAAACAAATGTATGACAATAGTTCTAATGCAATTCAATATCAAAAAGATGATTTAGTACTTGTGCAAAATGAAATAGGTCGAAAATTAGATCCATTGTATAACGGTCCTTTTGTAGTTGTAGAAGATTTAGGATGTAATGTTAAAATTAATTATAAAAATAAAACTAATAGAACAAGGCCATTCTATTACTAAGATAAAATTAAAAATTGTAAGTATACTACTTTATTAAATTTAATGTGAAATCAAATGAAAATAAATGTTTTTGTTTTAGTTAGAGTTTTCTATCTAAAAATTTGCTCTGTTTAAGAATGTTTTAATTATTATATATGTTATTTTAGAATAAGATATCTAAAAAAAAAATAATTATTATAGATTTTTTTTTCTTCACCCCCGGAGGTGAAGTGTGCGAATAATATGTTATGTATGTAAGCGCCTTTATTATAAATCTTAGTCTGTAAGTTGCCTTATTTGCGATGACTTGTACTCCTTAGTGTGTTGGCATTAAATAAACGGATGTAGTGAAGTAAAGTCGTTTCACTTATCTAACCCCAACATTACACGAGAAGTGGTGGACGACAAGATCTAGCATTACGGTTAGGATTGAAATTAATCTGAGTATATAGATATTGTGGAGACCTATGCTTTATCACTCCAAATAACAGAGTAGCTAGGGAAGTTGTCTACGCAAGGCCATATTCAACATCGAAGCATCGTTCAGATACGGCGTAATATGACTACGGGGCGGGACATTGTAGCAGAATCTGAAACACGCATTTTGAACACGCTGGATTTGACGCTGAGACCGCTCTAAAAGCCGCGATAGGATCATGTCACAAAGCCTAACTCTCACCTGCTCCGTTAGCAAATTTCGTATTTTATATAAAATTTTTAAACGGAAGAAACAATTTCTAACGACAGTTCCAACATGTTTTACGACTCACTGTCCATAAAACTACCCAGATTTTTAGCCTCATCTACTCTGTCTATCGCCGTACCTAACATTGTTACAATCGGATTTTGGTCAACTATCTTAGCAATTTGCGCATTTGAGCCAAAAATCATTACTTTAGATTTGGCGGGATTGAGGACGAGAGAGTTTTTGGTGGACCAATTAGCAATACTCTCAAGATCTTCGTTCATTTTTGGACCGCCTTACATATATTTTCAGGGGTATCAGATATGTATATCTGGACATCGTCGGCATAACTGTGGTATTTACAATGTTTTTACCTTGAAGAGATCAGCACTGTAAATGATAAAAAGTAGCGGACCAAGTAAAGTATCCCTGTGGGACTCCGCGATTTACAGGTCGTGGTTGAGAAAGGAAGCAAGAACCGTCATCTCTTACAAGTTTTACCCTTTGAGCCACTCCAGTAACGCCCACTCAAGTAAATATTGAACCACAATACAGACTGGTGGCCTTGAGGCCATAGTATGAAAGTTTGGAGATGAGAAGAGGCATCTCAAGACTTTCAAAGGCGCGAGAGTAGTCTAGTAAAGTTAAGCAAGTGCCACGTCCATCATCCTGTTTAGCGAGAATATTGTCGATGACATCCATCAGCGCAGTTTGAGTTCCACGGCCTGTACGAAATCCGGATTGAAATATCGGTAAAATATTATTAGCTTCAATATAACTGGACAGCTGGAAGTGTGCGGCCTTTTCCAGAACCTTCGAGAGAAAAGGTAATATGCTAATTGGTCTAAGGTCGGCTAGATCAGATGGATTATTCGTCTAAGGTATAGGAGTCACCAATGCCTCCTTCCACTGGGGAGGAAAACGGCCCGTGAGAAGAGAAGTGTTGATTATCTTCGTAATTACACTGAGAGTAGATGGAAGAGTAAGGAGAATCATATCTCTGCTGATGCCGACATGTCCAGCCGCATTTTAACTAATTGAGATTATAAATTTTGCAATGTCTTCTTCAGAAACAGATTTAAATTGAAAAATTGAATTATTAAAGCGATTTGTAGGGACACAATACGCTAAGTAAGCGTTTATTATTTCATTCCACGACGCGTTTGCATAGATCGCCAGTCGTTTGCCACCTTTGTTCAGAGTCTCGCGTGTGTCCGTAGATAGCTCCCCGTGTCGATCTGTTTGTTTGTGCATATATCGAGAACTGTAACTTGTGTGTACTTGTGAGAAATATACCAGAACTTATTTACCGAGTGTTGAACTTTACCTTCTGAATCACATAGCTTAGGCACCCGTACATCCTCTGAATACATACACGTAGCTAGGAAATAGATACAGCAAATTCCGTAATAACTTTGGAGTCAGAACTATAGAGAGAAAGCCCATAGTGTCTACAGTGACCCCGACGTGATACACTAAGAAGAGAACAACACTCCAGTGGCTTGAAGGACAAAAACGGCGGCGACTCACAACATCCACGGGGAGTACTCAGCGTGATAATATTCCTACGCAAAAGTACAGTCGGCAGAATATAAGTAAGAAGCCTTTTGATATTTTGTGAAGAGGAAAAATGGACCCACCTGCAGCACCTAGCTGCGCGAGCCAAGTGCAGCCCATAGGTTTTGACATTGCTTCAGTGTCGGTTTCATCGAGGTTACCACAATTTTGGGCAGATCAGCCCAGACATTGGTTCGTGCAGATCGAGGCTATATTGAATCCACAGCATATAAGTGACCAGAATAAATACGATTTGGCTGTCGGGAAATTATCGAAAGATGCCATTAGACAAGTTGCAGACTTATTGCTGGATCCACCAGCTACCGGAAAATTCGAGGCATTAAAGAAAAGACTTTTATCAGTATATGAAGAATCGGCTACCAGACAAATGCAGAAATTACTCAGTGAAATGGAGCTGGGGGAACAGAAACCGTCCCAGCTATTAAGAAAAATGCGAGAATTGGCTAGAGGAAAAGTGCCTGATGATACGTTACGAATTTTATGGCAGAATCACCTACCTGCAGCGGCGAGAGCAGTTTTGGCCGTGACGGACAGCAAGAATTTGGACAGCCTGGCAACCACAGCAGACACCGTTCTAGAGGCAACGCGTCCAGTCCAGATTGCAGAGGTTGGCGTATTATCAACATCAAGTTCAGCACCAAGTACGGAAAACAAACTTTTGGCGGAAATTTCAAAACTTACGTCGCGACTAGAAAACATAGAAGGAAGAAACCAACGGCAGACATGCAGTTGTAGAAGAAGAGGAAGAAGTCCATTTCATTACAACAGAAATCGCTCGCCATTGCGATCCCAGACGCCTAGACGTATGCCGAGTAGTCCAGACTGGTTGTGCAGACATCATTTTCGGTTCCGGGAGAGGGCTACGAGATGTGAATCTCCGTGCGCGTGGAAGAAGCCGTCGGAAAACTAGGACAGGGGCAAGCCGCGACGGGGATTTGTTCCATCCAGCCATCTCACCGCCTGTGCATCCAGGACTCCAACAGCGGGCTACGATTTCTCATTGATACAAGTGCTAACGTTTCAGTATTACCAGTAAAAAACTCTAGTAAAAATATAAATTGTAACTCCGAATATAAATTGTATGCAGCCAACGGTACTGGTTGCGCCAAATTGCGCTTAATAGAGATTGTCTCTGGCATAGACAAAGAGGCGGATTTTTTAATGGTGTCTATGATTGCAATGTGCGAACCCGCCGCGAGATGGCCTCGCGGAGCGGCGCGTACCCATTCAGATCCGCTCGTGCACTTTTGGTTTTGAGTCGGCGCGCGCGTGGTTGATCGCACTTGTTTTCGCATTTTTTTTGGTACCACGCTAATCTATTTAATTGCCCTTTCCGCATTACCGCAATCGGCTTATCAATCGAGCCGGCCGCTTCATTTCGGGAGTTTCAAGTGAATTCCAAATCGCTGCCCTGATAATCTCATATCTCCATCGCAACGTGAGATAACATTGATGTGTTAATTACTGTGAAATAGAAAAAAATAACTCTGGATTGTATGTGCCGTGTGCTTGGACGATCGTCAAGATAAACCCCAGGAGAAAAGAGATAGCTTCGCCATCGGATGCTTGTGGATTCGAGGAGGAGTCTTGGAGAAGTGGGCCGCCATAGTTCGAGCGTCGTTTCAAAGGTTAGTACATTGTGGTCTTAGGCATCTTTGAGAAATCCGTGTTTATCTCCTGCTAGACGACAATATCTGGGGGTTGTTTTCTGGTGATAGGCAGTTCGCATTGCCAGCGCATACGCGGACAGTTTACTTTACTACAGTTTACTATTGTCCATATTTCCTTCGAGCCGGATATTATCTATAGTTTGGTTGCTAATTGCCAGAAATATCGCCTGTACGTTGCACATACGTCTTTAAACCGCATTGTCTCGCAAATCTCGCATTTTTCGCATTTTTTTTTGTTGATAAATGAAATTAATATCAATAATCGCATTAACTCACATCGCCTAATAAGTAATTTTTCATATTTATTAGTTTATCACTAAAAATCATCGCCATTTTGTTTCGCCAATTCACAAGGGCCAAGGCTTGATTGAATGAAATTGAATGCCTATAATATATATTTTTTAATAATATTTTTTTTACGGCTTTGACATCAGCCTTTTAGCCATATTGAAAGTCTTATGTGAATTGTGACATCTGTCAAGTGACATTAACATTTCGTTCCGGGTAAATAACACATTTATTGGCGTACACATATTAAATGTTGTTTTGAAGCGAATTTAGCTTACTTTGGATTATTATTCGCTTTAATCAAATCAAATAAGTAAATACAGTCCACAAATCGCAAAAAAAACAAGTCGCTTTTCCCGCAAATAATCTATTTCGTTATTGATACGCCGTGTGGTGACGGCAGAGCAGAATACGTTTTGTCACCACCCCAGTTCTACTTCCGAGGGTGTCGTAGGAGCCGACTAAGGAAGCCTTTATGGTAGTTACCATCTACTACGGTCATTGTACGTTTGGTCAACGTGGTGATTGTCGCAAATTCCCTCTTCATTAAGGGAGGTCTTTGTCCAGCAAAATGGACTTAGGTAAGAGGTAATAGGGTACTTCGCGCTCGAATATTAATCTCGCTCGCTCGTTATTATTAATTATTAACTAAAAACCGTTGAAAGTATTTACATTAGTCCGTCTAGCTTTAAAACTTGCTTCCCCCAAAAGTGGCCACGGCAAGTTTTAAAGCTAGACGGATCACTAATAATAGTTTCAACGGCAGTTCATAAAATAATTTAAAGGGTTATCTAGTGCATGACGAAGAGCAATATGGAAATTATTACCATATTTACGAGTTAACAATTTATTTCACACTTCAAGGCCATTTGCCTATATCTTCGCCTTAAAGAGTACCTAGCATTCTGTGATAGGTTGCATACGCTTGTTAGTAATAATTATAACACTTCTTGGATTCTCTTAAAACATATAGTATTGTTACTGGTGTTACTAGTATTGTTACACCCCATAAGTTGGTGAGGCAACTGATAGAAATATTCTTTTTCTACATTTGTTTGTTGTTTTCTGTTCCAATTAGTAGTCATTATAGTATTGTTACTGGTGTTACTAGTATTGTTGTAGTACTCCCCGTGTCACTAACACTACCTGTTGGCTCGGTCACACACCACTATTGGGCGACGTGCGCTCACGCTCACTGCTCGCACGCAACTGCCGTCCCCTCCACACTACCCGTGTGTACGAGACAACGTATTCAGTGAATACAGAACACTACATCCCTTCCTTGTTATTATTTATTTATTTAATCAATTATATTCATATACATTAATTCACATACATATGATTTGATTTAACTGAATCAATTTTATTTTAACCTCATTATTTCATAATAAATCACTATTATTTAATCGTTGTCATTATCATTTTCATTTTGAATCTGTGTGTCATCTTCTTTGTTCTGAACCATCCATTCTCCTTCTACTCTTTTTAAATGGACTACATTCCTCCTCAGTTGTTGACCTGTCTCCTCATTTCTAACTAATACGTCTTCTGTTTAACCTTCAGTTCTTTCAACTACATAGGGCGTTGCCTCAAAGTTTGTAGATAATTTGTTTCCTTTCTTCATGTCCTTCGCGTAACTTAATAATTTTACATATAAGATATAAATCATAAATATAAATCATGTAAATATTTCTTATCCCCTTCATCATCAAACTATTAAAAGGCACTAAGTCGCCCTATTCTTCTACTTCCATATTATTATCTAAATTTTTGAATAAAAAAAAAATCCATTACTCTTGGTATCCTAATCCTAATCCTAACTGATATTATAAATCCGAAAGTGAGTTTGTATATTTGTTTGTTGGTTTGTTTGTTTGTTACTTCTTCACGCTTTATCTAACGAACCAATCATCTTAAAAATTCGCATACACATATATTATATTAGGTTTATTTCACAAAAACGGCACTAGTATCGATGAAGACTAAAGAAACACATAGTTAGGAGTACTGAGAAGGACACAGGGTACCTTTCATCACGAAAAAGAAATGTTCCCGTGGGATTTGGGATACGCGAGTGAAGCCGCGGGCAAAAACTAGTATACGATAAAGATGACTTCGTGCGTCTCTTTTTATTTAAACCAGTACTTGAGCCGTCTTTATATGTAATTTCTCCAGATCCAATACTAACTACAGGCTTCACCCGAAACTCTCTGTCGTTAAGTTCTACTTCCATTGGAGTACTCGACAAACTGAGTACTCGTCAGACTGAGCACTCGACAGACCCTCCCCAACGAAAAAGAAGTGTCACTTGACGGATCGACCGGCTATTCCAATAAATCCTCTAACAGAAACTGTGGTCTTATTAACCATTTCTTCAGTTTCTCCCTTGGTTAAAATCTGTTAGGATATATAAAACTTTCATTTCTTTGTTTTTCTCCTAATTACCTATATATTAGGTACCTTTGATACGAGTGGTATCAAAAGTTTGAGTAATATCAGCCAATCACAATCTAACTATCCATCTAGAGAATCTGTTCCACTATTTCGCCTTTCAGCGATTCTTTAACGTACTGGATTAAACAATGACTTATAAGAGATATGATCTATCTACCTGTAGTAATCTATATCATCACGCACTTCCGCGTCTGAAGATACTTTCAAGAATCGCGCTAACAGACGCAACAAAAGCGTAGACGAGTATAGCAGAAACATTCAGAAATGTCACGGAAAACAACGGAATCTCTAGACTTACTATTCCTTTATGCCTAGGCTACATAAATCATGTCAGACGTACTGCATGCAAACAGGCATTGTCGAGGCAACTGCTAAAGGAATTGACTACAGATATAAAGGAGAAATACTGCTCGACGATGGAAGTATAAGGTCTTACTTTACAAAGGCTTTCGCAAAGAAATTCATCATAGTACCCTTACACTATAGTAATCTGACTATATTTACTTTTGTACCAACACATCTCACGAACTTACGGTTCACGAAGTAGAAAGTCCCTAAGTCAAAGTACAGATGGTAACATAATCCGGTGAAATTGTTTCAATTGATGTCAACACTCTCTCTGTTATAGCACGAAGTGTACCATTCCTGGGACTTGGCAGTATACTATTAAATCCATAATACAAGTTGGCTGATGATGGATCCTTCGGTCATAGAATATACCTTCTAAATTACTGTTTCAAAACAACTAGATGACTACTAATCCTCTTTATTATGGCCCGAGGAAAATCAAGTCAAAGTAAGTTATTTCATGGTAAACATCAAATTTGAGTGGATTCCCGGTGGGAAAACAGAAATAGAACTAAACAACAACTTAGGAATCGCAACCTATTTATTGTCAGAGTAACATAGACATAGGCAGAAGTAAACTTGATTTATCAATAGAAGACGAGACTTGAAAGAACTATAGGAATCGAAAACAATTGACATTGTGGTTCGTTTTGCGTAATAGGCATAAGTACTTAAACCTCTTTTTTTAATGGTTACGTTTTGATTCTACTCCTTTAATTATTTTTAAGTTCCTTTTTTGTCTCTGGGGGTTACTCCATGAAATAATACGATAGTTACCCAATAGTGACGCCCTATTTCTATGTCAGACCAACTTAGACTATCATTATGTATTAACGCTCAATGCTGTTTGACACCAAAACGCGGATACGCAGTAACACGCGTCTCGCTTACCAATCTTAGAGCAACCCTCCTAGTTTCTTGAGTTTGAGGCTCAACTGTTACGCTATCCATGATAATAGTTCTTAGGTCCATACTCATCAGGTTATCTTCTAAACCTCGTGTCATTAAATCCTTAGCTGATGTGTAGAGTTTCGGAAGTATAGTTACGGACTAAGCAATCTTTTAGGTATCAGATAGTCTAAAAGATTCTATAACCTTTGTATGGAAATCGACTCTTAAGTCTTAATAATAGTAATGAACAACGTTAAATAACCTTAAATCAACTTCTTGAGTGCAAAAGTGCGTAGCTAGTTTCTGCATTTTGGACTTTTCTGAGAGTGCCCACAAACCTATAGTTTAAACCTCAGAACCTTTAACTACCTTCATAGAACCTAAATATAACCATAACAGTTAGTGTTCAACTTTATTTCTCATACTCAATTCACTTACTGAGAAATCACAATATTTACATAATAGTACGATGGGCGTGCTTTTGCAAACAATAAAATCCAACAGCTTTGACACAATTATGAAGTTCTATAAAACATAAATATTAAGTGGGCAGAACCAATGAGTGACGTAGTCGCTCGTCATCGATCGCGTACCACGATCTCTCCAGGCAATACATTATGAATGTTTATTTTAGATGTGTCAGCGTTGCAATGTAAAGCTTGCAATTTTAAATAATCTTTCTTTAACGTCAATATTATTATTATAAACTTAGACAACAGCTTTAAAATTTTAATTGATAAATCCTTGATTTAACTCTATGAAAACTTATAACCTCTTTGGATTGACGGTTATCAATATATTCCAGTAATGTCAGGCTTTAAATTGTCTCCATGTAATAATTTATTTATCATGGAGAAGAATAACAACTTTATTTATAAATGGCTATCAATAAATCTCATGATAGCTTACAACCATGATAGTGTACTGAATTCAAGCTGCTCAACACACGCGTAAAATTAAACAGCCTGCTTAAGTCAAAGAAAATGAAAAATATTTTATTTTGTCTCACTAGGAAAGTATATTTCTATCTTTAAATACAATAGATGTCCGATTTAACCTTTCCACAATACCAATAGTTAAAAGTTCCTAGTGGTAGCAAAGTATGACCTGTAGGTCATCTCATAAAGCTAGTAAAAACTACAAGGCTGCTCTTGCAGCATCACGGCTACCGTTAGTAGTTGTCTGTTCCAAACTCACAAGTTACTAAAACTACTACTGAGTACCACGGGTACTATAGACGTAATTTTCAAAACACTTCAACGCTTTGAAGTCGTGAGGACAACTAAACTTACTTTAGAATGTCTCTAAAGCTTAAGAGTAATCATTATGGAATTCAATTAAGTCTTCAGCTTAAAATAATGCTTTAAAGGTTATGGTTTTAACCCGAAAGACGTAACTTCTTTGTTTGGATAAGTTATTTTCAACTCTCAGGTTTGAGATAGGTCTCAAAACAGTTCAGAAACTGTTTCAATCTTTTACAATTTTGCAGTTAAGCTACAGTCAAAATCTAACGTCTAGACCTCATTTCGCATCACGCAAACCTTTCTAGAACTCGCTTAGGAGTCTACATATTATCCAGTCATACGGGCTATCGTACTGACCCTTAACATGGACTGTCATATTGTCCAATCGCAAAGGCTCTCATATTGCCTAGTCACATGGACTATCATATTGTCCAACCACATAGGCTATCGAATTGCCCGGTCACATGGACTATCATATTGTCCAACACACACATAAGCTGTCTACTTTTCACTCGCACGGACTATCATATTGTCCAATCACATAGGCTGTCTTATTGCCCTCTAAAATATTTGCATTATGTATCAGTATAGGCTATTATATTGCCAACACACAACAAGTTGCGCTGTCATTTTAGACACTTAGAAATGCCATGACCCATACAGCTTCGTTGACGGCCTTTCCTATTGGCCTAACAGGTTATAAATTCTTATCATTTTAAATTAAACTGCCTTCACACACACAACTCGTATGATTCACAATTTCATGTTGGCTCATACTGCCTTCACACACACGACTCGTATGATTCACAATTTCATGTCGGCTCATACTGCCTTCACACACAACTCGTATGATTCACAATTTCATGTTGGCTCATACTGCCTTCACACACACAACTCGTATGATTCACAATTTCATGTTGGCTCATACTGCCTTCACACACACAACTCGTATGATTCACAATTTCATGTCGGCTCATACTGCCTTCACACACAGCTCGTATGATTCACAATTTCATGTCGGCTCATACTGCCTTCACACACAACTCGTATGATTCACAATTTCATGTTGGCTCATACTGCCTTCACACACACAACTCGTATGATTCACAATTTCATGTCGGCTCATACTGCCTTCACACACAACTCGTATGATTCACAATTTCATGTTGGCTCATACTGCCTTCACACACCTACGGTCTTTTATATGTATCCTTTAACATTGACGCTCTTACATCAGTTTTGAATAAGTAGGAGTGCATTACATAAGTTTATGCATGTTTGTCAAGTACGAATAACTCAGAAAACCATCTTGACTATAATTTCTACAGACGTGGGAAGCACCCGGTTTCAAATAATATGGAATTATAATTAAAGTGTTTTAGTACGCTTAATTAGGCATCAATTTATAATTGCCAATAAATTAAACATCAGACACACAATAATAATTAATATGTAGGTATCTTGTAAAATATTTATTTTAGATTAGAAACAAACATCAGTTATCTATTTTAAGGTCTATTTTTCATCAATAGTTTATTTTTATTCCCCCTTTTTTATTTTGCAAATTAACATATCTTTTTTATTTATTTAATATTATTAACTGACGTGATATTCATAAAATTAATACATAATTTAATAATAAATAAATGAATTACTTTATTTTATTTCATTTCTTTTTTTTACAAATAACAATTTTATTTTTTTATTCTATTTATTAACTATGATTTCCTCCCTTTTTTGTAATCATAATAATCTAATCAAGTCTAGTATGGTGAAATTATGTATTAATTCCACTAACCTTTGTTCTCGTCGCCACATGTAGTACTCCCCGTGTCACTAACACTACCTGTTGGCTCGGTCACACACCAGTATTGGGCGACGTGCGCTCACGCTCACTGCTCGCACGCAACTGCCGTCCCCTCCACACTACCCGTGTGTACGAGACAACGTATTCAGTGAATACAGAACACTACAATTGTTACACCCCATAAGTTGGTGAGGCAACTGATAGAAATATTCTTTTTCTACATTTGTTTGTTGTTTTCTGTTCCAATTAGTAGTCATGGGTGATGAAATTCAACTGAAATTATACATCGCTAAACGCGATAGCTATTTCGCTCGCCTTCAGTCAATTTATGATTTGTCGAAGTCGCTTAATACTGATCGAGACCGTAGAAGTTTTCTAGCGAAGGCAAAAAAAGTAGATTCCTTACGTGCTGACATGGTCACAGCTTTAGACAATATTAATTCAATATCGCTTGAACTAAAGTCAACACATGTAGTTAATTTTAGCGCTTTGGAGTCATTCGATGACTTGGCTGATGAAATTGAAGCCACGGTTAGTTCTCTAACTGAGAAATCGGAATCTAAATCCGCCCCTAGTGGGAGTTCTGGGAACCAAGCCCCCCACATTAAGGTACCGCGTATTGAATTACCTAGCTTTGACGGTGACATTGAAAATTTTCGATATTTTTATGAAACATTTAAACGTGTAATTCACACTAATTCTGAATTATCCGATGGAGATCGGATTCACTATCTTTTGCGTTGCCTTAAGGGACGGGCTCTTAATATAGCGTCAGGAATCACTCCATCCGCGGAGAATTATCCAGTGGTATGGAATGCGCTTATCGCTAAGTATTTAGATAGCAGAGCGCTCGCAGTTAAATACCTAAACCAGTTATTTTCGCTAAAACTAACTGGCGCGCCCACCCCCGCTAATGTAGAAAAAGAATTTGATAAATTTACGGCTATAATTGCTGGTCTTAAACAATTAAAAATAGACAATTTAGCCGATTTTATTTTCACGCATCTGGGTCTTAAGTTAATAGATTCCGACATGGCTAAACAATATGAAATGTCACTTTGCTTTAAAGAGAATCCACAGAATGTTGACTACGAGTACTTTATTAAATTTATTCGCGAACAAATTAAAATTTTATATCGCACTTCTCAGACTCAACCCGCCGCTCGTGGCCCTACCTCTCTTAACCCCGCTACCAGTAGTAAATACTCACACTCATCATCTTTTAAGGTGACACATGCACACGTGTCAACCAACGCTAATTGTTCACTTTGCAAAACGGTTCATAACTATTTGTTCCAATGTAGTGAGTTTAAAAAGATGACCGCTACCGATAGATATAAATTTATAAAAGATAAAAAAATTGTGTATTAATTTTTGAGTAACCAACATATGGTATCCAAGTGTCAGTCGACAAATACATGCAAGGAATGTCATGCCAAGCATCATTCCCTTTTACATTTCAATTCTTCGCGCGCCTCACCGACTGATTCTACCGTAATGCGCGGTTCGACCAGGTCCACCGTAACTTCCCCAAAAACTTCACATGAGGACATAAGCTCTCAATCTACGTCGTCTTCCGTAACGGATAAGGTTGCCTTATGTACCCATTCCGCGATAAGTAACCCTACGCGTACCACAGAGGTGCTCGCTACAGCTAAAATCGTTGTAATAAACAACAAAGGAAAGGATGTAGTCGTTAGGTGTTTGCTAGACCCTGGGTCGCAAAAGAATTACATAACGTCTCGCTGTTGTCGCATGTTAGGTATGCCTGTTCGGGCAGATAGCGTAAAGTCCGTTAAGGGAATTGGTAATACTTGTCAATCTGTTCGCGGTTCAGTTAATTTCACGTTTTGTTCACGTTTTAGCTCACAGCCCAAATACCGCATAAACGCTTTAGTATTGGATCAGATAACAGGGCAGCTGCCTTCGTGTAGTATCAATATGAATGACATTCGTCATATTGACCCTGGTTTGCTCGCTGACGACACATGGGGTGTACCTGGGAATATAGATGTGTTGCTAGGTGCCACTCTTTTCGCTAAATTGTTGCGACCAGGTCACATCACTGATGTACCTGGGTGTCCTGACGCTTTAGACACCGCATTGGGCTATGTACTTATGGGACAGGGACCGATTGTTGAACCACACAGTAACACTTTGTCATTTTTCTCTTCGCAAAGAATTTATTTTCAAAAAATATGACATTTCTAGCTTTGACCAAATTAGCTGGACACGAAGGATCAAGTAGCCTGTATCCTTTCGTTTCCTCACAATATCCGACAAAAATATATGGTTTTGTCTTTGGATCAAGTTTCTTTCTTATGTGAGTAACGGCATGAGCAAGACAACCGAAAATATGTAAATGAGCGAGGTTCACCTTTTTGTTAGTCCACTTCTCTTCTGGAGTGACCCCCATGACCGCCTTGGTTGGGGTCCTGTTCTTCAGGTAAACAGCAGTGTTGACTGCCTCAGCCCAAAACTTGCTATCCAATCCAGCATCCTGAATCATGCAGCGTGCTTTCTCCAACACTGTTCGATTGGCTCGCTCCACGGTACCATTTTGCTGCGAGGAATGCGGGACCATGGTCTGGTGTCGGATGCCATGCTGCTTCAGGAATGCCTGTAATTTTGAATTTACATATTCACCTCCATTGTTACTTCTTAAAACTTTAATTTTCTTATTAGTTTGATTTTCAACTAAAGCTTTAAAGACTTTAAAATTCTCAAAAACTTCATCTTTCGACTTAAGAAAGTAAACAAAAGTTTTTCTAGTAAAATCATCTATGAATAATAGAAAATACTTTGCTCCACTGAATGATTTTGTAGGCATAGGCCCGCAAAGATCGGTGTGCACTAACCCTAGCACTTCAGTAGCCCTGGTGTGTGATTTCTTAGGAAACGGAAATTTGCTTTGTTTACCCTCAACACAAGCGAGGCAAGGAATGTAGTTTTCTGAATTATAATAAATGCCAGTAACCATACCTTGTTTTAAAAGTGCCATACTCCTGGAGTTGAGGTGTCCCAGACGACGATGCCAGACTTGTTGAGACCCTGCAGTCACTTGCTCGTCAACGGATGACTGAACCTCTGGCCCTGGAACTGCTATCACCTCCTGAGTTTTTCCACAGCTAGTCTCCTTCGACACAACTACCTGACAACTCATCTTTTTGAACGGAAGCCGAGACATGGTGACTAATTGATATACACCATCCCTAAGTGAAGCCGTAGCAACAATGGTTCTATTATCAAAAACTTCACATTTTTTATCTTTAAAACTAACACTGTAACCTTTACCTACGAGTGTGCTTACTGACAGTAAGTTGGCAGACAAATTTGGCACATAGTACACATTACCTATTGTCTTTACACAGTTTTTCAAACACACTTGTACATTACCGCGACCTGCAGTCTGTAGTTTTTCACCATTCGCTACACTCACAGTCTTAGGTTTCTCCGTCACAAAGTCCTGGATGATATCTGTGCGATTTGCACAAGGATTTTATTGGATGGACTGTATGATAGGGAAAATAAAATAATGTTACAATGAAAGGTATTCGTTTTCCTTCTATAGCAAAGATAAGTAAGAGATTCTCCACTAACCTGCAAGCTATCACTCACGACGAATCCTCTCTGCTTGGGCGCACGGCGCTGGGCTTCGCCAACTCGAAGACTGTTGATGTAGGGTTCTTAGCAGCAAAACGTTCACTACCAGGATTATTGAATTATCATCACGACGGGTGGCAACGTCCAACCCTTATGCGGTCCCGATGACAAGTGGCTGTCATCCTTACTTAAATTCATACATGAAGAATCGCCTGGTCAATTAGTGGAGCAATGTTGTGTTTACTTACATTACTATACAAAGATCGAACAAACCCCTCACCGAAATCATTGTGATGATTTCCAATCTAAGAATTATCAAGTGAAAGGCATGAGTGAAACTTTAAACTTACGAAATTTTACTTTAACTACGTACATCTAGAAAAAATTAATACTAGGAACTAAATCTATGGAAAGAAAAGTGTAACTAAGTATAACTAATTTGCACAAGGCAAGGGACAAATTTTATTGACAGGTCTTTTGAATAGACCGTTCTGTGTGCGTACAGTCACGACACGTACAATGTTGTCAACTCCAGGGTGTACCTCTTCTATTCTACCTCGAGGCCATTGTAATGGCCGAGTGAGATTGGATTTTAATAATACCAAGTCTCCTACTTTTACATTACGAGGTGATGTAAACCATTTTTCTCTCTGCTAAAGGGTGTGAAGGTAGTCATTTGACCACCTCTTCCAGAAAGCCTGTGAAACTTTCTGAATTGATTGCCAACGTGACAATCTATTCATAGGCACATCAGAAACATCATGCTCCGGAACGGCGAGCAAGTTTTGTCCTATTAGAAAATGTCCGGCGGTCAATACGTCAAATTCGTTCGGATTATCTGACAACGAACATAGAGGGCGCGAGTTCATTATTGCCTTATTTTGCAAAAAATTGTTGTTAATTCCTCATACGTAAGGATACGATCTCCTACAGTACGATACAAATGATGTTTGGCTGATTTTATGCCAGCTTCCCAGAGACCTCCCATGGAAGCCGCATTAGCTGGATTATTGCGCCATTCTACCGAACGCGATGACAACATGTCCAATATTTTGTCATTATTGTCTTGATTAGAGAAGAATTTACCTACTTCCTTTAAATGTTTCGCGGCTGATATGAAATTCGTGCCACAATCCGAATATAATGTTCTACAAAGACCGCGTCGGGCTACAAATCGATCAAAGGCTGCTAAAAAGCAGTCACACGACAAGTCAGTTAATATCTCTAAATGAACTGCTTTTGTTGAAAAGCAGATAAATAAGCAAAGGTACGCCTTATATGTTTTAGCATTGCGACGAATGCTTTCTTTTACGATGAAAGGACCGCCTATGTCGCAACCAACATTATTATAAACTTTATCAGGTTTTATTCTCTGTGCGGGCAATGAAGCCATGACCGGCTGCACTACAGGCGGACGAATTTTGAAGCATTGAAGGCATTTTGATAAAACGGAACGAATAATGCTACAAGCATTTATTATCCAATAATTTCTACACAATATTCCTTGTAAAGTGCGCGGACCAACGTGTAAATAAATTTTGTGATAATATTCAATAAAAATTTTAGTCACGTGACATTTTTTCGGCAGCAATACAGGATGTTTTGTGTTGTAAGGTAGGTCGGATTGTAAAATTCGACCCCCCACCCTGAGGAAATTGTGTGAATCGATAAAAGGTGAAAGTTTATGTAAAGAGGCTGCGTAGCCCTTTTTATTTAAAGTATTAATTTCAGAGCTAAAATGATTAGACTGAATGACACAAATAATAGCATCATGACTTTGTTTTAATTCAGGGGTACAAAGCGGACCTACAGTACGTTCTGATTTTTTTCAATTTTAAATTGTTTATGAAACGACAACACCAGCCGATAACACGTTGCAATTTATTAAAAGATGAAAACGTTTCAAATTTATGCTCAATGTCATTTATAAAATGACTTCTTTTATCGTCACAGAAATTAAAACAAAATGTGTCCGAATTAGACTTTAGTTCCGGTACCTTAGTTTCGTCTTTTACGTAAAATGAAGATTTTGGCCAATTTTTTAGATCACCTGTAGCCATGACGGATCTGTGATCCACTCTAAAGATGAGTCAACAAATTGACTTGGTAAGGTACCACGCGAGCAGATATCTGCTGCATTGTTTTCACTGTTTACGTGATACCAACAGTTTGGTGCAATGACCTCTATAATTTGTGAAACTCTATTTGAAACAAAGGTTTTTAGTTTGTACGGAGGCGTACATAACCATGACAATACGACACTTGAATCGCTAAGTGCATATATCGTGCACTGAAAATCTTTTAAATTTTGTACGACAAAACTTATAAGTTTAGACAACAGCACGGCTGCCATTAATTCCAGACGAGGAATTCACAGAACGGTTTCAAAGGTGCAACCTTAGATTTGCTCATTAACAATCTGATTTTTACGTTTCCATTTCTGTCAATGCTACGCATATAAATGCATGCTGCATAGCCACGTGATGACGCATCGCAAAATCCTACCAGCTGTACACTGTGGAAATTATGAATTAACAGGTGCCTTTCGATTCGCAAGTTTGCTAACAAGGGTAACTCGTTAATGAATTTATCCCAATTGTTTTGCAATTCGATAGGTAATTTATCGTCCCAGCCTAAGCTAAGTTTCCAAATATCTTGCATAATGCATTTTGCGACAAAAGTGCAAGGACTAATCAAACCTACGGGATCGTAGATACTAGCTAATAATTTTAGAACTGAGCGTTTTGTTGACAGAGTGTCTTTGTAATTATAATTAAAGGAAAAACAGTCGCACGAGGGTAACCATGTTAAACCCAAAACTTTAAAGGATAACAATAACGTATTGTCTTTAAAATCTATTTTTGATACTTGATCTTCTTGCATTCTAGAAAGTAATTCAGGTTTGTTACTTGACCATTTCTTCAGTTCAAATCCGCCACTTTTAAGCAGTGTTGTCAACTGATCTTGTAACGTACAAGCAGCAGCGACTTCCTGACAGGACCACAACGCGTCGTCTACATAAAATCCTTGTTTAATTATTTCTGAGGCCGCGACGTGTGCGTTATCACGCGCCAGCTGATGAAGTGTGCGTATTGCAACGAACGGTGCGCTTCGCAAGCCGTATGTATTTGTTTTCAACTCGTAAACACGGACTGATTCGGTAGGGCTGTCGCGTCAAAGAATATGTTGATATTTACGATCAGCGGGATCTATGAGAACTGCACGATACGTTTTTGATACGTCGGCCGTGAAACAAACATCATAAAGCCTAAAGTTTAAAATTATTTTTGTTAATTCTGACAATAATTTTGGGCCTGTCAAAAGTATATCGTTAAGGGATAAATCATTATCAGATGGCGACGCACCATCGAAAACAACTCTTAACGGTGTAGTAGTACTTGACGGACGTAGAACAAAATTATGTGGAATTAAATATTTAGAAGGTTCGGAACCCTTGTATACTTCCATATGGTCAAGTGACTCATACTCTTTCATGAAATCGCAATAGGCCTTACGAAGGTCTGGCGATCGAGCGAGACGGCGCTCAATTTGAGTGAGTCGCTTGAATGCGACTTCATAAGAATTTCCTAATTCTTTATGATCAGGGTTTAATATAATTGGTGAAACATATCTACCTGTTTCATCACGGTAATGTTTTTCTGAATATATTTTTTCTGCTAACTCCTCAGAAGGACTTAATGGAACTTCGCACGGCTCAGATTCCACCTCCCAAAAACGTTTAAGAGTGTCACTAAGGAGATTATCTTCTACAGTGTACGACACTAAAGAAGTCGTGTATTGAGACACGCTGACGTCACGGACGTCGTTGCACGAAAACTCTATTGACAGATTTCTAGCTATCACATAGCCAAACACACTGCTTAACGCTGCAGGTGTGTCAGCACTGAATATAAACTTTTTTCCGTCATAAATGTGAGTAAAAATATCCCCACCTAAAATCATGTCAATTTGACATTTTTTATGAAATTGTGGATCGGCTAAAAACAATTGACTGTATTCATTTACGATTTTTTCAGGTATTTCTACAGTAGGTAATTCGCAAGGTAATTTTGGCAAAATAACAACGTCAATACTAAAAATTGAGTCATTATTATGTCGCGGTTTAATGGCACACGACGCCATTCCATGATTTTTTACGCTTTCACCAGCAAGACTAAATATATTGAAAGGACATTTACGTTGACAACCCTAGGCGTTGTAAACATGCGCTTGACATGAAATTTGACTGGGCGCCTGAATCGATTAAAACGCGGCACAACTGATAACAGCCATATGCATCCTTTACGTGAACGATCGCGGTACCCAAGATCACTTGGTTATATAGAATAGAATAGAATAAAACTTTATTTGAATTGAATTATATACCAGCGCGGATGACTTATGATGAGAATGACTATTTGTCGCGGCGCTCGACAGAACCGGTTCGGCCGTGGTGTCAGAAGTAATTGCTATGTGCGTAGACTCGCTTTGAGCAGGTGTCTCTAAATGCAACAGTGAGTTGTGTGCCCGTTTGCAAACAAAACACCTAAACTCACTCTTACAAGCGCTGACATGATGGTTAGGCTTTAAAGAATTATGACACAACTTTAATTCATTAGCACGGCTAATTCTCTGTTCACTGGACAATTTACGAAATTGTTCACACCTGAAAATCATGTGATTTGCTCCACAATGCACACAAATAATTCCCTTTGGATTGGAACTTGACGTTGAAGCGTTTGAATAATGTTTACTAGAGTTTTTATTTAATTTAATTATTTTTTGTTGTTGCGTATTGTTACATATGTTTGAATAAGATGCTGAATGATCCAAAACCTTAATTTGATTTTGAATAAATGACATAAGGTCTAAAAACGTAGGAATAGAATTTTGATCTACATTTTGCTCAAATAATTTACGACTCTGTGGATCAAGCGCTTTAAGTGCAATATGGCATAACACATAACTGCTTAAATCAATGATTTTTAATGCTTCGATTGCCTTATAAGAATGCTCAAATGTTTCAACAAACATATTTAAATGAATAGATGATTCTTTCGTCAAGGGAGTAAAATTTAACATTTTATCCAAATACCTACCAACCAACATTCGACTATCTTGGTATTTTTTCAATAGGCTTTGCCAAACTAAATCATAGTTATCAGCAGTTATCGGAACGCTTTTGACAATATTTAACGCCGAACCTGAAGTGCATGACAGTAAATAATGGAACTTATCTATTTTTGGAATACTTGGTTGATTATGTACCAAAGAACAAAATGTTTCATAAAATGTAGTAAAATTTTCGATATTTCCGTCGAAAGAAAATAATTCTAATTTCGGAAGACGTGGTCGCCATTCCATGGCGGGACCTTTGACCTTCACACGCTCAACAGAGGATTGAAGTTTCGATGCAGACAATTTAGCACGAAAAAACAAGTCATCGAAACTCTTGAGTTCTTGGCTTCTTAAGGAAGCCGATGGTTTAGATTTAATTTCATATTGAAATATTTCAAAGATGTGTTACGATACCCTAAACCTATCTTATCGTTAAGTACATACTCATTAATTAAGTATTTTGTTTAGTTATAGATCTAGAACTTTGTATTTCTCCTTATGTTATTCTTGAAACCAATTAGCTAATTATTTGTTTTAATGTATTAAGTTTACCATTCCCACTCCCACTCCTGACCTACTGTCCCTTTATAAACCCAATCCTTGAAACCTTTTGGACAGTTAAGATTTGTATTCCTTTAAGTTAACCTGTAGTTATTAAATAAAATATTTTTTTAAAAACAAGTTGTGTTGCTGCCCCGTAACAATTTGGCGCAGTCAGGTAGGATACGCGAGTGAAGTCGAAACAAAACGCGCGCACTGTCACGTGAAGGAAGCACATCGCCTAGTGAAGACGTCGCCGCGGTAGCCGAAGGCTTTTGAAAAGTTTCGCCGGACCATGCAGTCTCCTCTACTGTTACTGTGGTAAGTGGCATTACTTGTTTTGCTCAGTTTCTTTCCCATATCTTCCACATTCCCATTTACCAATCTCGTATTTTATTATATATATTTCTACATCTATTTTCCTAAAATGACTCCACCAATCAAATTTGAAGAAATCTCTCAAGAACAATCTAATTCCATAAATACGCTCATAAAATTAATTCCTCCTTTCGACACTTCTAATCCACAAGATGTATACAAATTCATTAGATCTTGCAATTCCGCGTTCGATTTAGCAAAAGAAGATCAATATCCTATTCTCCTAGTATTTGCTCTAAATAATATTACAGGCATAAACGCTGCAGATGTACATTGCAGGAAATTTCAAACTTGGACCAATTTAAGAGAATTTCTAATAGATAAATTTTCTAACACAAAAACATTAACACATCTTACACTAGAACTACAGTCCATGTTCCAAAAACCAGGAGAGAGCCTAACTGAATATTACCATCGCGTTGATTTATGCAGAAGCAAAATTATCGAAAAATTAAATATAGAAGTAACTGATAACACATTGATAGGAAGGCTAGCATCAACAGAAGAGACAGCATTAAGCGTTTTTATAAATGGGCTATCCTCAGATATTGGCATTATGCTTAGAACTAAAGGATTTTCGAACCTAAACGAAGCAGGGAATTATGCAAAACAGGAGGATAAGATCCGAGCCATGATTAATGCTCGCCAATCATTGTTTAGGAATTCTGTTAATCAGAATGTGAGCCGCCTAAACCGTCCAAATCCCGTGCGACCCCAATTAAATTCCAGTTCTACCAGGCCTCAACACAATTATTCACTTAGACCCCAATACAGTGTCCCTTCGAGACCTCAGGTCCTCCCAACCGACCCTAAAATTTGTAATTACTGCAAAAATCCCGGGCACGTCATTGCCGAATGCCGTAAGCGCGCTTTTAATAACCAAAGAAATTCTACTACAACACAGCGCGCATTACCAGCGCCTAATAACCCTCCAATACATCATTTAAACTCACAGGCGGCCGTAGAGACGGGCACATCCACGGGAACCGCTTTTGTACCCTTATCGGCTACCCCCACACAGACATCGACGACGCACTACCTAGATACAATGAGTTCAACAAGCCTAGACCTAATTCAGTTCCAATAAGACAACATTCTATTAATTTAAACAAAAAAAAATATTGCGATGCCTCCACACAAACTCAGTCAGTCTATCGAAGACAAACTGTGGATGCATCAACCCAAACTATTGACTTTCCAAAATTTGAACTAACTCTCAAATCTCAAATAAGAACCCACGAACAGGGTAGCCAGCCCCAAACACTCGGTTCTCCAAAATCAAAAAAAAAATTTACATCAAAATATTCTAAATCAAAACCTAAAACTAAATCTAACCCAAAACTTAAATCTTAATAATAATATCTCCTCTTTAAATGATGTTCCACCTGAAAATCTCCTACATTGTACCTTCCAGGTAGAAAACAAGCCAGTTACTCTTCTTATAGATACTGGAGCTGGAATTTCAATAATTAAACCTGAAAAGATAGGTACAGTCTCAATTGATGTCAATGATCTTGTTTCGATTGTAGGAATATCCGGTGGTACATCTTCCATCCCTAGCTTGGGAACAGCAGAAATATCGCTCGATAATCTATTAAAACATAAATTCCACGTAGCTAATATAAACATTAAAGCAGATGGTATATTAGGCAACGATTTCCTTAGTAAATTTAACTGCGATATTTATGTAAAATCCAAAACAATGAGAATAAAAAATAAATCTTACAAACTCCATTTCATAAGCAATAAAAGCGAAATAAATACTAGTAAACAATTATTAAATGGCCGCTCAGAAACCGTTATCACTTGCAAAACAAACAGCATTAGTTCCGGGGAAGCGATTATCGAAAAACAAAATTTGGATGATGATATTGTCATCCCCAACGCATTAGTAACTGTTGTAAACAATACATTCAATATTACTTGTGTAAATACAAACAAGAATGATAAACAAATTGACATTCCCATTGTAGAAGCTATTCCCTATGAACCCTCATTAAGTAATGAACGCACGGTAGAAATAAACAACTTTAATAGCCAAAGTTTAACTGATAGACAAAGTCACGTTCTCAGCCTCATCAGGCGAGACCATTTAAATGAAGAAGAATCTAGATCCCTAGATAAAACAGTTTTAGAATATTCAGATATTTTTTATATAGAAGGTGACCCCTTAACATTTAGCAATCATACAAAACATAGCATACCTACTACCTCTAATGTTCCCATTCATACGAAAACTTATCGCTTTCCACAAATACACGAAAATGAAGTTAAATCACAAGTCAAGAAAATGCTCGATCAAGATATTATACAACCCAGTTCTTCACCCTGGAGTAGCCCCATTTGGGTGGTTCCAAAAAAACTCGACGCATCGGGAAAACAAAAATGGCGCTTAGTCATCGATTATCGTAAATTAAACGAAGTCACAGTAGGTGATACTTACCCACTTCTCAACATTACAGATATTCTAGATAAGTTAGGACATTCTCAGTACTTTACCACTCTAGATCTCGCGTCAGGATTTCATCAATTAGAAGTAGAACCAGAAGATATACCTAAAACTGCTTTTAGCACGCCCTATGGCCATTATGAATATAAAAGAATGCCTTTTGGCCTAAAAAATGCTCCCGCTACCTTCCAACGGGTTATGGATTCCGTACTCTGTGGATTACAAGGCGAAAGATGCTTTGTTTATCTTGATGATATAGTCGTTTTTGCCTCCAGCCTCCAAGAACACCAGCAAAAACTCGAAGAAGTTTTCTCTCGCCTCAGAAAATACTAACTTAAAGTTCAACCTGACAAGTGTGAGTTCCTTAGACGCGAGGTAGCATATCTAGGACATATTATCTCCAACGAAGGTGTAAAACCCAACCCAGATAAAATAAAAGCTGTAAAAGAATTTCCAACTCCCAAATCATGCAAAGATATTAAAGCTTTCCTAGGCCTAACAGGGTATTATCGTCGCTTCATTCCAAACTTTAGCAAAATCACGAAACCTTTAACTTCGCTACTAAAAAAGGACGTTCCTTTCATATGGGGTGAGACACAACAAACAGCATTTGACGAATGTAAACAATTGTTAACAAATCCCCCAATACTTCAATATCCTGATTTCACAAAAGAATTCATACTGACTACCGATGCTTCTATACATGCGATAGGTCCCATACTATCACAAGGTGAAATAGGCAAAGATCTACCAATCGCGTACGCCTCACGTACACTAAATAAAGCTGAGTCTAATTATTCTACTATAGAAAGAGAATTATTAGCCATTGTATGGGCGGTAAAACACTTCCGACCCTACCTATTTGGTAGAAAGTTTAAAATTGTTACGGATCATAAACCTCTAACTTGGCTTTTCTCTATAAAGGACCCAGGTAGTCGTTTAGTCCGTTGGCGGTTAAAACTCGAGGAATTCGAATATGAAATAGTTTACAAGGCTGGTAAAAATAATACTAACGCAGACGCGCTCTCACGACCTCCAGTTCTCAACACAAATTTTATCGACTTAACTAGTGACGAAGAAATTATGACTCCTAGAACAAATGACCCTAACGATGACTACTTAGAAATAAATTATCGATATTTCCAAGAACAAACTTCACATAAATTAGACACTCCAAACTTACAGGAATCTCCAGATCGCCTCTTAGACGAACGTCATAAAAACATCCTCATTCCTATTTCATGTGAACTCTCCGATAAAAACGACCTTTTCAACGAAGGTATTTCCATGTGCTCTCAAGTGGAACCATATCTGGAAAAATCGAGAACACTTTACGACGTTGATCTATTAGTGTCAGACAAAAAACAAAATATGTTTTTCGGGTGTTCAAGACCAACACATCTCGACCCTTGGGATTCCGAGAGCTACTTCAAAACCCTCCTTAATTGCCTGCAAAATCATGCTTTGCCAGATCTCTACATTCCTAATCTGAAAAATGACCCTACTTGCAAAATGCAGGGTAATGAGCAACTACGTATCACAGCCTTCTTAGCAGATATGTATAACTGTAAAATAACTATATGTGAAAATAAAGTCAAATATCCGACACCTGAAGAAATCCCTGAAATATTGAAAGTATTTCACGATGATCTCCTTGCAGGACATCGAGGTGTCACTGAAACAACTCGAAAAATTAGATCTGAATATTTTTGGAAAGCAATGACAGACACAATAAAGAACTATGTAAATAATTGTCAAACCTGTCAAAAAAATAAAATTCAAAGAATTACTTATAAAGCCCCTATGGTAATAACTTCATCTTCTACAGAACCTTTTGAAAGAGTTACTATTGACTTAGTTTCATACTCCGAAGTAACAGACGACTGTAACAAATACATACTAACTTTACAAGATGATCTGACTAGATTCGTACAAGCATACCCCATTCCAGATAAGCAAGCTGTCACCGTAGCTAAAGCCCTCCTCAATTTCTGCCAACACTTTGGCGTTCCAAAACGCTTCCATTCAGATCAAGGCACTGAATTTGTTAATAGCGTAATGAAACAACTCATGAAATTCCTAGGCTGCAACCATACTATAAGCACTGCCTATCATCCACAAACCAATGGTTCTTTGGAACGTTTCCATGCTACCCTTCGCGACCATATACGGATGTATCACAAACGTAATAAACCTGACTGGGATCAGATCATACCTTTTGCCATCATGTGTCACAATACGTCACTAAACCAATCTACTGGTTTTACCCCTCACGAATTACTCTTCGGATTTAAACCCAGATCTCTGTATTCTCTGAAAGAACAAAACGACTATACTACCAATGACTATTTAAATGACTTAAACGAAAGATTAAAAACCTCACGTGAAATAGCAAGACGAAATCTGGAAACAATGAAAACAAAAGCTAAGGAACGATGCGATAGCCACATCAAGAATATTACCCAATATAAAATAGGAGATAAAGTTATGTTAAAAGTACCAAACCCTAACAACTTAGACCATAAATGGGAAGGCCCATACGTCATCAGTAGAGTAGGCTTTAATGAAAATTATATCATCCGCAAAGCCGGAAGAAATCACCTCATTCATGCAAATCGCCTTCGTCCATTGCATGATCCACCATGATTATCGACCTCTGCATGGAAATTAGGAATAAGTAAACTAAGTATAATATATAAAAATAAAAATAAATTTATTTTATTTTAACTTTACAGGATGTTGCAACAAATTGTGGCATATCCTATTTCCCCTAATGATATAGACAATTTAAGTTTAGTAGATAGGTTTAAGTCGATTCTTAATAATCCTTACATTAGTTTTATCATATGTTCTATATTAAAATTAATAATTTATATAATTTTATACAAAATATACAAATTTTCTAAATCACTTTACAGAGATAAATATAAAACTTCTAAAGATTTTTATTCGGCTCAATCACCTGTTTCAGGTGCGCCACAACAGTAATTAATGGATTCGAAATTAACCCCCTTCCTTCCTATTCCGGGCTATTCTATGAAGACCAGGGACAACTCCTTATTTCCGAAAGCTATTGGAAATTACTCATTTACAGAAACCTAGAACCCCTTTTCATATCTCGTGATTCTTTAAGACGACTTATCAATAACTATAATATTTTGATACAAAACAATCCAAACTTGCCAAGTGTAATAACTACAAGCTCATTTATAACAACCAATAGCGAGAATATAGATTCAAGACTCGAAGAACTCAATTATTTTACTAGTAACAGAAGAACTAAACGCGAATTACTAGACGGGTTAAGCTCAGTTCTCAAATGGCTCATTGGAACACCGGACGCTAAAGATGCTAAGCATTACGATGAGTGCATTGAATTATTAGAAAAACGACAGATATCTACTAACGATATTCTAAAGCAACAACTGCAAATAATTTCATCAACCATTAAAAATTTCAATGAAACTATCTTACAAATTTCTTATGATGAGCATGTTTTAAATGAAAACATTAATAAAATTAACAATTATTTTAACACCACAAATAAAATTATTTTTAACGTAACTTTAATGGAGGAAATAACTACAATTTCTATGCAAATTCTCGAACTAGTAATGTCATTAGAACAAGAAATTGATGACATCATCTCCAGCATACTTTTTATTAAATCAGGAGCCATTCATCCTTCTGTTATATCCACCGTTCGCCTATATAAAGAATTACTCTCGACACAAAATATACGATTAAATAAAAATCTAGTAACTCCAATAACGCGTTTAGGTGGCATTATTTCGATCTACCTACGAGGTAAATAAAAAAAAAATTATATGAATTTATGTGATTTTCTGTATAGAAATCTTGCACGGCAAGATATAATAGCTTTAAATAATTGGAGGTACACCTTAGAACGTCTAACTTGTACGCAATTACTTAAATAACACGGCTAAGATCAGTATCTGATCTGGAATGACTATGCAAAATTTGGCTCGATTGGACCATTAAATTGTGCGATTTGCACAAGGATTTTATTGGATGGACTGTATGATAGGGAAAATAAAATAATGTTACAATGAAAGGTATTCGTTCTCCTTCTAGAGCAAAGATAAGTAAGAGATTCTCCACTAATCTGCAAGCTATCACTCACGACGAATCCTCTCTGCTTGGGCGCACGGCGCTGGGCTTCGACAACTCGAAGACTGTTGATGTAGGGTTCTTAGCAGCAAAACGTTCACTACCAGGATTATTGAATTATCATCACGACGGGTGGCAACGTCCAACCCTTATGCGGTCCCGATGACAAGTGGCTGTCATCCTTACTTAAATTTATACATGAATAATCGCCTGGTCAATTAGTGGAGCAATGTTGTGTTTACTTACATTACTATACAAAGATCGAACAATATCCCTGTTGTTGCACATATGACACGATGCACCGCTATCGATGTACCAAACATCACTCTGGATGCAGACTGACAGCGCTGTAAGCAAGGCCTTTGAACTCTTCTGATTTTTCTTTGTCTTGGAGTTCTTCTTCGGACAATCCTTAATGAAATGGCCGACCTGTTTACACCTAAAACATTTTGGTGGTTTCCGTGCCACCAAAGCTGCTGCAGTCTCTGTCTTCTCATCTCTTCGCTGGTATTCCTGAAGAAGTTTGCCCTTCACAACATCGCTAGATAGTTTCAAGTTGGAGTTTTCAAGCGCCATTATCAGTGGGTCGTAGTCTGATGTCAATCCACTTAACATGATAACCGCTATGAATTCATCATCCAATGGTGCGTCTATGTCTTGTAGCTGTTGCGACAAACTTGTGATTTTGCTCAGGTAACCTTCCATACCATCGCATTCGCTTAATTCAGTTGCAAAAATGGATCTAAGCAAACCAAGTCTCCTGCACAAACCAGTGTCTTCATACGCCTTCTTTAATTTGTTCCAGGCTTCATATGGTGTTTCCGCATTCCTGACATGAGGAAAAACAGCCGGTTGTACTGATAAACATATCTTTGCCAATGCCTTTTGTGCCTTCTGCTTCTTTGCCACAGTATCCAAGGCGTCTGGGGATTCCACATAGCTCCATAGCTCTTCATGGATTAGTGTCATTTTCATTAGGAATTTCCAGTTTGAATAGTTTTCCGACCCACGAAGCTTTTCAATAGTTTGGACAAGCTGTGTAGTAGTAGACGACGACATTGAGTACCTTGTTTTTAAGCAGACTCCAGTACACGACGAAAATTCTTCCGACCGGCGCGGCCACGATGCAGAGATATGTGAAGAGGTTATTTTTTGTACTTTTTTTTTTATTTTAATATTACAAATTTCGCGAAAATAACAGTTCTTCTATTATATCTAGTCCTGGGCCCATAACCTGATGGGTTTGTGGCCAAAAAGGAAACAACAGAAGGATGATTTGGTTAGATTTATTTTGGTTAAGAACGAGAGTAGTACATTAGCAGAACAGCGAACAAGTAAGAGAGGCTAAGTAAAGTCAGGTGACATTCCGATGACATTTGACATCTCGTTGACAGTGACAGCTGTTTTACTTTTAAGACTAGTTGTGTGTTTATACATTCCAACAGTGACAAGCAACAAACAACTCCAATCTCTGATCACCCTAATACGGCCGTATTAACGAAAAAGCAGCGTGCGACTGTTACCAGTGTGATGTTGAGCCGCGTAAGGTATCACAATGTTTGAAAACGTGGCCAGTTGCGAGCAGGATGCAACTTTCTGCCATATCCAGAAATGCGAGAGGAGAGGACAGCCATTGTTCAACCTGTCACCGGGAAGATTACACAATTTGGTGAGCAGTTTTCATTTTGTTTCGATTCTGATGTGAATTGTTATTTAATTTAAAAAAAAACCTGTTTTGTTACTACAAAACACAATGGTCAATTTGACTGGAGTAGGGAAATCTGGAGATTCATAAATTTAATCCCAAGTACTCCTTATGGTCACAATTCACAAAAAAATATTTCACGTTATTTTTATACCTATGACTTTCTAAGAGATGATGTTTGGATTGGATGCAGTTTATTAGCTATAGGGTTGTTTGTACACAGTTGCACTGGGAAGTCCTATATGTATAGTTGATATGCAACATAACTATGTGCAATGTTGCACATCGGTAATACGATGTGGATTATTTTTATGACGAAGATACCAACATTTCAAATGATTTGAAATCACCTTTCCAAACAATAAATGTTTAGTCCTGTAATGCACGAAAGTTTCGAGTAAGTTGTGCAGAAGAGAAACACGTCAGATGTCACAATTTTTTTTTTTTTACTGGTTAACTACATGCCAAAATATCTTGAGTATTATGATATTATATGTAAACATGAGAACGGAATAGACAAGTAAAGTGGACAATAAGTACTCTAAAAATATTATTGACTGGTGTGAAGACTTGTCCAAATAGATAGTTTCTGCAAGCAAGCAAAATGCTTAAAATGATGTCCAATTTCTATTAATAGCACTATTCATAGATTAGTTCAATAGTATTAGATTCGACAGGCTATTATTATTATTTTTGGTTAGCTGAATAAATCGTTTCTAGATTTTTGTTCGGGTATCTAATGAAAAATATTATTATTAATGTATTTGATTTTTATTGGAAGATTCACAGCATTACATATCTCTTAAATACTATGCGCCAATTACAAATCTTCACATTTAAAAATAAATATTATGAATTTTAAAATATCAGTTGCACATAAATTACTATAACATGGATTAAGATACCTCTTAACATGAAAAAGTTACTTCTTAACATCCAAAAGTGAATGCCAGATAAAACAAAACTGTTCAAGAAGGTTGGGATTTTGACAAAGTATTTGACTGATGGTATCGATTCCAGTAATAAGTAACAACGATCATGGAAGAAATACTAATAAAGAATTAAGTTACTGGTCAAAAACCTATTAGCTAACATAACATAATAATACACGCATAATACGAGGTATGCTGGTACAAAACAAATCAAGATCGCATTCTGTTATATAGCTAAAAAAAAGGTCTTACAACTTCTGAAAAGGAAAGCATTGCGCCTATAGATAGTAAGCACTGGCGGCACGTGCAGCAGAGGACTATGTCTCAAGCCTGCAGTGTTTGTGCAGAGCGAAAATTTACTAAGTTACTCAGGGCAGTCTACCGAACCGTTGGCAATAGTGGACAGGTAGCAGGTATCTGCTATTTGATGACGTGTTTCGAGAGGCAGAAAATGATATCTCTTACAGCGGTGATAATAGTCACTGGATCTCTGGTGTGTCCTATAGTCCAGATAATAAATTTTCGATATATTTGATTTCAAGTTTTCTTTTATTGTTATCGCAATTTAAAAGTTTTCATGTAATTGTTGAGAAGCAAGATGTTTGGGTTGTTATTAATTGACTTGATACCGTAATTTTTTTTTTCTACTTAAACCTGTTTTCGATATAAACTGACAGGGTTTACTGAATTAGATAACGAAACGTGATTTTAGTAATGAGTGAAAACTTAATCATTAGGTGAAATACCGAAATTAGTTTCTTTAGAATGTTTGCTTTCAGAAGAAAATTTCTGTATTAAAATTATTTGTTTAGCCAATTGCTAATAGAATGGACAGATAACCCAGACTCCTTTAATATATTACCAGTATAGATGATCATGAGTTAAAGTAAGTAGATGTATAAGAGATTAAACAATAGCTAAGTTAATCAAAAGCCATGTATGCCTTGATAAAGCACAGTTTGATAAAAAGAATATAGATGACATTTTGAAGCTAAAAAAAAAACCAAACGTTGACAGATATCATCTCAAAAATTTTTGTTGTAATCGTATTTATAAGTACTCTAGAGACCATATACACCTAGTTCCCAAATCACATATTTCTCCCTTTTTAACCGAATCCTTGTTTGTCGCATGACAATGATGGTAGAATTTTCATAGCAGCTTATAATTTGGTAGTCTGAGTGTGTGTGTCTTACATAGACGTATTTACGGAATGAACAGAGTGATGGTAGCGCCCTGCCCAGAAACGGCCTGTCAAATATTTGTATTCTAAATTACAATTAATGTTTTTATTAATTACTTGAAATTTTTAAGGATGCATTTGATTTAAAACTGAAATGGTGTCCCGCCCTGCTCTGTATTGCACTATAACTGAGAACTATAACTCAAATAAAGAGTAATTGTTCCAAGTTACAAGTAAATATAATCTGTACAATACAAGTTTAATAATCTTATTTTTCACAAAAGTTTTTTTAAAATTATGTACTACTCGTAAATTTATAATAATAATAATAAAGCCATTTATTTCCAATTCGCACATTACAGTTTATATTCCATGCAGGTCTCTGCTTGGTTAGCGTCGTCACAAATCATATCTAAAAACATATTATTCAATCCTATTTAAATTCAAGTAAGTATACATTCTTAATGACATTAAATCGATTTTAATTATTGAATTTAATTAAATACATAAATTATTTGTCAGTCAATCAATTACGAATATGTCAAAAAATAATAAAATATAATTTATTTATTATGTCCAATTAAATTATGAGTCTTTTACATTTAATGATTTTGTGTCTGGTTTTGGGGAATTGGATACCCAAGGTCGGGTAAAGGCCTCCTCCATCTGCTTTCATCGTGATCTGTCGCTCGCGAGTCTCGTCCAGGTGTGGCCGATGACGGCCTTGATGTCATCACGCCAGCGGGCGCGCGGCGTAAATTTATGGAAAATAAATATATAGCAATTGATCCATTTTCTAAATGATTTGTTTAGTTGCACAAGTACGAGAAGAATAAAAAAAGAAGTATTGTGTAGAGTGTATGCAAAGAATTGTGATACTCTGTGTTTGAGAAAATGGAACCACTTGCTCTTACTAATGACATATTAATCCAACTAGAAAAAAAAGACACACCGCACCCTGAAAATGAAAGTGACCGAATTCAAAATTTGTGTTTTTTGGGAAATCGCAATATTGTGTTCGTATTTTAGTGACGTCCGTATAAAATACATCATAATTCGTTTAAATGAAAAGATATTTATATATTTTTAATTTAAGTATATTATTTAGACTTTTATCAATAAATATAGACTAAAACAGTATCTAAAAATAATTTATTACTATTAAAAAATATTTTTCAAAAAAAATCTAACGAAAAAGTGTCACTTTAGTATTTTTAATATTTAAATTTTTTTTACTTATTCAGACATGGGTCACTTTAATTGTAAAAGATAATGCACGTCTACTTGACTTAAATAAAAATAAGTCACTTTAACACTGATATGTTTAGGAAAAATTGGTCAATAAGACTACTTATTATTTATGTAATTATATTTATTCTTGAAATTGACAATCAAGTCAACATAAAACAAAACCTCTAAAAACCATTTCTATATAAAAATGGTGTAGATACATGTGTGATAGTTATTTGTTGAAGAAACAATAACAAACAAAATTTATTTGTTTCAAATAATCATACTCGCAAGACCCTATTTCATTTACTCCTCTTTGGGCCTGGGTTTCATCCCAAAAATAGCAATAAACATTGCCGTAAGTACCAGAAGTACTATCTTCTTTTTTATTCAGTTCAGATATGGTAAAGTTAAGACAGTTAATTTTTGAGCGGTAGTAAAAATACGACGGACTTGGACAAAGCATTACCGACTGCAAATCGTACACAGCACAAACATTATTTTCATCTAGAATTTCGCGGTCTCAGTTTTTCTTCACGACACTTGTTTTTTTCAATAAGATGCTTATCATAGTCAGTTTTAAGTTGTATTTTTAATTCTGCTGGTGCTAGTCCAAAAGCTAAGCAAGTATCACAACTATCTTTCTTAAGTGATAGAAACCTAAATTTTCTTTATTAAACATGTTAAGACACAACCAGTATTCACATTCAGGCACTGGTATGACTCTCCATTGATTCAGAGTAACATATATACCTACTACTACTACAAACGAAACAATTTATCTGTACACACGTCGATGTGTGAGTTTTATACTTAGGGTCGCACCGCAGAATTATTTTAATACTCACCTACTAACGAGTTCGACATATTTACGATTATATTTTTCCATACCGGAAGATTTGCGAAAACTATGACGTAAAAAATATTCTGTTTTATATGTATTCAATGTTACAGGAAAGTCGGAAACAGCTACATAATATCACTTCACAAATATTTTTCATTATGTCCATTGTCCATTTCACCATTAGTTCACCCACTGATTATTATTGAGTCATTTATAATGTAACGCACTTATTTCACTAATTCACTATTGTTATATAGTAATTTGCATATTCGGCGCAAAACTATACGGTAATTATATGAATGAATTCAATAAAAATGTTTATCACGCTTATACGAACAGCATGGCAAGTTGTCATTGTCAACAATGGCATTTAGCACTATAACCCGCGGAAATCTAATCACATAGGTACACGCAGATGGCGTGTACCTATGTGATTACCTGTGAGCGAGGAGCCTATGTAACATTACCGGATTGCTTATTAGCAACCCGGAATGTTACAATCTCGCTCTTGTGTATCTCCCGCCAATGCGAGAGAGCGAGAAGGGTATATATATCAAGATGGTTGCTGGGTAATAACGTGAAATTATATTGTTGCTTTGCTTACCTGTTTTCATCATTTGGAAATGTATGAAATATACGTTCTTTAGAGTATTGGGTGGATAAACAATTATTATACGCGCACCTTCTCACCATGATGGTTACTATTGGTTGACAGTTCTCAAGACAACACACGTCGCGTATTGCGTGCGGCTAGGAATTAAACCCTGGTTTGGAGCCGTCAAAGCTCACAAAGTGCGGGGGAGAGGTCCGGGGACGCCAATTTGCGGGAGACGCTGTGAGAGACCATTCTGTTTGACTCTTATGTATTCTGTGATTCAGGTCTATTTTTTTCTTTTTGAAGTGAGTTTAAGTCATTTTAAAGGTCTTTAACAGTTTGACTACCTGAAATATACTCCCTACGTGTTTGTGCCCTTAAATAATGTGATTCTATTCTGGGTATGGAATCGATGTGATCTTTAATTTCTTGTATAAGTGCTGGTTCGGTAACTTTTCTATTAGTATGTCTTCCCCGCTCATCTTTTCCTACAAAGCCCTGACTGTTTGTCTTGTTCTTAACAGTTCTTAATTGTCTATCTTTCACGTCTAGAGAATTAATAAAAAAAGGTTTTACAAACTCTTATTCTTTCTCTATTTATGTTAAAGTAAAAAGCATTATTAGCTTGTCTAGGTTTTTGTGCATTGGAATATTTATATTTCGGTTTCACTTCAACCAAACAAGATCGAATAAAGGCACGCTGTAAGTTAATGTCGTTCATCTGCCAATAGTTGTTAAATAATTCGATTCTGTCTTTATCCTCTATCTTCTCAAAACATTTCAACCTACAATTACAGATCTCTCGAAGTTGACGAGCAGGAACATTTTTTTTTCGTTTTTGATAAAGAAACATACGGCTTATTACTATTTCCAAGATATTTGTTTTTATTTTGTTTCCAATTGGATGGGTTACTCAAACGCTTCCTTGATTTCCTTTTCTCATCTATGTTATTATTGCTGACATTCTGAACAGACATAGGACGTGATGGCGAAGGCGATGGAGATGAACGCCGCAAAGATAAAGGACTGCTCGATGATTAAATAATAATATTTCTTTTTTTGCCATTACGTAAATATGTAGGATCATTATTGCTTAAATCTACGTCACTCTCGTCACTATTGACTGGCGATATTTTATAAATTGGGTTACCTCGGCAACGTGAGACAGACTTACGTCTTTGTGCTGTTTACGTGACGACGAAAAAGATGTTGAGCTCGATGAGGAAGAACTCGATGAACTGGATGACAATGAGGGCCTTGATGAGATTGGTTGTTTGGAAACGAGAATATCAATGTTTTGGAAATGAAGTCGATGGTTTGTTTGTATTTTGTCTTGCTACAGATTGTGTAGATATTACCTAAAAAAAAATTAAGTTATTAATTTCGTATGAAGTAATTGTAATTAAACACTGACTATTCAACTCAAAACCAACCTTAATTCTATTTTCATGGAAGTTATTAACCAATAGATTAGCTTGATCTTCATCTACCTTCTTAAAATTTATATTTGGCGCCTAAAAATAATAATAATAATAATGAAACAAGGTTACACATAAGCCGTAGTCCTTAGCCTTACCAACCTAAAGTAAAGACTATGGACACTTCGATTTTTAAAATATGTGCAGTCTATAACATTTTTGTTTGTTTTACGTGTGGCTTACACAATAGTTAGTAACACTTTATTGCACCAAAAAAACTAACAAATAATATTTAATAGCAATAGCTCTAAAAGTACTAATTAAAGTAAAAAATGGACTAACGACTAGCCGTGTCTCTGTAAAGGTGCGAGCTTTTTTTATTTCTCTTTCTGGTGTGTTCTCAATATATGATATACTTTATGTTATACTTTATTTATGAAGTAGAACTCGATGAACTGGATGACGATGAGGGCCTTGATGAGATTGGTTGTTTGGAAACGAGAATATCAATGTTTTGGAAATGAAGTCGATGGTTTGTTTGTATTTTGTCTTACTACAGATTGTGTAGATATTACCTAAAAAAAAATTAAGTTATTAAACTCACTGTACCGTTATTCAAAGCCTATATAATGAGAGAGAGCATCCATTTCCGGTCGGAGTACTAGTCATGACTTCCGGTTTAGGTCCACGCCCCTCCATTTCGCGCCCCCACGAATGGAGCGGAAATAGAGATTTCCGCTCCATTCGTTGCGTTGTGCCGATCTGCCACGCGACACTAGCGCCACCTAGGCACCAGTTTGTTCGTCATTGGATCGTCTTTTGTGACACCAGGTAGAACTACAAACTATAGGCTTCGAATAAGGTAAGTATGTTTAATATACATTTTATTTTCAGGTAAAATGTTGCTATTAAACTCACTGTACCGTTGTTCGAAGCCTATATAATGAGAGACGTGTTTATTATCTCCTGGTGGTGCTAGTTACGTCAATGTGATTTTACTTATTCAGTGAGCAGGTTAGCACCTGCGATAAAAAGTTTATCCCATAGGTAGCACATGTAGATCGATACATTTATGTGCCATACGTAGTGATTGTTTAACAAAAAATACTGTTATATTGTGATAAGCAAACAGTAAAATGATGTCTTATCTGGTGGATAGACAAAGAGTCTTACAGATATTGATGATAAAAAAAAACAAGTAGCTAGAGGTATCACGCCTCTCATATGGTATGACATACCAAATGGTACTTTTTTGTATATTCGGGAATTTCAGTATTCCATTAAAATAAAGTCATCTACATGGATATTTTCCACCAAGTACTTAGGTACTGCGATTAATCTAACTGGTAGCATTTACAACAGGTGCATGATAGTTAAGTTAAACTATTGTGCGCTCAGCAGATGGTTCGTAAGAGCCCAATAAAAATCCGCTAAAGTTTTCTATGTTGCCCACACTAAACATTTACGAGTAGGTAGTACAATGCACATTAGGTGTAAATATTTACTATGTTTTGTTAAACAAGAACAAAAACAGTTTTACAAGAACAACGAGGCGAAGTACAGTTACATTACATGCATGTACGGTATTACGCATGTATATCACGTCTTACTCGCAAGACTTTTGCGTTTGTGTTCGATTCGACATTAAACGTTACATCCAATCAAAGACGTTTATGCTAAGTCACGCTAATTCAAGCTTTCTTTAATCAACTTTCACGAAGAGTGTATACTTGAATGCGTGAACCCGTAAAGGGTTGATATGTCATGAAAAAGTTGGCCAGGGTGATTCGAAATCACAAAGGCTCAGTTAGTTGAGCGCTCACAGTACGGAAGAGGGAGTTCGAGTTCCACGCATTTATACTTATTATGCAATGCTTCGTGGTGTAAGTCTGATAGGAAGCGTAAATGCTTCTGCTGAGATACTGATATTCGTATTCTGACTATAATACTATTTGTATCCACATGTTTCACTGTAGGGATATTCATTTTAAATTATTCTGGTTGGAAATAAAACTATGCCAAAGCATACATTAAGGCGAAGATATAGGCAAATGGCCTTGAAGTGTGAAATAAATTGTTAACTCGTAAATATGGTGATAATTTCCATATTGCTCTACGTCATGCACTAGATAGCCCTTTAAATTATTTTGTGAACTGCCGTTAAAACTATTATTGGTGATCCGTCTAGCTTTAAAACTTGCCGTGGCCACTTTTGGCGGAGGCAAGTTTTAAAGCTAGACGAACTAATGTAAATACTTTCAACGGTGGTTTATAAAATAATTTAAAGGGCTATATAGTGCATGACGAAGAGTAATATGGAAATTATCTCCATATTTACGAGTTAACAATTTATTTCAAATGAGGGCGCCACTTCAAGGTCATTTGCCTATATCTTCACCTTAAGTGAGCGAATGTAGCTACAAGCGTTACCGGCTACTACTTTAAGCGTTACTGACTTCGGGTCAATTCAATTCAAAATATCTTTATTATCATAGGATATTTATAATATCTCTTAATAATAGTCACTTTGTTTTGTTTTGCACAAATGTTGACGTCAAATCGTTACTTAAAGCTAAGTTTACGCCGCTTCCTAGGCGCAAGTGCAGAAGAAGCGGCAACAAACTGCACTGCACGTTTTCTCCAAAGACGTCAACTAACAAACTAAAAACTTAAAATTAGTTATATAGATGGACAGAGATTACATTGTTTATTATGTCATAATTAAATTGAATTATAAGAATTACGAAATTTAAAATAATGTCAATTTGTAAATTTAGTATGTACCAATGTACCTAAATTATGACATGTCTAAGTATACAAACCTTTAAGAGGGACCCGCGCCAAGCTCAAGCCAGACCTTTTTGTCTTTAAGATAGTCATCGGTCCTATAATAAGCCTTCTCACAAAGTACTTTCTTTACATAAGCTTTGAATTTTCTGTCTGGCATATCAAGGACCGATTCTGACAATTTATTATAAAAAAGTATACACTTCCCCATAAAAGACTTACTGACTGTATTCAGCCTGTAATACGGGCTAACTAAGTCATTCTTATTACGTAAATTTCTATCTGTAAAATCACTTACTTTATTGAACATGGAAATATTTTTCCTTACATACATTATATTTTCAAATATGAATTGTGATGCAAAAGTAAGTATACCTATTTCCTTGAATAATTCCCTCAGTGAGTCTCTCGATCCTAAACCGTAAATAGCACGAATTGCTCTTTTTTGTAAAAGAAAAATAGTCTGAATGTCGGCTGCACTCCCCCATAGAAGTATCCCGTAAGACATTAGACTGTGAAAGTAACTAAAGTACACTTGTCTAGCAGTTGCTACATCTGTCAATTGTCTTATTCTCCTAACAGCGTAAGCCGCAGAGCTAAGCCTATTAGAAAGTTTAGTTATATGAGCGCCCCATTGAAGTTTCGAATCAATTGTGATTCCTAAAAAGGTAGTACTTTCAACCAGATCGAGTTTCTGGCCATTAATTAGTATGTCAACGCAGGCTTGATTCACATTAGGAAGAGAGAATCGAATGCATTGGGTCTTGTTCGCATTTAACATGAGGTTATTGGCCGAAAACCAATCAGAAATTAAAGATAAGGTGCTGTTCACCGCGCTAGCATCACTGTTATGTCGATCTATTTTAAATATTAGCGAGGTGTCATCAGCAAACAGCACCATGTCAGCCTCTTTCTCAACCATGTAAGGCAAGTCATTGACATAAACTAAGAAAAGGAACGGTCCTAGAATTGAACCTTGGGGAACGCCCATTTTCACATTAGACCCGTGTGATTTTACGCCGTTTATATCAACAGTTTGAAGCCTATCTGTTAAGTAAGATTCTATTAATTTAATTGACTTATCATCAAAACCGTATTGACGAAATTTGAGCAAAAGTGTTGGATGATCAACGCAATCAAATGCTTTAGAAAGATCGCAAAATGATCCAATTGCATCATTTCTGTTTTCCCACGCGTCGTAGATATTAGTAATAAGTGCTACTCCTGCATCGGTGGTCGATTTTCCAGCAGTAAAGCCGTATTGTTGGCTATGGAAAAGATTATTGGTCTTAAAGTGAAGTAGCATTTGATTGAGCATTATCTTTTCGAACACCTTACTCAAAACTGGCAGAATAGAGATAGGTCTGTAGTTGCCAGGGTCTGTTTTTTCTCCTTTTTTGAATAAGGGGATTAGTTTACTACATTTCATTAAGTTAGGAAATATGCCTTCATCAATACATTCGTTAAATATGAAAGCTAAATCGGCAGCAATTATGTGTATAATATGACTTACTACGGCTACTGACATGCCCCAGTGATCTTCTGATTTTTTAAAATTTAACTGTTTAAAAGCATCTATTATATCGCTAGGGCTAACATGCTTAAAATTAAATTTAGAATCACAAGGGCTAACATTACTCTTAAGCAAAGCCTCAGCACGCTGGGCGCTAGAACTCACATTAGAAGTGAGTTCCAAAGGAATGTTAGTAAAATAATCATCAAACATATTTACTATTTCTTCAGTTTTTGAAGTATTTTTACCACTACATTTGATTCGGCAAATATTTTCTTTGGTTTTATTTTTACCTGTTTCCTTATTTATGACACTCCATGTTTCTTTAATTTTATTAGGAGCATTATTTATTTTTTTGCTAATACTATTCGACTTGGCTCGTCTACAAACTTTTTTAAATATTTTAGAATAATTTCTAACATATTCTATAAAAGAAGGATTAAAGTTATATTGTTTTTGGGCATATAGATCATATAACCTGTTTCTACTTATGTAGATGCCGGTAGTAGCCCATTCACTAAACTGTGATTTACTATGAACTACTACTCTTTTTTGTTTCAATGTTTTAGAATACTCAGAGGAAACAGTACTAAATAGTTTATTATAATGGTCGTCAGGATTATTTCCTGTATATACCACTGATAATAATTTGTTATCTAAATTATTTTTAAGTTTTTTTATGTTTTTAGAAGTAATCGATCTACACAAGATCTTATCTTTTCTCAAATTACTGGTGGACTCTTTGACAAAAGCTACATATACACCAGAATGATCTGAAGGCAATTTGTTGATAACAGATTTATCACAATATTGAATATTACTAAAAAAATTATCAAGACATGTGCCAGATGTAGCTGTAATTCTGGTTGACTCAAAAAATAAGTTTTCTAATCCATAACACTTAAAAAGATTTAGGAATTGTGTGCTCTTTGGATTATGTACTAAAATATCAACATTAAAATCACCGCAAATAATTAAATTCTTTTTACTAGTTGAACAGGACTTAAGGACCTGGTCCATTGCTTTTAAAAAACTTTTGAAATTACTATCTGGTGGACTGTATACACAAACAATTATATGATGATCAAGCTCGGCACAGGCCACCTCACAACAGCGCTCAACAGAATGTCTGACAATATCCTTCCGCTCTTTGCTACGGAAAGAATCTTTTATAAAAATTATAGAACCCCCTCGTTGAGCAGACTTTCTGTTAAAGCAGCTAACAATATTATAGTTGTTTAGGCTGAACATCATCTGACTCTCATGCAGCCAATGTTCAGTCAAACATAAAATGTCCACATCCATTTCTTTTAAAACTAATTCTACTAATAATTCTTTGCCGGAAAGACCTTCTAAATTTTGATGAAGTATTCTTAATTCATGAGGCCTTTCCGTTGTCTGAATGGTCAGTTTAAATCTGTCGTCAAGTCTACAGAATTACCGTTACATAAACTTGGTAAGTCTGTAGGTGTCTTAAAACTAGAATCTTGTTTACAATGTAAACTCGTCCAAAAATTAATATTATTTGCTATCAATGTAGCAATCTTATGTCTAAAATATTTTGAAAGATAAATATTATCTTTTGTCACATGACATTCACTTATAAAATTGTTAGTGTCAAAAAACACTAATTTATCACTATAACGACATGTCATATTATGTATCAAAGTATTGAGATAGTGTATGATTTTGTTAGTTTTTGGAGACTGGCAATGTAGATATGGGAACGCACATAATATTATTTTGCTTACTTCTAGTTCAGATAAATAATCCATACAGCTGATTATTTCTTTCTTTCCTACTTTGTTACTATTGCCTATTAATAATACAACAGTAGATTTACAATTCAGTTTGGTTGATTTCATTTTATCTAAAATTTGAGTATAGGTTGCATCCGGGAAGCAGTAATTTATACAAGTTTTATCTAGAATTTTGTTTAACATGCAACCCATATTGCGACCTATACTGTCAGAAAATACTATTGTATTACATGGAGGGTCAATAAAGTCAACACAATCAGACACATTACTACACAAACTACCGTCACAAGGAGAGAGCTCTGGTGTGGAGATACTGATGGTGGGCTGGGTGAATTGCCCGCAGGTACATTGCTTAGTTAATAAATCAAGAGTTTCTTGATTGTACCTGCTGTCGTTAATCAATTTCTCCACAGTCAGCATGTGTTCGGTATTTTGTTTTTGTTGGAGGTCATACTTAGAGAATAATTTGGAATAGTCCTCCTGCAACTTAATAATATGAGATTCAAGTCTAATCCTGTTGTCCTCATATGACTCCTGACTTTCCGCCAATTGTTTATTACATAACTCTAACTCTGACTTACTGACGGTACTGAGTGAACCCAGGTGGGAGCTACGGGTACCATAATTGTCAATGTTTGCTTGCCATTTTTAGGCAGGCTGATGATAAATGTGACCAAGGCACGTGTATGCAAACATTTTGGGCACACAAACTCTTGAATAGCATTTGTATAATACGTCCTGCACCTGTCCGTTCTGTCGCCTAATGCCTTCTTACAGTTTAACAGACAATGATGATGGGCGTGGACCTACGTCAGCGTGATGATAGAAATCCTCGGCTCCTCTGGGGTACTTGTGTGAATGTCAGAACAGCACTCAAATCGAATTCATATGTAACATGTTTAAAAAATATTGCAAGTGATCATATTTTCTTGCATCTTAACCACTGAAGATGCGTGCCACTTATGTGGTTAATTTAAATTTATTAGTAATATTTTATTAAATATTAACTCTGAATAAGTTTATTGTCACACAAATTTTTATAAGTAAAAATGCGGTTTTGGCATTTGACATTTAATTTTATGTCAATAAAAGACAGTTATAGTGACGATAGTTACACCATTCGTGCATGAATTCGTTTCGATCGAGTTGGAAATTAAACTCCTGGTCATTTATGGCAAAACTACACCGAATTACTAATGCACTCACATGAAATGTTCTAATAAGCGAGGGCAAGGTTCCCAGGTACGCATAGCCCTTTAGCACGGTAATATCTGATAAGGGACACCGGTGTAGTAAGTACATTGTACAAGTGTATACATTTTGTCGTGTCTCAATATGTATGGCTTGAGCTGCGTAGCATCTACTCGTAATTACCATGGTAAAAGCATTTTTATAAACAGTATTAAAATCAGAAATTGTGATTGTAAAATATGGAACTATCGCTCAATTGATATTCAGGGATTTGTTAAAATCCACGTGAATTGATGATGTATCTGGGTGGGTAGGTCTCACTAGTATGACCCCCCCCCCGCTCCCCGAACTGTGGAGACAATTAAACTGCATACATCATTTCATTGAGTGATGCTAGACTCGAAATTATCAAGAGTAGATTCCGAGATGGATTAACACGTAAACAAAAACGGCGCCTTTATCCATAAAATAACGCGAGATTCTTCCGACAGTGTCGTCGTCTTTCGGGCTGTCGTGACGTACCCGTCAGCCTCGTTCCTAGGTTTTTATGCTGGGTAACAGTAAAAAACGCCTAACCAGACATTGGGGTGCTTGGATCGATCTGCGAAGCAGAATCGAGATCTATGTACATACATATTTTTATTAATATGTATAGGCTTTCATGAAAAGCAATAGTGTTACCCTTTTTACTTTGATCGTTGACCAAAGTAGAAGATTTTTATTTATTTTTGCCTACTAGCGGTACTAGGGCTTGCTATACATTAATGCACCGGGATCGTCCTGCGGAGCAGGGGTGCGATCCGTATTTTGTGATATCACATTCACATTATGCACGGTAGCAGTACGTTAGCTCGGCATACATTTAAGCACTCAAATCGTCATGCGGAGCAGAGGTACGATCTATTTTAAGTCGATATTTCCAGATCCGTTGGCAGAAAAGGCGACTTGCCCTTTTCACATGCGATTTCCTCGGAGAATTGTGATGCAGTAGTTCACCTTCGTTAACCTTTTCGAAACTAAATGTTCCTGGGTCCTTAAGCAGCAGGTTTTGCAAGCCGGCTCGCTCGGGACATAAGCGCGACCTACTATTTGTCGTTGGTCAATACGCCCGGAATTCTGCGGAGCTGAAGTTCCTCCATGGTTACTTTCCTTACAGTAAAATATTCTGGATCGTGCTGCGTAACAGGTATGCGACCCATGCTTTTATTAAATGCTACATGTACATCATCATATTCACTTATGTTTACAAAACATTGTTGTACGCTCTGCGGAGCAGAAAAAAGATTTCAGTTTTTGTCGTAAATCAATACAGAAGGAACTCTTCGGAGCAGGAGTTCCCATTTTTTTCAATTCAATTCAAAATATCTTTATTATCATAGGATATTTATAATGTAGACACTACGGGCTAACTCTCTATAGTTCTGACTCCAAGGTTATTACTGAATTTACGATATCTATTTCCTAGCTACGTGTATGTATTCAGAGAGTGAACGGGTGCCTAAGCTATGTGATTCAGAAGGTAAAGTTCAACACTCGGTAAATAAGTTCTGTTATATTTCTCACAAGTACATAAAGTTACAGTTCTCGATATATGCACAAACAAACAGATCGACACGGCACGGGGAGCTATCTAAGGACACACGCGAGTCTCAGAACAAAGCTGGCAAACGACTGGCGATCCACGCTACGCGTCGTGGAACGAAATAATAAACGCTTACTTAGCGTATTGTGTCCCTACATAACATCCCCCTTTTCAAAAATTTTGGTTATCCAAAAAAAACTAAAATTTTAACAAAGTTATGAAACATAAAAATGTAAAGCTTCATACAATAGAGCACAGGCTACGCGCTGCAATGCACCGCGTAAGCAGAAATGTGACCTGCAGGGCAATCGCGCTAAATAATATCAGCTGAATCGCAACCAAACCGTGATCGTTACACGACTTTTTGCCTGATTCCGTATCGCGCTAATGTTTTGACAGATAGTTGGAACGCAACTGGAACGCAGCTCGAGCGCAACCGCTGTCAAAACAAAAAGTTGATGCGAAGCTACTTTTTCTCGACCGCTAGTCAAACGTTTCATAATTTGGAGTGATAAATTGATAACAATCGAAGGTGACAATGAATTTTTATCTTGTGTTTTTGGAAATTTCGAACGAATTTGATGTGTCAGCAGCCCGAGCTTAATCAAGGCGTGTGAATATAAGCGACTGGATAAAAAGAAATGCCTCGGATCGCATGTTTATTGAAGGCGAAGAACCCTTTCTTCATGCCGGCAACCTTACTTAACCAATATATATGGGCGAATCACCCACAAAATTGTTATTTGGACCAGCTGAATACTGGAGAGGACATACCTTAAGGTCAGTACAATGTGATACTTACCAACAGCACATGTATGAAATAAGACTAAAATACACATAATATAAAAAAAAAATATTGCACATCATCATATCATATCAGCCACATGAAGTCCACTGCTGGACAAAACTTGTGCAGTAAAAAATTTTACAGTGAAAACATTTTCCATTATTTCACCAATATTTTATTCAGTTGTACTTATTGATATTCTTTATTTTAGGACTCTGGTTACCTGAGGCCTATTATGATGACACCAGGAAAAGTACCAAAACATGCACGTCACTGCAAGAAACACAGTTTGAATGATGCATTGGGAGTTTTGAAAGGTCGCTTTAGGTAAGAAAAAACAAAAGTAACCTAAAAGTTACTTCATGACTTGCTTACAATAGCAGGCATTGATTAATATGTAGGTATTGTTTACAGATGTTTACTGGACGACAAGAAGCTTCATTACTCCCACCCAGTTGCATCAAGGAAACAAATGCAGCTGTGTTCTGCACAACATTGCAAATATTGACAATTCTATGTGGCTATTCAAACCTTTAACTAGCTGAGGCAGAGCACAAACGCAAGGAGGGTGCTAGTGCCTTTGCTCTCAGTCAACTAGAACTGGGACGTGCCGTGCAGTTGAAAATTAACTATTGTTTATCTTACTTGTTCTTTTAACTCAATAATAAAAAAATAAAACCACTTTTGTATTTTATATCAGTTTATTTATATCGTTATTCAATCAATACAAATAATTCAATAATACTATGACTAATGAATAAGACTTAACATAATAAACTAAAAGGTCTAATAACTTAACATAATGATTAGGAACTGCTGAGAATTGCCGGACCATAGAGAGCCTTCGGGGTTGGCATTTTTTCAATTTTATCAGCCCGTAACGGTCCACTGCTTGACTAAAGAAGATGTCTTGTGTGATGTATCAAGTCATTGCAATGAGGATGCTGCTGCCTGTTTCCTATACCTCCTTAGTCGCCTCTTATGTAACCCGTGGGAGAAGAAAGGGGTGGTGCCAAATTGTATTCTACTCTGCCGGCTTCCTCAAATGTTTTCAGTTTTCCTGTCTTGGTGAGGCTCTGCTAGTCTTGGGGAGGGGACGGGACATACTGAAAAAATAAAAGATAGGCTATTAATTAAGTTATTTTCAGTACATGTTCTGATGGTTAAGAAAGTATGGGAGAGCAGCCATATCATAGATATCCTTTTAGATTGACATAATCACAGCCTGATCTAAAATTAAACAACAACTGGAGAAAACAATGAAAGTAAGAATTGTACATTACCTGTCTAGTGAAACCGTCAACACTCGGCCAATAATTTAATGCCTTCAAAGATTGTCCTATTGGTTTGTGAATTAATTGGGCAGTTTTTCCTTAGATTAAGGTAAATGGATCTTGCCTTACATTGGGTAAAGGCCCAACATCCCTGCCCAGAATATTTACAATTTTCTCCCCCAGAGGGGTCAGGGATGCAGCAGTGCTGGGTTGACCACCTGGCACCTGATGGCTCGCATTAATTAAGACTAACTTGACCGGACCCGGCATTCCATCATTCCAGAGCTGAAAATAAAAAAAATGTAAAAAGTAGTTGTATGACATAGTACCTATGTTTTATTAAAAATAAATATCTTTATGCATTACAAACCTTAGCCCACTCTTTACCCGTTCTTGCGGGGCCCTCGCTGTTTTAAGATAAGCGAGCATTCTCGCCGCAATCGTGCTGATAGAACTCAAACTTCTTTTGACCTAACTCTTCCGAGAGCTAGGTCTTTGTGCTGCACTAAATAGCTAACAAGAACCGTCAATTGATTTACGCTCGTTTGGCGACGACGCTGGTGCTCCATATAAATTTATCTATTATTTATATTTAATTATTAAATAGGTAATAAATAAGTTGTCGCAAAAATTCAAAAAAACTTTGCTGACACTGACACATTCCGCGTAAGAAATTTGAAACATCCTCGTCAAATAGTGCTTTCAATGTTGCAGACGTAAAATCGATGGTCGATTGTACTTAAATCACAGTGATTTTTAAAATACTAGTGTGACATCTCTAACGTTCCTAGAGAGGTTTCGTTGCGGTAACGTTTCAACTTAGTTTAAAGTTCAACTACGGTTGACATGTTAGCGCGATACCGAAATCGGCTCAGCTGAATCGTAACGTAACCATAGCTTAAACTGGATCGCAAACGTAACGTAAACGAACCGTTGAGATTTACATTAGCGCGATTGCCCTGCAGGGTTGTTGGGATGCCAAGGATTCAACTATATGTATGTAGTAAAGGTAGGCAATTAAAATAAATAGTAGAAAACAGTGTTTATTGTACATGACTGTATGAAGTAATTTTTATTAAAAAAAATTTTGTAACGTTTGTCACGACGCACACTGTATTTCCATTGTAACGTTTGTCAAAGCGCTCATTGTACTTTACGTTGTAGCAATTAGGTCATGGTCATGCAGCCTGGATATGAAGCAGCGCTAGAAGGTTACGCAAAGCGATTGAGGGTTCCGTGAATATTGTGATATTCAGTTATTCATTCATAATGTAATTGCGAGATAATATGGGTAAAATTTAAATAGGAAAATATGTTATTTTGTTAATTTGATGGCGTTGACACGAAGGAATATTAGAGAGGTTCTCTCAAAAGAAAGAACTTGTTATTTTATTATTGCAGGATATAACCTCGTGCCAACTACCAGTAGAGTCACAGTATAGTATATATGTATAGGTAATATGTTATCATTTCGAGACGACCTTTGAAAAATAAGTGTTCGCACATAGTATATAAGATTTTTTTATAGAGTACGGAACCAAAAGTTTTTTTAGAGAAAAATGACATATAAAATTCTTTCGATTCGATGTCAAGTAAAAAGTACTTACTTATTTTCATTGTTTACATTAAAGTTTGTAGGTCAATAGAAATTGTGATTAGACAAAAAGAAAGTAGATCACTGAATTGTATGGATATATTGCAGATGTACGAAAACTAGCGATTCAATTTTTGTAGTTAAATGTGAAGAAAACCAGAAGTTGGTTACGTAGAGAGGTTGATAAGGCCAGTTTACCGACTCCGCAAGTGAGAGTACAAACTGTTCCGGTGCAAGCGACTCAACCTACTGTGTTTTAAAAAAGAGAGTTCTAGTGAGTTTTCGTACATCAAGATTTTACGTGTTAATATGTTATATGTATGTGTTAATATGTTATGTGAATATGTTAATATGTGTATGATTGTGTTTTAAGATTTTGATTTTGATTTTTTGCAAAAAAAAAAAAGTAAATAATTAAATAATTTGGTTTTTCTGTTTTCAGTGTAAATGTAATGTATTAAAGAGTTGAATTTTATAGTAGATTCATTTCAATGTAAAATGTTTGTAATTATCATTACCTATTGCATCATGCAATCGCACAGTTCGAAGTACTCAGTTGTTTACGAGTCCGGCCATCCGGCCAGCAGGGCAATCGCGCTAATGTAAATCTCAACGGTTCGTTTACGTTACGTTTGCGATCCAGTTTAAGCTATGGTTACGTTACGATTCAGCTGAGCCGATTTCGGTATCGCGCTAACATGTCAACCGTAGTTGAACTTTAAACTAAGTTGAAACGTTACCGCAACGAAACCTCTCTAGGAACGTTAGAGATGTCACACTAGTATTTTAAAAATCACTGTGATTTAAGTACAATCGACCATCGATGTTACGTCTGCAACATTGAAAGCACTATTTGACGAGGATGTTTCAAATTTCTTACGCGGAATGTGTCAGTGTCAGCAAAGTTTTTTTGAATTTTTGCGACTGAACTTATTTATTACCTATTTAATAATTAAATATAAATAATAGATAAATTTATATGGAGCACCAGCGTCGTCGCCAAACGAGCGTAAATTAATTGACGGTTCTTGTTAGCTATTTAGTGCAGCACAAAGACCTAGCTCTCGGAAGAGTTAGGTCAAAAGAAGTTTGAGTTCTATCAGCACGATTGCGGCGAGAATGCTCGCTTATCTTAAAACAGCGAGGGCCCCGCAAGAACGGGTAAAGAGTGGGCTAAGGTTTGTAATGCATAAAGATATTTATTTTTAATAAAACATAGGTACTATGTCATACAACTACTTTTTACAATTTTTTTATTTTCAGCTCTGGAATGATGGAATGCCGGGTCCGGTCAAGTTAGTCTTAATTAATGCGAGCCATCAGGTGCCAGGTGGTGAACCCAGCACTGCTGCATCCCTGACCCCTCTGGGGGAGAAAATTGGTAATATTCTGGGCAGGGATGTTGGGCCTTTACCCAATGTAAGGCAAGATCCATTTACCTCACACAATGTAAGACATTCATAATACTATGTGATAAGATGCTGGAGTTTTTAATTGTAGCATAATAATTGAATATAATTTTACAGGTACATTACCATTGAAGAAAATATAATTGAGGAGTTGGTTGTAGGCGATCAATTAGAGCTAATAGGACAGATTTAGATGAGGCACAATCTAATAAAAAACTGCCCAATTAATTCACAAGCCAATAGGACAATCTTTGAAGGCATTAAATTATTGGCCGAGTGTTGACGGTTTCACTAGACAGGTAATGTACAATTCTTACTTTCATTGTTTTCTCCAGTTGTTGTTTAATTTTAGATCAGGCTGTGATTATGTCAATCTAAAAGGATATCTATGATATGGCTGCTCTCCCATACTTTCTTAACCATCAGAACATGTACTGAAAATAACTTAATTAATAGCCTATCTTTTATTTTTTCAGTATGTCCCGTCCCCTCCCCAAGACTAGCAGAGCCTCACCAAGACAGGAAAACTGAAAACATTTGAGGAAGCCGGCAGAGTAGAATACAATTTGGCACCACCCCTTTCTTCTCCCACGGGTTACATAAGAGGCGACTAAGGAGGTATAGGAAACAGGCAGCAGCATCCTCATTGCAATGACTTGATACATCACACAAGACATCTTCTTTAGTCAAGCAGTGGACCGTTACGGGCTGATAAAATTGAAAAAATGCCAACCCCGAAGGCTTTCTATGGTCCGGCAATTCTCAGCAGTTCCTAATCATTATGTTAAGTTATTAGACCTTTTAGTTTATTATGTTAAGTCTTATTCATTAGTCATAGTTATTATTGAATTATTTGTATTGATTGAATAACGATATAAATAAACTGATATAAAATACAAAAGTGGTTTTATTTTTTTATTATTGAGTTAAAAGAACAAGTAAGATAAACAATAGTTAATTTTCAACTGCACGGCACGTCCCAGTTCTAGTTGACTGAGAGCAAAGGCACCAGCACCCTCCTTGCGTTTGTGCTCTGCCTCAGCTAGTTAAAGGTTTGAATAGCCACATAGAATTGTCCATATTTGCAATGTTGTGGAGAACACAGCTGCATTTGTTTCCTTGATGCAACTGGGTGGGAGTAATGAAGTTTCTTGTCGTCCAGTAAACATCTGTAAACAATACTTACATATTAATCAATGCCTGCTATTGTAAGCAAGTCATGAAGTAACTTTTAGGTTACTATTGTTTTTTCTTACCTAAAGCGACCTTTCAAAACTCCAATGCATCATTCAAACTGTGTTTCTTGCAGTGACGTGCATGTTTTGGTACTTTTCCTGGTGTCATCATAATAGGCCTCAGGGAACCAGAGTCCTAAAATAAAGAATATCAATAAGTACAACTGAATAAAATATTGGTGAAATAATGGAAAATGTTTTCACTGTAAAATTTTTTACTGCACAAGTTTTGTCCAGCAGTGGACTTCATGTGGCTGATATGATATGATGATGTGCAATATTTTTTTTTTATATTATGTGTATTATCACATTGTACTGACCTTGAGGTATGTCCTCTCCAGTATTCAGCTGGTCCAAATAACAATTTTGTGGGTGATTCGCCCATATATATTGGTTAAGTAAGGTTGCCGGCATGAAGAAAGGGTTCTTCGCCTTCAATGAACATGCGATCCGAGGCATTTCTTTTTATCCAGTCGCTTATATTCACACGCCTTGATTAAGCTCGGGCTGCTGACACATCAAATTCGTTCGAAATTTCCAAAAACACAAGATAAAAATTCATTGTCACCTTCGATTCTTATCAATTTATCACTCCAAATTATGGAACGTTTGACTAGCGGTCGAGAAAAAGCATAGATTAATATTGTATATACTGAAATAGATAAGAAACTGTAGCTTTCACATAAGATCAAACCAGTGGCGCCATCTGGTAACATGCTTTCGCAACCCGAAAGGACTATAATATGAAATAAAACGGTGAAAAAATTACTCCGTGAGCTGGGACTTGAACTCGCGATCTCGGTTCAAATTCGACTATATTCAATAGCCTAAACACCTGAGCTATTAAATGATTAACCGCGCATGTCGAATTTATCCATCATTTAATATTCCTATCAAATAAAAAAATGGTATAAAAGCTATACTGCGTGAGTGGGACTTGAACTCGCAACGTTGCTCTTATTTTAACCATGCCCTAATCAACTGAGCTATCACGTGTTCTACCTCATATGGCGAATTTCTCCACCATTTGATATTCCTATTCTATAACACGCAATAGGAGTTAGGTTAGCTGATTCGTGACTAGATGGCGTTTTATTGAATTTTTTTATCAAAAATCTGCAATGTTCTAAGTTTCATAGGCATGAGAAAAAGTAGCTTCGCATCAACTTTTTGTTTTGACAGCGGTTGCGCTCGAGCTGCGTTCCAGTTGCGTTCCAACTATCTGTCAAAACATTAGCGCGATACGGAATCAGGCAAAAAGTCGTGTAACGATCACGGTTCGGTTGCGATTCAGCTGAAATTATTTAGCGCGATTGCCCTGCTGGGATGTTGAGCATCGCGGCCTACGGAAACTCTATAACCTAAAACGTACAGGCAATTTTACGGTACGACCACTTCTGGTCTTCTTAAGGCGAAGATATAGGCAAATGGCCTTGAAGTGTGAAATAAATTGTTAACTCGTAAATATGGTGATAATTTCCATATTTCTCTACGTCATGCACTAGATAGCCCTTTAAATTATTTTATGAACTGCCGTTAAAACTATTATTGGTGATCCGTCTAGCTTTAAAACTTGCCGTGGCCACTTTTGGCGGAGGCAAGTTTTAAAGCTAGACGGACTAATGTAAATACTTTCAACGGTGGTTTATAAAATAATTTAAAGGGCTATCTAGTGCATGACGAAGAGCAATATGGAAATTATCTCCATATTTACGAGTTAACAATTTATTTCAAATGAGGGCGCCACTTCAAAGTCATTTGCCTATATCTTCGCCTTAAGACAACTTTTACTACCGTCTTTACAATCTTTTGCCAAAGTAGTTTCTCTATCATGACTTGGCTCTACTATCTCTTTTGTCTGAACACTGGGTGAGATATCTAACTCATCATTCAATACATAAGCAGGCTTTAACCTGTCTATCGAAATGTTAGCTTTCCTATTAGGCAACTGTACTTGAAAAACTTTATCGAACCGTTTGAGGACGATGTATGGACCGTCGTACGGAGGTTTTAAAGGTTTTCTTACAGTATCATCTCTAATGAATACGTGCGTACAACTTTTCAAATCCGGATGGACAAAAAATGATCTATTACTACTATGTGGCTGTATGGCTGGTCTAAACTTACTAATCTTTTGACGAATATCCTCTGCTATGTTGTCGTCACAGCTACTTGACTTGTCGACGTCATAAAACTCACCTGGTAATCTCAAAGTACGCCCGAATGTCATCTCTGCAGCGCTAACGCCGTTATCGCTTCTTAGTGCTGCTCTAAGACCAAACATTACCGTATGTATCTCGTCGACCCACGAAGTACTGTCACTCAGCCTCGCCATTAACGCTGCTTTCAAACTTCTGTGCCAGCGTTCCACCTGGTTACTCTGCGGATGATACGCGCTTGTTCTCTGCCGTTGTACGCCTAAATATTTCAATAAACTTGCAAATAAACTACTTTCAAATTGTCTACCTTGGTCTGTAGTAATCTTTACTGGGCAACCGTATCGTACTATCCAACCTTCATACAAGGTTTTAGCTACACACTCGGCCGTAATTTCCTTCACCGGGAAAGCTTCTGGCCAACGTGTTTTTCTGTCTATTATTGTCACGCAATATCTATACCCTTCAGATGTTGTTAATAATGGTCCGACAATATCGATGGATAAATGTTCAAAACGTTCTGCCTGCGGAATTACCTGAAACTCTGACAAAGTGTGTCTGTTTATCTTTGACTTCTGACACTGGATACAACACTTTGTCCATAAACCAACATCTCTGTTCATACTAGGCCAAAAATATTTCTGCCTAACTAACGTCTTAGTTGTCCTAATACCAGGATAACTAAGGTTATGAATACTTTCAAATGCTATTTTCCTAAACTTTTCTGGCAAATAAGGTCTCAAATTATCTGTTGAAGTTTCGCAATATACTGACTTGCTACTAGTTGGCAATAACAACTTGCGCAATGTAACGTTGTTATTGTTCTCTAACGCTGTTGCAATGTACGTATCGCTTTCTTGAGCGTCAGCTAATTCATCGAAATCTAGCACGGTGGGACAGGATATTGTGTCTACACGTGATAACGAGTCAGCTACGATGTTATTCTTACCTTCTACATATCGTATGTCTGATGTGAATTCACTGATGAATAACAATTGCCTCGTTCTTCTCGGCGTTTCTTTGTTACTATCAACATTCCTAAATGCAAAGGTCAAAGGCTTATGGTCTGTAAAAATGATCAACTGTTGTCCCTCGAACAATTTCCTAAAATAACGTACTGCTAAAAATATCCCTAACAATTCTCTATCGTACGTACTGTATTTCTCCTGAGCCGGTGTCATCTTTTTCGAAAAGTATCCTAACGGTTTCCAGCATCCGTTAACTTTTTGCTGCAAAACCCCTCCTACACACGTATTTGAAGCGTCTGACATCAACGCTATCGGCGAATCTACGACCGGATGAGACAATGTAGTGGCGTTTTTTAGGCTCTCTTTACATTGTTCGAACGCTATGTCTGATTCCCGATTCCACACGATCTTAGTCTTATCATTTTTCTTACAATTGTGTAGATACTTGTTTAACTCTGCTTGGCTCTCCACCGCTCTGGGAATGTGTGCCCTGTAAAAATTTACCATACCGAGAAATCGACGTAACTCTTGCACTGTCTCAGGTTTCGGAAAATCTATAATAGCCTTCACTTTGTCGGGTAGTGGCCGGATGCCTTCCTCCGATACCTCGAAACCTAGAAAATTTACTTTGGACTCACCAAAACTGCATTTCGCGATGTTGATGGTGATCCCGTATTCCTGTAGCCTCTCGAATACCTTCTCCAGATGCTCCTGGTGCTGCGTGGCGCTCTCTGACGCAATCAAAATGTCATCTAAATAACAGAACACAAAATCTAGACCTTGTAGTACCCTTGACATAAATCTCTGAAAAGTTTGAGCTGCCTTACGTAGCCCAAAATTCATTTTTGGATATTCCCATAGCCCCATCGGCGAAATTATCGCTGTTTTGTCAATATCTTCTTCTGCTATCGGTATGCAATGGTACGCCCTATTAATATCTAAATTACTAAAAATTTTCTTACCTGCCAAAATATAAGTAAAGTCCTGAAGTCTGGGAATCGGATATCTATCAGGCTTGGTTACTGAATTCAATTTCCGATAATCCCCACATATTCTAATAGCCCCATTCTTCTTACTTACTATATGCAATGGACTGGCCCATGGACTTTTCGATGGCCTACATATACCTAACTCCTGCATGACACGAAATTCCTCCTTTGCCTTTTTATACCTATCTGGGGGCAAAGGCCTCGCCTTTGCATACACAGGAGGACCTTTAGTCTCTATATGATGTACAATGTCATGCTTAGGTGGTTCCCTGAAAGAAATTGGTTTTGTTAAATCCGGAAACCTACTTAGTAATGAATGATAAGGGTGACTCTCATCCACTGTTTTGATTGACGGCTCTGTATAATTTACCACTGTTGCATAGACTTTCAACTTAGTTACATCATCAATTAATTTTCTCGATTTCAAATCAACTAATAAACCAAAATTAATTAAAAAATCTGCACCTATAATAATGGGTTGTTTTACATCTGCAATTATAAATGACCAACGGTATACTCTTCTCAGTCCTAAATTCAATTCTAAAGTTTTAATACCAAAAGTTTTAATTTCAGTACCGTTGGCTGCATACAATTTATATTCAGAGTTACAATTTATATTTTTACTAGAGTTTTTTACTGGTAATACTGAAACGTTAGCACCTGTATCAATGAGAAATCGTAGCCCGCTGTTGGAGTCCTGGATGCACAGGCGGTGAGATGGCTGGATGGAACAAACCCCCGCCGCGGCTTGCCCCTGTCCTAGTTTTCCGACGGCTTCTTCCACGCGCACGGAGATTCACATCTCGTAGCCTTCTCCCGGAACCGAAAATGATGTCTGCACAACCAGTCTGGACTACTCGGCATACGTCTAGGCGTCTGGGATCGCGATGACGAGCGATTTCTGTTGTAACGAAATGGACTTCTTCCTCTTCTTCTGCAACTGCATGTCTGCCGTTGGTTTCTTCCTTCTATGTTTTCTAGACGCGACGTAAGTTTTGAAATTTCCGCCAAAAGTTGTGGTAACCTTGATGAAACCGACACTGAAGCAATGTCAAAACGTATGGGCTGCACTTGGCTCGCGCCGCTAGGTGCTGCAGGTGGGTCCATTTTTCCTCTTCACAAAATATCAAAAGGCTTCTTACTTTTATTCTGCCGACTGTACTTTTGCGTTGGAATGTTATCACGCTGAGTCCTCCCCGTGGATGTTGTGAGTCGCCGCCGTCTTTGTCCTTCAAGCCACCGGAGTGTTGTACTCTTCTTAGCGTATCACGTCGGGGTCACTGTAGACACTACGGGCTAACTCTCTATAGTTCTGACTCCAAGGTTATTACTGAATTTACGATATCTATTTCCTAGCTACGTGTAATGTATTCAGAGAGTGTACGGGTGCCTAAGCTATGTGATTCAGAAGGTAAAGTTCAACACTCGGTAAATAAGTTCTGTTATATTTCTCACAAGTACATAAAGTTACAGTTCTCGATATATGCACAAACAAACAGATCGACACGGCACGGGGAGCTATCTAAGGACACACGCGAGTCTCAGAACAAAGCTGGCAAACGACTGGCGATCCACGCTACGCGTCGTGGAACGAAATAATAAACGCTTACTTAGCGTATTGTGTCCCTACAATAACATCTCTTAATAATAGTCACTTTGTTTTGTTTTGCACAAATGTTGACGTCAAATCGTTACTTAAAGCTAAGTTTACGCCGCTTCCTAGGCGCAAGTGCAGAAGAAGCGGCAACAAACTGCACTGCACGTTTTCTCCTAAGACGTCAACTAACAAACTAAAAACTTAAAATTAGTTATATAGATGGACAGAGATTACATTGTTTATTATGTCATAATTAAATTGAATTATAAGAATTACGAAATTTAAAATAATGTCAATTTGTAAATTTAGTATGTACCAATGTACCCAAATTATGACATGCCTAAGTATACAAACCTTTAAGAGGGACCCGCGCCTAGCTCAAGCCAGACTTTTTTGTCTTTAAGATAGTCATCGGTCCTATAATAAGCCTTCTCACAAAGTACTTTCTTTACATAAGCTTTGAATTTTCTGTCTGGCATATCAAGGACCGATTCTGACAATTTATTATAAAAAAAGTATACACTTCCCCATAAAAGACTTACTGACTATATTCAGCCTGTAATACGGGCTAACTAAGTCATTCTTATTACGTAAATTTCTATCTGTAAAATCACTTACTTTATTGAACATGGAAATATTTTTCCTTACATACATTATATTTTCAAATATGAATTGTGATGCAAAAGTAAGTATACCTATTTCCTTGAATAATTCCCTCAGTGAGTCTCTCGATCCTAAACCGTAAATAGCACGAATTGCTCTTTTTTGTAAAAGAAACATAGTCTGAATGTCGGCTGCACTCCCCCATAGAAGTATCCCGTAAGACATTAGACTGTGAAAGTAACTAAAGTACACTTGTCTAGCAGTTGCTACATCTGTCAATTGTCTTGTTCTCCTAACAGCGTAAGCCGCAGAGCTAAGCCTATTAGAAAGTTTAGTTATATGAGCGCCCCATTGAAGTTTCGAATCAATTGTGATTCCTAAAAAGGTAGTACTTTCAACCAGATCGAGTTTCTGACCATTAATTAGTATGTCAACACAGGCTTGATTCACATTAGGAAGAGAGAATCGAATGCATTGGGTCTTGTTCGCATTTAACATGAGGTTATTGGCCGAAAACCAATCAGAAATTAAAGATAAGGTGCTGTTCACCGCGCTAGCATCACTGTTATGTCGATCTATTTTAAATATTAGCGAGGTGTCATCAGCAAACAGCACCATGTCAGCCTCTTTCTCAACCATGTAAGGCAAGTCATTGACATAAACTAAGAAAAGGAACGGTCCTAGAATTGAACCTTGGGGTACGCCCATTTTCACATTAGACCCGTGTGATTTTACGCCGTTTATATCAACAGTTTGAAGCCTATCTGTTAAGTAAGATTCTATTAATTTAATTGACTTATCATCAAAACCGTATTGACGAAATTTGAGCAAAAGTGTTGGATGATCAACGCAATCAAATGCTTTAGAAAGATCGCAAAATGATCCAATTGCATCATTTCTGTTTTCCCACGCGTCGTAGATATTAGTAATAAGTGCTACTCCTGCATCGGTGGTCGATTTTCCAGCAGTAAAGCCGTATTGTTGGCTATGGAAAAGATTATTGGTCTTAAAGTGAAGTAGCATTTGATTGAGCATTATCTTTTCGAACACCTTACTCAAAACTGGCAGAATAGAGATAGGTCTGTAGTTGCCAGGGTCTGTTTTTTCTCCTTTTTTGAATAAGGGGATTAGTTTACTACATTTCATTAAGTTAGGGAATATGCCGTCATCAATACATTCGTTAAATATGAAAGCTAAATCGGCAGCAATTATGTGTATAATATGACTTACTACGGCTACTGACATGCCCCAGTGATCTTCTGATTTTTTTAAATTTAACTGTTTAAAAGCATCTATTATATCGCTAGGGCTAACATGCTTAAAATTAAATTTAGAATCACAAAGGCTAACATTACTCTTAAGCAAAGCCTCAGCACGCTGGGCGCTAGAACTCACATTAGAAGTGAGTTCCAAAGGAATGTTAGTAAAATAATCATCAAATATATTTACTATTTCTTCAGTTTTTGAAGTATTTTTACCACTACATTTGATTCGGCAAATATTTTCTTTGGTTTTATTTTTACCTGTTTCCTTATTTATGACACTCCATGTTTCTTTAATTTTATTAGGAGCATTATTTATTTTTTTGCTAATACTATTCGACTTGGCTCGTCCACAAACTTTTTTAAATATTTTAGAATAATTTCTAACATATTCTATAAAAAAAGGATTAAAGTTATATTGTTTTTGGGCATATAGATCATATAACCTGTTTCTACTTATGTAGATGCCGGTAGTAGCCCATTCACTAAACTGTGATTTACTATGAACTACTACTCTTTTTTGTTTCAATGTTTTAGAATACTCAGAGGAAACAGTACTAAATAGTTTATTATAATGGTCGTCAGGATTATTTCCTGTATATACCACTGATAATATTTTGTTATCTAAATTATTTTTAAGTTTTTTTTAGAAGTAATCGGTCTACACAAGATCTTATCTTTTCTCAAATTACTGGTGGACTCTTTGACAAAAGCTACATATACACCAGAATGATCTGAAGGCAATTTGTTGATAACAGATTTATCACAATATTGAATATTACTAAAAAAAATATCAAGACATGTGCCAGATGTAGCTGTAATTCTGGTTGGCTCAAAAAATAAGTTTTCTAATCCATAACACTTAAAAAGATTTAGGAATTGTGTGCTTTTTGGATTATGTACTAAAATATCAACATTAAAATCACCACAAATAATTAAATTCTTTTTACTAGTTGAACAGGACTTAAGAACCTGGTCCATTGCTTTTAAAAAACTTTTAAAATTACTATCTGGTGGACTGTATACACAAACAATTATATGATGATCAAGCTCGGCACAGGCCACCTCACAACAGCGGTCAACAGAATGTCTGACAATATCCTTCCGCTCTTTGCTACGGAAAGAATCTTTTATAAAAATTATAGAACCCCCTCGTTGAGCAGACTTTCTGTTAAAGCAGCTAACAATATTATAGTTGTTTAGGATTAACATCATCTGACTCTCATGCAGCCAATGTTCAGTCAAACATAAAATGTCCACATCCATTTCTTTTAAAACTAATTCTACTAATAATTCTTTGCCGGAAAGACCTTCTAAATTTTGATGAAGTATTCTTAATTCATGAGGCCTTCCCGTTGTCTGAATGGTCAGTTTAAATCTGTCGTCAAGTCTACAGAATTACCGTTACATAAACTTGGTAAGTCTGTAGGTGTCTTAAAACTAGAATCTTGTTTACAATGTAAACTCGTCCAAAAATTAATATTATTTGCTATCAATGTAGCAATCTTATGTCTAAAATATTTTGAAAGATAAATATTATCTTTTGTCACATGACATTCACTTATAAAATTGTTAGTGTCAAAAAACACTAATTTATCACTGTAATGACATGTCATATTATGAATCAAAGTATTGAGATAGTGAATGATTTTGTTAGTTTTTGGAGACTGGCAATGTAGATATGGGAACGCACATAATATTATTTTGCTTACTTCTAGTTCAGATAAGTAATCCATACAGCTGATTATTTCTTTCTTTCCTACTTTGTTACTATTGCCTATTAATAATACAACAGTAGATTTACAATTCAGTTTGGTTGATTTAATTTTATCTAAAATTTGAGTATAGGTTGCATCCGGGAAGCAGTAATTTATACAAGTTTTATCTAGAATTTTGTTTAACATGCAACCCATATTGCGACCCATACTGTCAAAAAATACTATTGTATTACATGGAGGGTCAATAAAGTCAACACAATCAGACACATTACTACACAAACTACCGTCACAAGGAGAGAGCTCTGGTGTGGAGACACTGATGGTGGGCTGGGTGTCCATTTGTCACGTTGTCAAGCAGGGCAGGAGAGCCGTTCCAGATTTTGTCGTAAATCAATGCGATAGGAACTCTGCGGAATAGGGGTTCCAGTATGATTACATTTGTTACGTCGCTGTGCAGGGCAGAAGAGCGATTCCAGGTTTTGTCGTAAATCAATACGGTAGAAACTCTGCGGAGCAGGAGTCTCAGTATGATTACGTTTGTCACGTCCCTGTGCAGGGCAAAAAAGGCGATTCTAGGTTTTTTCGTAAAACTACACAATAAGAACTCTGCGGGGCAGGTGTCCAGTATGATTTTACGTTTGTCACGGCGCTGTGCAGGGCAGAAGAGCGGTTTCAGGTTTTGTCGTAAATCACTACGATAGAAACTCTGCTGAGCAGGGTTTCCAGTATGATTTTACGTTTGTCACGTCACTGTGCAGAGCAGAAGTGCGATTCCAGGTTTTGTCGTAAATCAACACGATAGGAACTCTGCGGAGCAGGGGTTCCAGTATAATTTTACATTTGTCATGTCGCTGTACAAGGCAGAAGTGCGATTCCAGGTTTTGTCGTACATCAACACGATAGGAACTCTGCGGAGCAGGGGTTCCAGTATAATTTTACATTTGTCATGTCGCTGTACAAGGCAGAAGTGCGATTCCAGGTTTTGTCGTACATCTATACAATAGGAACTCTGCGGAGCAGGGGTTCCAGTATGATTTTACGTTTGTCACGTCACTGTGCAGAGCAGAAGTGCGATTCCAGTTTTTGTCGTAAATTAACACGATAGGAACTCTGCGGAGCAGGGGTTCCAGTATGATTTTACGTTGTCACGTCGCTGTGCAGGGCAGAAGTGCGACTCCAGGTTTTGCCATAAATCAACATGATAGGAACTCTGCGGAGCAGGGGTTCCAGTATGATTTTACGTTTGTCACATCGAGATTGCTCCTTTTCACAATTCATCATTTTCCAAAAATCAGTTACACAGGAAAGCGGCTTTTCGCCAGCTAATGTTACACTTCACACAATACTGTCATTATCCGCACACGCTTATTTTAATTATAAGCAACTTTGGTACATCGATGGCTCCTTGCTGTAAGAAAGCGTTAGTAGTACCTGCAAATTCATGTTATCAACAAGAATTATCATGCTAAAGACTGGTTAAACCTGTAGGCTTGTCTGTATTTTGGATAAACTGTTAAAAACTAATAGTATATTGAAAATATTAGTATCAGGGCTTGTCAGGAGTGAGTAGATGAATATTAGGGTACCTGGATCCAACCATTCAGGTTGTATCCAGGTTCCCTAATATTATCTTTTCAATCTCGCTTAACATCTATTCATCTAGATAAATTCATCAGTTCAAGCTGATTTTATACTTCATATCTATTCAATAACTGATCAATTGTGGGTTGTGAATAGAATGAAGAGAGTGTATGAATAGAGTGTTTGAATAGAACATATTACTCGTATTAGAATTTGTGAATAGAGGTTATGAGAGATATGATGATTATTATTAAAGTTAAAAAAAACCACTGGTTTGAATGATTATGTGTTTAATAAATATAGTCTTACAATAAGTTTGATTAAATACTTTATAAAATAATGTTAATAATTACAAAAACGTTACATTACTTTCAATATTCCTTAAAATTTCCCTCACTCGGGAGTAAATATTATCGCTAAAAATGTTTGTCACTACATGCTGAGCACAAACTTCAGCATTGCAGTGACATATGGATCCTTCTGCATTATTAAATTGGTTTGCGTCATATACTTCAATTCTAATTAGTTACACGCCACTCGTAGTGATTTTAACGTTAGAAACTAATTCAATTCAATTCAATTCAAAATATCTTTATTATCATAGGATATTTATAATATCTCTTAATAATAGTCACTTTGTTTTGTTTTGCACAAATGTTGACGTCAAATCGTTACTTAAAGCTAAGTTTACGCCGCTTCCTAGGCGCAAGTGCAGAAGAAGCGGCAACAAACTGCACTGCACGTTTTCTCCAAAGACGTCAACTAACAAACTAAAAACTTAAAATTAGTTATATAGATGGACAGAGATTACATTGTTTATTATGTCATAATTAAATTGAATTATAAGAATTACGAAATTTAAAATAATGTCAATTTGTAAATTTAGTATGTACCAATGTACCTAAATTATGACATGTCTAAGTATACAAACCTTTAAGAGGGACCCGCGCCAAGCTCAAGCCAGACCTTTTTGTCTTTAAGATAGTCATCGGTCCTATAATAAGCCTTCTCACAAAGTACTTTCTTTACATAAGCTTTGAATTTTCTGTCTGGCATATCAAGGACCGATTCTGACAATTTATTATAAAAAAGTATACACTTCCCCATAAAAGACTTACTGACTGTATTCAGCCTGTAATACGGGCTAACTAAGTCATTCTTATTACGTAAATTTCTATCTGTAAAATCACTTACTTTATTGAACATGGAAATATTTTTCCTTACATACATTATATTTTCAAATATGAATTGTGATGCAAAAGTAAGTATACCTATTTCCTTGAATAATTCCCTCAGTGAGTCTCTCGATCCTAAACCGTAAATAGCACGAATTGCTCTTTTTTGTAAAAGAAAAATAGTCTGAATGTCCGCTGCACTCCCCCATAGAAGTATCCCGTAAGACATTAGACTGTGAAAGTAACTAAAGTACACTTGTCTAGCAGTTGCTACATCTGTCAATTGTCTTATTCTCCTAACAGCGTAAGCCGCAGAGCTAAGCCTATTAGAAAGTTTAGTTATATAAGCGCCCCATTGAAGTTTCGAATCAATTGTGATTCCTAAAAAGGTAGTACTTTCAACCAGATCGAGTTTCTGACCATTAATTAGTATGTCAACACAGGCTTGATTCACATTAGGAAGAGAGAATCGTATGCATTGGGTCTTGTTCGCATTTAACATGAGGTTATTGGCCGAAAACCAATCAGAAATTAAAGATAAGGTGCTGTTCACCGCGCTAGCATCACTGTTATGTCGATCTATTTTAAATATTAGCGAGGTGTCATCAGCAAACAGCACCATGTCAGCCTCTTTCTCAACCATGTAAGGCAAGTCATTGACATAAACTAAGAAAAGGAACGGTCCTAGAATTGAACCTTGGGGTACGCCCATTTTCACATTAGACCCGTGTGATTTTACGCCGTTTATATCAACAGTTTGAAGCCTATCAGTTAAGTAAGATTCTATTAATTTAATTGACTTATCATCAAAACCGTATTGACGAAATTTGAGCAAAAGTGTTGGATGATCAACGCAATCAAATGCTTTAGAAAGATCGCAAAATGATCCAATTGCATCATTTCTGTTTTCCCACGCGTCGTAGATATTAGTAATAAGTGCTACTCCTGCATCGGTGGTCGATTTTCCAGCAGTAAAGCCGTATTGTTGGCTATGGAAAAGATTATTGGTCTTAAAGTGAAGTAGCATTTGATTGAGCATTATCTTTTCGAACACCTTACTCAAAACTGGCAGAATAGAGATAGGTCTGTAGTTGCCAGGGTCTGTTTTTTCTCCTTTTTTGAATAAGGGGATTAGTTTACTACATTTCATTAAGTTAGGGAATATGCCTTCATCAATACATTCGTTAAATATAAAAGCTAAATCGGCAGCAATTATGTGTATTATATGACTTACTACGGCTACTGACATGCCCCAGTGATCTTCTGATTTTTTTAAATTTAACTGTTTAAAAGCATCTATTATATCGCTAGGGCTAACATGCTTAAAATTAAATTTAGAATCACAAGGGCTAACATTACTCTTAAGCAAAGCCTCAGCACGCTGGGCGCTAGAACTCACATTAGAAGTGAGTTCCAAAGGAATGTTAGTAAAATAATCATCAAATATATTTACTATTTCTTCAGTTTTTGAAGTATTTTTACCATTACATTAAATAATACATAATTGTTTTTGTCTGTTGAGTAATTGTTGATATGCAATGTCAGCTTCGATGTTGGGCGCTTCGAACTCTAAATTGTTTAGTCTTCTGAAGGCTGCTCCTTCTGGCTCTGGTGCGGAGAGGGGTGGTGAGAGTGGTGAGTACCTCAAGTTGTTGACACCGCTGTCGAGCTGTAACATGTACAAATTATATAACTTTAACATACTTCTGAAAAGATATAAATTTATATGTATGCAGCATACTCTCGAAACAATACAGATAAAAGTTAAATGTAAAAAAATATAAAAATTAAAATAAGTTGCCACTTACCGACATGTTTGTATTGCTCTGGTTCAAAAAATACTAATAATTTTATTCACATTAGACCTCATATTTATATACAGGTATTTGTTTTCATTAAAGTTCAAAATCCATTAAACCTTTGTATCTCGGGTTAGCTTAGATATTGCTTATGTATGCATTTTAATATTTAACCGACTGCTGAAGAAAGGTACTGTTTTTCGAAGGTGTCTGTTTTATTTTATAAATAAATATATAGGGACAAATCACACTGATTTTATGTATCAACTCACATGTATAATATCTGTATTCTCAACAGTAACAAAAAAAATCTTGACACTGTGAGTGTAGTGTGTGACGGTACTTGGAAAATGAACAATATGACGGTGGACGAAGATCGCACCGGGCAGGGGGAGGCGTAGGCGTCATCGCTGTTTCAGTCAAGCTGGGACCACGTTCGGTGAAACCCGAATGAAACGTCAGCAAAATAAATAAAAAAAGGTACGTTTCGCGTTAATTCCCGTATGCATTAATTTAAAAAAAATCTTTTCTAATTTTATTTTTTTGTGTTGTAAAAAGACTTCTAGTTATTGTCATTTTTGTAACTCCGAACATAAAACCATAGTAAGACAATGTATATACGGAGACCACCATGAAGACAACACCTGGTACTTTTGCTTATTTGGACGACATGCAAACCATGCATTTTTATTGCCATTGATAAATAAATCTTTAGATACGCTCAAAAGACGTTACGATCAGTGTGTGCTTTTACTATAGATAAGTAAGTAAGTACCTACTTTGATTATCAGGATCGCTTTGTTTGTAATTGCACTTTATATCGACCTCTGTGGCGACCTCCGGGGCATAATGGTTAACATGCTAGACCACTACTCCGGAGGTTCTGGGTTCGATCCCCAGCCGGGGCAAGTTGGAAAATGGTCTTTTTTAAATTGTCCTAGGTCTTGGGTGTTATTCTGTTATTATGTATTTATTATAAAATACAGTAAAGTTGAGTTAGTATCCCATAACACAAGTTTAAAACTTAGTTTGGGGCTAGCCTAATCAGTGTGATTTGTCCCTTTATATATAGGTATTTATTTATTTATATTCATGTGAGTAGAGATCAATATTATGTTTCAGATATTTGTTAGCTTAGCATACTTACAGCGACAGACATAATGCGAGATCTTCAGAAAATTTTACATCATTGTTTTTTATTAATAAGGTACTTATGAAAAAAACATATTTAAGCCATCCCAATGTTGAGTGAACTTACAGTTTGTTTTACTACCTGGAGGAATCTGGTCCAGTGGCAGTGGTCCTTGTGATAAAATTAGTTAGCTGTTGAAGTACGTGCAAAGGAGATAAATAAAATGTGAGTATCTATCAATTACAGTCTTACTATAGCTATTTCATGTGATTAAATATTTATCATAGTTTACGCAGATGCTCTACTCATAAACTCTATTCACATATAATGTATAATCATATGTTCTATTCATACTCTCTATTCATATACTCTATTCATACACTCTATCCATACACTCTATTCATACAATCTATTCATACACTCCATTCATACACTCTATTCATATAGTCTATTCATTAATACACTCTATTTATACACTATATTCTTACACTCCATTCATACGCTCCATTCATACAGTCTATTCATTACTATATTCATACACTCTATCCATACACTCCATTTATACGCTCTATTCATAAAATCTATTCATACACTCCATTCATAAACTCCATTTATAAACTCCATTCATAAACTCTATTATATACTCTATTATATACTCTATTCATATGCTCTATTCACTTACTATGTTTGCATACCATAATCATTTACGTCACCACGTCAAAAGTCGGTACTGGTTTATAGCATATAGTAATATCTGTGTCTCATGTTGGTTTTTACCAAAAAAATCTCTATTCACATTTATCAATTCAGTTTACATCCTTGTATAAGCTTGTGTTTTTGTATTGAAATACGAGTACTTAAGTTTACCCAAATAGAGCTCGGTTTAAAGGTAACCATTACGTTAGCTGCGTTCCCTTTTTGAATGGCAATTGAGATTGAGAATCATTATCATCATCATCATCATCATTTCAGCCGCATAGTGTCCTAGCGTCCATAGCTGGACATAGGCCTCTCTCAAGGTTTTCTAAAATGATCGAGTTCTGAAAGAAAGATCTAGAGCGGTCTGCATCCAGCGCCTTCCTACGACGATTGAGAATATCGTAAAGTAATTATACTTTTTGTTTATAGGCCAAAATCATTGGAGAAGGATCTTTTCATCTCAAGCGATGACTCAGTAGTAGAGTCAAAGCCAGTGGAAAAAAAGAGAAAACGGAGCTCCAGCAAGCCGAGAGAAGAGTCGAAGACGAAAAAATCAAAAACAACTATCGCTCCATATACTGTTCCACCTCGTCTTACAGCAGGTGATCTGTTTGGAGTAGACAGTGAAGAGGAACAGCAAATCCAGCCTTCATCTTCAAAAACCGGTAATAATATACCACCTATAATTTCTACGTATATGAAAAGGGAATCAAAGGGGCAATCTCGACGAATAAATGATACAATGCAGGGAAAGTATTATGTAGAAATGAAAATTTATAATACCGAAGAGATTCAAAACGTTTGGCCAATTAATAGATGGCGGTACGCAATTACAACTATCAAGACCAAGATTGATGAAAGCAAAAAAGCTTGGCACTCATTGAAGGACTTTGTCCATATCTCAAAAAAAGAGTTTAAGAAGTGTCCAGTTACTTTGCTTGGATCATACGAAAGTATGACATAATTTTGTAGTACGAGCAGTTTGTCTCTTTTTTTTCTTTTCCCTGTCATACTTTCGTATAATGAAATATATAAAATTCCTTTGAATTATTCCTAATTTAATATTAGTTATTAAAAATATATTCTCCGTTATGTAGTCTTTCTTTACTTTTTGCGTTACTAATTAGGTAGGTACAAACAGTGTAGTATCGATAATAAATAGTTTTATGATTGAATCTGTTTTTTTTCCCACAGTTGTTCACCCTATCAACACATCGAGATCTCAAAAATCGATATATTGTAACAAATGCAAAATGTTAATACTAGAAAAACGATATCCATATCACATGAGAACGAATATACATAAAGCTAATCCTTTATTGAATACGCAGTTCGCAAATATCAATATTATTGCGACTGCTTTCAAAAACAGAATAATAACATACAGATTGAATATTACTCAGGAAGATGAGTACTTCAGTCTAGAGGCGTTATTGAGTAACAACCAAGCACACCTCATAGGCTTAATAAATTTTTCATTGAGTAAATATGATTGCCTTAAAACTAATTTTGAATTATTCGCATATTTTATGTTACCGAAATCTGATGAAACGCAATTAAAGTCTTTTAATACCAAATATAATATTATATACAAGAATACTGATTTAAAGGAGTTATTAAATAATGTGGCAAATATATTTAATGAAAAATTAACTGAATTTCAACATTGTCAATCTGGATGGACACTTGTTTCATTGTGTCATCTTAAAATAATTGTCAATAAATATTCTCCTATGAGAGGTGGATCTTATGTAGAACTGCCACCAGCTATTAGACACTCAAAGAGTTGTATAAACATAAAAAATAAAGATAATTATTGTTTTCTATGGAGCATAATGGCTGGATTATACCCAACTACAAAAAATGTATGCAAAATCAGTTCATATCCTCACTATTCCACTGTTTTAAATACAGATAAAATGTCATTTCCTCTTTCGCATACAGATATAAGAAGTTTCGAAAAAAACAATCCTTCGATAAGCATTAACATATATGGTTTACGAAATAATATTGTAACTGGACCACTTTATGTATCGAAACAGAAAAAAAAGAATCATTTTAATTTATTATACATAGAAAACAAAACTAAAGGTCACTATTGCTTAATAAAAAATCTTATTCGTTTAGTACGACCACAGGTCACTCGTTATAAGGGAAAAGTTTATTTATGTGAGACATGTCTACAATTCTTTTATCATGAAAAAAGGTATAAGACCCATCAATGTTCTCAGGTTTTGTCTATTTTACCTGAAAAAAATACTGTTTTAACATTTAAAAATTATGAGAGACAACAAAAAATCAATTTTATTATTTATGCCGACTTTGAATGTTTGTTGATGGAGTGTGATAAACCTACTCATAACTCCGCAAGAACTGAGAGTCTAAGGGTTCATCAGCCGTCATGCTTCGCATATTATATTTGTTGTTCACATGATACAAAATTAAATAAATATGTATCGTATAGAGGTGAAGATTGTGTGGGAGTATTTGTTAAAGAATTAATAAAAGATGCTAAACGTTTACATAGCATTTTAAGTAATAAAATGTCAATGACTCCATTAACATCAGAGCAGGAATTCGAGTACCAAAAAGCTACTTTATGTTATATATGTAAAAAGTTATTACTAAATGATAAAGTCCGGGATCATGATCATATTACTTCTGAGTACAGAGGTGCAGCGCACTCTCAGTGTAATTTGATGTATAGAGTTTGTTCATTCATTCCTGTGGTGTTCCATAATTTATCTGGATATGATTCACATTTATTTATTGAAGAGTTAGCAAAATATGAAGGCGTAATAAAAGTGATACCGAAAACAAAAGAAAAGTACCTTTCATTTACGAAAGTAATAAAAACTGAAAACTTTAATTTTCCTATTCAAATAAAATTTATTGATTCATATCAATTTCTTAGTTCTAGCCTGAATGCTTTGAGCAAAAGTTTATCAGAAAGTGATTTTTTAAGTTTATTGAAAGAGATTCCGGAAAAATCTAAATTCGATTTACTAAGAAAAAAAAATTGGTTGCCTGTAAAGTCGGTATACGGGCGAAAGTTTTACGTGACAACGACTTCACTCCACTTCACTCCAAACTTGACTTCCACTCGGGCATGGTTAGCCCGCCTAAGAGCGAGAGAGACAGACATAAAAAGTGAAAGGCACGCGTGCCTCTCACTCGCTCTCATTGTGAGCGCATAACGTGAGCGGAGCGTAACGCAGTTTCTTGAAGTGTCACCCGGCTAACCAATTTATAAGACGTTGTCACGTCAAAAGGTGTTTATCCTTAAGATTACATGGACTCATGGTCAAAATTTCAAGAAACTCAATTACCTGCTAAAGATGATTTCTACAATACGTTGCAAGATGAGTCAATAACTGATAACGATTATTTACATGCTATAACAGTGTGGGAAATATTCGAAATAAAATCTCTTGCTGAATACACAGATTTATATTTAAAATGTGATGTGCTTTTACTTTGCGATATATTCGAAAAATTTAGAAGAACAAGTTTGCATTATTATCATTTGGATCCGAGTTATTACGTCAGCGCAGCGAGTTTAAGTTGGGATGCGATGCTACTATATACTGGCGTTGAACTTGAGCTAATAAGCGACTTAGAAATTTATGAGTTGTTAGAAAAAGGTATCCGTGGCGGATTAGCTCAGTGCTCACTTCGTCATGCTAAAGCAAATAATAAATACTTACCACATTTTAACGATTCTGAACCAAGCAGTTATTTAATATATCTTGATTGTAATAATCTATATGGCCATGCGATGATGAAAAAACTGCCTATTGCAGAGTTCAAACTATTATCATACAATAAATTTAAAAAGATTGATATAATGACTATTCCTGATGAAAATGATTATGGATATATTCTTGAAGTAGACTTGAGCTATCCAGATCATTTACATAATAAACATAAAGATTTACCATTTGCTGTTGAAAAAATTGTACCACCATATGGAAAAACAGAAAAGTTAGTTGCAAATTTTTATGATAAACAAAACTACATTATTCATTATGTTCACCTGAAAGAGTGTTTGAGAAATGGTTTAATTTTAAAAAAAGTTCATCGTATTCTTAGCTTCAGACAAGAGCGCCTTCTAAAAAAATATATTGATTTAAACACCAATCTTCGTCAAGATTCAAAAACAGCGTTTGAAAAAGATTTTTTTAAATTACTTAACAATGCAATATTTGGTAAAACTATCGAAAACAAGCGTAAACAGGCGAATGTTAAACTAATTTCTAAATGGAGAGATGATAATAATAAAACAAATAAACAACTTGGTGCTGAAAAATTAATAATAAAACCTAACCTAAAAAGTATAGCAATATTTTCGGAAAATTTCGTAGCGATAGAATTAAGTCCTGAAAAAGTAGTTTTAGATAGACCGATTTATATCGGGTTTTCAGTTTTAGAATATGCGAAGCAACATTTATATCAATTTCACTATAACTTCATTAAAAAGAAGTATGCAAATAATGCTAAGCTTTGCTATACTGACACCGACAGCTTATTATATTTAATATGCACAGATGACTTTTATCGAGACATGTATGACGACATTCACCAGTACGATACTAGTAATTTTGTAATAGATAATCCTTTTCGTTTACCTCAAACTAACGAAAAAATTCCTGGACTATGGAAACTTGAAATGGGTGATGACTTAATCACAGAATTTATTGGTTTACGTGCTAAGTTATATTTTATAAATAGTGTTAAAACACAAATAAAAAAAGCGAAGGGTGTATCCAAGTCGGTAACAAATAATCTGGAATTGAATGATTATAACAAAGTTTTAATGAGAAATGAAATACTCAGAAGTAAAATGAATATGATAAAATCAATAAAACATGATATATTCTCACAGCAAGTTAATAAAAAAGTTTTGGATGGAAATGATGATAAAGTTCAAGTACTGCACGATCATATTCACACCATACCTTGGGGTCATTGTCATTCTATGCTCATGGAATAATTATACGATTACGCAAAGCATCAAAGATATAGTAAGACCATTATAACACACATTAAGATCAATCTTAATGTGTATTATAATGGATAATTATTTTTAAGAAAATTTGTTATTGCAATAACTATGATATGATAATGTTCATAAATTACATGATGAATAAATACATAATAAGTACATTTACTACTTCTTTTAATCCTAGATACGCCTACCTTCAGCAGGATATATAAAGACTGATTAAATGTTACTGTCCTTCATTTCAAAATGAAATTCATTAAGCAAACTCAAACTTTGGAAGTTGATAATATAAAAGTTAAAAATAATACACAAATTATAAAACATAGTACTCTTTTACCGAATACTATACGTTGTATAATATGTGGTCCATCTAACTGTGGTAAAACTAACATAATGCTTAATTTGTTATTACATGAAAATGGGCTCAAATTTAAAAATATTTATTTATATTCAAAGACAGCTTTTCAGTCAAAGTACAGGTTTTTAAGGGAAGTACTTTCCTGGATTCCGAATGCGAAGTTGTTCATCTTTAATAATAATCAAGAAGTAATTCATCCGAATGATGCCATACCTAATTCAGTTATTATTTTTGATGATGTTGTATGTGAAAATCAAGTTAATATAAGAAATTATTTCGCTATGGGAAGGCATAGACAATTAGATTGTTTCTACTTGTCTCAAACTTATTCAAAAATACCGAAACAGCTAATTAGAGATAACGTTAACTTTCTCATTATTTTCAAACAAGATGATATTGATTTAAAACACATATACAATGAACATGTCAATACAGATATGGATTGGGTAAAATTCAAAAAGCTCTGCTCTGTCATATGGAAAAATAATTATAATTTTTTAGTTATAAGTAAAGAGTGTTTATTAAATAAAGGACGATATAGGAGAGGGTTTGATACGTTTGTACACTTTAAAAATTATATATAGCTATGTTTGCGAAAAAATATTTCATATTGTTCTATTTACTTGAATCTAACACTTGTATTGAAGAAAAATGGATTTAAAAGAACAATTAATCAAATCAGTAAATAATATAAAACAAAAAATTAAAAAAATTCAGAACGAGGAAGATGTAGCCAGTTTAAAATACAAAAAGATATTTAAACCTATAGTTGATTCTTTGGAGACGATAGTTAAAGACAAAAGTAATTTTAATATTAACACCACAGAAAACGTTAATATAGATGATACAATTAATGATACACTAAATGATTTTATTATAAATGCGGAAAATACTAGTGAAGAGGTTAGTTCACCTAAAGAGTATGAAGAATTCAAGGACTATATCAAATCAACGTCTAATATCGATAATTCAGAATATTATTCTGGTAATGAGGAAACAGCACTTGAAAATAAAGATGATACACTTATTTCCCTCAAAAAAGAAGATATGATGGAACTATATAATGATTTAAATGTTCCATTTGGAGTTCGTAGTGAAAATAAAACACTAATGATCGGAAATACTAAAATTCGCTTATCTGTTAAAGAAAATGTTTCAAATAAAAATGAAAAGTCATATGTTCTTGAGATAAACGATAATAAATATGACTTAACTCCTGGGTTAAAAGAACTGCTAATACGTAACAAACCTAATCTTAAGTTAGTGACTGACAGTGATAAAGTAATATACAAAGACATACTTGATATTACTAGTGTACATAAACGTGACTATAACCCTAACGGTCAAATAAAAGGTGATAAAGGAATCAAATATTGTCAAATAATCAAACCGATGTTTCCTGGACAGAACTCAGAAACCAAAATAGGGGGTTCATTAACAAAATTTAAAAAAATGTATAAAAATGATACCGATTACATTTATTGGGATGATCCGAATGAATTGATTGAACGATTAAAACTACTCATTGCATCAAAAAGTGCTGGTAATAGTAACCATGATAACGAAATTATTTCAATAATTGAAGAATTAAAAGAAGCCTAAATAATCAAGGAATAAAACACATGTTTTAGAACATATCATGTTAGTATAAATAGAATACCGAGCTAGTTAGCACATAAGCAATTGTATTAATTTCCTTTCAACTTTATCAAATAAATTTTTAATTTTCGGAAATAAATTACCAAAATGCGTAAAGCAGATATTGTTAATGAAATTCATAAAAATGCTAGAGTTAACTTTCCCAGAAGAAGTGTGATTCTTAAAGGTATAGATGATCTTTGGCAAGCAGATTTAATAGACATGCAAGCAATATCATCAGTAAACAATGGGTATAAATATATATTATTAATAATTGATTGTTTTTCAAAATATGCTTGGGCTATTCCACTGAAACAAAAAAATAAAGAATTAGTTTCCACATCATTTCAATCTCTACTACAAAAGGGAAGAAAACCTAAAAATTTACAAACAGACTTAGGAACTGAATTTTATAATGATAAATTTAAAATTGTTACTAAAAAGTATAACATCAATCATTATTCTACATATTCAACAAAAAAAGCATCAATAGTGGAAAGACTAATAAGAACTTTGAAAAATAAATTGTATAAAGAATTTAGCTTGAAAGGAAATTACAAATGGGTTGATGGAACGTTGGTCAATAAACTTCATGAATATAATCATTCGCGTCATAGTACTACTGGACAAAGACCTGCGTCAATCAATCATAATAATGAAGTTAACATTGAAAAGATATAATATTTTAAAGGAGAAAAAAAAACATATAAAAGATTTAAGATAGGGGATTACGTTAGAATTAGTAAACATAAAGGATGTTTTGAGAAAGGATATACACCTAATTGGTCTACAGAAATATTTAAGATTACCAAAGTGAAAAATACTAATCTGTTTTGAATAAAAGTGCTTTGTTAGGAGACTAGCGCCATCTGCGTGTGATCTCCACAAACACGGACAAGATTATCGATTCATCGATATCCCGCCCTGCGCGGATTGTCTTTGCCCGGCCAGAAAAATAATCATTGTCTTTGTGTCAAAGTCTCACTGACGTTGGGAATGTCAAGTTGCGAGCGAGGCTTTTGTAAAAATGATTTGGGTGTGGTCCTGTCGCGTGCCATGGCGGCATTAATCTTGTAATTTTGATATATATAGCGAATATTTCGTGGAGAATTGTCGTTAATTGTTTTGTGCCCAATTTGTTTGGAACGGCGTGAAGCCGAAATTATTTGTATTACGTAAAGAACAGTGATTTGTGTCAAATGTAAAACGCGTGCCATGCGGCCGTGTAAATTGTTATGTGAATAATCTTGAAGTGTCAAAAGAAGAACAAGAAACTTATTGTGCGGTCTTGAAGTGGTGTTATAAATACGACGTATTCGTTTGGGGCGACATACATGAGCTCATGGGGAGGTTAGTGTAGGGACCGAATTCTCCTCACCACTGACCTTGGGACCCATAGTGGGACCTAAGGCCGTCGCCAGCCCTGAGGAGGACCTCAGGATCGACGCGAAGGCCAGGCGAGGCTGCCTGAAGACTGCGAGGACGCGGTAAGTTTTATAATTAGTGTAATTACTCTTAATTAGAATTAAGTTCAACTCATAATTAGGTTAAGTTAGGTTAGTAGGTTCCCTGTACCGTATACAGGGTGGTAGCAGACTGCGTAGGTTTGTTTGTGTGTTTGTTTGTTGCCGGACTCGTACCAAGAGCGTAGTTACAAAAATATCTTGGTATCAGAACGTAATCTTAGCTATCTGCGCCCACATCTTTGGTAGCAGAGCGTAGTTGTTAACGGCTCTGATTGCGGGCCCACATATTGTTTGTTTTTTGGTTTGTTATTAAGGTAGGGTAAACATTATTTCCCATAAAAAAAATAATTGAAATAAAATAATTATTGTTTGCTTGTAATTAATAAGTATTGGGCCGTCTCAATCATACTATTAGATAGTATTATAGCTTGTTTGTTTGCCATTAATTAATATTAGTCCGTGTCAATTTTACTATTAGATAGTATTTTAATTTGTTTGTTTGTATTTAAAAATTAAGAATTTTGATTTGTGCCCTTGTCGGACTTATTTATTTAGTTATTTAAATTTGGTTTGTTTTGTTCTTGTCTAACGCAATGTCGAAGACAACCTCCGTAAAGGCGACGCTCGCCAATGAACTTAGGTGGGCTGCGAGTGCCAGCGCACTCTTGTCCCGTACGGACAGGGACGCTGCTATTCTGGAGCGAGCGGAGCGGCTCCGTACGAGATTGGCCAATGCGGAAGCAGCCATGGCGGTGCTTGCCGAGGGTGGTTTGGACCCAGAGGTCTGGGCAGGCCATCTCAAGGACTATGACCAGATTCTGGCCTTTCACGATGAAATCGTGGAGAAGGCCGCACACATCAGAGCGAGACAGGCGGGCGGTCCCGCCCCTCGCGCATCCGGTGGACCGGAAGGGCCAGCTGTAACTGGTCGGCTTCCCACCCTTCAGCTGTCCCACTTTGGGGGTAGGATGGAGGAGTGGGGGCCTTTAAAAACATGTTCGAGTCGTTGGTCGACTCGAGACACGACCTAACGAAGACGCAAAAAATGGCGTACCTTCTCTCAACATTGGAGGATGAAGCGCGGTCGCTCATCCAGCACCTCCGTGTGGAGGATGACCAGTATGACACGGCCTGGGAGCTGCTTAGTTCCCGTTACCAGAACGTTCGGCTGTTGGCCGACGCACATGCGGCGCAGCTATTGGCCCTGCCTCGGGTGGCCAATCGGGCACAACTGCGCCTGCAATTACTGACGCCCGTTACAGTGGCCTGTAACGCGCTGCGTACTTTGGGACTACCGGTGGACCAGTGGTCATTTTTGTTGGTACACATTATCTTGGGCAAACTACCCAACGATATTCGCTCGCGTTTCGAACGCGAGAATGCTGAGCGGGACAGCAATACCCTACCTACCTTTTCCGACTTGTATAATTTTTTGGAGTTTGAGGCTAGGGCCGCGGAGAGTTCCATGCCGGAACCAGCGCCATCTAGGGCGCCAGAACGCGGAGCCTCGGGCCCCTTATGGCGAGGGAAGCCCAGACAGGCGCAGCCACCGTCACCGCGTGGAGCTGGTGCTCGGGTGGTTAATACGGCAGCAGTCGCGAGAGACGCGGACTGTCTGCAGTGTGGCCGGAAGGGTCATAGCCTAACCCAATGTAGGGACTAGCAGCGGCTGCCAGTAGAACAAAGGCGTCGCGCGGCGAAGCGACATGAATTGTGCTTTTACTGCCTGGGTAGTCACTACGCGCGTGACTGCCATTCTGCCAAGCCATGCAGTGCGTGCCATGGGCGGCACCACTTGATGCTCTGCATGAACCGGAGCGAGGCTGGCTCCCAGGCAAGGAGGCAGGGGTCCCCCATGGGCGGGGGCGCTCCTGCGCGAAGCCCTCCACCGTCGGACGGCGGACGTGGCTTCGCTCGTCGCACCCCCCCTCGGGATGGGGGTCGAGTGCCGGCGCGGGTCTCGGCGGTCCGGGATCCTGCGCCTACGGGACATGGCCAGTATGTGGCTGGTTAGCCTTTGGATAGGGCCCCCATGGGCGGGGGCCCTAGAGCGGAAGTGAGAGGTGGGACACCTCCCTCCGCACCGGCTCCTACTCGGAGGACGGAGCCACAGCGGTTTTCCCCGCCGCTTCATGAGTACCCTCGGCTGGAGTACCACCCGCCCTACGCTAGGTACGTCAGGGCAGCGGGTTATGCGCCCCCTCACATGGGGACGTGCACTCGCCCGATGTATTATCCGGGCCAGTGGCACCCCCAGGTTGGGAGAGAGTGGGGAGCCCATAGCTAGCTTGCTCCCTCAGTAGGACAGAACCGCGGACGGTTCTGCTCCCCACCGCGGTGGTCCGCGTATGGGGACATGTGGGGGAGGCGGTTACTATACGAGCCATGTTAGATTCGGGGGCTCAGAAAAGTTTGGTTACCACTCGAGTGGCACATACATTAGGCTTAGCCGTGGAGGACTCGCCTGTGCCACTTCTTGGAGTTGGTGGTGTAAAAGTGAAGTGTTTGACGGGTCAGACACTTGTCACCTTTTCGTCGCTGAAATCCTCGACAATGAGGATCACGACTTCAGCTCTGGTAATGGATACCATTGCGGGTTGGCAGCCCACCACAGACATACCGCCAGACGAGTTGTCTATGGTGTCAGGCTTGGAATTGGCTGACCCATTTGTTCTTCACCCCGCCCCAGTAGACTTGCTCCTGGGTTCGGACGTATTGGGTTGGATTTTATTGGGCACCCAGAAGGCTCTAGGTTCTTCTTCACTGGTGGCAGTGTCTACAATTTTTGGTTACGCCCTGATGTCCTGGCCCTGTCTTTGAGCATGACTCCATGGAGGAGCCGACAATTCTTGCGAATGCGTCTTTGGCCAAAACCATGCAAAGGTTTTGGGAGGTGAAGGAGCCACCTTTGGTCTCCTCCACCATCTCTCCATGATCTCAAGGATGGATCCGGACCACGCAGAATGTGAGGCCTTTTATCAGGCCATAGTGGGACCTAAGGCCGTCGCCAGCCCTGAGGACCTCAGGATCGACGCGAAGGCCAGGCACAATTCCTAAATCTTTTTAAGTGTTATGGATTAGAAAACTTATTTTTTGAGCCAACCAGAATTACAGCTACATCTGGCACATGTCTTGATAATTTTTTTAGTAATATTCAATATTGTGATAAATCTGTTATTAATAAATTGCCTTCAGATCATTCTGGTGTATATGTAGCTTTTGTCAAAGAGTCCACCAGTAATTTGAGAAAAGATAAGATCTTGTGTAGACCGATTACTTCTAAAAACATAAAAAAACTTAAAAATAATTTAGATAACAAATTATTATCAGTGGTATATACAGGAAATAATCCTGACGACCATTATAATAAACTATTTAGTACTGTTTCCTCTGAGTATTCTAAAACATTAAAACAAAAAAGAGTAGTAGTTCATAGTAAATCACAGTTTAGTGAATGGGCTACTACCGGCATCTACATAAGTAGAAACAGGTTATATGATCTATATGCCCAAAAACAATATAACTTTAATCCTTCTTTTATAGAATATGTTAGAAATTATTCTAAAATATTTAAAAAAGTTTGTAGACGAGCCAAGTCGAATAGTATTAGCAAAAAAATAAATAATGCTCCTAATAAAATTAAAGAAACATGGAGTGTCATAAATAAGGAAACAGGTAAAAATAAAACCAAAGAAAATATTTGCCGAATCAAATGTAATGGTAAAAATACTTCAAAAACTGAAGAAATAGTAAATATATTTGATGAATATTTTACTAACATTCCTTTGGAACTCACTTCTAATGTGAGTTCTAGCGCCCAGCGTGCTGAGGCTTTGCTTAAGAGTACTGTTAGCCCTTGTGATTCTAAATTTAATTTTAAGCATGTTGGCCCTAGCGATATAATAGATGCTTTTAAACAGTTAAATTTAAAAAAATCAGAAGATCACTGGGGCATGTCAGTAGCCGTAGTAAGTCATATTATACACATAATTGCTGCCGATTTAGCTTTTATATTTAACGAATGTATTGATGAAGGCATATTCCCTAACTTAATGAAATGTAGTAAACTAATCCCCTTATTCAAAAAAGGAGAAAAAACAGACCCTGGCAACTACAGACCTATCTCTATTCTGCCAGTTTTGAGTAAGGTGTTCAAAAAAAAATGCTCAATCAAATGCTACTTCACTTTAAGACCAATAATCTTTTCCATAGCCAACAATACGGCTTTACTGCTGGAAAATCGACCACCGATGCAGGAGTAGCACTTATTACTAATATCTACGACGCGTGGGAAAACAGAAATGATGCAATTGGATCATTTTGCGATCTTTCTAAAGCATTTGATTGCGTTGATCATCCAACACTTTTGCTCAAATTTCGTCAATACGGTTTTGATGATAAGTCAATTAAATTAATAGAATCTTACTTAACTGATAGGCTTCAAACTGTTGATATAAACGGCGTAAAATCACACGGGTCTAATGTGAAAATGGGCGTACCCCAAGGTTCAATTCTAGGACCGTTCCTTTTCTTAGTTTATGTCAATGACTTGCCTTACATGGTTGAGAAAGAGGCTGACATGGTGCTGTTTGCTGATGACACCTCGCTAATATTTAAAATAGATCGACATAACAGTGATGCTAGCGCGGTGAACAGCACCTTATCTTTAATTTCTGATTGTTTTCGGCCAATAACCTCATGTTAAATGCGAACAAGACCCAATGCATTCGATTCTCTCTTCCTAATGTGAATCAAGCCTGTGTTGACATACTAATTAATGGTCAGAAACTCGATCTGGTTGAAAGTACTACCTTTTTAGGAATCACAATTGATTCGAAACTTCAATGGGGCGCTCATATAACTAAACTTTCTAATAGGCTTAGCTCTGCGGCTTACGCTGTTAGGAGAATAAGACAATTGACAGATGTAGCAACTGCTAGACAAGTGTACTTTAGTTACTTTCACAGTCTAATGTCTTACGGGATACTTCTATGGGGGAGTGCAGCGGACATTCAGACTATTTTTCTTTTACAAAAAAGAGCAATTCGTGCTATTTACGGTTTAGGATCGAGAGACTCACTGAGGGAATTATTCAAGGAAATAGGTATACTTACTTTTGCATCACAATTCATATTTGAAAATATAATGTATGTAAGGAAAAATATTTCCATGTTCAATAAAGTAAGTGATTTTACAGATAGAAATTTACGTAATAAGAATGACTTAGTTAGCCCGTATTACAGGCTGAATACAGTCAGTAAGTCTTTTATGGGGAAGTGTATACTTTTTTATAATAAATTGTCAGAATCGGTCCTTGATATGCCAGACAGAAAATTCAAAGCTTATGTAAAGAAAGTACTTTGTGAGAAGGCTTATTATAGGACCGATGACTATCTTAAAGACAAAAAGGTCTGGCTTGAGCTTGGCGCGGGTCCCTCTTAAAGGTTTGTATACTTAGACATGTCATAATTTAGGTACATTGGTACATACTAAATTTACAAATTGACATTATTTTAAATTTCGTAATACTTATAATTCAATTTAATTATGACATAATAAACAATGTAATCTCTGTCCATCTATATAACTAATTTTAAGTTTTTAGTTTGTTAGTTGACGTCTTTGGAGAAAACGTGCAGTGCAGTTTGTTGCCGCTTCTTCTGCACTTGCGCCTAGGAAGCGGCGTAAACTTAGCTTTAAGTAACGATTTGACGTCAACATTTGTGCAAAACAAAACAAAGTGACTATTATTAAGAGATATTATAAATATCCTATGATAATAAAGATATTTTGAATTTTTGAATATGTCTCTGAATATTGGAGTTGGAGTGATTATGTAGATATAATAATTACTTCTGAGACACTATTTGGTCTTCACATAGTTAAAATTATAAATTATAACCAATATAATGCTATTCTAATACCTGTAAGCTTCCTATTTTATATGTATATGTTTGGGATAATCGTGGGCGTTCATTAAAACTATTTCTTCAGAGTTTATATCCATTATAATTAAGATAGTACTTATTTTACAATATCAATCTGCTCTCGCGACAACCGCGCGTCTTATTTTTTGTCTGTCAGTCATCTGACAGTGACATCTAACCTTTTAAATCCCCTTGACAACTAAAGGCTGCGTTTGGTTCTACATAAATGTATTACGTATATGTAAATATTTACATTCGGCCAACCTGATATACAGTTTGACCTCAAACTGACAATACCAAGATAGCCATTCATTTAAGTTTAGAGTATTTACAACAATCTAAAATACAACAGTTAATTCTTATAATATGGCCTAACGAGAACAGGCACTTATCTTAACTTCTCAATATCTTCTTAACTCACAATAAGTGATATATTTATCCTACATTGAATAAAAATTTTTGACTTTGACAATTAATAGATTATCTACTTTCTTTACTTAGATTTATCAACCAAACGTAAATGCAAATAAATTTACTATTGATCAATCACTATTACCTTTAAGTCCACGTTCCATTCTATTTTTTTTTTAACATTAATACCTACTTATTTACTTATTCAAAAAAAATCTACCAACTACTAGCGTTTCGGAACGACCACTGCTGAGAAGAAACACCGAAAGAAACTCATTAAACAGTATTGGTCGCCTACTTGCTTTAGGGCTATTCATCAGTTCACGCTGACGAGTTGTTCCACACAGAACAATCTTAAAGCAATTAGCTGCTAGCTAAGCTGCTACATAAACAACAGATACAATTTAATGTATGCTAGCTAAGCAGCATACATTAAATTGTATCTTAAACAATTTACTTCCACACACTATTTACTCCACTCGATCTTTTCAAACCCACGCGCTATGCACGCTTATATTCTGCAGTATTTTTCGAGACCACAGCGAAGTACAAATACATACATAGGCTTCAAGACTAGAATAAACAAATTTACTATTGACTTAGCAATAATATACCAAGAGGTATGTAAATACAATATTTCGATATTACTTAATCCACACTTTCTAATAATACTAACTTCCAAAACATAACATATTTACACAAATCTAACAAGGTTTGTCATACTATTACAATTTGCTAAGTTTTTCTTTTTCTAAGTATAGGTAGATATCATAAAAGAACATGCCAACTGATGTAGTTAATGTATAACTTTTACCATCTGTTTAACTCAGAATAATAACCTAAAATATCCATTTACCAATTTAGGTCCTTATCATCATTGAATTATTCAATTTAACATTTAGTAGATATTAAATGTACTTATTTGGATATAGGTACTTATAACTTTAACTTCTCTCTGTGACTCTCTTCTGTACATGTGTACATGTAGTACTGGCTATTAGGTTTCATCCCGACAGATGCGACTGTCAATGAATCATTATCAGCTTGCTAGCTCACACTTTAGCTACCTATCTATACATGTGATGTATATGTATACAATACACCCTCATACAATAATGAGATAATCATTTCTACAGACTATATAGGACTTCAAAAATTTACACTAAGACTAATGTGAAACTATCTTTCAACTGCACATACATTAAGCGTAATGCGATCTGGTTTCTGTGTGCGCTCATTATTCAAAAAGTTCATATCATAAACTTGCATAACTTATGAAACATTGTCTCCATATTAAATAACAATCCATCCCCATGGAACTATGGCGACTATACCGTAAAAGCATGGTATTGCCGAACAAATAATTTTATAACTTGAATTGCACATGGCAATCATGACACACATTATTGTTGCTCTACTTCACGTTTTTACTTCAAAACTGAATTGACTACATTATGTTAATCAATTCATACACATCACTGAGTAACTATCTCATTACATATCTACTTGGAAATGTATGGTACTAAATATTATTTAGCTTTATATACTATGTAAGTACTTTACATACTGTAGGTGAGCCTGACTTCTTTTACCTCACCACCTTAAGAACTTGTGGTCTGGTTAACAAATTAACCTGCACTGTATACATATGAATAAGGCTACTTTACATTTACAAAATAACTTCATCAATCATGTCATCTATTATATTACTTTATCAAATGTTCATCAGAACTTGCTTATCTATGTACTTTACTTCAACATTTCATCAATTTAATAACAGACAACTTGTTAATGCCAACAGTACAACTTATACCTTTTCTAATTTATCAAACTATGCTTTCTATTAATATCACTTCATAGGATTCTTAGATGTTTATTTATCATATGTTGCAAATTATCCTTATTGGCCTGCATCGACTCGGCCATCCGATACATAACGTGTCCTCACGTTCAGACCACTTAGTACATCATTCGTTGCTTAGTAATTTCACTACCATCTTAAGTTTAATACTCATCTAAGCATGGATATACATCGTATGCAATATCATGATAAACATTCAAAATTTCCCTTTCCTTTCGACATCACAAAGGTTATATTTCGAATCTTACATTAACTTTTTTTTTTTTACTACAATTTTGAATTTTCAGAACTGACGTTATCTTTAAACTTTTTTTTAACCGTAGGTTGTAGCATACCTCCCACATTAACTGGAACCTTAACACTTTTTTTTTTTTTAATTTAAAACCATTCAAAATATACCTATAATGCCCTGTTAAGGGTTTACTTGATCCCCTTATCTTTGACATTGTTCTTTTAACTTTACTTCATAGGTCCATGACATTGATCTGCAAATCAATCTTTCCATTGCCCAATCTGTCTGTGACAGTAACCAGCACTTCAAATACCTTGCTCAGTCCTTTACTTAACTGTTGCAAGTCTGTACTCAATTTGCTCAGTCAATGACAGAAAGTTACCTGCAAGTCTGATTGATCTGCCTAAGCAATGACATAGAAAGCTACTTGTAAATCCATTGTTCTCTTGCACAGTCTTCTAACTGTAACTTGCAAGTTCATTCTATGATTCCCGAACAACCAAAATATTGACCGTTACGAATAGATATTTAGAGATGACGTTCTTTTGTCGTTACATGGTATGCGTCAGGTCCCTACTACCCTTCGACACAAACCCCAACACTCACTTCTCTCCCTCAATAGCTGTCCGTTACCAAGTCTCATAAAGACTCCGGCAGCCATATGTGGGAATGTTTCCTGTGACTATGATTGTCCTGTAAATTCCCTTTTACTTACCTAATAAGTAAAATATCAACTTCTCGCTTAATTGTATTTACTTACTAATGCTTCAAAATATCTTACTCAAACATTGAATTATTTTATACTCAAAACTACTTCAAAATATAACCTTTATGTCTAGTAAATACTATCAATAATATTATTATTAGTAATATTAACTTTGTACTGTCTTTACATACAGTAAGTGGCATTTTGCTTACTAGTACCGACTTTGAATATAAAAATACAACCTAAACAAAATCCTAAGTAAGTATGCTTACTGAAAAGTATTACATACTTATTCATTATTCTCAGTTAGTCATAACTATTAGTCATAATCCAATTAAAAAATATCTCTTTCTGTCTAGTAAGTACCTACTTTAGTACTTATCATGTAATAATAAAATAAATACATCTTTCTTCATTCTTCACAATATAACTTCAATTTTCAGTAAGTTTCGCTCCAGCCAGTTTCAATCCAGTAAGTAAGCTTCTTCATATTAAATTATTTTGGTCTAACTTTATGTTATTCTTTTACTCTTTAAGTAACGCGACTTTGAAATGTCTTACCCGATGACATCAAAGGTATCACACATAGGTACATTTTTGTAGTTTCTTCCACCATTACGCTAAAAGTGGCCTGGGCTTTACCGCCCTTGGCTTTGTCTACCCCGTTAGGGATAAAGACGTGATAGTGTATCTGTATTGTAGTTTCTTTGTGTCATGCTCCAACACACCTGTGGCTCTACATCTGTCGTGGCTTAGGCGCCTGATTTTCTATATATTTTCCATAGTTTTCCAGCTTGCCTTCCACACAAGTCTGCTATACCAATATCATTGCTCCATGAAACTCAGCTTTGTAATTCTTGCCTAAAAACAACATAATGTTACATATATGCATAAACAAATTTTGTAAACCTTACTCTCACACACTTGGTAGGCACATGGTAAAATATTATCTTTTTAGTCATTATTAGTCTACTGCCACCAACTGATCACTGTTCTCTTTTCTTAACCATCACTCTAAATTCAGCAAAGTGCCGAAAACTTATTTACCTCTTAACTTTGTATCAACTTATTGCAACAAAATATATATTCCAGTGAAAGAATAAGTGATAGTGTTGCTAATAGGTAGTTTATTTCACCGCCGCGTATTGTCAATATACTCCTTGAGTTAGGACTAAGTCCTAATTATAACTCATATTTGATGTAGCTTTTGTATGACTTCTTACTTAGACATGTCTATTTTCTATTCTTCCATTCAAAATTTATTAATACTCTAATGTCCAATTTTAATTCCGTTTTACTGGTAGGACATTTCATTCTGTCTAATTCTCAATACAGTTTCTTCTCTAATCCTAGCCTAGGTTAGGATCCTAAATAGGTTTAATTTAAAATGATACTCAGAACTCAGAGCACTATAATCTAATGTTTCTATTTGTATAGCCTAGGTATCCGTTAGATATTACTGATAAGGATCATTCTTCTTTAGATTATAAAACGGAATAACTAGTCCAATTCAGTTTCACTATAAAATTATATCTGCATAGTCTCTCGCTTACGCATCTAGGATGCCAGAAGTAAATCAGCTGTTGCCTGTCACTCTTGCTAGATCTATCTTCACCGTTTAGCCAGCGAACTATTAACACTGTGGGTGTACACATTATCAAGCGCAAAATGACCTCATCAAAAGTACATTCAAGGTAGTACCCGAAACTACATCTTTTTTTTTCTTTTCTTTCTACCAATACAATCGCCGACGCTATATATGTCGCCAATTTCTGGCGACTCTGCGTCATAACATATCAGACATTGCCCAGTCATTTTATATAGTTGCTGTTAGTTACTTATTGTTATACTTTTATGTTAACCGTTTGTTAAATATCCAAAACTATTTTGTTTATACTTATATGACCCATCTTTTAATAGGGCATTCGCATATCTTCCACATACTTATGAGTAGCATATTCAACCTCTTACCAACAGGACTAATTGCATAGTCAGGGCAACTTGAAATATATATGCTATATTCATAGGCCAGCCAGGCAGTACTATATGTAAAATACCAGCCTCACTGCATCTATTTAATGTAACATTAGCATTACTGATGTTTCAACAAGCAAACTTATACAGAACTATCTCTAGACAGAACTAGGTAAATGCCTTTTGTTCTTTCCAAATATTACTTGATTATTATTTGCGCTAATGGCAGTCCAATTCCCCAACACAGTCACTAGTATCTTTCAGATAGCGACAACAGCCAGGATAAATGGCTGATCATGACTTCATAAACAACTAAAAGATACTAAAAGGCAATCATATAAGCTCCGCACTCTGCAATACTTCATGTAACTAAAAATGACATGTATTCCGCTAGCTCTTATCATCATTTGAGCTATATCGCTAGCTATGTGTTAAATTAAATCTTTATAGATTTATTTTCTTTGACATAGGTATATTAGCAGTGCTACTCAAGGTAAGTAATTTGACTAATATATTTAACTCAAAGACCATATCAATAAAACTGTAAAATCTTTGAATTAGTCATTGGATTGTATTCTTTGGTGTAAACTTTTTCCTAATATAAACATAACATCTGAATGCATACAACAGGTTAGTCAATCAATCTGGTCAAACAATGTAAGTCTTTCTCTCTAAATGTCAAAACAATCATTTTGGAGTTTGTATGCTAAGACAAACTATGATGTCAAGCTATAGTCATAGCGTTTCCGACAGCAATTAAGTCAAAATATATCCCCATTATAGAAATCAGTATAAGTAATATAGTAAGACTTTCATGGTTATATTAAGCAGTACCTCAATCCGCCAGAGACCATGATGGCTGTAATTTCATTAACATATCTGACCCCTAAATCCATTGCAGTACTTATTCCCATAACAAAATTAAAAGACTAGAAACCAATCTATCCTATTCAAGCGTAGGTAGTGCTTAATGATTTTTAAATTCTCAAGATGCCTACTTCATACTAATTCTAGGCTAAATGTTTCTTCTTTAGCAGAAACTTAGCATTCTGCATATGATAAGCAACCATATCAATGATAAAATACTAAACTTTTAAATTTTATTGTTTACTTTCCAAAAGATGAATACTAACACAAAGCGAAAGAATTCAATTACTAAGATTTATTAATAAATTAAAATGACTTCTATATCACTGATTCAATGACTCAACAATAAAATGCTCTTTAAGAATAAAGCTACCTGGTTATAGGAGATTTTCTCATTCACTCAAAAATAACTAGTCTCATAAATGCTATTTTGTGCATAGACCGGTAATATTTGCTAAATGTTTGTAAGCAATAAATTGATAAGGTTTTTATCATCAATTCATCAATGTTGACTAACTGCACAACTTGCATCTCATCACCAACTTAATACCATGGGTTGCTACATCTATTTAATTTCTTAATCAATGTCCATGTTCTATAACATAACTTATTTTTACTCATCATATAAGATTAATAAATATTTTTTTCTTTGAAAGTTCCCTTTTATTACCAAAAATAATATTACTATTCATTTGATTTATTGAACTAAATGTGTAGGACTGAAATTCTTTTAGTCAGCTACAAATCTGTTACTTCTCTGCTTACTTATACAACACTTGTAACTCACAAAAAAACCTCTCATCAACTATTGCTTAAAATGAGAAATTTCTGTATATTGTATATAATGAGGGTAAAGGCTCTAGTGATTCCGATGAAATCTGGTATATAAAAGGTTACGAGGCCTAAAAAACACAATCTAGCTAGGTTTCATTTTTACAGAACCTCTTCTTTTGGTGTCTTTCATCGAAGGAGGTCGGTCCCCCAGGTGCTAATTTCTAAAGAAACTATTTTAACATTTTAGGAAGGATAAAACATACCACATAGATTCTCCTCTACTACTTTGAATGAATACTCACTAATATGTAGTACTGAATATATTCTAAGGTGAGCATATCATGATTATGACTTGTATGTACATAACAGTATCTGTATCTGTATCACTCAACTAAGTACCATGTATCACTTGAACAGGTTTCATCAAAACAGTTATGGTACATAAAAAAAACAATATCTAGGTATCATTTCAATGTTTTACCAACAAGACATTTGGTTACTTAACTAAGTAAATAAACTAAAATATACTTATCTTTTGATTTTCATCTATAGTGCATGGCTTGTTTGCATTATGTAGTGACACTTATCCCAAAATTAAGTCTTGGCATGTGGATAGGTATAATAATCCAATACGAACTTGGTACTTCATATCATGGCGTCAGTTTTTCTGGCAAGATTTATTTCCAGCATAGGTAGTTGCAATCTAGGTCTGCGGTAACTATCGTGTAATATATTCAGTGCTCATAGTTACTGTTCTTCTCCAAAGGTTCCATAGCTTTGAATTGAATCCTTGAAAGACATCTACTTCAACTTCTAGGTTCTTTTTCCGCTTCTGAGCTGTAAGCTTCCTATTTTATATGTATATGTTTGGGATAATCGTGGGGGTTCATTAAAACTATTTCTTCAGAGTTTATATCCATTATAATTAAGATAGTACTTATTTTACAATATCTGCTCTCGCGACAACCGCGCGTCTTATTTTTTGTCTGTCAGTCATCTGACAGTGACATCTAACCTTTTAAATCCCCTTGACAACTAAAGGCTGCGTTTGGTTCTACATAAATGTATTACGTATATTTAAATATTTACATACCTTTACAAGAATGCACTACATTACAATCTAAAAGTCGTTTGGAAGTTCGTGTAATAGATGGAAATCATATATTCCTGAGTGAAGTTTAAGGCTTTATTCAATAAACATGATGTTCGAATAGATAGCTTGAAAAAAAAGTACCTAATAAGGAAACTGGATCAGGTATTTAAGTGGATCAGGTAGTTATTGAATAGATATGAAGTATAAAATCAGCTTGAACTGATGAATTTATCTAGATGAATAGATTCCAACCATTCAGGTTGTATCCAGGTTCCCTAATATTCATCTACTGGAGTGCTTGGCAGCGTAGCTACCTAGCACGTTAAAATTATTTAAAAAAATTTAAGGTAGCTGAGAAACTTCATATTTATCAAGAACTAGCTGTGCCCGCGACTTCGTTTGCGTGGTTGTCCGAACGTAATGTTATATAGCCTAAAGCCTTCCTCTATAAATGGACTACCCAACAAAAAAAGAATTTTTCAAATCGGACCATTAGTTCCTGAGATTAGCGCGTTTAAACAAACAAACAAACTCTTCCGCTTTATAATATTAGTATAGATAAGATCGTTTTCTTATGGCCATATTGCAAGTGTATCGTTGTACACGTAGAGGCGACGTCGTAGTGGCGTTTACATCACTTGTACATAAGTTTAAGCATATGGTTACTCACGTGATTTTCCTTTTCTGAGTCGATTTTCCTTTAACAAAAAGCTATTTCCGAGCTTTTATCACTAGATTATGACACACTGAAAAGATTTAAGCTTAGGAGATTTCCATCCCTGTATCAATAACACTGAGCTGCGAAAACCGTTAAGAACAAAAATAAAATTTTAAAATTAGCAATAGACCTGATTGCCAAACAAAGTAAAACATACTTATGTATGTTTCCGACGTAATCAAATCTAAAAACAAATTTAGACTCTTAAGGTAGCAGTAATTATTTACTATCTATAAACTGTAACACAGTTAAAATATAGAAAAAACAATAACCGGAATAAACTGGAGAAAATGTAATGGTTCAAAGTACTTACGGTTTAAACACGTGTACATATTATAATTTGTTACCTCAAATAACCTTAAAATTTTATTCACAATTACAGCGGGTATTTTTCCGCCGATATTACCACTTTTTCTCCTGAAGTTTTTGGCTAGTACCGGCGAGGCGGTTTGAATTATGCGTTGCATATTAGATAACCGTCTCGAACGGAATCAAAAACGCCAATGACGAACAAACTGGGTTACAAAACCCAACTACCTAGGTGGCGCTAGTGTCGCGTGGCAGAAGGACACAACGCAACGAATGGAGCGGAAATGGAGGGGCGTGGACCTAAACCGGAAGTCATGACTAGTACTCCAACCGGAAATGGATGCTCTCTCTCATTATATAGGCTTCGAATAACGGTACAGTGAGTTTAATAGTGACTTTATTTTCTTTATTTTCGTGCTAAAAAATTGATATTTATATTAACAGCATGTACTGCAACAATGTAAATAAATATCGTATCCGAAATTCTATAAATATTGAATAAGTACCATACTAACATCGTTTTTTTCGGTATTGACCATTTCTAAAATTAAGTCCGCTCTCCGTTTTTTTGTTGTTGAAAAATGCCCTAAATGAAAACATACACTTAGATTAAATATATATAAGTGACATAACGCTTACTAAGACTTCAAGTTGTGTCGATAAAAAAATAATAAAATGACATAAACATAATTAGTACAGTTAAATATTAAAAGCGTTTAATAGAATACAGACATAACTTAAACTGTGTCGTGTCATTAATTTTGGATTTTAATAAAAAACTGACTAAGCTGGAGTTAAGCCACCTCAAATAGCCCAAATCTTAGCTCAAAAATGACCAAATACAAACATCGGTCACTTTACGATTAAAATTTCGACAAAATGTATACTCACTATTTAGTAAAGAAGCGGCAATTTAAGGATTCGGTCACTTTATTCGGAACGAATTAACGACCAACCAAAACCTCCGTCGACGGAACACTGAATCGGTCATTACAGAATATTAAAAACGACGAAAGTATATCATATATTGAGAACATACCAGAAAGAGAAATAAAAAAAGCTCGCACCTTTACAGAGACACGGCTAGTCGTTAGTCCATTTTTTACTTTAATTAGTACTTTTAGAGCTATTGCTATTAAATATTATTTGTTAGTTTTTTTGGTGCAATAAAGTGTTACTAACTATTGTGTAAGCCACACGTAAAACAAACAAAAATGTTATAGACTGCACATATTTTAAAAATCGAAGTGTCCATAGTCTTTACTTTAGGTTGGTAAGGCTAAGGACTACGGCTTATGTGTAACCTTGTTTCATTATTATTATTATTATTTTTAGGCGCCAAATATAAATTTTAAGAAGGTAGATGAAGATCAAGCTAATCTATTGGTTAATAACTTCCATGAAAATAGAATTAAGGTTGGTTTTGAGTTGAATAGTCAGTGTTTAATTACAATTACTTCATACGAAATTAATAACTTAATTTTTTTTTAGGTAATATCTACACAATCTGTAGCAAGACAAAATACAAACAAACCATCGACTTCATTTCCAAAACATTGATATTCTCGTTTCCAAACAACCAATCTCATCAAGGCCCTCATTGTCATCCAGTTCATCGAGTTCTTCCTCATCGAGCTCAACATCTTTTTCGTCGTCACGTAAACAGCACAAAGACGTAAGTCTGTCTCACGTTGCCGAGGTAACCCAATTTATAAAATATCGCCAGTCAATAGTGACGAGAGTGACGTAGATTTAAGCAATAATGATCCTACATATTTACGTAATGGCAAAAAAAGAAATATTATTATTTAATCATCGAGCAGTCCTTTATCTTTGCGGCGTTCATCTCCATCGCCTTCGCCATCACGTCATACGTGTTAAGTTTGTTACACCCTGGTATCCGCGTGCGGTGTAGACGCGTAAGGAGTCTTCAGTTCGTGGTTCTTTATGCACGGATCACCGCCCGCTGTGAGGATTTGTCTGGCAAAAATAAACGTTTGAAACTTTTTACAACATTGGTCAAGTTGGCTCGCCCAGCGTATTTACTTTTTTCTCTTTTTTTCTATGTCCGTTGAGGGCAAAGGGCAGACACAAAGTCACGCTCCAGCTGAAATATAAGGAAGCAAGAAATCGAAGGAATCCGGTAGATGACAATAAGTCAAATCAGACACTTTTTCTAAATGTCAAAACAAACATTTATTAAATCCTTACATATGAAATTGCCGTTCAGTATCAAAAAAGTGAAACAAGTTTTTTTTAATGAAATTATTATTTAATCAATCGAAGTATGCGCCGTTGTTATCGATACACTTCCGCCATTTTATAGGCAGATCATTGATACCTTTGGAAAAAAAATCCTGGGAGCGAGAGTCTATGAACTGTTTGAAGGCGGTTTTGACTGCCTCATCAGATTTGAAATTTTTTCCTTGTAAAAAGTTGTCCAAATTTTGAAAAAAGTGGTAATCGGTTGGGGCAAGATCTGGAGAGTATAGTGGGTGACGCAGAGGTTCCAGTCGCAGCTCCTCTAACTTGGCGATCGTTTGATGTGCAGTGTGTGGTCTAGCGTTATCCTGAAGGAGCAGTGGGCTAGAGCAATTCATCAGTCTCGGTTGTTTAATGGCGAGCTTTTCCATCATTGTTTGCAATTGTTGGCAATACAAGTCTGCAGTAATCGTCTGGCCTGATCTCAAGAAGCTGTAGTGGATAACACCAGCGCTGGTCCAGCAAACACTAACCAGAATCTTCTTTTTGGTCAGTTTTCACTTAGGGCAAGGTTTTGCCGGTTCTCCAGGGTCAAGCCATTGTGATGATCGCTTCCGATTGTCGTACAGGATCCATTTCTCATCACAAGTCACGATACGGTTCAAAATCCCCTCATTATTGTGGCGATTAAGCAAAGAAACGCAGCAAGCAACGCGTGTTTGTTGGTTTGCTTCAGTCAATTCGTGCGGTACCCACTTTTCGAGTTTTTTAATTTTTCCGATTTGGCGCAAGTGGATAAGTATCGTTTTGTCACTTACGCCGAAGGCTGCTGCTAATTCAGAAGTGGTTTGAGATGGATCCGCTTCCACTATCGCCTTCAATTCTTCGTTATTCACTTGAGTATCAGGTCGTCCACGAGGCTCATTGTGTAAATCGAAATTTCCAGAACGGAAACGTTGAAACCAAAAACGCACCGTTCGTTCGTTAGCGGTGCCTGGTCCATACACGTCGTTAATTCTTCGAGTCGTTTCTGCAGCACTGGTGCCACGGTGGAACTCGTATTCGTAAATACCGCGAATTTTCAATTTGTCCATAGTTGTTGTTATAGCAATGTTGAAACTCAAACAAATGATGTTAAAACATATGAAATAAGAATTTTAAAACAATATTTTTCTGGCTTTATTTCGAAATAAATTTGAATTTGGAATTCCTAATGAAACGCAAGATATTTGATTTTAAAGTTGCCAGTATTGAAAATCGGCAATTTCATATGTAAGGACCTAATACTATGGGATTTGTATGAAATACAAAACCGTGACGTCATAGATATTTGGAGTCAAATAGCGCTCTAAATATAAATTTTTCTGCATTAAAAAATCTAAAATCATGTTGAAAATGTATATGATCAATACAAGTGACACTATTTTGTGACGTTTTATTCCCTTAACAGTATCAAATAATTTATTTTTGAGCCAGTCATCTACCCAATTCCATCGATTTAGTGAAGTATTCATTTAAATATTCTAGGTTCACATTGTAGTGATTTTGATATTTTTGTCAGTAAACTAAGCATTTTCATCCAGAAAGTATGATTTAGTTAAATGGAATTGGTAAAGAAGAAAATAATTGAAGTAGCTTCTTTTGTTTAAAATTTTTACTAATACCATGGACGAATATTAAAGAGGGCTGACAATTAACATTCATACTTTGAAGCGTAATTAGATTTTTAGTTTTAGTATTGTAGCTAGAGCTACTGGTCCGAAAGAAGGTAGTTTCGTAGTGGTGCCGCTTCATTTCGGAAAGATGGCGGTATTATACTTCATTTTCTACGAACAAACAAGCGCCATCTCTGATTTTTCGTGGATACCGTCAGCCTAAGTACCAAGCATTCATTGTATGATTAGAGGGCGAGATACTAGTGACATCTATAAATAATACAGGTACTACCAGAGCCATATATTAGCCAGAGCAGTCAGAGGACTTGGCCTACACTTTTCGCGCTGGTCAGACGGGTTGGAGAGGTCTCATTGATGTTTATAAGCTTTGTTTAGCTTGTGTTCCCTAAGTCGCCTTCTACGACATCCACGGGAAGTCTCGGAGTGGTCCTATTCTACTCTGCCGGGAACTACACGGTAATAAACTGTGAAGACAGTGATTACCTGACCATATCAGGTTTCTCCGCGATGGCCGCTTTATGAAGAGCAGTGTTGCCATCCGCAGGGTCCTGAGTGTTGCACGCGGCTTCCAGCTCATTACTTTCGAATTCTTCTAAAATTGTTTCTAGTGATGTGCATTCTGCGCCTGATATTAGTTTCCACATCTATAAACAACACATAAATACTTTAAAAAGATCGATTAAAATAAAAAAGTTCGAAATAAGAATAATAATCGTAAGACTCTCTCGCTAGATAGCTGGATCAAGGGTTCGATTCAGAAGGCAGTACTCCTGGTCACGTTACGCTGTCAGGTTTCTCTTTCTGCGATGCAAACCGCCGGTAGCTTGGGCCATGCCCCCTTGCCAGCTGGCAACTAGGTTGTTGTTTTATATTTTACTTTTTATAAATGTGTTATAATAAAATCTTTAGTGACCATAACTATATATAGAAAATAAGGGTCTACATTCAGGTTAATTTAGCACCCCCTACCTATATTGAAATCTTGGAATCAGGATCACTAATAGAACCCAAACCCGTAAGAATCTAGGTGAGTACTAATTTTTTTGTAATTCTTTTTTCTTCTATATTTCTAATAAATGCCTAACCAACTGACTTTACTGTACCAGCCGTTGGTCTCCCCGCTGGCTGGCCGCCGCCCGCCTGTCGCCCGGTAGCGGGCGGTGACATTTAAATGGAAGTTTTTTTATATGCGTTTGTCAGCTGATATCTTTGGTTTTTATTATGAAACAAGGTTATTATGACAATAAATGTTAGTATTCTTTATTTGGTTTAAAGAGTACCATCCTTGAATATAGCTAGGAGGTTCATAATCACCCTGTATACAAGCACGTTAAGCCGTTATAAACACACGTTCGCATTTTCAGGAGACCATTTTTGAACATGGGATACATACAACGAATGATTAACGCGAGAGTTTCCATAGTACCTATATTATTTGCGTTAATCATTCCTTGTACGACTGCTGGGTTCAAAAATCAGTCTCCGGATGTAACACAAAAACCATACCTTTTTAATATTCGGCGCAATTTTCTGCAACTGTGGCTTTTTAACTGGCTTTTCTTCTTTTTTCTCCGGCTTTTTCTTCTTTTTCTTTTTGACATCTTTCTTCTCTATCCTCTCCCCATCGCTGTCGGAACTTACAGGACGCGGCACATTGCAGTCGTTCAGCAAATCTTTCCTAGAGTTGGAGATGACGCCCTTCTTGCTCTGCTCGGAGAGGGTTTTGATCCAGTCCACTGGCGTTTCGGACTCTATGTAGCAGGGGCCTTCGTCTTCGCTTGATAGTAATTGAGTTGGTAGCTCTCGGGGCGTTCGCTCTCTGGAAGGGTAAACAATATACAGTCATCTATCTATTCGAAAAACAATGTTTTTATCCCAAAATAAAAACTTTGACTAAAATCACTGGGAACACTCCCGGGACTAAAAAGTGAAAATAAAATTTGGTTACCATATTTGATTTTGTAATGTACTTATATTTTTTTTATTTTTTTATTTATTTAACTTTATTTCAAAACATGTAATAGGCGGACTTAAGGCCTAGGGCCTTTTCTACCAGTCAATCTACAGGTGGTGCTGATAAAATTAAATTTTGGACGCTATGGCACATTATCAATTATTCAAAATGTACCTAAGACATATATTTAAGTTTCTTTCATTTTATTGTATATAGGTATATATACATACATTCATACATAGACCTACATACTAAAATTATTGATGTGTAAAAGTGCCTGCAGGCTTAGTTACTGAATACATATTTGATTCTTGATTTATCCTCACCTAGACTTAGCCCGGTCTATAGGTTTGCTGGGCGTGCTCTTCTTCTTCTCGATGCTCGTGTCGGAGGGCACATTCTTCGTCGTGCTCTTAGCTGTGGAAGCTACGAGCGCTTTTTGGAACAATTCCATAGTGTCTGCAGATAATATTTAAACCATATTTTTATTATCCTGCTAAAAAGTTAATTTATTACATGGACAAACAAATGTAAGAACAACCTTTGAAAATCGAATTACGCTTCCAAGAATTGAAGCGTTATTTGATTTTTACTTTTAAACTAAATTTACATTACGAAATTAGTGGCATAGAACTAGTTTCAACTTTCACGACACTAGTTTCATCAATAATTTCACGTGTAAACGTCAAGTTTTACAATGCATGCATCAATTTTACGACACTGAAACAGTTTCGTGCCGCAAGCGATTTTTGGATAAAACTAGTGTCATGCAACTAATGTCATCGTGTAAACGCGGCGCGAAACTAGTGTCGCGAAAGCAACACAATAACATCTGTATGACAACATTTTGCAATGCACAATAAAGCTTCGATGTTGTCGGAGCCATGACCACAGACATACTGTGGATTTCGCGACACTATTATTTTTAATGAAACTAGTTACACAGATACTGAAAGTAGTGCCATGAAAATAATTTTGTCATGCATGAAACTTGTTTCGTAATGTAAATTCGGCTTTAATGTTGTAGCTAGATGGGAAGCTCCATCATGGTACTGCGAAAGAAGGTATTTTCGTAGTGATGCCGCTTAATTTCGGAAAGATGACGGTATAAGAAGTAAGTAGATATGTAAGTATATAGGTATTTATAGCTTTTGCGCCGCACAATTTTCTCTGCTTATCCCTATGGTTGACTGGGAGAAAATGCTCTTAGCATTAAGTCCGCCATTTGTTAAAAGTATATTTTTACTTTGGACAATAAAGTTTGATAAATAAATAAATAAATATAAGCGTTCATTTTCTACGATAAAACAAGCGCTATCTCTGATTTTTCGTGGATACTGTATCCACGAAAAATCAGGCGGTAATCTGGGTAGGTACCCAGCATACTTTGTATGGCTAGCGGGCGAGATAGTAGCGACATCTAGAATTTATACAGGATTTTGGCTTTCTAGCAAAGTACGCTTTTTTCGGTTCGGTGTAGCAACACGAACAGTGACGTCAACCGCATCGCATGTCGATGCGTTTGACCCAAAAACTAATCAGTGCAATAATCGCCGCGGTACGATGCGCTCATAAACATTTTCATCAACATTTTAGTAACATTTTCACATAACATTTAAGATCTTTAAAAATATAGTGTTTAACAATTAACTCTTTCTTAATTAACAACTCACCCTAGTTCAGGCACCCTACATATGGGTCAGTTCTTAACAGTGGCAATCTGTTTGGAAATCTCAGTTTCTTCATGGTCAAACGTTAAAAATTATGTAATATTAAAAAAAAAACTATTTCTTCGTCTACGATTCACGGACGAACTTTTGCTTAAGGGTCAGTTCAGACAGAGGAAAAATGCTCGCGCGGGCTCGAGCTTCCTCTAGCCGCAATTCACACCGACAGCAAAAATGCGCTTCTAGACGGTGCGTCATCGAAAGAATGCTCGAGACCAACGAGAGCCGACGCGGGGATACACACAAACTACATTGAAAGCGCAGGCGGCGATCTGCGAGCACGTCAGAACTTGCTCGCGCGGTTTCGGGCGTGCTCGAGGCCTTCGGAGGGCGCGAGGACGCGCGCGACCAAGTCGCGAGCATGCGCCAGACGATGGTTGAAGTCTCCGCCGATATTAATACAATTTCATACTTTAAGCAATGGTAAAACAGTTGTAACTTTAATGGAACTAGTAAATTCCGCGACCATTTTCTTTCTCTGTCTGAACTGACCCTAAGAATCCCCTTACCCTAGACTTTCCCATACAAACGTAGTCTACGTTTTATTTTGAAACGACATTTCAGATTTCGGTAAAAATTTATAACTTTAAAGAAATTGCCTATATGTATCTAGGGTTATATACAGGCTGACTTTTAAACCACCAGCCAAATTTTTGGAGCAAGTTCAGTCCATGATACTAAACTACTTTCTATAAAAAAAGTTATTAAAAATCGATGAAAATTTTTCGTCCTCCCATAGAAAATCCGTTTGACTGAGCGCTGATTTGTATGAAAAGGCGAAATTTTATATTAGTTTTTCGTTAATTGATTTTATGGAAAGTAGTTCAGTATCATGGACTGAACTTGCTCCAGAAATATGGCTGGTGGTTTAAAAGTCAGCCTGTATAATTCGTTTTCACAGTCAACATATGAACTTGCAAGAAAATGTACTCGTAAGGGTGTAAAACTTTTCCATACTGATGGTCAAAAAAGATATAATACAGTATATTTTCTTTCAAGTTTATATTATGACTGTGAAAACCAATCATAAAATTTTTACTGAAATCTGATGTCGTTTTAAAATAAAACGTAGACTACGTTTGTATGGGAAACTCTGATTCTGTCTAGGGCAAGAGGACTCTTAACAGCACAGTGACACTCTACATACCATAGACTTCAACGCTAGCCACTGTCTCATGCACCCTCCTGACTTCCTTAAACGTAGGCTTCTTAGTGGGGAACGGTAGCGGCCTGACCCTCAAATCGTCGCGGTTCAATGGAGAATTCTTCCCAAAGATCGCCGCTTGGTTCGTCGACCCCACTGCCCTGTAGAGGATCAGGGAACAGCCGACTAGTTCTTCCGTCCAAGTTGACATTATTTCTTGCACATGCTGAAATAGATATTTTATATAGAGTAACAAAATATACTAACCTATTTGAAGGGTGAATTCTAATAAAATATTTCTCATATTTCGATACATGTTCCTTGACAAAGTTGTACAGTATCATGGTGGTATCGATTAGGTTAGACAGACATGGACTTATCTAATCGATAGAATGACCAACACCAAACTACGCTCTAAAACCAACATTGTCGATGTAGGTGTCAAGACAGCGAAGCTGAAGTGAGAATAGGCCAGATATGTTTATCGTACGATGTGCAAGAAAGGCGACGCTAAGAATTCCAGAATGACTCCGGCGTAGGGGAAAGCTGAAGAAAAGTTGGTGGGACAATAACGAGTGGATGCATCGTAAATCGTAGAAGCAAGAAGGGGAGATCTTTGCCCAACAATGAGACACTATAGGACGTAATATAATCGAAGGACAAATACCAAAATTCACCTCTAAAAACTGTGCCTGGTTATATCTCCGCAAACTCGCACCAGCAGACCTTGGTGCACTGCCATGGTTATCTCTGGTCCCCTGGGCCTGTCCCTGGCCTCTCCTCGTCACGTAGGAATGAAACGTCTTATGGAGAACGGGCACCGACCCAGAGAATATGGCACCAGCGAAATGTCCCCCGGAAACCATGACGATGGCCCAGCGTTGGTACCCAGGGATGATGAGGCGCTCGCAGCGTTCCACCCAGGCGCGGCCGTCGCCATCTGTTGATAGCTCCTGGAATTTTATTAGGAAGTCTGATTACTTTTTTTACAATAATTTCTCTCTCATCATCAGGTCTTTTTTTGTCTCCACTGCAGGAGCACGACCCTCTCTGTACTACCAGAGCCACACTTGACCAGAGCAGTCAGCGCCGAGGATTTGGCCTACTCTCTCTATGCTGGCCAGATGGGTTGGAGCGGTCTCATTGATGTTTATAAGCTTTATTTAGCTTGTGTTTCTTAAGTCGCCTTCTACGACATTCACGGGAAGACTGATCCTATTCTACTCTGCCGGGAACCACAAGCAATAGTACAATTTGAATTAGTGATTGTAGGTGTTACATTTTCTATCAAATTCAAGAAAGTATGTGCTTCTTAAATTGGTAGATTACTTAATAAATGACCGAAGTAAGACAGCAGATTTTTTTTTAAATACGACGAGTTGTTATGTTTACATTTGGAGATTTTATACAGTTAATTTTATGTAAAAAAAAAATCATATTTTTTTATTTTGCTCAGGGCTTTAGATGAAACTATATTTTTATTTGCTTTAGTTGATATACTAGTGTTAGCCTAAGGAAGTTAACGCAGATAAACTAAAACTGAGCAGCACTTGGTCCAACTTCTGTTTACAAATGTCACCGTTCCATTGCTTCCTTTTTTTTTAAATTACCTTTCTATGATGCAGTATGCACCTGTATATGCAGAACACCTGCCCCTTCTGGTTGGTAAAGAAAGCCTTGCAGTGCCTGGTGGCCGCCGCAAACAGATCATTTACGGGGTTGCTGCTCGGCCCTTCTGACTCCGAATCTGATCCAGAGACACTGGAGTCATCTGGCAATTTAAAAGTTTATAGGTACTTTAAAAAGAACATCAACTAGGTAGTTAAATACACATTTTAACCATTGATTCATGTCTAAAGAAAATCTGTAACTAACTAAACATAAGTATTAGTCTTGTTGATGGAAAACTAATCTGTGAAAATTGACTGCTGAAATTAATGTCTTTGATGTTGAAATTAAACTTAACACTCAACATAAAATGATGTATTAATTCTATAATCTGTTTAATAAATAAACGGGCAAGTGCGAGTCGGACTCGTACATGAAGGGTTCCATACCACCATACAATGTTTTAAAACGCTAAAGAAACACGTTTCTTGTATGACGACCCCCTTTAATTTTTAACTTTATCTTATTTTTAGTATTTGTTGTAATAGTGGTCATAGTAATACATAATTAGTGAAAATTTCAAGTATCTAGTTATCTAGTTAATTTCAAGTAGTTAGTTAAAGTTAGTAAACAAGTTAGTTAGTTATAAAGATCGAGTTAAAAACGCTGAAAAAAACACGTTTCTTGTATGACGCCACCTTTAATTTTTAACTATTTTTTTTTTTTAGTATTTGTTGTTATAGCGGAGTCTCAGTAATAGGGTCCCGTTTGCACCCTTTGGGTATGAAACCCTAATAAAAAACAAAGAAAGAAACCAAAAAGATACTTATATGTATGCATGTATGTAGTTGCTAAAAAAAAAAATTTGTTTATACCAAGGCCCTTGTCAGCAAAAACTGAGAAATTCGTCAACATAAAATTTACCTCACCTTGTCTAGAATTAAACTGTCCCAGCGATAAAGGGGTTTTCCCAAACAGCTTCCTTTTCAGGTTGTGGTTGTGCCAGTGGTGTTTGTAGTGGGTTGTTTGCTGTACCCGCGTCTCAAATGGTCCAACCCCACAGCACGAGCAGCAGTTGCCATCAGCAGGGCCGTTCAGGGTTAGTGCACTTAGGCGACGGATCACGCTTTGTTCGTCAACTAAAAGAAAGGTCATGTATTTATTTATATTTGTTAGAAGGTTCTTCTACTTGACTGCAGCGTGGCCAACTATAGGGTTAAGATATTTCGTAAAATAAAAAAAATGCTCACATTTTTTTCCCTGGAAATTTAGTGTACATCCTTACAGTTTTATCGATATGCGGATAACATGTTACAGATTTTTGCTTGCACATGTTTTCTGCACTTTTGCCTGGAGGCCCTCTTATCTTTAATATACTCTAGGGTACAAATTTTTTTTTTCAAAAATGTTTTCAAATAAAAACCATAAAAAATAAAATTTAAGAGTAAAAAAGACAGAAGATTAACTAAAAACAGTTTCCACTTAGTAGATGGTTCAATATTTTGAATTCTTGATAACATAAGGTACTTGCCCGTTTTCACCGACCAGCCCCTAAAACATTCCTAGTTAAGTATCTCTTAAGTTAAGGGCACCCCTAAATCAGTCTCCTACCTAAATTCATTTTCACTGTGCTAGGTGTTACCTAATTAGGGGGCTCTTAGTTAAGTGACAGATGCTTTTCTTTTTTAATGTGTGGGAATGTCATTTATCTCATCGACAACATATCGATAATATAAGGAATCGCCCTAATCTTTGAAATAAAATATAAATAATTAAATTAGAACCAAAATATGTTTATGTAGTATCTTTTCACACATTTAAACATTATTTTGTACTTAAAAAACGTAAAATATTAAAAATTTACACAGCCTTGGCTGTATTTTCTTATAATTTTTGTCTACGGGCTGTCATATGAAATGTCAAGCAAGTGTCAAGTCAGTTAAAATAACCTTTATCGCTCAAATCAAAAATAGCGGCTCAGAACTTCGAGTACGAGTTAGACCGGTTGTGCACTAATCCGAATCCGAACCATATTCAAATCAAATCCGAATCTGACTCGAATTGGCCTTCCTAGTGATTGTATGGACGCGTGTGCACTTAGTCGTAAACGGTTCAAATCCAATTCGTATTCAAACCAAGAATTCTCACTTCGGGTCGTTTTTATTTCGGATCAAAACCGACTCGAATTGGCCGCCGTAGAAATTGTACGTACGGCTGTGCACCCACTCGAATTCGATTCATATTCGAATTTCGGGTGAGGTAAGGGGAGGGAAGCACACGTTGTACGCCCCGCCCACTGTCCCGTCTCGCCTGATAGTGTTGCCGAAAATATAGAAATTAATGTATAATAAATAAAATAAAAAATAAAATTCTTTTATTTCAAGCTACAGTGGCCCATATCTTATTTTAAGTTACATCTGTCTCCTCGCACTATACTAGCGTACTCAACATGTAGTTCATTGTGTTTAATATACACTTCGGCATCCATTCTTCCATCTATCACTTTCAAGATTCCATTGGTGCTCCCACGCATTCTTCGCATCATGGAAGCAGACTTTTTGCGCATGATGGCATAAAAATCATCTATGCCAGCATCCGCAAACATGCCTGATGCACTACAAAATCGTGGGAGCCCCAACAGAGCCCTGAATGTGTTATTATATTGAATCCTCAGAGCACTGTAGGCTTTGGCAGTATAGTTGGTCCATAGTGCACACGTGTAAAAGCTTTGGCAATATGCTTGAAACAATGTTTTTTTAACTTCTGCGTTGCAACAAATAAATCTATGAGCCAACATATTTCCCCTTACCGACAGCGCTCTGCGTTCTCTTTCAACGTCCAAATTATGCTTCATATTTTCTGATAAGATATGCCCTAAATACTTAAACTGTGCAACACGTTTCAAAGGTACTCCATTCAGCATCAGTGGTGGAATATTAGATGGTTCTTTAATATTGCCTTTAAACAACATGAACTCACTTTTGCACTCATTATATTTTAAACCATGCTGCACAGCGTAAGTCTCACAAACTTGAAGTAGCTTTCTCAATCCACCCGGTGAAGGAGAAAGCAAAATCATATCATCGGCATAATTTATGTTGTTTACTGAAACACCATCGATCCTGCAACCAACATCCATATTGCTCAGTTCACAAATAAGTTCATTTATATATAAATTAAATAGCCTAGGTGAAGACAAACCACCTTGCCTTACACCACAATTCAGAGAATACTCATCCGAATGAGCGTTTGCCCATTTAACTACATTTTTTTGATTCTGATACCAATATGAGAAAAGACCAATAACTTCCGGGGATACGCCTGCCTTCATTAATTTATCCCATAGCAAATCATAGACCACAAGGTCAAATGCTTTAGACAAATCCAGGAAACAGGCATAAATTGGAGTCTTCCTTTTGACATAATAATTTGTCATATATTTCACTGTAATGACTGCACTTTCTGTGGAAAGATTTTCACGGAAACCAAACTGAGAGTCATGAAGTTTGATTTTATCTGCCAAAGTGACATCTAGTATTTTATCCAATATCTTTGCTAATATTGTCGCCAAAGATATTGGCCTGTAATTGTTTTTATCAGACATGTCCCCAGAAGCATTCTTTACAAGTGGTATTACAATAGTTCTCATTAAGCCAGGTGGTAAATATGAATGTCTAATACAGAATGTAAATAGCATAGACAGAACTCTGTATATGTGAGGCCCTGCATGCTGCAAATGCTCAATGCTGAGTCCGTCATGCCCTGGAGACTTTCCTCTTTTCATATTTTTTATTGCATTACGCACATCACTACTGGTTATTCTCAAAGGATTATCAATGGGAACAGACTCAGCATTGAACCCTTTAGATGGTTCAAGATTAGACTTCACCATAAAATGATCCCTGAAAATATTTGCAATACTTTGTGGATTGTCATTCCCATCCACATTTACAGGTAACTTAGTCTTACCATTAAGATCCCTAGTACTCTTCCAGAATTTACTGAAGTGCTTGGCTGAGTGTTGAGTGGCTAAAACATCCATTTTTATTTGCTCTTGGTTTTGCTGGCAATACTTTAATCTGGACTTAAATATCTTACGGCTTACATACATTTTGTCATGCACAGGACCTTGTGATGGTTTACCACTCATGCAATAGGCTTCGTAGTCTAAACGAGCCTGTTTATGGGCCCTTGCCACATGTTTATTCCAACCCATCAAGCACTTCCCCTTAAAAGATTTTTTATGAACTCTACTATGACTCTCCAGTGATGCTTGACTTAATGAGCTAACAATGCTATCATATAGTAAATCTATGACAGCTCTATGGGCCACATCCTTACACATATTGTCTGCACAACTATGTAACTCACTTGGGAAATCAATTAATTTTAGTTTTTCATTACATATTTTAAGATATTTTTCTTTTTCCTGTTGGGTTTTATTTCCCCATACTACCTTATTGACAGATTCACAAATTATAGAATATTTTTTATTATTTACATTAAGATTGCAATCAATAACAATAGGATAATGGTCTGACCAATATACACCATATAAAATTTCAACATTACTTACAGTGTCCCATGCCCGCTGGGTTGTTAAACAATGGTCCAACCAACGCTTACTTCCAGTTGCTGCACACACAAAAGTGTGTATGTCAGGCGACTGACCAAGTTTCTCCTTATCGGCACATAACCATTGCCTCTCCTTACAGAATTCTGTTAATTCTTTATCAAATGGTGTTAAAGGATGAGCATTGTAGTCGCCTAGCATATACACTGTCTCACAGTTACAATCCTCTACTACTGCATTAATAATAGCCAAACATTCTGTAAACATTGGTATACTCTCAGAGTTAGAATAGAAGGGCATGTATACATTAACAATTACTATTTCACGAGAGTCTGCCGTCACCGCCTTAATAGCTACGATTCGATCACTGTTACAATTAATAACTGACACTTGTTGAAAAGCGCTTTTCCGCCACAGTAACGCAATACCGCCATACAGACGCCCCCGTATGATATCCTTGGATGTGTCCATACCTGATTTAGCCGTAAAAGTAAAATCATCGTCCATTTCCCCAAGGAATGGCAGGTCTCCCGGCAGCAACCACGTCTCCTGCAGCGCCAGCACATCAGCTATCTTGCACAGATCCCGAACGTCTTGTATACTTCTTTTGACATTTTTACAATTAAAGCTAATAAATTTACTGATCTTCTGTTGTACTGGTACCATCTAACTTAGTTAATTTGTTCTTTACATGCTTGGTCTTGTCAAACGTTGATCGTTTCCTAAAATGTACAAACTGCCTGAACTTTACACCATCAGGCCAAAATTCGTCAGAGAGGAATAATTCCATTTTGTGTTTTGGCACCATGACTTTGAAAGCGTTGTACGGTCGATCCTCCTTCATACTGATTTTCTCCAATTCAACTTTCAACTTTGTTTTTGTTGCTATGTATTCAATAATATCCTTGTCAGTTACTTCTTTATTTACGTTAGAAATGAACACCGGCATTTTCACATCCGCTGCCTTGAAATTTGATGTGTCATCGGTCAAAGCTGTACCGGTTCGCCCAATGAAACGGTTTCTCAGTCTTCGGCGTTGCACTGTTATCCAGTCCTCGCTTGGTTCATTAGCTTTCCATTCGCCTTTTTTCAGTAAATCCGCCATTTCGAGTTGCAGCTGCGGCTGCATCGGTTTAGGACTCGGCACGGAGTTTCTTCAATGTTTATTTGTTGTATTTTTTTCTCAGTGACACTGACATTGACAATGGGTGCGTTCCGTTGACATTGCATTGCAGCTGCGTTCATATCACATGATGACGACTCCGCTTGTGGTACCGTTGTTCTATCATTTTCGACCAAGAGTGACGTTGACATTACACAGCTCTCAAAATCACGCTGGCATTTTGAACGTGAATGTGACTCTGACGTTTTACTCCCGTCAATGTCACGCTGCAACTTTTCGGACTCGACAGTTCTTTGCCTGAGCGAGCAGTTCGCTAGCTGTCCTTCTTCGCATGGTACATCGTTAAAAATGTCGTCACTTTTTTCGCTTACTACCTCCTCATTGTTTATATGAGATAGTCCTATCGGTCCACTATCTAACGCGTAGCCTCCTCGATTTCTTGTATTTACATACTGCGTGTGTCTTGAATGTTCCATCGAGATTAGTTTCAGATGTTCGATTTCCATTTGAATTTCTTGCAGTTGTTCTGTAGTGACAAAACGACCACCGAGACCAGCTATTTCGTTACGAATTTGAATGACATCTTTATATAACGTAACCACGTCTATGTGGTCTATTGACGCTGGCGGCAATTTCTGAAGGTCTCTGGCTACAAACATGGGTATCTTCTCCGGGTCTACTTCCTTAAATAGTACAATGATGTCCTCTAAATTTCTCTTTGATTTCTTGTCGCTTCTTCGCGTAATTTTTTGTTTGTGTGACGTTACGGATTCAAAAAGTAGCGATTTTGCCTCCTTGATTTCCTTATCAGAATATGTCGCCTCGCACATCCTGATCAGACTTTCGTTGTCCATTACATCGTGCTTATATTGCACGTACGCCAAGAGTTCACATATTACTATATCACAGTTTTTGCACTTTAACTTTCGATTCGCCATTTTATTACACACGTGACCGTGACACGAAACACGCCCGTACGCTAGCTATGTGCGAGCGAGACTGATAATATCGACAGTGTTATTGATAATGTTTCTGCTATTGCTATAACAATCGATACTATTTATAGTTCTTCTTTGCTGGTCTGGGAGAAAAGAAAAAACATAGAATGTACCAGCTGCTTCTCTTCGCGTGCAGATCGTAAAAGCCGATTGAGGGAATGGGCGAGAATCTGAATCATATGAATAGGCGATGCGGTTAGCAACCCATCACTATTATGATTCCCTTTTTCACCTTCATGCCCACCATTACGCTAAAAGTGGCCTGGGCTTTACCGCCCTAGGCTCTGTCTACCCCGTTAGGGATTAAGACGTGATAGTGTGTGATAGTGATAGTATCTGAGTACTATTGATAGTTTGGTATTATAGATAATTAATGACCTTTATTTAAGTAGGTAATATTGGTTACGAACACCGGACGTTATCACTAGAGATGGGCATATCCGGGTATTACTTTACCCACGCTTGGATATACACCCGATATGCACCGGGTAAATACCCGTATCTACCCGTTTGGTGGGTAGATTGAAATATTTATTAATAAACGAGTGCGAGTCCTCTAATTATCTGTAGAAATGTATAAAAAGGTTATCTTATATATAAATAAATTAATATATCTCAAATATTAATGAAAAAGTTTAAAATCACTAAATTAGCTATATTAAATTAGGCCTGTGTCGCTCCCCGTGTAGGTATCAAAAATATACCTACGCGCGGCGGCCACTGCGGGTGGTTAATTCAGTTCAGTCGGGGCTCACGTGCGAGCAGTGACGCACGCCCAAGCTTTGTTCGTCGCCTAGGTACTCCACCGATCCGGTAGTTTTAAAAATGGAGAAACATAAAAAGAAGGCTAAAAAATACATAAATTATTCTTTCGAATTTCTGATGTTTGGTTTGAGATTGACGATCTGTTTCGCTATAAGTAGGTACCTAACCCACCTACTTAGGACCTTTTCTATTCCCTAGCAAAAGAAATGGTATGTACCTACTAAGTACATCCTATAGAATTCGGTATATATTTCGTGTTGTGTTGTGTTTGTGTTTATAATAAAACATGTTTTATTATATTTCATTCATTAGAGTTGTTTGTGTTTCGCTTGTCGTACTTAGACCAAGAGCCGACCGCAAAAAAGTTGTTTGTTTTTGTTATTATAATATTGAGTACCTACCTACCTGTCTATGTGGACGTGTGCAAGTCTAGCTCGCGTCATGACTACCACAGAATAGGTACTAGTACTCACGTACAGAAGGTTCACTCAGCAAAGAAATTCAAAGAAATATCTACTCAATGTGGCTAGCGATATCAATAAATATAAAAATATATAGGGACAAATCACACTGATTGAGCTAGCCCCAGAGTAAGTTTAAACTTGTGATATGGGATACTAACTCAACGATACTATATTTTATAATAAATACATATATAGATAAACACCAAGACCCAGGACAATTTGAAAAAGGCCATTTTACAACTTGCCCTGACTGGGGATCGAACCCAGAACCTCCAGATTGGCGGACTAGCGTGTTGACCATTACACCACGGAGGTTTAATTTAGCTCACGTCAGAACTCATCACATTTACGTTTAGATACCTAGACATCCATTGCAGGCCAATTTCAATCTTATTACTCTGGATAAACGATTCGTATAACCACTACGAGTGCGGTGGCAAATCCAGTCGGGTCTACCACCTAACACGATAGCTTTCGTTTCGTCTATGGCTTATTCGTCTACGTTGGCTGCGCATTGCCCGCGATGCGACATACGGGTTTACTACCAAACGATGATATATACATACAACTATCACGCCTTTATCCCTAATGGGGCAGACAGAGAATTTTAAGTGTTGCGGCTCTAAGAGAGCCCAGGGCCACAATACTCAAAGGCAACTTTTAGCGTGATGGTGGGCGAGAAGGTGGAAAAACAAATCAAAATAGTGATGGGTTGCTAGCCGCATCGCCTATTAACATGATTTGCATTTTCGCCCATTCCTTCGATCGGCTTCTACGATTTGCGCGGGGAGAGAAGTAGCTATGACCTCCGTTTAAACTTACTTTGGGGCTAGCTCAATCGGTGTGATTTGTCCTTACATATTTATATTTAAGTTTTATTCTTGTCTCCCAGACCAGCATGGAAGACCGATAATACGGTGCGCTAAATGGCGATAGTGGCTTCTTGTACCAGTCAACCCTAGCGCGTCGCTCGCTGAGTCTATTTTAGTCGGTTTTGTGTGTATTATGAATCGTTTGTCCAGAGTCATAAGGATAAAATTGGCTTGTAATGGATTTCTGTAGGTGTCTAAACGAAAAGATGCTGCGTTTTGACGCGAGTTAATTACACCATATTGCTAATATAACCACTGTGAATAGATATTTCTTTGATATTACTAGGTTAAAAATATATTTGCCAGCAAAAACTTTAAACTTAGACATGTCAATTTGTATGTTACCATACAACGGGTAGATTGGGGTAAATACCCGGCATGCTAATTGTGGGAAATGTTATAAAAAGTTGATGAGGGATTAAAGAACTCGTCAATACAAATATCTTTTGTTCAGGGACGAACCCCTAAAATTATTCTTTTACTACACCAATTTCTTCCTCTGACTCTGGAAATTGTATAAACTCCTTTCGTAGAGTCACTATAGCAGCTGCAACTCGCTTCACTATACGACTAGCAGTAGCCACACTGACCCCGCCTAAGTCGCCCACAGTTAATAAGAAATTTCCAGTGGCAAAGTATCTTAATGCACATAATAGTTGATTTATAGGGGACACTGATTTATTTCTGAAATGAAAAGATTATTTACCATAAAAAACATATAAAATTATTGGTACTTCACTAGTTATATAACCAATTATTGTATTGTGCCTGCTACCTAGGTAACTATACAAAATTGAGGTTAGACATAATTCAAACACACTTACATGTCGTTTTTATATTCAATATGGTGCTCAATTTTTTCTAATAAATATAGAACACTTTGTTTAGACATCCTATATCTTGAGAAAAAGTCCTGGTCATCATAAATATGAAAGTGGTCTGCCCTTTCCCGGTAAATGCGTGGTCTTTTAAGAAATCTTTGATTTGTAACCAATTCAACTGTTTCAATAGCTTCCAGATTATCCAAAAAATCACTTAAAGCACTCTCCATCGTAAAATTTAGTAAAAATAGCAAATCACGTTTGAATTTCAATACAAAAATAAATGTATCGTACAACAAATAATTTAGGGGTTGGTCTGAGCAGTGAATAATCGGGCTCCTAAATGTAAGAGTCCCCTTAAGCTCTTAGGTGACACCTAAACGCTGGTGAAAACGAATTTCATACTAAGGGTCCCCTAAAGGCCGGCTAAGGGGCCCCTTAACGTAGGGGTTCGTTGGTGAAAACGGGCTGTTTTTCATTGCATTACTTGCTATATTTCTACAATATGAATAAATCTAATAAGACTCATTCAAATACCAAAACAACCAATTCTTTTAAAATGGTAAAAGTAATAAGGTCAGATGGGGTAAGAGGGTCTACGGGGGAAGAAGACCAATGTGTTTACTCGAAAACTGTAAGTCCTAGCGCCATGATAAGGTTATCGGTAAAACAGTTCATATTAATAGTTCCAACTATCTATGAAAGATGTTGCTACGATGTCTAATAGAAATGTGACAAGCTGTCAAATAATTCGGTTTCCACACGGGAACAAACTGAGTTAGTGGTAGTTGTTTCGAGTGCTCTTTTTTACCATAAATACTTTCAGGATAGCAGCAATTTTATTGGTAAGTGCAATTTAATGGGTATTTTATAATTTTTTCTCATTATTTTATTCAAAACACGCTTCTGAATAAGTTTTTTTTTAATGAAATGAAAAACATAACATAAAAATGTCGAGTAGGGAAAGAGGCACTAGTACGGCTGGGTTAAGAGAAACATATGACCCTCTTTCCCGGTGTCAGGGATTACAAACCTTTTCACAACCTTGTTTATTTTTATTTTTGTATTTTGGCCGACTGCCCAAAAAGGAGTGGAACCCTTAGGTGTGTGTTTATGTGTATGATTGTGCCAAATATTATTACTTAAAAAGTCTTAAAATGAAAGATGATTATTATGAAAGACTGATAAAAAATTAGGTAGGGAATCTTTTAGTAATATTTTTGGAACTATCAAGTCGAAGACTATTTTAATTTTATTTGATTTGTACTTTCATTTATATCCTAATTTTATTTCAATTAATGCATCGTATACAATCTATAGTTTGGAAAATCCAAAAGTGCACGCCTCATAATCTAATTTTTCACAATTAAATTGATTTTTATAAATTATAATTAAACGACAGTACTTAGAATGCTTATATTAACTAGGAATCAGCACAGTGTAATACTTTATATATTAAAAACAAAAGTATTCCGGTAAGATGAATTTTTCGACCAATTTCTCTGCCACATACATGGTCACATAAACACAGACTCACGGACGTCCAAGAATGATTAGTTTTAATGTTATTATTTATTATATTAAACAAATTAATTGTTTATAAAATGTACCATATGTGCTAGACAGATTATTTAACTTCATATTAGTGCACTCATATTATCCTGTAAGTGTTATATTAAAAAAAAAAAGTCATTTAAGTTTCGAAAGACTGGGTTTTTTGACATGTCGAGAGTAGAGCACTACCTCAACGCTCCGCTTATGAGGCGTGCAATAATGGTTTTTTCTTTATTAAAAAAATTCTAATTGATAATTATTTCATTCTTAACTTGATGGTTTGTAACCCCGTGCTTATAGTGATATGATCCTCTTACCCCAAAAAGAAAAAACACCTTTTTTGTTGGAAAATAAGCCTTATTTGGAGACACAATAGACTGAAATAGTATAAAACAAGGTATTAGTGGTAGAATATAGTTTATAATCAATGAATTTCATTGATATTTTAAAACAGTTCCTCTTAACCCAGAACCTACTTGTCTTCTATACCAGATATCATTGTCCCTATTCGCATTATCATAATTTCTTATAAACTACAATAAAACTGACAAACGGAAGGGTATTTTAAGCTCATGCACATTTAAATAAATGAATAAATGAAATTGCTAGAGCTTAGAATATGCAAATTAAAATAAAGTATGTTCCTCTTACCCCATCTGACCTTAAGTATCTACAGGCAAAGCAATAAAAAGGTTATTTCAAAAGTAGAAAGATAGAAATTGAGTTGAAAATTATGGTTCTGCTCACAATAATACCTATTTAAAGGCTAGCCATGTGTAAAGCTAAATACTTCATAACTTATACAATTCAATGGCATGATTAAGTAAAATGAAAATTACACCATTTTAAATGGTAATTTAAGTTACCTACAACAATAGCACAAAACATTTTTTAAGTAGTATTAAATGAATGTTAATTATAATGCTGAAAATATAGAGAACTTTTATGATTTTGTAACAATTTCTAAACAAACATTATTGAAACATTTTATTCAATAAATTACCAATTTATTCTAAAAATAATTAAAAAAACTTACCAACTTGATGAGACTCGGTGAGCATGCATGTTGCAACTTTCAGACCTTTGAGCAACTTTTCAAAGTTGTCGAATTCAAAAAGTTTTACCGTTTTTGGTCTTACTATTTCCGATTTAAAAGACATTATTGTGTTAATTTTGTAGATAAAATTTATGTTTTCTCATAATAACCTAAACAAATAGTTACTGGCACACAGCTGGGAAAATTTACTTTCATTCATTACATTACTTTACTTTGTTTTGTTACTGCTGTCACTGCTGAGAAACTGTCACTGTCATTGTCTGTATTTTAGATGACATTGACATTTACCCTTTTTTGAAATATGCTGCGCATAAGAAAATAGTTGTATTGTACACGTACTCGATTCCAAAGAAAATATTGAATTGACCTACATTATTTATAATAAGAAAGCTATAGCTAGTACTAGTAGTAATTTAGTAAAACACGTCCATGAGTAAAACAAAAGTAAGCTAGTCATAAACAATCATAAAGGTTAACAGCGACCTACGTAAGCTATTAAATTAAAACAAAACAAAAATGATGGCCTCAGCCACGGAGGCGCTACCGATTGTGTTTTTGTAAATCTGTGATACCTAAGGGCGGTGCACATTATTATTACTTGGATCTTAAAAAGTTTTTCCCCTTACTAAAATCCTAACTTTTAGAAAGCCACTACGGTAGGATGAGAAGGGGAGAGAGAGTACACATATCGCCGCCGGGACGGCACCATGTGTAAGGAAGGGGCAGTACGTTTACAGTAGTGAATAAAAACCTAAGTACTATCAAACAAAATAAAAGAGAACGGCGCCGCCGCGCCGGCGAAAACCGCTGCCGCTGTCTACATAATGTATGAACGCTCGAACCTAATAAAATCTAACAAGATAAGTAACTACCCGGGAAAGGTATAGAATCTAGCCGCAGGATATTCAATATGGGAGGGGGGACCCCCCCTGTGCCACTTCCCTCGCGCGGAAACACGTACCTAATTTATTTTTTATGAATTTTTGAAAATAAATAAAAACAATGATGTCATCGACCAATACGTAAACGGGAAATTGCCAATAAACCTTACTCCTGTAAAAGTTATTTTTCTGTATCTGTAAAATGGAACGCATGTTACTTTTTGTCAATTTTATCATGTACCATAGAAAGTGCAAATGGGTAAATCTGAACTGGCCAACCCCGACTTCACGTAGTCTTGTTTGCCCTATACTCGAGTGTTTTTTCACTCGCCTTCGCCTAGGGCTCGCATGAGTGCCTGCGTGTTCTTACAGCGGGCGGGGGCCGCCCTCCCTCCGCGCCTCCGGCTATCCTCGGTAAAGCTATTGCATAGCATTTTTTACAACGAGATCTATGTACTTACGTATATTTTTTATCAACTTATGCAATTATAATTAGTGTTTCGGTTATAACTAGTGTTTCGGGTGCGGCGCGAGCTGCAAGCAGCTCGCGGATTTTCGTGCAGCTGTTGAAGTGGTCTATATTCCAGGTCCAGTTGAGATATAGGTGAGGATTTGCAGTCTGTATGAAAAAAAAAATCATCTTGCCATCTTGGATCCAAAATCAGACTTCAGTTTCGAGTTCCGCATGGTGATTTACCCCAGTATACAAAATTTCAGACCCCTACGAAGTCTCGGTGAGACGTTATAAACGAAATATCTTTTTTTATCTAAAATCCAGACGCCATCTCGGATTTAAAAAAAAAAACAAATTTCGATTTTTCAACCCAAAAAACGCCTAGATATCGGGCTTGAGGCTGCGGCCTCGCGGGGAGTGCTCTGTATTCGGCCTTTGGCCTCAGGCTGCACCAAGTTACTCAGGGGAGCCGTTTGTATGAAATTTGTACGGGGGTATTTTTTTTTTCTAAAAATTAAAAAAAAAAACCGGCTCTGGTAATTGCTTAGGTACCCCTTCCATTTTGTCTATGGGCATGGGGCCAAATCTCCAAGTCTTACCGTTTTGCCAGGCCGTACCCCTTCCACATCAGGTTTCTGCAAATCCTCAAAAGTCAGATTTTTCTGGTACTCGAACCCCAGCGAACCCCATACATTCCACTTAATGCTATATAGCTTGTAAGCCTTCATGGTAGGCGGGTTGGGGGGTGTTAGGTTTTATTTTCGTTACGGAATTTCTTGATTCGGTCGTCGCGCTCAAAGCCCGCGGTAAAAGCTATGCAATAGCTTAAAAAAGGGGTTGGCCAGTTCGGATTTGCCCATTTGCACTTTTTGATACTTAATAAAATTGACAAAAAGTAACATGCGTTCCATTTTACAGATACAGAAAAATAACTTTTACAGTAGTAGGTTTATTGGCAATTTCCCGTTTAAGTATAGTTAGGTCGATGACATCATTGTTTTTATTTATTTTCAAATATTCATAAAAAAAACTACGCGTCTCCGCGCGGGGGGATACTTATTGGGGGGTTTCTCCCATATGACCATATTGAATAGCTCTCGCTAAGCCCGATGCAAAGTAGCGTTGAAAATTGGAAAGATGTTTCGAATCTAATTTAATAGTTTATTTGCACATTAGTAATAATATCAGCACCTGATAGCACTGAGAAAATTGTTGTGACGTGAATGCTCATTAGAGCATTTAGATATTTCAAATCGATAGTAAAAGACAGCTGGCCTCTCGAGCGAGACTATGCCAGTGACAATCGGCGACCGTTATGGGACAGTTCGCGACAAGTTCGCTACAGCAGTGACAGTCGCGCGACAGTTCGTGACAGTCGGTAACCGTTGCAGTGTGAGTCCAGGCCTGGTCGAGTATGTACCCAGGGTTTAAAAACCTACAGGGGCTAAAATATTACGTATTTCCGGTAGATAATAAAATTATATTTTGTTAAAATCTTTTTGGTATTGAGATAGTTTTTACAATGTTATGATTTTCTATGCTTTTTATAAATATTTATGCCACTTAAAAAGCAATAAAACCACATTAAAACCATTATTGTTTAAAAAGTATAGTAGGAGTTACTATTCTTGTTATGGCAACATCAGGTAAACCGGCACGACGTATTATCCCAATAAATCATAATGATAGTTCTTTGTATATTTTATCTTTCTTACTCTTGTGTGACGCAATGATAAAAGACAAAGACAGCTATATTATAAGAGGGTGCAAACAAATATTCACGCAAAAAATCGTCATGGCGTTTTTTTCGTTTTGAAAAGTAACTCGACGACTTTACGACAACATTCGCCATTCTCTGCATTTAATTACCAATTTGAATTTTCTTTGTTAAATTACCTCGGTACGACGTTGAGTTGAGCATCGCTTACTTCGTTTGTCTGTGTTTAAAGTGGAGGGATACCAAATAGTGTGGAGACTCTAGATAGCTCAATATATATAATAGACTCAATAGCTTTGTGTTTGTGCATTTCATTGTAAATATTACTTTTACAATGGTCGACAGAGAGAGCAAAAGAACTTGCTTTAAATGCGGGTGTTCGCCAGCTGCTGACGGTGTCAAACTGTTCAGATTCCCTAAGCCTGGTGTAAGGAACCTTGTTCGGTAAGTTGTTCCCAACTACTTACATACCTACCTATAATGTTTTCAAATCCCAAAACTATTTATGTACCTAAAACTTAGTGCTTAGGGTACACAATAGGGTGCGCAAAACTTAGAACATTTTTGATTCAAAAATATGTACTTATAAGGATACTAAAATCCTCAAAATCTAAAATCAAAAGAATGCTCCATCAGAAACTTAATTCCAAGCCAATACGTCAAACAACAAATGAAAAATGTACTCACAGAACTGCAACCAACACACGCTAGGAAAGTTCTATCCATCTATTTTTTCGCAATTTACCCCTTCATCCTCTAACCGGACTGATCGAAATAAAAGTGGCAATAACTCCAAAACTATCGCCCGCAGGAAAATACTTCATATGACCTAAAATAAATAATTAAAATTATTTGACCCATAATATTCAATTTAAATAATGTCAGATAGACCGATATTACATTATCAAAGAAATATGATCATATTTGTGGGACTCATACAAATATGAAGAATAGGTTCTTCAGGACAGTGTAATAAAAGCATATGATTCATGTTGCCTATGTTCATAGATATGGGATCCTATTTGACAGCATGCGTACAAATATGATCATATTTTCTTGTGGTTGATATTTTAGTTAGTTAAAATCTTTATTGCACCAAAAAGTAATGATACTGAGTAGTATATAATATGAAATTAGAAATAATGCTAAAATGAAGAATAATTTTTAATTTTCTTTTGACTGGAATATTGAATCCACAAAAATATTGATAACTCTGTACAAAGAAAATTAGTGTTTGTCCCAGAGTAAATATTTTTGTCCCGGTTTTCATACTCTGGGAGTATGAAAACCGGGACAAAAGATTGGCGATAATGACAAATATTGTGGTCTCACGTAGACTGCTTTTACGCAACAATGCGTAAAAGGTGCGCATCCCTGGTGCGCAGGGTGCGGGAGAGCACCAATGGCATCCCAAGCATGTACGTGAGCAGATTAGACAGCTCATACGTAAATCGTTGTCGTGCCATATCCAGTGGGGTGACACGGGTGTGACATGTGAAATTTAAATAATATATTATGTGTGAAATTAATTTTATTGCTAACATAGTGTGTAAGCATTTTACTAACATTTATGAGTTTTAATTACTTGAATAAAGAATTTTATTATTATTATTATTCTCTTTATTAAATTTAAAACTTAGGCTAGGTTTTGGTATACATTTATAAAAAGTAAAATATAAAACATACTACAAAATATAAACATTTACAAAAACCTAACCTAGCTGCCCACTAGCAGCGGGGCAAGGCCCAAGCCACCGGCGGTTAGGGCCGCAGAGAGAAAAAACCTCCTGACAATACGTGCCGTGTCCAGGAGTACTGGCTTCTGAATTTGACCCTTGATCCAGCCATCTAGCGAGAGATTCTTAAGATGTTGGTCAAGACTCTTCGCTATAAGACCGTTCGCCTATACTATTATTATTATTTTTATACATTTTGAAAACGCTCCACATAAATGCCTATTTATTCGTGATGTTACATGCAATAATTTTGTATGTGTGAAGTTAAGTAGTAAGTAGCTACATTCAATTAAGGTTATAAATTCACTATAAATTTAGGGGACTATCTTATCTTAATATTGGTCTTTATGATTTCCGTAATCCAGTTCTGAGCAGAAGATGGAAAGAATGTATTTACCATTTATGCTTTCTTTTTTCAGGTGTGAATTATGGGCAAGATATATTTTCCCACATAGAAACCCATCTTTGGAGTTGCAGAGAAAATTGCACTCTGAACACAGAATGCTCTGTCAAAACATTTTAAAGATGACGACTTCACAAGTAATTCTAAGAAGTTTCTTCTAAGGGAAGCAGTTCCTTCCAATGTAAGTATTACAAGTAAATTGTTATTGTTTGGAAAAACAGTAGGTTTCCTTTGCTTATTGCTTAAGGCCGTACCTGAATTTTCCGGGGTCCAGTGCTGCCCCCATTTAAAATAAATCATTTCAAAGTAACGGAGACATCATTTAAAATTTTGCAACTACCAAGTCCTAGATAACCCTTCAAAGTATTCTATGAACTACTGTTTACAATTTAAAGTGAGAACGTTAAGCTTTACTACGCACAATTGCGAAAAACGGCCACTTTTGGCTAATGTGCGTAGTAAAGCTTAACGTTCTCATTATAAACTGTAAACAGTAGTTCATAAAATACTTTAAAGGGTTATCTAGGACTTGGTAGTTGCAAAATTTTAAATAATGTCTCCGTTTTCTTTAAAATGATTTATTTTAAATGGGGGCAGCACTGGACCCCGGCAAATTCAAGTACGGCCTCAATTTAAATAAAAATCAAGAACAATTTATTTTTACTACGACCTCTGTGGTGCAGTGGTTAACGCGTCAGCCTGCGACACACGGGCACTGGGCACGATTCTCGGTACAGGCAAATACTAGTGTGCAGGTTTGAAGATACCCAGGGTTGTCCTGCAGTCAGCAGTAAAAACGTTTGGCTTATCATAGCATGAAGGCTGTCATTATGACAGACCCCGGGCTCTGGGTGCAACGAAGAAAATGCTTGGATGAGGGGAGGATAGTTCCACTATACATGTGTTTGTCCATAAGCTAAATTACTTTAGATATGTTTGTTAGGGAGTAAGATTGAGATTAAGAGAGAACTAAAGGCAATACAGAAAGAAATCAATATGCAATTAAGAAGAAATTGAACATATTGTTGTCAATCATTTACTAAGCTCTTATAACTAAATAGCTGTGTATAGACTATTTCACTTAAGGCGAGATGAGTTCACAGCTCGTAATACTGTATGTGTTTTTAAAAAATTAATGTAACTACTACAGTTTATTTTTTTTTTAATTTTACATAGGTATCTTTTTTGGCTTAATAGAAAAAAATCACAAACATACCTCTTTTTGCCTAAATTTACCTTTAAAATACTTATAATTATTTTGTACATCACCTTTTTATGTGAAAATTATACCAAAATTGTATAATCTAAATTACTAGTAGTTTACTTTAGTACTTTACTTACAGTGTTTTGTCAAAAACACTAATAGTATTCTTGGCTCTGAACTGATGGAGGATAAATGTCTCATTTTCCAGGATGAAAACAACCAAGCAGTGATGGATCCGGAAAGTGACAACATTTTTTGCCAAAAAATACCTTCTACTAATGAAGTAAGTTAACTATTTTTTTGGGTTCGGTACCCAAAGGATGCAAACGGGACCCTATTACTGAGACTCCGCTGTCTGTCCGTCTGTCTGTCTGTCTGTCCGTCAGTCACAGGGCTCTATCTCTTGAACCTTCTTGAATTATGTATTACTGTGTTCGCTATAACGACAAATACTAAAAATAAAAAATAGTTAAAAATTAAAGGGGGTCGTCATACAAGAAACGTGTTTTTTTCAGCGTTTTTAACTTGATCTTTATAATGGCATTAACTAAATACATGAAATTTTCAACAATTATGTATTACTACGACCACAATAACAACAAATACTAAAAATAAAATAAAGTTAAAAATTAAAGGGGGTCGTCAATCGTCATACAAGAAACGTGTTTCTTCAGCGTTTTAAAACATTGTACGGTGGTACAGAACGGAAGCCTTCATGTACGAGTCCGCGTACTCGCACTTGCCCGTTTATTGAAGACCTATCCATAGATACCCCACACGTATGGGTTTGATAAAAAAAATATTTTTGAGTTTCAGTTCTAAGTACCCCCAAAGAACCCCCAAAATTTATTATTTTTAGGGTTCCGTACAAAAAATTAAAAAAAGGAACCCTTATAGGATCTCTCGTGCGTCTGTCTGTCCGTCCGTCTGTCACAGCCAATTTGGTCCGAATCTACTGGGCCGAATCAGGTGAAATTTGGTAGGATGGTGTAATTCTATGACCCAAACACATATGTGCAAAGTAAAGGAATATTTTTTTAAAATAAGGTCATTTTATGGGGACGAATTAGGAAATTAAAAAAAAATTTGCAAACCTTACTGTGTCATATCAAATGAAAGGGCTCATTATGAGGATCTTAAATATATTTTGTTATAATTGTAAAATAAATAGTTTTGATTTTATTCATTAAAGAAGACGAAAATTTACCATTTGGGGCCTCCTGATCTCCGAAACTACTGAGCCTAAAATTTTGAAAAAAGTACAAAATATAGTTCATTGCTTGTTGATTACAGGAAAACCATAAGAATTCAATCAATTGTACGAAACCCTCTCTACGCGAGTTTAACTCGCACTTGGCCGGATTTATGTTTCTATTTTTGTGCGGAAATCTTAATGCGGTTCACAGATTGTGCGGAAATCTTAATGCGGTTCACAGAATATATCTACTTACCAAGTATCAACAGTATAGTTCTTATAGTTTCGGAAAAAAGTGGCTGTGACAGACATGACGAATCCATAAGGGTTCCGTTTTTTGCCATTTGGCTACGGAACCCTAAAAAATGTAAATATCTCCAATCTACTGTTTCACATATTGTCTATTTTTCTAGAATGAAAACAACCAAGTAGTCATGGAACCGGCAGCTGGATCTTCCCATAGGGTTCCTTTTGTGGACATACGCAACATTATTTGCCATAAAATACCTTCTACTAATGAAGTAAGTTAACAATTTTTTTAAGTCCTGAATTTGCTACATATTGCAAATTGTTATTATTATTCCGTTTAAGTTTTCCTCTGCTTGACTGAAAAAAAAATAACAGGTCCATTTTAGTTTCACTACAAATGTAACTGGCTAAAAGCTCGGTAATTTGAGACACATTTGATTCAAAATTTCAATTTCAATTAATTTATTGCATTTCATATGTATTTAAAGTCACTGTCTTAAAATTGAACCCTGTCCCATCGCAAAACAAAAATTGGAATGGCAAGCGAGTTTTATGTCATGTAGTTAATTTATCAATTTAAACCTACGGTGTTAACAAAATAGGTTCTTTTTTAATTATTGTCAGCAAAATCGTTATATTTTTTTTTAATTGCCATTTATGTCCCATAGTTGGGCAAAAGCCTCCCCTTTTCGTTTCCAATTACTTCTATCCTCGGCTGATTCCCTCCACTCTTTATCGAAAGCGGACAACTCGTCTCTCCATCTCATCCTAGGTCTTCCTCTCGACCTGTTTCCGTCTGTAGGTACCCATAAGATCGTTATTCAAAGTAAACTATTGTAAGTAAAAAAAAGTAATGTCAATGTTTATTTGGTATAGTTTATAATGTCAAAATAAATTAATGTATTTATAATCATCTATATCTAACACTGACAGCTCCTTCTAAGCTTTTGTACTCTCATGTATTATGAGAGTACAAAAGCTTAGAAGGAGCTCAGTGTTAGATAATTAAAAATTGAAAATGTTTAATGTACTGTTTTACATAATGTCTTTTTTTCCAGGATGAAACCATCCAAGCATTCATGGAACCCGCAGGTGGACGTTCAGATAGGGTTCCTTTTGTGGATGTTAGAAATGTAATTTATAAACCTGAACCTGGACCTTTACAAATGGATTGCAGTGAAGTGGTCACAGGGTCTTCAAAAATGGAATTATCCAAAGAAAAGAAAAAAGAGGATAAAATGTATGCAAAGTGCTCAAAATACATGAGAAAAACATACCAATTAAAAAATAGAATAAAAAATTTAAAAAAGAAAGAAGTCCTCAAAATACTGAGTGAAGAGGATTGCATCAAAAAATTATCCACCAAATTAACGCCGACCTTTGCTTTACTACTCCAAGGTCAAATAAAAAATCATAATAAAAAATTGACTGGTCGACGTTGGTCAAAAGAAGAAAAACTAACTGCATTGCGCATTTTCAAACGGTCACCCACCTGTTACAGGTTATTAAGAAGGATGTTCAATTTACCCGCGCCTACAACATTAAAAACAATGTTAAATAAAGTACCTTTTAATGTTGGAACAAACAAACAAATTTTTAACATAATAAGTGCCAATATAAAGTTCCAGAAACCATCTGACAACAATTATATTTTAATGTTCGATGAGATGTCCTTGAAGAAACATTTATATTATAATGTTAAATATGACATGATTGAAGGATACCAAGACCATGCAGGACAAGGCAGATCGCCATTAATGGCATCATATGCCCTCGTATTCATGATTGCTGGAATAAGAAAGAGGGTTAAGCAACCGATTGCCCACTATTTTTCGAGCGGATTTTCGACTGCAGATAGGCTAGTGGTGTTGATCAAAGAGGTATGTTTTTTTCATCCCTTGTGTGGTCTATAATAACGATTACCCAGTGGCCTTAAATACGCATCATAGCTAAGATGCAACTGGAAAAATGCTCAGATGGGGAGGATAAGGATTATGCGAAAATTTGTATTTTATTTATTTAATCTTTATTGTCCACCAAATACAAATTGTACAGAACAATAGGCGAACTTAACGCTAAAAGCGTTGTCTACCAGTCAACCTTTGGGTTATACCGAAAGTCTAAATGTGGGTTGCAAGATAAAGTGTACCAAAAAATAAACTGCACCACTATCAACATCATATTGACCGATATCCACCTTTTCAGCATGCCCCAATTTATGAATGATGTACTCTTCAATAAAATTTTTATATTTTTCTAAATAAAGAGGATTATGTTTAAACCGTTTCTCAAGAACTAAAAATCTTTGATATGCTACTGAGAATGAATCACCAATCTGCAAATTGGCCATTTTATCAACCAAGGGCATATCAACCTGGAATTTTCCATTTACTAACATCACTGAATCCTGAAAACACTTCTCTGTCCTTTGAAATTCTTTATTGGATTTTGCAAACTGGGGAACACTCTCAGATAACCAAAATCGTTCCATTACATCTTCTAGTTTATTATTATTACAAATAGCTAAATTAGTGACAACTTTTCTCTTATTTTGAAAAGGATCTGAAGGTAGAGTACCACCAACAGTATAACCAAATAATGTATTTTGTAACAATAAACCATCCTGTACTTTAATTTGTCCATTTAATAAAATTTTAAAGTAAATGTCAGCAGATAAAAGAATGGAAATTTCTGTCGGTGTATTAAAATCGACATCTGACAATTTGATATTTTTTGGCATGTTAATATATATATATATCTACATAACTTTGTGGTAAACAGGATGTAATTGAGTCCACTATGTGACATTCTACATTAAATTTGATATGTTTGTTTACAGGAGAATGTATAGTTAAATTAACAGAACTATCTAAGTGGTTATAGGTATTGCCTATACCAATAACACAAGTATTATTAAGTTTAGGATTTATGTTAAGTTGTTTTACAAGAGAAGCAGTACAAAATGATGCCTGACTTGCAGAGTCAAGGAGGGCCCTGACAAATAGGGGAGAACCACTACCATCACATAATTTTACCTTTATTGTGGGTAAAAGGATATTATTCATGGAATTAATTGAATGCAGGGTAACTGCAGACTGCACAGTGTCGTCACTATGCAAAAGAGTATTATGTGCAGCCTTGCATGTTTTACAGGTGAAAGAAAACTTACATTTGCCTGTGTGGGGCTTTAAGCACACTTCACACAAGTTTTTTGTATTGACATACTTTTTACGATCTGCAATTGCAGCCATTTTAAATTTTGGGCATGAATGTAAAGGATGTATAGAACCTTCACAGAAGCCACATTTATTTATTTTGGTGACAACATTGCTCACCTTAATTGCAGCAGTATTCTTCATATAGTCGGAGGGACTGCTGTCTTCTAGCGCTATCGCACGCTTTTCCAAAAACAATATGAACTCCTTCATGGTTGGAAGGTTATTTGAGTCTCGCTCTAACTGGTATGCACGGATGGTATAAGCATCCAGTTTTTTAGTTAATATAGAAATTAATAACATATCCCATGAATCCACGGGTTGTTGTAGATTTTTGAGTGCATATAATTGTTGTTGCACTTGTGATATAAATGCTCTAATTGCACCTGCTGTACCCTTTTGCATAGACGGCAACTGTAAAATAATGTTTATGTGATGAGTAATTATTCTAGCCTTATTGTCAAACCTTTTCTTTAATAAGTCGAGGGCCTCTTTATAAGATTCCTTTACAAGTGGCAAATTTACAATAACTGCCAATGCATCATCAATAAGAAACTTTCTTAAGTAAAATAATTTTTGGACATCTGATAAAGACTTGTTATTATGAATAACAGCCATGAAAAGCTCAATAAATGGCGTATATTTTGTATAATCTTTGCCATTGTAAACAGGGACTTCTATGTTAGGTAGTTTAGATGTAGCTACATTGGAGCACTGTTGGACCTCATTTATGTTTAATAATTTTAGAGCAGCTGACAATTTGCTGATAATGACAAAATATTTATTTTCCAGGATAGACACATCCTCCGTATCTTGTATCTTTACAATCTAATGACAAAATATCTAATTGAACCTTTTCATATTCTTTAAATGCTATGTTAAGCTTATCTATACGAGCCTGAATCATTTCAGTTGACGCTGACGTGAGACTAATGGGATCGTTGACGAAATTTTCAATACGTGTTACAGTACCTTTAAGCTGGCCGCGAGCCAAACGCAGAGTCCTTAGTTGCTTGTCCTCGGACATGATGCCGCACTTTTTATGCACTTATAGCCTTATAACACTTTTCGTTTATTATCACTTGTTTTCCTTTTATCGCTCAAATACGCAACGCAACTGAATCCGTGATGTTTGTTTACAAACACGAAGACACAAACCCGAAGTGACAGATGACACTGAGTGACGTTTGACAGTTTGGCAGTAATACCAACCAACTACTTTGCCGCCTTTTCGGCGGAACCATACTTATGGGTGCGAGAAAAAATATGGCTTCCTTGCACGCCCCACAATATGAAAATCTTCCTTGTTTTTATGGGATCTATATAGAAATCCCTTGGAACTGCACCAGCAGCGATGCTTTTCTGCGAATCACTGCAGAAGTTGCGCGGGCACCGTTATTTCTTCCCGAAAGTTGCGCACGCAACGTTATAGACGCTTGCACTCCGCGACCACGAGTTAACGAAATCTATTACACTGGTACAATTCTACAAAAAACTAGGTGACGAGTAGGACCACCAGCCAGCATGTATAAAAATAAAATGCTGGTGTGAATTTTATGGACTGTATTTCTATTTAAATTTATAAAAATTACAATGCACGTCTGAACACCAAAAGCACATCAGAGCAAGAGCCAGCCAGCATCAGCAACATAAAATACACAATGTACATTGTTACATAAATATATATATATATATATACTTGCTATACATATACCTACATACATATATACGCTATACATATAAATAAATAGATAAATGCAGCAATTCTTAAATCAACTTTTATAACTTGGCCAAGAAGTGTTTAACTACCTGTCTCTTAAAGCTAGCGCGAAATATAATTTTAGTAATTTTTATTTTAGTTTTTTTGTTTTTTCGTGTGTGTAAGATGGCCAACACTGGTGTCAGATATTTCAAGCTGCCTAAAGGCATCTGACATAGCTTGACGACTGTTATACAATGTTGACAGCCGGGACCAACGGCTTTATGTGCCTTCCGAAGCACGGAGGAGCTCGAGAAATTTTTAGTACCACTTGTGGTCACCCATCCAAGTACGGACCACGCCCGGGGTTGCTTAGCTTGTGAAAGCGCTAGCAATGCGTACTCCCACGGGGCCACCGAGCTCGCTTTTATTTTAGTGAAATAGCTGAACGAATTTGTATCAAATTTGGCAAACACATTAAATTAATATACCTACTATCTTGTGTATTTCAGGTCTTGCTTCAATGCTTTGAAGCCGGAATAAACATAGCAGCCATTGTATGCGATATGGACGGCGTGAATCGACGGGCGCTTACAATCTTGGGTGCTACTATGCAACGCCCGTGCATAAATGTCCATAAAAAGGACATTATAACACTATTTGATACTCCACATTTATTGAAATGTTTCAGGAACCTTTTTTTAAAATATGATATAGAGTGCACAACAAATATTGCCACAGTGGAAAATATTACTGGAAAAGGTATAATTAAAAACTAATATTACAAATATCATACTTGATAAAAAAACTCAAACATGCTTGGAAATTCGAACAAATTTTAGACAACCTTGTTTAAAACAAACTTGTGACTTTCGGGTCTTATAGACTAAGGCTCTGTCTACACCCTGTAAGCGAAAAAGACGTTATTGTATGTATGTCTAAATACTACTTTGTTTGAATTTCCGTGCATTAGTTGAGGAAAGCACTTTACGCCTCATAACATAAGTCAAGACATAAGACATAAGTCTTGGCCGCAATCAGGCATTAATGGGTTTTTGCTTCGGTCCTCATGCTCACGTTCGTCTACCATTGCCTCTTTTGCCGGCCGCTGCAGTAATTAACTTTAATTGTTGACACGCTATGTTATTTTACAGGTGTTGCCAAATGGTCCCACATTAAAGATTTTTATGAGATTGATAGTAAAAATCGAAATTTTGTTTATGCTCCTGCATTAAAGAAAGAACATCTGGATCCCAACACCAGACAGAAAATGAAGGTGAAACTTGCTGCGCAAATATTCAGCCACTCGGTCGCAGGAGGAATGTATTCAAAAATACAAAGAGGTACCTACATACAATTTATTATTATTGGTTATCGTCTTATCATCATCATCAGGTCTTTTTTAGTCTCCAATGCAGGAGCACGACCCTCTGTACTACCAGAGCTATATATCAGCCAGAGCAGTCAGAGGATTTGCCCTACACTCTCCACGCTGGCCAGGGTTGGATTTGTTTCTTATCAATAGAGTCGATTTTTCCTGTAACAGTATTTTCTGCCGCTGATGTAATAATCACGATAGATCAGACCAACATAACAATTTTTGTATTATATTTTTGTTGTTATAAGTTATAATAAAACCCTACTGCGCCAGGAGTGTAATTAAAGTTGAGTTTTCATTAAATAAATGAATGATATAATCTAATTGTTACTGTTTTCTGTTTCCAGGAGAACTACCAGCTGATGCAGTTATAACAGCTAATATACTTAATGACATCGATAAAATTTTTGATTTATTAAACAGTGATCAAAGTGATTTAAGAAGAGGTAAACCTCACGCCACGAATATGACAGAAAAAACTCCACATTTAGAGTTTTTTTGGAAGAATGAAACAATTTTTTGAAAATATTAAATTTATTGGTAGTCCACGTAAGCCGCCATCTCAAGAAGGATGGATATGGACCTTGAATGCAATCGAAAGATTGTGGAGGACACTTAAAAATACTCACAAAGTTAATAGTTTACCTACAAGACGATTGCAACAAGATCCCATAGAAAATCTTTTCGGCTGCAATTGGAGGATATTGTGGCTCAAACACCAATCCTACGACGGGACAATTTGTAGCCGGCTTAAAAACAGCCATATTAAGCAAATTGGCAAACATCGGAACATCAGGAAATTGTGAAACTGACAATAATGTTATTATCAATAACCTCAATAAATTATTGTCAGTTTTACAACCAAACACAGAATCCATACACCTACCAAGCACAGAACCAGAGCCAGAAATGGAGCTTGAATATGAATATGTGGACATGCCTGACATAGACGACATTAACGAAGACAGTGCAGAAATCCAGGCTTGTACATACGTATGTGACTTTATAATGAAGAAAATGTCTACGCAATGTAACCTTTGCAAGGACATTTTTATAGCAAAAGAGGTAGATGTACATCACTCCTTTGTGGAATGGCGGGAATACTCCGACTTAAAAAAAAGTTTAAATTATGTGACTAAAAATCTGGTCACTTGTGTCGAGTGCTGCGCTTCACATATAAATGCGTTTCTAACAGAAAAAGGATATGTAAACAACGTAAAAAAAAGTATAAAATGTTATTTATTAGCAGCCATTAACTTTGAGTTTTTAAATGTATGGGCCTGTCCACATCACCACGGCACGACATCGTCACCGTAGAACGGTGCGGTGTCGGGGCGCGACGCGTTGCCGCGCCGTGCACTAGCACGGTACGGCAACGCCGCCGTCGAACGGTGCAAAGGACGGCGTCGTCGTAAGCCGGTGACGCGATACGATGCGCCCGATCAGTTGATGTGTTATTGTCTTAGCGATTAGTTGTACGTGTGAATAAAAGATGTCGGAAAACATAGATTGTGATTTATTGATTTCACTTGTTGAAGAACGTCCAGTATTATGGGATAAGACAATAGATGATTTCAAGAACAAAAATTTAAAAACAGAAGGCTGGAAGGATGTTTGTCGAAACATTTTTCATGACTTTGACGACAAAAACGATAAAGAAAAAACAAGACTAGGTAAGCTCATATTTATTAGTTACATTAAGTTATAGGTATATTATAATAAGTATTAGTATATTTATTTATCGAATTAATAATCGTACTATAGTCGGTTATTATATTTTAGTTAATTGCCAACTAAGTGCTCCAATATCGCTATTAAAATATTTACAGAATTCATTCCTTATGTTGACTGGGTTTGTGTTGTTTGGAAATTCGTCATCCTCTGACTGTTGCAAGTTTACAAAATTTTCTTCTATCATTAGTTCCTCGGTTGTGGTAATTCCATCTCTATTAATAACAAAGTTATGCAAGACACAACATGCTTTGATAATATCTGTAGCAAAATTATATTGAACATTCAGTGGTCGGTGAAATACACGCCATTTATTTGCCAGAATACCAAAAGTACATTCAACGTATCTTCTCGCGCGACTCAAGCGATAGTTAAATACTCTTTGTTGTACAGTCAAATGTTTCCCTGGGTATGGGCGCAATACATTATTTGTGAGTGGTAAGCCTTCATCTGCTACAAAAACATGGGGAACTGGTGTCTGTAGACCTGGTAAACATTTTGGCTCTGGTAAAGGCAGATGGCCTTGTAGTAATAATTCGTACAGTTTCGTATTGTGAAAAACTGTCGAGTCGCATTCCTTACCAAATGCTCCTATATCAACATACACAAATCTATATTTGGAATCAACAATTGCGAGCAAAATTATAGAATTATAACTCTTATAGTTAAAAAAAAGAGACCCACTATGGGCAGGACTCCAGATTCGAATGTGTTTCCCGTCCAACGCCCCCATACAATTAGGAAAATTGGCTTTCTTGTCAAAATCTTCAGCTGTTTGTTTTAATAACTCCTCTGTTATTTTCGGAATACATTCATTTAACATGATTTTCCATAAAGCTTGACATACTTCTCTTACTATTTTTGCGATTGTACTCTTTCCACGATAATCCGTTAATTCTAAATCTCTAAAACTATTTCCTGTTGCCAAAAATCTGAAACAAAAATCCGGGTATAACATCATAAACATCCAAACATCCATACTCATAAAATTTCACGTTTATAGATAATATTAGTAGGAAGTAGGATGACAAAAATAACTGATTTTTTTCTCATTTAGATCTCAGATCTAGATCCCATAACAAAGGGGTATCAACCTAGTAAATACTCATTTAGCGTACCTAAGTAATTTTTAGAAATAGGAATTATAATTAATTTGTGTAATAAAAGCCGCTGGTATACCTACCTACATGAGTACTATCTCTGTATTTTAGTTTGATACTCAGCCCCTTTCCGTCATACACTTTAAATTTTATTATAAATGCGAAAGTTTGTGAGGATGTATTGCTGTATTTATAGTATGTATGTTTGTCTTTCACGTAAAAACTACTGATCCAATTGTTGCTAATAATACACGTTTTAAATATTTTGCAGGTAATGCTGTGGTAAAGAAATGGACTCATATAAAAGACAATTTTACAAAATACCTGAAAAAACTTGAAACTTTAAATAAATCGGGATCTGGTGCAAGCAAAATTAAGGAGTATCATTTGTATAAGCAACTTCTGTTTCTAAAAAAAAACGCTGCAAATTTAACTGACTCAAGCATAATGGAAGAAGATGAAGAAGACGAGATACCATATGAAAAAAATGATTATAAAAGATCACGTTATCAACCAACTCCACGAAAAAAAAAAAACAATGATGAAGTCGATTATGAGATTCTCCAAGCCCTAAAGGAAACAGAAAATAGACATCTGTAATTTTTTAAGGCCATATTACCATCATTGAACACATTGAATGAGCATCAAACTCTAATGTTTCAAAGTCGTGTTTTACAAATCCTAACTGATTTACATCAGATTTCATATCAGTATGAAACATCAACTGGTTATCATACAGCTTCTCAGGATAGGTACCAAAGATCACAATCATCATATACTACTAATTATCAACCAACACAAACTTTTACATACCAATCAACAATGTCATCAAACGTTTCTAAAACACCAGCACCAAGTACAAGTAGTATATATCAACCATCGACTTCATCAAATTCCAAACCACCAAACTCAACTTTCGAAGAACTATCAAATGATTGCGAAGATGAAGCAAGTGCATTGGAATCAACATATGATTTTTCTTGAAAATTAAGATAAATTAAAAGAAATATTATATTTTTTATCATAATGATAACTACGTAGTAAATTTGTTGAATTATTTTTCTATTATTTATCTTATAATTGTAACGTTGGTAGTTCAGCCACTCAAAATCTGTGATTTTATCTAGGTTATTAAAGACTGTTATTGTTTTTCTTAGTTATAACTGTAATCTTACGGGTATACAAGCCAGTAACCCCGCAAAATCTGTGATTTTTAGCTAGTTGTTAGGTTAAACAGGCAAATAAGCCGATTGAAAACTGTGATTTTTAAGTAGATATTAAGTTATTATTGTGTATTTATATAGATGTAGGCATTTTTGAGGCCAATATCTACTGTTCTTAATATTTTAAATAAACATATTAATAATTGTACTCGTACATATGTACATCATTATGAATATAAAAGAGGTTTGATTGTGATTTACCTAATTGTTTTTCTAGTGTTTATTATTATTAAAAAGCAAATCGTTCATTCGAAAACTGTGATTTTTATACTCTAGATTTAGTAAATATTAAACTTGCTATTATTATCAAAAATAAAGAACATAAAAAAATATTACATACATATAAATTGTTTTCATTACTTACCTTATAGTTAATCCTAACTTCTCCAAAGGCCCAACAGGTTTTCTAAATACAAATTGTTTTTGTATACGCGGTGCAACTCTTGTTAGTAATTCTTCAAAACTTGATACAGACATTCTAAAATAACTGTAAAATTTATGGTCACAGGTTTTCAACGCTTCATATTTTCTCGTGAAATGATTCCCATCACTATTCATAATTGAAAGATATGGATGCACCCAGTACTGTCTTTTTAATTTTTTTTTCTCCAACTTATCTCTTCGTCTTTTTAATAACAACAGAAGCAGAATACGTTTTGTGCGGTCCATATCTACAACGAGACTGTTATTTATTTGGTGAAGAATGTACCGAAAGTTTACAAGGCACGGCAACGTGTAACTTTGCGGTGTCGTGAGGTACATTTTTACGGTACGGCAACGTAAATTCCCACGTTACGGCAACGTGCCGCGCCACGGCACCGCACCGTTCCACGGCGACGACGTCGTGCCGTGGTGATGTGGACAAGGCCTATGTCAAGAGCATAAAGATAAAAATGTAACATTTATTATAAGTAATGTTTTCAATATATGTATTAAAAGGTTCTGCACGTTACAGAATAGAAAACTTGCTGAGGAAGCATCAGCTTCAGCACTTAAAAGAAAAATGAATATAATTATGCATAAATAAATGTATGCATTACTAGCTTTTGCCCTCGGCTTCGTTCGCGTCCTTTCTTAGCGGATGCCTACGTCATAACATCTACCTGCATGCCAAATGTCAGCCCGATCCGTCCAGTGGTCTGGGCTGTGCGTTGATAGATCACTATGTCAGTCAGTCAGTCACCTTTAAGTTGTATACCTATATATTTAGATAATAATAATGAATATAATTATGCATAAATAAATGAATACATAATAATAATTATCCATCCATTTATTGATGCATAGTTATATTCATAAATAATTCTATTCATTCTTTTTTTTAATAAATTTATTTGTATGCTTTTTAATAAGGCACTATGAGGCATTTCCCTATTTTATAAAAATTAATAGTGTTATTGCTTGCCAATGTTCTGTAATGTGTTTTTATACATAAAGCTTAAGGTAAATACAAACCAGAAGTGGCGCCCTCATTTGAAAAAAAATGTTAACTCGTAAATATAATGAAAATTTACATATTATATTTATTTACATATTTTATGAACCACCGTTATAAGTATTACATTAGTCCATCTAGCTGTAAAACCTGCTTCCGCCAAAAGTGGCCACTCTTGGCGGAAGCGGGTTTTTAAGCTAGACGGAACACCAATAATAGTTTCAACGGCAGTTCATAAAATAATTTAAAGGGCTATCTAGTGCCTAACATTTAGCAATAAGTAAATTTATAATTTTTCAAATAAGGCCGCCACTTCTGCTTGATATTCACCTTAAGGCCGTACCTGAATTTTCCGGGGTCCAGTGCTGCCCCCATTTAAAATAAATCATTTCAAAGAAAACGGAGACATTATTTAAAATTTTGCTACAATCAAGTGCTAGATAACCCTTCGAAGTATTTTATGAACTACTGTTTACAGTTTAAAGTTAGAACGTTAAGCTTTACTACGCACATTTGCGAAAAACGGCCACTTTTGGCTAATGTGCGTAGTAAACCTTAACGTTCTCATTATAAACTGCAAACAGTAGTTCATAAAATACTTTGAAGAGTTATCTAGGACTGGGTAGTAGCAAAATTTTAAATGATGTCTCCGTTTTCTTTGAAATGATTTATTTATAATGGGGGCAGCACTGGACCCCGGAAAATTTAGGTACGGCCTTAAGCTAATGCAACCGATTGCCAAATATTTTATTTTCACCAGAAATTAAAATATGTATAAGAACCAGGTCTGTAGATATTGTGTGAATAAAGATAAACAGTACCTACATATTTGTTTGCGTGTCTAGCGGGCATTATATTTTAAAAACTCAGTTTCCTCGGTATTTTCCTCTAACACATGGCCCGGAATTCTAGGGACTGCTCGCGAAGAAAGTGCGCAAGCTAATATGGTAAAAATAGCACAGGTGGTTTAAATGATAATGTTGTGATTGAAAAATTATTATTGAACATTGTGATTTAATTATCAGAAAATTAAAAACATACCTACACAAGCTAACTTGCGTAAAGATTGTAATTTTTGTGCATGTGTCACACATTTAGCATACAATTACAATTTTATATTAGAAATATGTCAACGCAGTAATACTTGATCTGTGGCCGATAGTTACTTTTTAAATTTAATTCATGTCAAACCTACTCTTGTTTTTTTACCTCTGATCATAAAGGGGTGATACATGTTGCACACCTATGTCTTTGAATCTGCCATTAGTGGCTTCGCAGCTAAATTAAGCAACCGAGATTCTTAAGAGCTATAATTGATGGAAATTGCACCTTGAGAAGTCAGGATCTAAGGTTTGTAACTAAAGAAGCTCTAATGACCAGCATAGAAAAGGAATGCCATGTTATAATATTTCTAGTTCTAGACAGAAGACTAGGTTAGATCGGCGGTGTTGTATTTCCTTTTTAATCATGTACCAATACATGATATGGTGATATTTGCTTACATGAGCATTCTCATTATTGAGATATGACATTATGTTACATGACCTAAACATTTTTTACATATTACTACAAGAATCATTAACATAGTTTGGTGGTATTGAATACCATACACAAACCTTATATGTTTTTATAATGAAACAAGTGAATGTCGCTAACAGACTGGTTTTATTTCAAAAGTATACATAGACAACCTTATTTTTTCTTAACTGCATTAGCACATAGACAAAACAAAGTATGTTTACACATAAAGATTACAGGTGGCGCTAGGTGTCTTTAATTTAATATTTTGATAACTTACAACACCCCCACTTATCAAAATAAACAAATAAAATTATTTTGGTACAATTCCCAATTTACGCAGAAACTTATTATGTTTAACAGGACATAATCCTTTAGTGAGAATATCAGCTGTCATTTCTTCAGTACATAAATATACAATTTTTATATATTTATACTTAACAACATCTCTTACATAATGATATTTCACATCAATATGTTTCGATCTATTATGACTTTGATTGCTTACTGACAATTTTAATGCACTTTGATTGTCACAATAGACTTCAATCATATAAAAACTACCTATAATTTCATTAAGAAGGTTTCTAAGATAAACTGCTTCCCGAGCTGCCTCAGACAGAGCAGTATATTCTGCCTCGGTACTGGAAAGGGATACCGTCTTTTGCTTCTTGCTTTGCCATGAAATAGCAGATCCAGACATCGTAAAGCAAAAGCCTGTATACGACTTCCTGTCTAAGGCGTCACTAGCCCAGTCACTATCTACAAAACCCTGTAACTTGCTATCATCCTTACAAAATCTTAAACAATAAGTTTTTGTATATAACAAATATTTTAAAATGCGTTTGGCATAATGCCAATGTGTATGATTGTAACAGCTATTAAATTGGCTTAGATAACTAACAGAATAGGAAATGTCAGGCCTAGTTAGTACTGCCAAATACATCAATGATCCAATTAACTTTTGATATGGAAGATCAGATACACATTCATCAGCCTTTTTAACATTTAATTTACATTCAATTGGGGTTTTATATGTTTTACAGTCTGACATATTGAATCTAGAAGCTAACTGTTCAATATACTGTTGTTGATCTACAGTTATTACATTTTTATCTACATTTATTCTCATGCCTAAATATTGTCTTACAGGTCCCAAATCTTTCAATTTAAATTCTGCACCTAAAACACGTTTTAAATTATCAGTTTCAACAGAATTATTAGAAAAAATTAAAAATCGTCAACATATAGGGCCACAATAATTTTAATTTCACCCTTTGTTTTTGTGAACAAACAAGGCTCATACTGACTATTTTTGAAATCCAACTTACTAAGTAAATCTTGAACTCTGTCATACCACGCAAGAGAAGATTGTTTTAATCCATAGATTGCTCTTTTTAATTTCAAAACCTTTCCCCCACTTTTGTTCACAAAACCTTCAGGTAACGACATGTAAATAGTTTCTTTCAAGAAACCATTTAAAAATGCTGTAGTTACATCTAAGTGATCAATACTCATATTCAACTTTACACTGAGAGCAAATAATAATCTAAGTGTGGAATGTCTTACAACTGGAGAGAAAGTGTCTGTATAGTCAATGCCAGGTTTCTGCGAAAAACCTTTAGCCACAAGTCTAGCCCGGAACCGCACATTATTGTCCACATCAAACTTTTTATTGAGCACCCACCTACACTTCACAATCGTCACATCACCTGGTATGTCAACGAGCTCCCAAGCATCGTTGTCCTTAAACGACTGCAGCTCGTCGTCCATGGCGCACTTCCACTGCTCACTCTCAGGCCCCGCAAGAGCCTCTGAGAATACAATCTCCTCGGATGCTGGAACAGTACTGGAAAGACACATATAACCATACCTATCAGGATGTTTTCTAAGACGCTTGCTAGGCAATTCTGGCTCCTGCTCTGGGGTTGATGTCATCTGGGGTTCTTGTACTATGTCATCTGTAGTTGGAGTTTCAGTCAATGTTTCATTCCCATCCTCATACACAGAAGAATCTGAATGATAGTTTTCAGAGTCTAAAACATTCTGCGATGCTTCCCCCACTGAATCTGCATTCACCTCCTCCTGTATACCAACTGCAGGTGTCTCTTCGTTAGGAATCCAGATAGCCGACTCCTGACTTTTTTCTTCGGTACCTAATTCTTCTTCCATAAAGATAACATCTCTGCTGGTAACAAGAGTCTTCTTGACAGGATTGTATAGCCTGTAGCCCTTTACATCTTGACCATAGCCAACTAATATGTGCTCCGCAGACTTCTTATCCCACTTCAAACGACGTTCCTTAGGGACATGTACCATGACTCTACATCCAAACAAACGTATGTGGGTTAGGTCTGGTTTTCTCCCATACCACAATTCATATGGAGTTTTCTGAAGTCCCGATGCAATGGATCTATTTTTCAAATAGACAGCAGTGTTCGCTGCTTCTGCCCAAAATCTTTTATCCAGCTTTGCATCATACAGGAGACATCTAGCCTTCTCGATCACAGTACGGTTGGCTCGCTCACAAAGACCATTCTGTTCAGGTGTATAATTATTCGATCTTTGATGAATTATACCCTCTTGCTTTAAATAATTCTCAAACTCTTTGTTGGTGTACTCTAATCCATTGTCTGACCTTAGTATTTTTATCTTTTTATTTAACTGATTTTCCACCATTGTTTTAAAGATCTTGAAATTAGTAAATGCTTCATTTTTCTTTCGAAGAAAATATATAAACGTCATTCTACTAAAATCGTCGATGAACAGTATAAAATATCGTGCACCATTTAATGAACTGGTTTCCATTGGTCCACAAAGGTCTGTATGGATTCTGTGTAGCGTCTCTGTGCTTCTTTCACCAACATGCGAAAAGGGTAATCTTTCCTGCTTTCCCTCGCAACAAGTTATACACTGAGACTTGGTTATGTCAAAATTGTTTTCATATGACAAACCATCCACCATATTTCTCATTTTATTCATGTCCTGACTATTAATATGTGCCAGCCTTCTGTGCCATAGTTTGCCACTTACCGCCGGTGCAGCCAACATACAACTCTGTGTGTGCAACCTCAGCTTATACACACCATCCGATAAATCAGCTGTAGCTACCAAAACATTGCTTTGGTTTCGTATATAGCAGTGTTTTTCATCAAAACTAACATTATTACCATTTTTAATAAGCTCACTTACAGATAATAAGTTTGTCGTCAAACTAGGCACGCATAGCACGTCTTTTACAGTAATGTCGAATTTTAAGTCAGAAACAATGTCGACGTCTCCGGAACAAACAACTGGCACTTTAGATTCGTTTGCTACCACAATTTCAGGTAAACACGGTGTGTAGTTCATGTTTCTAATCCAAGATTCGTTCGCCGTCATATGTGCGCTTGCACCGGAATCTACATACCACTCTGTTTTGTTAAACTTTCCATTCAGGAAAACGACATTAAATACGCATTTGCTATTATTTTTCTTCAATAACGGGCACTGATTTCGATAATGACCATCTTCTTTACATTTATAGCATGTTATTGTTTTCGTAGACATAGATGAATCTGTCATTGCTGCTGTCACTGTCTTCTTGATTGACGTTGAGGGACCGCCATACTTCTTTGGCTTAGTGTTGCCAGAGTAAAATTTATTTCGCGCGGCAAATGCAGCTCCGGTTCCCGCGCTGTCATTGTCACTGGTCACTTCCATGTCAAGTAATTTCGACTTTATGACATCTGCAGTTATCGAAATACCCGAATGTTCAATTGCCATGATCATGGGTGTAAAACGATCGGACAAACCTGCTAGTAACAATGAGCCAACCCATTCGTCTGTTATTGCAAAGCCCGTGCCATTTAACCGCTGTGCTGTCTCGACCATTTGAGTCACATATGTCGCCATAGAATCACAGTTTTCTAGTCGTATGGATATCAAATGTCGCAGCAAGGTTATTTTTCTTGAGAAACCGCAATCATCAAACATGGTCTTTAACGTAGTCCATAATTCTGCTGAGCTCTTGGTATTCTTGATATGCACGTACAATGACGGGTCTATAGTCAATATTAGCTTTGCCTTCGTTTTAGCATCGTCCACTGGCTTAACTTCAAAATCTGGCGTCGGTTTGATGTACTTTTCCATGCCTTCGAGCACCAACAAATTTTCAGCCGCGAAGCTCCACTCATCATAGTTCTCTCTTCCTTTTAGTTTAGGAACACTGGCAATATAGTTCGTAGTCATGTTTCCGCGATATAACTTTCACTAATTATCTATTTTAAACAAAAATAACTGATAATTTCGGGATAAGCCCATAACCTATAATGAAACAAGTGAATGTCGCTAACAGACTGGTTTTATTTCAAAAGTATACATAGACAACCTTATTTTTTCTTAACTGCATTAGCACATAGACAAAACAAAGTATGTTTACACATAAAGATTACAGGTGGCGCTAGGTGTCTTTAATTTAATATTTTGATAACTTACAACAAAAACTAACTCTAAATTTTAATAAGTAAAACTTCGTCTCCTGACGCAAAATTCCGATAGTGTCCACTGTATCTGATGTTGTCATCGCCGGCGTTGTCAGTCGCATCGCATCGCAGGTGATCGCTGATCGCGGCGATAGCGTTCAGATGCAATTTCTGCAGATCCAGCAGATATTGCGGTATTGAAGGGTTAATAATGGACGAGGAAACTATTTTGTTGACTGACTGCAAATAACAAGAAACGGGACATGTTAACGCGTATTGGCCTTATGTTGACTCTTTTTTTTTTATTAATGTCGGTTAGTTGTATACCTACTCCACCGACAAGAGCCACTAAGCTCTTAAATAAGAAGAAGAAAAAGAAGTTGTATACCTACATGAAAGCCATATTACAAGAACCTTGCATATTTTAACATAAAAAGTGTACAATTTGACAACCTCCGTGGTGCAGATTTTTCGGAAGGTTTTGTTTTATTTTGGAAATTGATTTTGGTGGACTTTATAATATGAAATTGGTTTTGTTTGGTGTTATAAATGCTCATGCTCATAAACAATGTGTGAAATAGTTAAAGTGGACAGTCATAGTACGGCTGTAGTGATATTTGTTTCGCGGACTGTGTGCGCGTCTTCGGGCGTCGTCCGCCACTCGATCATCTATGAAAACCAGTAGACTCGTATAGATTTGTCGCCAGAAGCTCCCTTGAAGCAGTTAAAGGCCTACACCACCCTTAAATTGTAACTTGCTAGGATTAGGTTAGGTTAGGAACTTAGGATTAGGAATAAAGAAGCAAAAAATTAGTAGAAAGGCTCTAAAACCAAAAAAATATTAAAAAAAAAAAAGATTTTTCGGATTTTTTTTTATTGAATAGCCTCTTGAATGCCAGTTCCTGGATCTCTCGATGGATCCTGGATGATTTTTTTGTTACTATGTTTTTATATAGCCGAAAGGCTACCGGATAACCGGACACCACGTCATTATGCAGTGCATCACAGACTGTACGTAAAAATAGTGTTAGTTTTAAAGTTTTATATAATGTATATGTTAGTCTATTTATAAGCTATACAACGTGGAGAAGACATACCCGTAATAAATCGAACCACATCCTATACTAGATCATTATAGTATAATGAAATTAAAGTAACAGCCAAAGATCAACAAAAAATTTTTGCATTTCCATACAAAAGTGTGCAGCCGCTCGGGCAATTTGTATGGGAATGCCAATTTTTTTTTTGGTTTTTCGACTGTTATTTTAATTTCATTATACTATACTGATCTAGTATAGCCCGTGGTTCGATTTATTGCGGGTATGTCCCTTCCACTTTGTATATGTATAACTATGGGCCAATAATGTACTTATGTTTCGTAGCCTGCAATAAAAGTGTTTTTTTTGCATCTGTAATACTTACTAACTTTAGAGACTCTTTTTTACTCTATTACTATTCCATGAGTTTCATGACACCGTTTAATTTACTAATTGTAGTGTAGATTACACCTTTTAGATAAGTCTAATTATTTTTCTATTTTTGTTACAGGTAAGACTTTGTCGAAAAGGTTTGATGGACAATGTAGATACTCTCTGTAGATACTCCACTAATAATGCAACGCGGGGTGCGTTGCATTATTAGTGGAGTGAAGATCTATCTATAATTTAAGAACTACGTTCTTGTCGGTGGAGCAGTTTCCATGTCTCCCTCTCTTGAGCCATCCTTTTGACCTCCCTATACGACACGGCGTCAACTTTCTCCTTCACTTGATCTATAAATGCTCTTCTTGGTCTTCCCTTTCCTCTTCTGAGTGAAGATACTAGAAGCTCATTTATTTTCTACATTTTTTATGGTTTCGTACGTCCGAGAGGCTTAACGGAACTGAAGTGAAGTTCGTGACGTTTAAGCTCAATTCTTGTCTTGTCTTGCAACAGACAACAGAACTTGCAAGATTTGATTACGGCCTCACAGACAACGGGACAGGAAACTAAATAAAAGCTTGCTACAATTTCAAAAAGCAGTACAATTTCCATACTCACATGCAAGAAACAAAATCTCATTTGCTCTCATTGACGGATCGCATGCATCTTCCTCGCACGACGCGAATCGATACTGAATAAAAAAAAAACAGAAAAAAGCGACAACTCCGCAGGGTGTGGCGACAGTTGCACTTTTTGCTGCTATCTTCATATCCGGATGGATGGGACGAGGCCGGATGGTACGTTTTCGTTCGTGTGTTCGTAAGGCTAAGGCTCGGCTCACACTTGCGATAGATAGATTTATAACATATTTATTAGTTATTTTTTATTCCTTTTTTTAACTGCTAAAGTTTGACGTGTCTGTTTGTGAAGCTGTGTGTCTGTCTGTGGCATCGTAGCTCCTTAACAAATTGACCGATTTTGATGTGGGTTTTTTTTAATTGAAAGCCTTGTCTGTCGAAATGGCTCCTAGCTATGTTTGAGCTATTGGGGGTGAACGAAATCGTTTTTTTTTTGTTTTCTAGTTTACCGACTATTAACCCACTGCAACACAAAAGGCCACTCCTTATAAAAGAAGTTCTTGCCAATCATCACCACGCTGGGTAGGCGGGTTGGTGATTTTAGTAGTATGAAGTCATGCCTCAGACGACACTGCTGCCCGCCCGCTCTTTGTCAGTCCCTTAGTCGCATCTTACGGCACCAGAGTGAGAGGAAAGTGATTGTGACAAATTGATATTTGCGACCACATAGCCTTTACTTTATTGAAACATGCATAACAATGCTCGGAACAATATCTAAATTAAAAAAAAAATCTCCTCCAAACATAAAATTTAAACATATTTTTTTTATACAAATGTAAGTAACTTAACATAACAAATTACAATCTGTGTGTGAGGAGCTGGTGTCTGAAGTAGTTCTGAAGACCTGTATTACAGATCACCAGGTCCCCAACCAACAAATCAAAATCAGCATACTATTTAAAAACAATAAATAACAAAATAAATTGGTGATGAAACGATTTCGCTACAAGTGAGATTCGAACTCACGCCCCTCACTTGTACTTGTGAGTGCACTTCCAATTGTGCTACCGTGACCGTACTGTGAAACACTGAAAAATCACATATTTTTAATGTAGATATGCATATTTGCGTTTTAAAATTAAAAGCATAAAGTCATTGCATTAAGTACATGAGTACCTATTCATTACCTAACTAAATTTTATTGTCTTCTTCTACAGTGCAAATATGGAAAATATACCGAAAGAACGCAAAGAAAGAACGAAACGCAAGTGTAGTCATACCCTTACAGAGAAGCGCGCCTTTCCAAAAGACATTTGACGCGTAGATATCGGAAAAAAGGTTTCGTCGCCGGTGCCTTTGTGCGGGACAATTGACTTTTCATTAACTAAATTGTCTGCGTCTATAGAGCCTTCACAAGTTATGCTATAGTCACAGACTTTATACAACATTCGATTGCATTAGTACCTCGCTCTTATCTTATACAATGTCTAACAAAAATCACCCATTAAATAATTTCAGTATAGGTATTTTTTTACACCCTGTATAAGATTAAGATTCGCTACTACGTCTTCCCTAAAGGTATAGGAAGAGCCTAGAGCCGTAAGACCCAAAGTACTTATACAGAATGACTTTTTATCCATCTAAGGATTACTACTTTCTATAAGTTTAATATCTTATGATCCCCTTTTCTGGCATTTTGATCGAATATTGTAGAGCTACTAAATGCAAATCCCACTGGAAAGCATACTTTGTGAAAAGTTGTTTCCAGTCTGGTGAGGATATTGCAGGCTTCGGAAGGCACGTAAAGCTGTGTATCCCGAATGTCATCAAGCGTTTGTTTAGCCTATCATACCCTATTATACGATTGGTTCTGATTCTGATCACCCATTGGGTTGCGCAGGTCAGACGGCAGTCGCTCTGTGTAAAAACCAGTAACCTCGTCAAATCACCAAGGTTAGGTAGCGGACCTCGGGCTTTGAAGCGTTACCGCTGAGGATGCAACCGGGAATACGCTCGGATGATGATGAATATAGAGCTACTAAACAAAATATAAAATTAATTTAAAAAAAATGTTGCAGTAAATTGGCATGGTAACTTATGTTGGCCTAAATGTGACTAGAATAAGAAATTGTAAATGGTATAATTATAGAATTACACTGTCATTTCTGACAAATTACATGATTAAGATAATTATTGTGCCAACAATAGTAGTAAATCATATGGAATTACAATGATTAAAAATGCATAATACCTGTGATATTTAACATAATAATAATTACCCTGGATTTATCGCTTAATTATGTATTTCTAATCGTTTATATGACCTGACTTTTTGTGTTCTGTTACTCGTTTCTTATCATCATCATCTAAGGCTCTACAGCCGCGGGTAAACCTAGGCCTGGTTTTTCCAGATAGTTCGGTTTTTGGCTTTCTGTCTCCAGAATAATGTCTGGATCAATTATGTCATTTATAAATAAGTTTGTCGGAAATATTATAACATCGTGTTAAGATGTCGAACAAAACGTGGACATTTATTTATTTAGTAATAAATAAAAAAATCGCCAATTGTTAACAATTGGCGGACTTTTAACGCTAAAATCAAGAATGGTGATGATAAATCACTTTTTTTATCCTGTTTATATTTCTTGGACACAAGTAAGCGTGATTATGGCAAATTTACTATGCTTATTGGTCATATCGACATGTCAAAAAGACATGTTATAATTTATCTCGTACTTGCTACATTTGTTGAAAAGTATGCGCATACAGCTGTTATAAAGTTAAATACCGAACTTCTCATGAATATTCAGAAGTCTATTACTCTGGCATACCTTTTTTTACTACCGTAGATTGTCGGGAAAACGTTGCAGTGACATTTACCCGTCAGATGACGTCCGACCCGCATGTTATGTGCCCCTAGTTACTGCTTACTACAACCCAGCTAGTTTATATTGGTCGTGTAGGTGAGATTGATGGTAGGCGAGTGTTATCTTGCATTGAGGTCCATTTGGGGAAGCACGTTTATTGCCTCACCCCCATGAGGAAATCTGTGTCATATTGTGGAAAGTAGGCTGTACTGAACATGGTAAGGATGTCTTAAATCTTACTCATAACCTAGGTCGTCGTCCAATAAAATGTCAAAAATTATATACCATGTCAAACAGTGGGTTTGTCATGGTATGGTCATTTTTTAACGAGCGAGCGAAGCGTCTCAGTTTCGAGATACGCCAAAAATTTTTTGTCCGTCTGTCCACCTACAGGTCGCAATCAATTTTGACGAAAATTGGCACACAAGTTTTTTGATTTATAATTTTTTTTTGTGGATCGCGATTTTTGATTGAGGGGTAAAGAGAGGAATTTTGCTTTTAGATTTCAATCAAATTTGAGAGGCACTAAGGACTAAATTCTACATAAGATATTGCAAAAAAAAATCCAAAAGGGGGGAGTGTAGGGGGAAAAGAGTGGAAGTTTTCTGTAGCGTTATATATAGGTGGATTTCACTTTTTTTGTTTTCAAGGAAACGCTATAGACATTTGATAGTCTTGATATTTGTATAACTTATATTGTATTCCTGGTGCCGTAAAGAGCATCAAATCAACCAACTATTCCTATTTCAAAGGCATCATTGTCAACCCACTCGCTTAAAAAACGTCCGTTCGACTCGACCAATATAAACCATACCTTATCTCGCTATAAAACTTTTATCGTCTTATAATTTAGCCTGCCTGTCCGTCGCTGCGACCAATCAGAAACGAGGCATTACCGCCTAAGTTATGATTGAATTGCTATCAGCATAAACATATTTTAAGATAAAATCGGCCGTGTTTATTGCATAAGGATTACCTTTATTTTATTGCGGGAATGCGAGTCCTGGGTAAAATCTGCAGGAATTTTATTAAATGTTGTTATTTATTGGTGGTTATGTCCAGGGGTTTAAATTAGATTTACCTTTTTTTACCAAAGGTCTATAAACTTTGTACACTTTACGTTACTTACATAGCATAGGAGGAAAGGTACCTATACCACCTTACGTAGTGCGCTACGCACGCGGTGGCGCAGGTAGCTGATTAACCGTCTGTCCATGTACCCATTTGCAAGATTCCGGTGCCAGCTTATCAACATTTGTTGCACGAGATGACTGCTTAGTCCTGTAGCCTTCTTCCTCCATTTTCGACTTGGATCCAAGAACTTGAGATATCACAAAACACATTCACAAGGTTATGGATGGAGTGTTTCCATTTAAGACCGTTAATTAAACTTACATATCTAACAATCTCACATTTTACTATCTGGCTCAATATCATAGTATTTCCTTTAAATATTTTAATTAATTTGTAGTCGAATTTTGTAGTATTTTTTATGCATGTGGCTGATAGTTGCAGAAGACTGAGACAAAAAATAAGGGGGAGGCCTTTGCCCAGCACTGGGACATAATACAGGCTAGTTCAAAAGAAATAGTGGAACAGTTTCAAATACAAAAAGGATCTATTAGTAAAAATTCGAAAATGTTACAAATTATCCTGTCGTGGAAACGGTAATAGACGAATAATTCTGTCAATTAATGGTCTTGGGGTACTGAATTCGAAACTGACGTGGTTATACGATATGGTCCTTCTATACGAAACGTCCTGACGACAGCTTGACAAGAAGAAGTAGCCGTTGCCGAACAGTTGTGGAATCCTACCACGTTCTACATTAGGTCGCTTACTCGCGCTTAACAAAGCGAGCACAGTCTCATGATTTGATTGAAGTCTGCGAGTTGTCTCGTGTCACGGGTCGTCCGCAATTGAGATTCATGCGAAAGGGCGCTGAATCATACGCCGCTAATAGACGCCCGCGCCGGCGGCTGTCATACCGTATTGATGGGATTTTTGACTCCGATATTGTGAGGACACGTTACACGGCGCAAGAAAAAGGAACATTGTAAAGGACACGTTTGAATAACCTGGCAATGTTTCGGATTCCTGTTTTTATCTATACCATCACCTACACCATCTCCTTAAAGTTGGCTACATCTAGCAGCAATTTCCTATGCTGCTATCCTTTTATGACGCTCGGATCCGTCATTTGATAGAGCGAGAAACAGAGCGGAAATGCGGCCGCACCGCCGATTCCGCGGCATACCCGCTCTCAGGGTTTGGCCCTTAAGCGTCGATTTTGGGTATTGGGACCTTTGACTACTGTTAGGGACCTTTGACTACTGTTAGAAATGATAAGAAAATGTTGAGTAGTTTTATCTGTTTTCGTATTTCATAAAAAATCTTCATGTTCGTGACATATCAGACAAACTGCACAAGAGTCGCCCACGCTGGTACGGTCATGTCTTGCGGAATCCGGCAAGTTAGGTGGGAAACACATGTACTTATAGCCATGCCGCTTCGCCCGGGTAGACGTGGTAGACCTAAGAAATGCTGGCTGACGTCGTCAGGGATGATATGCGTGCCAATAGTCTTACAACCAAGGATACTCAAGACCGTGCGAAGTGGAGAAGAAAAATGCGGAAAGCGGACCCCAGACTTCGTAGCATTACAGCTAAGGATATAATTGGGAATACGCCGAGATGGGAGACAGTATTTAATCGTATAAAATAATGTTGGAATGAAGACTGGAATGTTATGATTCAGCTTAGACCAAAATATAGTGCATGCAACTCGCGACTTCTATCTAGTGCAGCATGCAACAGTTGGTGACAGATCCTCAATTATATGCCTACGCGTGTCACAAATCACACGGACAGACAGACAAATTGCAGGCAGACGAGTTAGTGATTGTTAGAACGGATAGCACGACGCTGAATTATGATATTTTTAACCCCCATGCAAAAAGTGTAGAGCTATAAGTTTGAAGTTTCTATGTGATATCTGTAGCATGGTAACTCCTGAACGGATGAAGCTATTATTTAGTTTCACCTGACCCGTTTTTTGTTTGTCCGTAATCAAATCGTTTGTTTTAAATTGCAAGCTAAATTAAACCCACTTCCCGATCAAGTTGAAACTTTACATACTTATGTAAGTTGGGTGACAATGCAATATTATGGTACCAATGACCTGATCTCATGATGAAGCCGGAAGGTGGCCACGGCATCTGTAACAAAACAACATAACCCCACCGAGTTTGAGCTCAATTGTTTCGTATTGAAGAAGTTTTGAGTTCATCGTTTAAGGTGAATAAAGAAGCGAATGGCCTTGAAGTTGCGCCCTCATTTGAATTAAATTGTTGACTCGTAACATTATTATTTTTTTTATTTTTTTTATTTACATTATTTCACACTTCAAGGCCATTTGCTTCTATATTCACCTTAAGGTAAAAAAAATTGTTTTAAAAATATTTTTTTAATATTTGTTTAATATTTATATTATTTTTGTGTGAAAGCTGCCTGAGCGTGTGTGTGTTTGATTGAAATCAGTTCAGTCGTTAACAAGAATCATCATAATCTTCTTTGTAAGTCACTCTTTTCCTTCGCATCTTGTTTAAGGTTCTTACTTTCTTTCGTGTACTCTATCTTATTTATATTATATATATATATATATATATATATATATACATATAATACATTCTTATATAAAAAATATTTACATATTATATATACATATATATATATGTAATATATATATATATATATATATATATATATATATATATATATATATATATATATATATATATATATATATATATATATATATATATATATATATATATATATATATATATAATATGTAAATATTTTTTATATAAGAATGTATTATATGTATTCTATAACATTTTATTTGTATATCTCCTTTGAAATATTGCACCTCACCTGTAACATATCTAAATTTCTTTTGTATCCGTACTACCCTAAGGTTGCCTGGAAGAGATTGCTGTGCGATAAGGCCGCCTTTTGTATGCTAAAATTTTTCTCTATTATTTATGTATAATTTGTTAAATTGTGTGCAAAAAGAGTAAAATAAATAAATAAATAAATAATCTTACGATTAACGTCAACTGGCTGATAAACTAACCGGCTTTTAATTCTTTGTTTTAATTTACCACCAATAGATATGTAAGGATAATTTTATCAATTCGTTACTAGTTGTCGATGTGTAATCTTTTCTTCTACATCTTGCAGTCTTTTTCGTCTGTAATAAAATAAAACAGTAGACTTATGCTATGCGGTAAATGTGCGCAAAACAGTATTTAGACCACATTTCTCAATTTTTATTACCATTGCTCTTTCTTTATTTCCAGTATGTTTATGAATACAGCCATAATGCCACTTAATTATGTTACAGCCTTGATCTTTCTGTATCAACTCGTAATTAGCAGTAGTAGACCATTTCTCTGTATGGTTAGCATTAAAGGCGATGGCACAAAATTGTATGGGGATAACATGATACTGTATAATTAAGATATAGTTTACTAAAGACTACTTGGATTACTTGTTTTGTTTGGCGATTTATGTTGACAGAAAATAAAGTATGTTAAATATACACGTGAAAATGGAAGCCAAGTTCAATATTCTATCATGGTGTGGTTGTCGACCTCATGGTCTAAAGAATTGACATCTAAGTGGGTGCCAAGTTCTGTAGACGATCCTGATTTTTTTTAAATAAGAACTTCAACATTTCACCTGGCTAGTTTCCCCTGGTGTGTTAAGTAACTACATCCAATTTCATTTCCAGTTATTCTATCAAAGGTCAAAGATGTTAACTGGGTAATAGATGCACATATTGATGGCGATATAGTATAAATGTTGCACATCTCGGATTCTCGACTGCATTACAAGACAAGACAAAATTATGATGGATGTTGATGTCTCGTGTTGCGCTTAATAAGACGCGTCTGATCGTGACGATTGGTCATAGTAGACCCTACTTTATGTATGTAGAAATAGAGTATAATGTCCTGTGAAGGTTATAACCGGGAGCGGCTGTCTGCGTTTGCGCATATTCGTAATGAAGGCGACAGGATTCGTAATATTAGGTTACGTGTAGGGTAACCATGTGTCCGGAATACTTTTTACTAACTCTTTGATGTATGAAGTGTAAAACTATACTTGATAACTTAGATAATTATTATCGTAGGATATTTATTTATAATAACTATCTTCATTTTCACTATATTGATTTTACAACAACTGTTGACGTCAAACCTTTACTTACAAGTAAGTTTAGTGCCGCTGTCTAGGCGCTTATGAAGAAGCGTCACAAACAAGTTCCCGTATTAAAATATCTCATATTTTTATATCTCATTTATAAAAATAACAGATTATTTGTATGATATTGTCAAAAATAAATAAAAAGAAATCACTTGGAAGTTGTTAATGTAGAAGAGCTGAAGTTTGATACAGAGACTGTTATTGAACTTTTATGTCTATAATTGTTTTTCGACGTCATCGAATATATCTTGTATGTAAGTGATAAAATAGATAAGTGCCAAATAAATTGAGTACCGTGGAAATAGCGAAAGTCATAAGACGCCATCTATAACTAAGTTTCACAAATTCAAAATGGATATTTTTGTCACTTGATAATTGTAAATTTTACTATAGATTTCATAGTCATTGTTGACGTCAGATTATTTACCAAAGCTAAGTATAGTCCAAAAAACTAGAGCATGAAGGAATCCGTGAGGTTATTTATAGATGGAATGTCTTTTATGATATGGTCACCCTAGTATAATTCCACAGAGATGAGTCGGCAGGTGTATCTTTATGTTTATACGAATCCGAATGGCTTTTAATTATACTGAACGTGGCTTTATGACCGAAGCCGTGTGACACAGCTCGAATTCTCAAAATGGTCAAATTACATGGAATTGAACAAGTAGGTACAAATACTTTATTTTCATAGCACCTTTGTACTGTGACCACGACAACGCTCAATTTTTGGCACAAATATATTTAATACCTCCACAGTTATAGACTTCGGTGACCCGGTGCAAGTACGCATGAATAGCGCTTTCGCAGGTTAAGCAACCCTGGGTGTGGTCCACACTTGGATGGCTGACAACCAAAGTGGCATAAACTATTATCAAACTCCTCCGTGCTTCTGAAGGCACGTTAAGCCGTTGGTTCTGTCATCATCGTATGACAGTCTTCAAGCTATGTCAGATGTCTTTAGGCGGCCTGAAAAATCTGACACTAGTGTTGGCCATTTATTCACACGAAAAACAAACAAAACCTCCACAGTAATGGCATCGCTAACAATTTGCTGAAGTCGACATCTTTTCACCTTTCCTGTTCCACAATGGACCTGTGAGGTCTATACTGCAATGACAATTTAGTTCTCGATGACCACTCTACATATAAGTAAATATTACTCTTTGTACGCAACGCGACATTCACTGCTCGATTGTTACAATTATACAAAAACAAGCAATGTAATAATATAATATAAAATTTTAGCAAAAATGAAGACCGACTTCATTTTCTCTGAGGAGTTTCTTCCATATATCTCAAAAGTTCTTCCTCATATCTTCTTCAAATTAATATGGTAGTAAAGGCTTTCAATTAAAAAAAGAATTTCCAAAATTAGTCCACAAATGACAAATATATCGCCTAAAATATATTTAAAAAAAAACATACGGGTCGAATTGATAACCTCCTCCTTTTTGAAAGTCGGTTAAAATTTCTAGACGCATCCGCAAGACGCATACCATGTCTTAGCAAGTCTACAATCCTGCATATTTAGTTCCATCCCTTTCGTCTCTATTTTCAGCGAGCTAAGGTTGATGTTTGTCTGTCCGACTTTGAGGTGTTGATCATGTGAGAAAGCTGCTGATGCGACAGGACGTTTTGAGCTTAACCCTGGTTTCTCTTGGAAAACCCCGGGTCAGCGAGGTCAAGTAATTAATTCTTTACTCGTAAATGTCGTCTTACAGTCATGTATGCCATGAATAATTCTTGAAAATAAAATGAAGCAGATTTCATTTAATTGTCTACGATTAGTCTAATACATTTAGACTATCGAAGGGTAAATTCAGTCCATGATTCTTGACAAATTTCCCCGAGAAACATACATCGAAATACATACATGATTTGGAACCTCCTAGCGATATTCAAGGAAAGTACTCTTTAGAGTATTCTGTCATTATGAATCTTGTTTCATAAAAAAACCAAAGATAAAAGCCGTAAAATGCATACCCAAAAATCTTCCATTTGACGAGCGAGCGGGCGGGGATGGCAACGGCCACGCGTATAGTAAAGTCAGTAAGTTAGTCATTTATTATAATTAAATTTGGGAGAGAATTAAGTTCACAAAAAACAATTCTTACGGTTTTCTATAGCTAGGGGGTGTGAAATCAACCTGTATGTATGAAAATGTTTTGCAAACTCGGATTAGTTGATTGGTTGATTGTATAAGAAAAAAGCCTCACATTTTTTTCTTTTTTCACTTTGTTTCTGAAAGTTGTTAATTAAAATAACATTATCTACATGAATCCCCAGGAAACACAAGCTTAACAAAGCCTAAAACATCAATGAGACCTCCCCAACCCATCTGGCCAGAGCGTGGAGAGTGTAGGCTAAACTCTCTGACTGCTCGAGCACATCAGAGAGGTTCGTTCTCCTGCAATGGAGACTAAAGAAAACCTGAGATGATCTAAATGAATATCCCCTAAAAGTTTCAGTATACATAGACACCTAATTATTATTCTCTAATTATTTTCTTTAATTTAATTAAAAACAGTTTAAAAATATTCCGGGATTGCGTTAGCTCAATTTCTTTCAAAAGCTTTTTTAAATTTAATTAAAAGTACCACTCATAACGGTAAAGTTCTGCAATCGACACTACACTTGCATAATGCACCGCATTAGCAAAATTAATTGCATAAAGGCCGCATTAGCGCCACTTGTGGCCTTTACCATCCTTACCACTAACTCATTGATTTAGAAACTTAGCTTTGACCATCACTAGATATATGGAAGATTTCTAATTATGGGCTGTTCAAATTAATAAATGAGCAGAATTTGAGCCATTTTAACCCCCCTGTCCCCATTGTCAGCAAAACTAAGCAAATCTCTTCTTTTCCTCCCATGCTTACGTAGGCATTGATATATTTTTTACAAAATTTCAATCTAGGTATATCAGTAGTTATTATTTTACTGTCTGTATAATCCTTATCCTTACTTATATTATAAATGCGAAAGTGAGTTTGTATATTTGTTTGTTTGTTACCTCTTCACGCTTTATCTACTGAACCGATCTTCTTAAAATTTCGCATACACATAGTTAGGAGTCCTAAAAAGGACATAAGGTACCTTTCATTCCGGAAAAATGTATTGTTCCCGTAGGATTTGGGATACGCGAGCGAAGCCACGGGTAAAAGCTAGTTTGCGCCTAACCGGCGTGGTGCCGGGTAGGCGAATTAGTGATCGAAGTAAATGGTTTAAAGTTTTTGCACAGAGAACACTGCTGCCCGTTCTCTAGGCTGTTACCTAAAATCTCCCTTAGTCGTTTTACGACTGTGGGAGAAAAAAGAGAGTGGGGACAAATTGTTTTCTATTCAGCCGTCACTACAGGACCATCGAAATTACCAATATGAATTTTACTTCTGCGACCAATGGGAATATCATTTTTTTCCGTTGTCGAGTTTTAGATTTTTTTTTAACTATTCTTACATCTTCTCGCCCACCGTCACGCTAAAAGTGGCCTTTGGGCCTTGCCTCCTTAGACTATGTCTGCTTAGAGCCGCATCATCTAAAATACTCTGTCTGCCCCATTTGGGATAAAGACGTAATAGTGTCTGTACACTACCGAGTTAATTAAAATAAATTCAGTTTAATTAATGTTTGTTTACTCTAGTTTGCGAGATAAAGGATTGAAGTTACTAACAGTAGTAACTTCAATCCTTTATCTCGCAAACTAGAGTAAACAAACATTAATTAAACTGAATTTATTTTAATTAACTCGGTAATCTAAAATCATAATTAGCCAGTTGCCAAAGAGCCGCACCATAATGACGTCACAATCACCTGCTGTCAACGACACGTCGAGAGATGTGTTTGAAGTGGATCAGGTGGAATGTAATGATTGTTAATGCACTTACGAGTAGTTCGAGGGCCCTCAGCTTTTGATACTGGCTGCTGTTGAGTCTTCTCTGCACAGACGAAAAAGACTGCAAGATGTCGAAGAAAATATTACACATCGGCAACTGGTAACGAATTGTCTGCCTCGGTGGTCCAGTGATCAAGGCGTGTGCCTTATGATCCGGAGGTCGTGGGTTCAAATCCTACTGGGAGGCATAATTTGTGAAAAGTTGTTTCCAGTCTAGTTAAGATATTGCAGGCTTGAAAAGATGATTCCGTGCTTCGAAAGGCACGCAATGCTCTTGATCCCGAACGCCATCTAGCGTTGGATTAAACCTATACTAGGATTGGTTCTGGTCTATCCTTTGGGTTGCGGAGGTCAGACAGTAATTTTGACAGCATATTCAGTCCATGATTTTCGCTCTTTGCTTCTTTTAGCGGTAAGCTCAATCTTTGAGACATTTATTTATTTATTTTTATAACATACGTAATAATAAGTAATTATAAGGTTAAGTTACATTGATAATAGAAAATTTTAAATAGTAATAATAAACCAACAGATATTAAATTCTGCAAACGGTAGTCAAAATATAATTACATTAAACGACACTTAATTTAAAAATACCTTGACGTATTTTTAATCAACGAATTATCGAGAAATCATTCAAATTAATCAGCGACCGAGCTGCCAGTGGCGACGCAGAGTATCTTAATTAAGGCTTTATTAATAAACTCTGGATCCGAACGAATCAACTGCACATTTTTAACGAAAACGTACGGGCGTTTTATAGTGTACGATTTTTGGTCATGATGACTAAGAATTTAGCCAACAAAATCCGAATTTTGTCTTAGGGTTGGCACACGCCTGTCAGCACGGAACAGCATATTCCTATGTTGCTATCCTTTTCTGCCGCTCTGAAATTTGCTAGAGCGAGGGAGAGCGAAAGAATGCGGTGGCAGCTTCGCCAATTTTTCGTCGCTCCAGCAAATTTCTGAGCGACAGAAAAGGATAGCAGAGCATAGGAAAATACTGTTCCGTGCTAACATATGTATCCCAACCCTGAGAGCATTTAACCAAGATCAACTATTAACATATAAAGATACAAATATTTAACATATAAAGTATAGTGTGTCATGCATGGTGGTTTCCACATTTTCATTTCTTCCATCTCTTCCTATGGATGTCGTAAAAGCCTTTCTCTGCTTCTTTTCGTCCTTTCTCGACCGCTACGGTGTAGGCCTCCTTCAGACAATGCCATCGTTATCGATCTTGAGCAACTTCAATCCAATTCGATACTGTTGTCCTTTTGATGTCATCATACCAACGCATCTGCGGTCTTCCTTATGGGCGTTGTAAAAGTGACTAAGCGCAAACAAATCGTGCCTCATGCAGTTGTGGTTTCGACTTTTTCTTCTACATTTTGCATGGTCTTCGGCATGGTGACCAGTGGAGTAGATTTAATGAAGATAAAGCCAAAAGCCGCATTGGGCTCCAAAGCAGTAGGTACAGCTAAGGATTTAGCTGGAAACGCGTCAAAATGAGAGGATCCCAATATGGAAAAGAAAAGAAAAATAGATCTGCCCATCTGACCATAGTCGTGTCGTATCCATTTAATCCCATAATATCAATATCCGCCAATATCCAGGTAATGAGGGGTCGGTAATTAAATGTCGTCTGTCAAAGCATCCCGTCAAATTATACGTATCCAAAATGGCCGCTGTGACGTCACTGTCGGCAGCGCCACCGTGTGGAGATCGCGGGAAGCTTTCATAGTTGACGCTCTGTTGACTCGACGGCTCCAAATTAAATAATGACGTATTAATTTGTCATTACGATTTATATTTTTGAGTGCCGCGAGCTTTATTCGGGAATCATATTGTTTTTCTGTTAATTTGTTGAAATTTTTGCTTTAATGTGTCAATCAGTCTTAAATATTTATGATGATGGATGTAGACTTTATACATCATCATTTTGTTTAACCATTAGTTCTATACCTACCCATAAATCACACACACATTGTCACGTCTATATCCTTAATGGGCCAGACAGAGCATTTTGGGTTTTGCTGTTCTAATCAGATAGACTCCAGGGCCGCAAGGCCTAAAGGCCACTAAAGGAATTATAAAAGCCGCATCACCTATTAACATGATTTGCATTTTCTCCCATTCCCTAGATCGTCTTTTACGATCTACATGGTAAGAGAGGGATCTGGTACATTCTACGTTTGTTATTTTTTTCCAAACCAGCATAGAAGAGACACATAAATCAATTGATTTTATCTATTGTCTCTCGCAAACTGTTAGGTAACTAGTTTCTAGAAGTCATGAACTCCTTGGGGCGAGAGGGGGCGATCGTTCTATTGGCAATTATTTGTATAAGTGAAATATTTTTATAAGCTAACAAAAATATGCTATTATGTATATTTCTTACGACAAAAGTTTTAATTTTTCATGAAACATAACTTCAACCGTTGTTGCATCTTCTCCATCAACCTTTCTTCACCCACTGTTGAGTGTAAGTGTCCTCACATGCATGCCATTCTCTTCGGTCTTGAGGTCTTTCTCATTACATGAGTTATGTCTTTGGTCCATCTTAATGCTGGTTTTTCTACACCCCTGTGACCCTGTCTTGGTCTCCATTCCACTACCATTCGACTCCATCTGCCATCTTCTCTCCGGCTTATGTGACCCGCCCACTTCCACTTTCTCTGAGCGTTTTGCATATTTTTTATAATTAGCTACACCACAATATCCCAGACCATATCAATATCACAATTATCAGTCGCCTCGCTCATCGTACCGTCGTAAATAACAACCACTTTGCATTGCTGGGTAACTATTTTTGAAACTATGGAATAGTCTCGAATTGAACGATTGTCGCGTCCGTTTTTAAAGTGCTGCATTTTTATTCGCGCTAGTCCAAATGTTCGCGGTTAGACTTCTAGCACAGTTCTGAAACTTTATACTTGAGCGCCAAATTATTACACAATCATAGATAAAACCTTGTTTGTACGCCCGCGTCTGAGTGTATAAAGCGTAAGCTGCCATAAATCTCTGCCATAAATCGACACATTTTACCTGACTGTCTTATTATATCTGTCATCTTTGTATGGCACTTGACAAACTTTGTCAGATTTGTAGCGACAAACCTTATTTCATATCAATCCGATAACGATTTGAACGTCACCTCGAGAGAGAGGATGAGGGATCTAGTTGCTGTCACTAATATCAATGAAACGTCCATTTTCAGATGTCATTTTATTTCTATTTATTTTATATCTACTTACGGGGTGTGTATATTATGTGTAAAACTTGAAATTCGTCAATACATTAATTGCTGTAATAATGTTCTTCTCGATTCGTCGCTAAATGTGCCAATAAAAAACATCAAAACAATAAAAAAAATTACTAAGCTGTTTTCTTTTTATTAAATAACTTTATTTTTAGCTAAATATTGACCGTGACTAAATATCAAATTAATTACAGAGAATTGACAATTCGTGACTTGAAAGGCGAGTGAGACTTAAAAGAGTACTTATCGCGGACTCTCCAATTTTAAAAATAGTGTTCCTGAGTGGTGTTTTTGCCAGCATCCTGCACAAATCAGTCCGTCACCGTCATAACTCAGCGCGTGACGTTTTGACTGATTTATCACGTTTTGACTGATTTATCACGTTTCTTTAACGTAGCGAGGCGTCTGCAGATTGGAGATTGGTGTCTGTTCCGGATTGCGTGTTGCATAAATATTTTTGTAGCTATAGGAACAGTTTGAAGTTTAATATCATTAAATTTGGATTTGTAAAACCTGTTCAAGGTCTTTTATTTTTAGGGCAAATTCAGTCAATGTTGCTCAACAACTTTCGCAAGAATATTGTATCGAAATATGGCAAAAAATTCCAGACGAAGTGGTAGTTGCAATTGGTATGGAATGCAAAAACCTATTGTGGTATAACTGAACTGCCCCATAAACTCCAATAAAAAGCAACTCATAAAGATATCTTGTCTTGATAGAGCGGAAAAGTGCATTCCAGGCCCCGAAGCAGCATAGCTGAGGATGCATCCTGAACGCGCTGAAAATAAAGGAATATCCCGAAAATTTTTTTCTGTAAAAAGTAAATTTCAAGTAAAAAGTCACTTTCAGTGACAGTGAAATTTACTTATTATTTATTTCAGATTGTACTTTTCCATTACATTTTAGTTTTTATATTTTTAAGTCACACCACCACTGATTAGAGTCACCAAAAAAAGCCGTCGGTAGTAAATCTTGCGAAACACTATACAATAATAAAATTAAGCGTATATAAGACAGATTTATGTCCTAATAACTGTCGGCTGAGATCCCACTCGTTATTAACTTGGTTTCGAGGATTTTTATGAGTGACGTGTATTTCTAGTAACTAGATCATTATCACGTGCGATTTAACTAAATTATCATCACGTCTTTATCTCAGACAGGGTTGACAGTGCCCAGGGATGTGAGACCCAAAGGCCGAATTGAGGAAACCGGGAAGTGGCTCAAATTTAACTTGCAAGATTTGAGCCAGAAAACAATAGGGCAAACTAAATTGTAATAAAAACGTTTGTACAAATAAACTTTCTCAAACCGGAAGCATGTGGTCAACTAAAACTACGTCTTTGTTGTGTCTCCCCGACTACCTGCAACTTATAATTTCTAAACAAATTGTTTTCAAGAATTAGCACAATACTTGCGCATATTGTGCAATATTGCATAAAGCTGCATTGTTGTTAAACAATAAGCTTAGTCCAAACCTTTACTTGTTTTCAATTGTTTATCAATGAATTGTTATAATTTGCAAATATTCGTATAGATCAATGTCGCAATGAAATTTTTATAATATAAATAGGCAATATTTTTAACCGTCAGCCCTACTTATTGTAATTTCATGTAGAACTAGATAGATCTAGCGTCTAGCGTCTAGAATTCAGAGGTTCTCAAAGTGGGCGATAACGCCCTCTTGTGGGCGCTGGAGGCCTAGAGGCCGGTAAGGGGCTAAAAAAATTTGAGAAATCGTTTGCATGTTATCTAAATCGGTGACTTGCAACTGTTTTTACGTAAATTCCAACTTGATATATAAACAAACTTGTTAAAAATCATCAGATTCATCCTGCACATAAGATTAGTTTGAAAATTAAAGTTGATAATGTTTGTTTTAATTTGAATTAATGATACTGTTAGTACTTAAGTTACGTTTTAATTGCTCTGACTGGTAAAAAAGCCTAGATAAACCATTGTAGCAAAGTTAAGGGCGGCAAAATAATAATATTTTAATTGAATACTGCTTACGTTCTTTTAACGGGGCTATTTCCAAACAAGTTTATAACCATAATAGCCAAATTGAATTAAGGGAGTTTGATGTTTTTTATCAGGATGGTGGTTGTATCAACGCTGTGTTGTGTACCCGCGTTAAGTTTATGCAAGTAAGCGATTATCCGAGTTAGTTACTACTTCTTCAGAAAAGATTTTCTTTGATAAGTATAGTTTCTTGTAAATCAAAGATTTTAAGTTAGTCTATTGTTGACTTCAATAAAGGAAGCAGTGCTGACTTGTCGCAGAATGATGTATTAGGTAGACAGGAAATAATATTACTGGTAGAAAGACAATCACGGAAAGTTTTTGACATATATTCTTAGATCCATATAATTATCCGTAAGGAAAAATGAATTTTAAAATGTTATACCATAACAAACAAAATTTTACCGTCAAAAATGTTAAAGTTTAGCGTGCCGTCAATGCGGGCAGGCAGGTGCCTTGACTGGCTCGTCGTATCGGCTGTCAAAAACTTGTAAAATATCGCCCAGCACGGCGCACCCCGGGCTATGTCCCTCAAAGATATCTACAAGATTTATTCCGAGTCTACAATGGGAATGTTTTAATTCCTTTCATACTGAGATTTATGTAGGGACAGATGCGACCACTGTGCATGATAACGCCTTAAAAATAGTGATTTAGACGTCAGCGAGGGTCTTATCGAACTCCCCTTTTGGATAGTTCGAGAGAATAGTTTAGTGGAATGTGAGTTCCAGCTTCTTTTGGAATAAAGCTGCGAATATTATTTCTATATTTTTCATGCAACAGTTGCGTGAAAAAATGGAAGGCTAGATATAAAGATCTCTAGCCTTCCATTTTTTGACTAACAATGGGGACACCACACCATATGCTAGCAAAAAAGTAGTTCAGTGTACTTTCCATTAATAAATTTGTTCCAAAAATTTTGCTGGTGATTAAAAAGTCAGCCAGTATAGCTCTACTACTCCGATCTTATTAAAATCTATAACCCATTTTTATTTCCCAATACAAGTACATAGTAAGTCTTTCTTCAGGTATTGTGAACATTTAACCAACTTAAAAGTGTTCTATAAGAATTTCTAAAATCATTAACATCAGTAAACAGTGCACTTTTCCCAAAATAAAACTCCTATCCACACTAACCGTTCCATTTATTCCAATCCAAACCAATTCACGGCATTACCATCTCATAACCAGACATCAACCGAATAACGACTATAGAAATACCCGTGCCCCGTAAAAAGCCATTTACGATTAATTAATACATACTTAAACTGCATAACTTTAATCAAAATCAAAGAAACAAAAAACAAAAGTTACGAGTTCGGACCACTTAATAAATTGTCTGAAGGCTACGGAAAAAAGGTTTGATCGAGTCACCAATAACACTATAGTGTAGAGTTTATGGTGATGCCCTTGAAGTCTGTTATCGGACCGACGATTCTTTATTGACACTATAAATGTGGAAACACACGGGCGGATATTGACGGCGGGCGCGGTGAAATACGGTAGCGGAACACAATAAAATAATAACAGAAGAAAAGTCCTTAAACCTCAAACCAAAAAATGCGTTTCATCAATTTCAATGCGTTACATTACTTACATAAATTTGTATAAATGTTGAACAATTTTTTTTTTATACAATGAATTATTGTCACAGAAACAGACAATCTCGATCGAGACAATCTCGATCAAGGCAATCTCGACCAAGACAATCTCAACCAAGACAATCTCGATCGAGACAATCTCGACCAAGACAATCTCGATCGAGACAATCTCGACCAAGACAATTTTGATCAAGACAATCTCGACCAAGACAATCTCGATCAAGACAATCTCGACCAAGACAATCTCGACCAAGACAATCTCGATCAAGACAATCTCGACCAAGACAATCTCGATCGAGACAATCTCGACCAAGGCAATCTCGATCAAGACAATCTCGATCAAGACAATCTCGACCAAGACAATCTCGATCGAGACAATCTCGACCAAGACAATCTCGATCGAGACAATCTCGATCAAGGCAATCTCGACCAAGACAATCTCAACCAAGACAATCTCGATCGAGACAATCTCGACCAAGACAATCTCGATCGAGACAATCTCGACCAAGACAATTTTGATCAAGACAATCTCGACCAAGACAATCTCGATCAAGACAATCTCGACGAAGACAATCTCGACCAAGACAATCTCGATCAAGACAATCTCGACCAAGACAATCTCGATCGAGACAATCTCGACCAAGGCAATCTCGATCAAGACAATCTCGATCAAGACAATCTCGACCAAGACAATCTCGATCGAGACAATCTCGACCAAGACAATTTTGATCAAGACAATCTCGACCAAGACAATCTCGATCGAGACAATCTCGACCAAGACAATCTCGATCGAGACAATCTCGACCAAGACAATTTTGATCAAGACAATCTCGACCAAGACAATCTCGATCAAGACAATCTCGACCAAGACAATCTCGACCAAGACAATCTCGATCGAGACAATATCGATCGAGACAATCTCGACCAAGACAATCTCGACCAAGACAATCTCGATCCAGACAATCTCGATCAAGACAATCTCGACCAAGACAATCTCGATCAAGACAATCTCGATCAAGACAATCTCGACCAAGACAATCTCGATCGAGACAATCTCGATCGAGACAATCTCGATCGAGACAATCTCGACCAAGACAATCTCGATCCAGACAATCTCGACCAAGACAATCTCGATCAAGACAATCTCGACCAAGACAATCTCGATCAAGACAATCTCGACCAAGAAAATCTCGACCAAGACAATCTCGATCAAAACAATCTCGACCAAGACAATCTCGATCGAGACAATCTCGACCAAGACAATCTCGATCGAGACAATCTCGATCGAGACAATCTCGACCAAGACAATCTCGATCAAGACAATCTCGACCAAGACAATCTCGACCAAGACAATCTCGATCAAGACAATCTCGACCAAGACAATCTCGATCGAGACAATCTCGATCGAGACAATCTCGACCAAGACAATCTCGATCCAGACAATCTCGACCAAGACAATCTCGATCAAGACAATCTCGACCAAGGCAATCTCGATCAAGACAATCTCGACCAAGACAATCTCAACCAAGACAATCTCGACCAAGACAATCTCGACCAAGACAATCACGATCAAGACAATCTCGATCAAGACAATCTCGACCAAGACAATCTCGATCAAGACAATCTCGACCAAGACAATCTCGACCAAGACAATCTCGATCAAGACAATCTCGACCAAGACAATCTCGACCAAGACAATCTCGACCAAGACAATCTCGATCAAGACAATCTCGACCAAGACAATCTCGACCAAGACAATCTCGATCAAGACAATCTCGATCAAGACAATCTCGACCAAGACAATCTCGACCAAGACAATCTCGACCAAGACAATCTCGATCAAGACAATCTCGACCAAGACACTCTCGACCAAGACAATCTCGATCAAGACAATCTCGATCAAGACAATCTCGACCAAGACAATCTCGATCGAGACAATCTCGATCCAGACAATCTCGATTAAGACAATCTCGACCAAGACAATCTCGATCCAGACAATCTCGATCAAGACAATCTCGACCAAGACAATCTCGATCAAGACAATCTCGACCAAGACAATCTCGACCAAGACAATCTCGATCAAGACAATCTCGACCAAGACAATCTCGATCAAGACAATCTCGACCAAGACAATCTCGACCAAGACAATCTCGATCGAGACAATCTCGACCAAGACAATCTCGATCAAGACAATCTCGACCAAGACAATCTCGATCGAGACAATCTCGATCGAGACAATCTTGACCAAGACAATCTCGATCAAGACAATCTCGACCAAGACAATCTCGACCAAGACAATCTCGATCAAGACAATCTCGAACAAGACAATCTCGATCGAGACAATCTTGACCAAGACAATCTCGATCCAGACAATCTCGATCGAGACAATCTCGACGAAGACAATCTCGATCGAGACAATCTCGACCAAGACAATCTCGATCGAGACAATCTCTACCAAGACAATCTCGACCAAGACAATCTCGATCGAGACAATCTCGACCAAGACAATTTTGATCAAGACAATCTCGACCAAGACAATCTCGATCAAGACAATCTCGACCAAGACAATCTCGATCAAGACAATCTCGACCAAGACAATCTCGATCGAGACAATCTCGACCAAGACAATCTCGATCAAGACAATCTCGACCAAGACAATCTCGATCGAGACAATCTCGACCAAGACAATCTCGATCGAGACAATCTCGACCAAGACAATCTCGACCAAGACAATCTCGATCGAGACAATCTCGACCAAGACAATCTCGATCGAGACAATCTCGACCAAGACAATCTGGATCGAGACAATCTCGATCGAGACAATCTCGACCAAGACAATTTTGATCAAGACAATCTCGACCAAGACAATCTCGATCAAGACAATCTCGATCGAGACAATCTCGATCGAGACAATCTCGACCAAGACAATCTCGATCGAGACAATCTCGATCGAGACAATCTCAACCAAGACAATCTCGACCAAGACAATCTCGATCGAGACAATCTCGATCGAGACAATCTCGACCAAGACAATCTCGATCGAGACAATCTCGACCAAGACAATTTTGATCAAGACAATCTCGACCAAGACAATCTCGATCAAGACAATCTCGACCAAGACAATCTCGATCAAGACAATCTCGACCAAGACAATCTCGATCGAGACAATCTCGATCGAGACAATCTCGACCAAGACAATCTCGATCGAGACAATCTCGATCGAGACAATCTCGACCAAGACAATCTCGATCGAGACAATCTCGATCAAGACAATCTCGACCAAGACAATCTCGATCGAGACAATCTCGACCAAGACAATCTCGATCAAGACAATCTCGACCAAGACAATCTCGATCAAGACAATCTCGACCAAGACAATCTCGACCAAGACAATCTCGATTAAGACAATCTCGACCAAGACAATCTCGATCGAGACAATCTCGATCGAGACAATCTCGACCAAGGCAATCTCGATCAAGACAATCTCGATCGAGACAATCTCGATCGAGACAATCTCGACCAAGACAATCTCGATCCAGACAATCTCGATCGAGACAATCTCGACCAAGACAATCTCGACCAAGACAATCTCGACCAAGAAAATCTCGACCAAGACAATCTCGATCAAAACAATCTCGACCAAGACAATCTCGATCAAGACAATCTCGACCAAGACAATCTCAATCAAGACAATCTCGATCAAGACAATCTCGACCAAGACAATCTCGATCAAGACAATCTCGACCAAGACAATCTCGACCAAGACAATCTCGATCAAGACAATCTCGACCAAGACAATCTCGACCAAGACAATCTCGACCAAGACAATCTCGACCAAGACAATCTCGATCGAGACAATCTCGATCCAGACAATCTCGATTAAGACAATCTCGACCAAGACAATCTCGATCCAGACAATCTCGATCAAGACAATCTCGACCAAGACAATCTCGATCAAGACAATCTCGACCAAGACAATCTCGATCGAGACAATCTCGATCGAGACAATCTCGATCGAGACAATCTCGACCAAGACAATCTCGATCAAGACAATCTCGACCAAGACAATCTCGATCAAGACAATCTCGACCAAGACAATCTCGACCAAGACAATCTCGATTAAGACAATCTCGACCAAGACAATCTCGATCGAGACAATCTCGATCGAGACAAACTCGATCGAGACGATCTCGATCGAGACAATCTCGATCGAGACGATCTCGATCTAGACAAACTCGATCGAGACAATCTCGACCAAGACAATCTCAACCAAGACAATCTCGACCAAGACAATCTCGATCGAGACAATCTCGACCAAGACAATCTCGATCGAGACAATCTCGATCAAGACAATCTCGACCAAGACAATCTCGACCAAGACAATCTCGATCAAGACAATCTCGACCAAGACAATCTCGATCGAGACAATCTCGACCAAGACAATTTTGATCAAGACAATCTCGACCAAGACAATATCGATCAAGACAATCTCGACCAAGACAATCTCGATCGAGACAATCTCGATCGAGACAATCTCGACCAAGACAATCTCGATCGAGACAATCTCGATCGAGACAATCTCAACCAAGACAATCTCGACCAAGACAATCTCGATCGAGACAATCTCGATCGAGACAATCTCGACCAAGACAATCTCGATCGAGACAATCTCGATCGAGACAATCTCGATCGAGACAATCTCGACCAAGACAATCTCGATCAAGACAATCTCGACCAAGACAATCTCGATCGAGACAATCTCGATCGAGACAATCTTGACCAAGACAATCTCGATCAAGACAATCTTGACCAAGACAATCTCGACCAAGACAATCTCGACCAAGACAATCTCAACCAAGACAATCTCGACCAAGACAATCTCGATCGAGACAATCTCGACCAAGACAATCTCGATCGAGACAATCTCGATCAAGACAATCTCGACCAAGACAATCTCGACCAAGACAATCTCGATCAAGACAATCTCGACCAAGACAATCTCGATCGAGACAATCTCGACCAAGACAATCTCGATCGAGACAATCTCGACCAAAACAATCTCGACCAAGACAATCTCGATCGAGACAATCTCGACCAAGACAATCTCGATCGAGACAATCTCGACCAAGACAATCTCGATCGAGACAATCTCGACCAAGACAATTTTGATCAAGACAATCTCGACCAAGACAATCTCGATCAAGACAATCTCGACCAAGACAATCTCGATCAAGACAATCTCGACCAAGACAATCTCGATCGAGACAATCTCGATCAAGACAATCTCGACCAAGACAATCTCGATCGAGACAATCTCGATCCAGACAATCTCGATTAAGACAATCTCGACCAAGACAATCTCGATCCAGACAATCTCGATCAAGACAATCTCGACCAAGACAATCTCGATCAAGACAATCTCGACCAAGACAATCTCGACCAAGACAATCTCGATCAAGACAATCTCGACCAAGACAATCTCGATCAAGACAATCTCGACCAAGACAATCTCGACCAAGACAATCTCGATCGAGACAATCTCGACCAAGACAATCTCGATCAAGACAATCTCGACCAAGACAATCTCGATCGAGACAATCTCGATCGAGACAATCTTGACCAAGACAATCTCGATCAAGACAATCTCGACCAAGACAATCTCGACCAAGACAATCTCGATCAAGACAATCTCGAACAAGACAATCTCGATCGAGACAATCTTGACCAAGACAATCTCGATCCAGACAATCTCGATCGAGACAATCTCGACGAAGACAATCTCGATCGAGACAATCTCGACCAAGACAATCTCGATCGAGACAATCTCTACCAAGACAATCTCGACCAAGACAATCTCGATCGAGACAATCTCGACCAAGACAATTTTGATCAAGACAATCTCGACCAAGACAATCTCGATCAAGACAATCTCGACCAAGACAATCTCGATCAAGACAATCTCGACCAAGACAATCTCGATCGAGACAATCTCGACCAAGACAATCTCGATCAAGACAATCTCGACCAAGACAATCTCGATCGAGACAATCTCGACCAAGACAATCTCGATCGAGACAATCTCGACCAAGACAATCTCGACCAAGACAATCTCGATCGAGACAATCTCGACCAAGACAATCTCGATCGAGACAATCTCGACCAAGACAATCTGGATCGAGACAATCTCGATCGAGACAATCTCGACCAAGACAATTTTGATCAAGACAATCTCGACCAAGACAATCTCGATCAAGACAATCTCGATCGAGACAATCTCGATCGAGACAATCTCGACCAAGACAATCTCGATCGAGACAATCTCGATCGAGACAATCTCAACCAAGACAATCTCGACCAAGACAATCTCGATCGAGACAATCTCGATCGAGACAATCTCGACCAAGACAATCTCGATCGAGACAATCTCGACCAAGACAATTTTGATCAAGACAATCTCGACCAAGACAATCTCGATCAAGACAATCTCGACCAAGACAATCTCGATCAAGACAATCTCGACCAAGACAATCTCGATCGAGACAATCTCGATCGAGACAATCTCGACCAAGACAATCTCGATCGAGACAATCTCGATCGAGACAATCTCGACCAAGACAATCTCGATCGAGACAATCTCGATCAAGACAATCTCGACCAAGACAATCTCGATCGAGACAATCTCGACCAAGACAATCTCGATCAAGACAATCTCGACCAAGACAATCTCGATCAAGACAATCTCGACCAAGACAATCTCGACCAAGACAATCTCGATTAAGACAATCTCGACCAAGACAATCTCGATCGAGACAATCTCGATCGAGACAATCTCGACCAAGGCAATCTCGATCAAGACAATCTCGATCGAGACAATCTCGATCGAGACAATCTCGACCAAGACAATCTCGATCCAGACAATCTCGATCGAGACAATCTCGACCAAGACAATCTCGACCAAGACAATCTCGACCAAGAAAATCTCGACCAAGACAATCTCGATCAAAACAATCTCGACCAAGACAATCTCGATCAAGACAATCTCGACCAAGACAATCTCAATCAAGACAATCTCGATCAAGACAATCTCGACCAAGACAATCTCGATCAAGACAATCTCGACCAAGACAATCTCGACCAAGACAATCTCGATCAAGACAATCTCGACCAAGACAATCTCGACCAAGACAATCTCGACCAAGACAATCTCGACCAAGACAATCTCGATCGAGACAATCTCGATCCAGACAATCTCGATTAAGACAATCTCGACCAAGACAATCTCGATCCAGACAATCTCGATCAAGACAATCTCGACCAAGACAATCTCGATCAAGACAATCTCGACCAAGACAATCTCGATCGAGACAATCTCGATCGAGACAATCTCGATCGAGACAATCTCGACCAAGACAATCTCGATCAAGACAATCTCGACCAAGACAATCTCGATCAAGACAATCTCGACCAAGACAATCTCGACCAAGACAATCTCGATTAAGACAATCTCGACCAAGACAATCTCGATCGAGACAATCTCGATCGAGACAAACTCGATCGAGACGATCTCGATCGAGACAATCTCGATCGAGACGATCTCGATCTAGACAAACTCGATCGAGACAATCTCGACCAAGACAATCTCAACCAAGACAATCTCGACCAAGACAATCTCGATCGAGACAATCTCGACCAAGACAATCTCGATCGAGACAATCTCGATCAAGACAATCTCGACCAAGACAATCTCGACCAAGACAATCTCGATCAAGACAATCTCGACCAAGACAATCTCGATCGAGACAATCTCGACCAAGACAATCTCGATCGAGACAATCTCGACCAAGACAATCTCGATCGAGACAATCTCGATCGAGACAATCTCGATCGAGACAATCTCGATCGAGACAATCTCGATCGAGACAATCTCGATCGAGACAAACTCGATCGAGACGATCTCGATCGAGACAATCTCGATCGAGACGATCTCGATCTAGACAAACTCGATCGAGACAATCTCGACCAAGACAATCTCAACCAAGACAATCTCGACCAAGACAATCTCGATCGAGACAATCTCGACCAAGACAATCTCGATCGAGACAATCTCGATCAAGACAATCTCGACCAAGACAATCTCGACCAAAACAATCTCGATCTAGACAAACTCGATCGAGACAATCTCGACCAAGACAATCTCAACCAAGACAATCTCGACCAAGGCAATCTCGATCAAGACAATCTCGATCAAGACAATCTCGACCAAGACAATCTCGACCAAGACAATCTCGATCAAGACAATCTCGATCAAGACAATCTCGATCAAGACAATCGCGATCAAGACAATCTCGACCAAGACAATCTCGACCAAGACAATCTCGACCAAGACAATCTCGACCAAGACAATCTCGATCCAGACAATCTCGATCAAGACAATCTCGACCAAGACAATCTCGATCAAGACAATCTCGACCAAGACAATCTCGACCAAGACAATCTCGATCAAGACAATCTCGACCAAGACAATCTCGATCGAGACAATCTCGACCAAGACAATCTCGACCAAGACAATCTCGATCCAGACAATCTCGATCAAGACCATCTCGACCAAGACAATCTCGACCAAGAAAATCTCGACCAAGACAATCTCGATCAAAACAATCTCGACCAAGACAATCTCGATCGAGACAATCTCAACCAAGACAATCTCGATCGAGACAATCTCGATCGAGACAATCTCGATCGAGACAATCTCGACCAAGACAATCTCGACCAAGGCAATCTCGACCAAGACAATCTCGATCCAGACAATCTCGATCAAGACAATCTCGACCACGACAATCTTGATCAAGACAATCTCTACCAAGACAATCTCGATCAAGACAATCTCGACCAAGACAATCTCGATCGAGAAAATCTCGATCGAGACAATCTCGACCAAGACAATCTCGACCAAGACAATCTCGATCGAGACAATCTCGACCAAGACAATCTCGACCAAGACAATCTCGATCGAGACAATCTCGATCGAGACAATCTCGATCAAGACAATCTCGATCGAGACAATCTCGACCAAGACAATCTCGATCGAGACAATCTCGACCAAGACAATCTCGATCGAGACAATCTCGACCAAGACAATCTCGATCCAGACAATCTCGATCGAGACAATTTCGATCAAGACAATCTCGACCAAGACAATCTCGACCAAGACAATCTCGATCGAGACAATCTCGATCGAGACAATCTCGACCAAGACAATCTCGACCAAGACAATCTCGATCCAGACAATCTCGACCAAGACAATCTCGACCAAGACAATCTCGACCAAGACAATCTCGACCAAGACAATCTCGATCAAGACAATCTCGACCAAGACAATCTCGATCGAGACAATCTCGACCAAGACAATCTCGATCGAGACAATCTCGACCAAGACAATCTCGACCAAGACAATCTCGATCGAGACAATCTCGATCGAGACAATCTCGATCAAGACAATCTCGATCAAGATAATCTCGACCAAGACAATCTCGATCGAGACAATCTCGACCAAGACAATCTCGATCGAGACAATCTCGACCAAGACAATCTCGATCGAGACAATCTCGATCGAGACAATCTCGTTCAAAACAATCTCGACCAAGACAATCTCGATCTCGAGAGAATCTCGAGATTGTCTTGGTCGAGATTGTTTTGATCGAGATTGTCTCGACCAAGACAATCTCGATCAAGACAATCTCGACCAAGACAATCTCGATCAAGACAATCTCGACCACGACAATCTCGATCCAGACAATCTCGATCGAGACAATCTCGATCGAGACAATCTCGATCAAAACAATCTCGACCAAGACAATCTCGATCAAGACAATCTCGACCAAAACAATCTCGACCAAGACAATCTCGATCAAGACAATCTCGACCAAGACAATCTCGATCAAGACAATCTCGACCAAGACAATCTCGACCAAGACAATCTCGATCAAGACAATCTCGACCAAGACAATTTCGACCAAGACAATCTCGATCCAGACAATCTCGATCGAGACAATCTCGACCAAGACAATCTCGACCAAGACAATCTCGACCAAGAAAATCTCGACCAAGACAATCTCGATCAAAACAATCTCGACCAAGACAATCTCGATCGAGACAATCTCGACCAAGACAATCTCGATCGAGACAATCTCGATCGAGACAATCTCGACCAAGACAATCTCGATCGATACAATCTCGACCAAGACAATCTCGATCGAGACAATCTCGATCAAGACAATCTCGACCAAGGCAATCTCGATCAAGACAATCTCGATCAAGACAATCTCGACCAAGACAATCTCGATCGAGACAATCTCGACCAAGACAATCTCGATCAAGACAATCTCGATCAAGACAATCTCGATCAAGACAATCGCGATCAAGACAATCTCGACCAAGACAATCTCGACCAAGACAATCTCGACCAAGACAATCTCAACCAAGACAATCTCGATCCAGACAATCTCGATCAAGACAATCTCGACCAAGACAATCTCGATCAAGACAATCTCGACCAAGACAATCTCGACCAAGACAATCTCGATCAAGACAATCTCGACCAAGACAATCTCGATCGAGACAATCTCGACCAAGACAATCTCGACCAAGACAATCTCGATCCAGACAATCTCGATCAAGACCATCTCGACCAAGACAATCTCGACCAAGAAAATCTCGACCAAGACAATCTCGATCAAAACAATCTCGACCAAGACAATCTCGATCGAGACAATCTCGACCAAGACAATCTCGATCGAGACAATCTCGATCGAGACAATCTCGATCGAGACAATCTCGACCAAGACAATCTCGACCAAGGCGATCTCGACCAAGACAATCTCGATCCAGACAATCTCGATCAAGACAATCTCGACCACGACAATCTTGATCAAGACAATCTCTACCAAGACAATCTCGATCAAGACAATCTCGACCAAGACAATCTCGATCGAGAAAATCTCGATCGAGACAATCTCGACCAAGACAATCTCGACCAAGACAATCTCGATCGAGACAATCTCGACCAAGACAATTTCGACCAAGACAATCTCGATCCAGACAATCTCGATCGAGACAATCTCGACCAAGACAATCTCGACCAAGACAATCTCGACCAAGAAAATCTCGACCAAGACAATCTCGATCAAAACAATCTCGACCAAGACAATCTCGATCGAGACAATCTCGACCAAGACAATCTCGATCGAGACAATCTCGATCGAGACAATCTCGACCAAGACAATCTCGATCGATACAATCTCGACCAAGACAATCTCGATCGAGACAATCTCGACCAAGGCAATCTCGACCAAGACAATCTCGATCGATACAATCTCGACCAAGACAATCTCGATCGAGACAATCTCGACCAAGACAATCTCGATCGATACAATCTCGACCAAGACAATCTCGATCGAGACAATCTCGACCAAGACAATCTCGATCGATACAATCTCGACCAAGACAATCTCGATCGAGACAATCTCGACCAAGGCAATCTCGATCAAGACAATCTCGATCAAGACAATCTCGACCAAGACAATCTCGATCGAGACAATCTCGACCAAGACAATCTCGACCAAGACAATCTCGACCAAGACAATCTCGATCAAGACAATCTCGACCAAGACAATCTCGATCAAGACAATCTCGATCAAGACAATCTCGACCAAGACAATCTCGACCAAGACAATCTCGATCAAGACAATCTCGATCAAGACAATCTCGACCAAGACAATCTCGACCAAGACAATCTCGATCAAGACAATCTCGACCAAGACAATCTCGACCAAGAAAATCTCGATCGAGACAATCTCGACCAAGACAATCTCGATCGAGACAATCTCGACCAAGACAATCTCGATCAAGACAATATCGATCGAGACAATCTCGATTAAGACAATCTCGATCGAGACAATCTCGACCAAGACAATCTCGATCGAGACAATCTCGACCAAGACAATTTTGATCAAGACAATCTCGATCAAGACAATCTCGACCAAGACAATCTCGACCAAGACAATCTCGATCAAGACAATCTCGACCAAGACAATCTCGATCGAGACAATCTCGATCCAGACAATCTCGATTAAGACAATTTCGACCAAGACAATCTCGATCCAGACAATCTCGATCAAGACAATCTCGATCGAGACAATCTCGATCGAGACGATCTCGATCGAGACAAACTCGACCAAGACAATCTCGATCGAGACAATCTCGACCAAGACAATTTTGATCAAGACAATCTCGACCAAGACAATATCGATCAAGACAATCTCGACCAAGACAATCTCGATCGAGACAATCTCGATCGAGACAATCTCGACCAAGACAATCTCGATCGAGACAATCTCGATCGAGACAATCTCAACCAAGACAATCTCGACCAAGACAATCTCGATCGAGACAATCTCGATCGAGACAATCTCGACCAAGACAATCTCGATCGAGACAATCTCGATCGAGACAATCTCGATCGAGACAATCTCGACCAAGACAATCTCGATCAAGACAATCTCGACCAAGACAATCTCGATCGAGACAATCTCGATCGAGACAATCTTGACCAAGACAATCTCGATCAAGACAATCTTGACCAAGACAATCTCGACCAAGACAATCTCGACCAAGACAATCTCAACCAAGACAATCTCGACCAAGACAATCTCGATCGAGACAATCTCGACCAAGACAATCTCGATCGAGACAATCTCGATCAAGACAATCTCGACCAAGACAATCTCGATCGAGACAATCTCGACCAAGACAATCTCGATCGAGACAATCTCGACCAAAACAATCTCGACCAAGACAATCTCGATCGAGACAATCTCGACCAAGACAATCTCGATCGAGACAATCTCGACCAAGACAATCTCGACCAAGAAAATCTCGATCGAGACAATCTCGACCAAGACAATCTCGATCGAGACAATCTCGACCAAGACAATCTCGATCAAGACAATATCGATCAAGACAATCTCGACCAAGACAATCTCGATCAAGACAATCTCGACCAAGACAATCTCGATCGAGACAATCTCGACCAAGACAATCTCGACCAAGACAATCTCGATCGAGACAATCTCGACCAAGACAATCTCGATCGAGACAATCTCGACCAAGACAATCTCGATCGAGACAATCTCGACCAAGACAATTTTGATCAAGACAATCTCGACCAAGACAATCTCGATCAAGACAATCTCGACCAAGACAATCTCGATCGAGACAAACTCGATCGAGACAATCTCGACCAAGACAATCTCAACCAAGACAATCTCGACCAAGACAATCTCGATCGAGACAATCTCGACCAAGACAATCTCGACCAAGACAATCTCGACCAAGACAATCTCGATCGAGACAATCTCGATCGAGACGATCTCGATCGAGACAAACTCGATCGAGACAATCTCGACCAAGACAATCTCAACCAAGACAATCTCGACCAAGACAATCTCGATCGAGACAATCTCGACCAAGACAATCTCGATCGAGACAATCTCGATCAAGACAATCTCAACCAAGACAATCTCGACCAAGACAATCTCGATCGAGACAATCTCGACCAAGACAATCTCGACCAAGACAATCTCGACCAAGACAATCTCGATCGAGACAATCTCGATCGAGACGATCTCGATCGAAAAAAACTCGATCGAGACAATCTCGACCAAGACAATCTCAACCAAGACAATCTCGACCAAGACAATCTCGATCGAGACAATCTCGACCAAGACAATCTCGATCGAGACAATCTCGATCGAGACAATCTCGACCAAGGCAATCTCGATCAAGACAATCTCGATCGAGACAATCTCGATCCAGACAATCTCGATTAAGACAATTTCGACCAAGACAATCTCGATCCAGACAATCTCGATCAAGACAATCTCGACCAAGACAATCTCGACCAAGACAATCTCGACCAAGACAATCTCGATCAAGACAATCTCGACCAAGACAATCTCAACCAAGACAATCTCGACCAAGACAATCTCGATCGAGACAATCTCGACCAAGACAATCTCGATCGAGACAATCTCGATCGAGACAATCTCGACCAAGACAATCTCGACCAAGACAATCTCGATCGAGACAATCTCGATCCAGACAATCTCGATTAAGACAATTTCGACCAAGACAATCTCGATCCAGACAATCTCGATCAAGACAATCTCGACCAAGACAATCTCGATCGAGACAATCTCGATCCAGACAATCTCGATTAAGACAATTTCGACCAAGACAATCTCGATCCAGACAATCTCGATCAAGACAATCTCGATCGAGACAATCTCGATCGAGACGATCTCGATCGAGACAAACTCGATCGAGACAATCTCGACCAAGACAATCTCAACCAAGACAATCTCGACCAAGACAATCTCGATCGAGACAATCTCGACCAAGACAATCTCGATCGAGACAATCTCGATCAAGACAATCTCGACCAAGACAATCTCGATCGAGACAATCTCGACCAAGACAATCTCGACCAAGACAATCTCGATCGAGACAATCTCGACCAAGACAATCTCGATCAAGACAATCTCGACCAAGACAATCTCGATCCAGACAATCTCGATCAAGACAATCTCGACCAAGACAATCTCGATCAAGACAATCTCGACCAAGACAATCTCGACCAAGACAATCTCGATCAAGACAATCTCGACCAAGACAATCTCGATCGAGACAATCTCGACCAAGACAATCTCGACCAAGACAATCTCGATCCAGACAATCTCGATCAAGACAATCTCGACCAAGACAATCTCGATCAAGACAATCTCGACCAAGACAATCTCGACCAAGACAATCTCGATCAAGACAATCTCGACCAAGACAATCTCGATCGAGACAATCTCGATCGAGACAATCTGGACCAAGACAATCTCGATCCAGACAATCTCGACCAAGACAATCTCGATCAAGACAATCTCGACCAAGACAATCTCGATCAAGACAATCTCGACCAAGAAAATCTCGACCAAGACAATCTCGATCAAAACAATCTCGACCAAGACAATCTCGATCGAGACAATCTCGACCAAGACAATCTCGATCGAGACAATCTCGATCGAGACAATCTCGACCAAGACAATCTCGATCGAGACAATCTCGACCAAGACAATCTCGATCGAGACAATCTCGACCAAGGCAATCTCGATCAAGACAATCTCGACCAAGACAATCTCGACCAAGACAATCTCGATCAAGACAATCTCGACCAAGACAATCTCGATCGAGACAATCTCGACCAAGACAATCTCGATCGAGACAATCTCGACCAAGACAATCTCGACCAAGACAATCTCGATCGAGACAATCTCGACCAAGACAATCTCGACCAAGACAATTTTGATCAAGACAATCTCGACCAAGACAATCTCGACCAAGGCAATCTCGATCGAGACAATCTCGATCCAGACAATCTCGATTAAGACAATTTCGACCAAGACAATCTCGATCCAGACAATCTCGATCAAGACAATCTCGACCAAGACAATCTCGATCGAGACAATCTCGATCCAGACAATCTCGATTAAGACAATTTCGACCAAGACAATCTCGATCCAGACAATCTCGATCAAGACAATTTCGACCAAGACAATCTCGATCCAGACAATCTCGATCAAGACAATCTCGATCGAGACAATCTCGATCGAGACGATCTCGATCGAGACAAACTCGATCGAGACAATCTCGACCAAGACAATCTCAACCAAGACAATCTCGACCAAGACAATCTCGACCAAGACAATCTCGATCCAGACAATCTCGATCAAGACAATCTCGACCAAGACAATCTCGATCAAGACAATCTCGACCAAGACAATCTCGACCAAGACAATCTCGATCGAGACAATCTCGACCAAGACAATCTCGATCGAGACAATCTCGATCGAGACAATCTCAACCAAGACAATATCGACCAAGACAATCTCGATCGAGACAATCTCGATCGAGACAATCTCGATCGAGACAATCTCGACCAAGACAATCTCGACCAAGACAATCTCGATCGAGAAAATCTCGATCGAGACAATCTCGACCAAGACAATCACGACCAAGACAATCTCGATCAAGACAATCTCGACCAAGACAATCTCGATCAAGACAATCTGGACCAAGACAATCTCGACCAAGATAATCTCGATCAAGACAATCTCGACCAAGACAATCTCGATCGAGACAATCTCGACCAAGACAATCTCGACCAAGACAATCTCGATCGAGACAATTTCGATCAAGACAATCTCGATCGAGACAATCTCGACCAAGACAATCTCGATCGAGACAATCTCGACCAAGACAATCTCGACCAAGACAATTTTGATCAAGACAATCTCGACCAAGACAATCTCGACCAAGACAATCTCGACCAAGACAATCTCGATCGAGACAATCTCGACCAAGACAATCTCGACCAAGACAATCTCGACCAAGACAATCTCGATCGAGACAATCTCGACCAAGACAATCTCGATCGAGACAATCTCGATCGAGACAATCTCGACCAAGACAATCTCGACCAAGACAATCTCGATCGAGACAATCTCGATCCAGACAATCTCGATTAAGACAATTTCGACCAAGACAATCTCGATCCAGACAATCTCGATCAAGACAATCTCGACCAAGACAATCTCGATCGAGACAATCTCGATCCAGACAATCTCGATTAAGACAATTTCGACCAAGACAATCTCGATCCAGACAATCTCGACCAAGACAATCTCGATCGAGACAATCTCGACCAAGACAATCTCGATCGAGACAATCTCGACCAAGACAATCTCGATCAAGACAATCTCGACCAAGACAATCTCGACCAAGACAATCTCGATCGAGACAATCTCGACCAAGACAATCTCGATCAAGACAATCTCGACCAAGACAATCTCGATCCAGACAATCTCGATCAAGACAATCTCGACCAAGACAATCTCGATCAAGACAATCTCGACCAAGACAATCTCGACCAAGACAATCTCGATCAAGACAATCTCGACCAAGACAATCTCGATCGAGACAATCTCGACCAAGACAATCTCGACCAAGACAATCTCGATCCAGACAATCTCGATCAAGACAATCTCGACCAAGACAATCTCGATCAAGACAATCTCGACCAAGACAATCTCGACCAAGACAATCTCGATCAAGACAATCTCGACCAAGACAATCTCGATCGAGACAATCTCGATCGAGACAATCTGGACCAAGACAATCTCGATCCAGACAATCTCGACCAAGACAATCTCGATCAAGACAATCTCGACCAAGACAATCTCGATCAAGACAATCTCGACCAAGAAAATCTCGACCAAGACAATCTCGATCAAAACAATCTCGACCAAGACAATCTCGATCGAGACAATCTCGACCAAGACAATCTCGATCGAGACAATCTCGATCGAGACAATCTCGACCAAGACAATCTCGATCGAGACAATCTCGACCAAGACAATCTCGATCGAGACAATCTCGACCAAGGCAATCTCGATCAAGACAATCTCGACCAAGACAATCTCGACCAAGACAATCTCGATCAAGACAATCTCGACCAAGACAATCTCGATCGAGACAATCTCGACCAAGACAATCTCGATCGAGACAATCTCGACCAAGACAATCTCGACCAAGACAATCTCGATCGAGACAATCTCGACCAAGACAATCTCGACCAAGACAATCTCGATCGAGACAATCTCGATCGAGACAATCTCGATCGAGACAATCTCGATCGAGACAATCTCGATCGAGACAATCTCGATCGAGACAATCTCGACCAAGGCAATCTCGATCAAGACAATCTCGATCAAGACAATCTCGACCAAGGCAATCTCGATCGAGACAATCTCGATCCAGACAATCTCGATTAAGACAATTTCGACCAAGACAATCTCGATCCAGACAATCTCGATCAAGACAATCTCGACCAAGACAATCTCGATCGAGACAATCTCGATCCAGACAATCTCGATTAAGACAATTTCGACCAAGACAATCTCGATCCAGACAATCTCGATCAAGACAATCTCGATCGAGACAATCTCGATCGAGACGATCTCGATCGAGACAAACTCGATCGAGACAATCTCGACCAAGACAATCTCAACCAAGACAATCTCGACCAAGACAATCTCGATCGAGACAATCTCGACCAAGACAATCTCGATCGAGACAATCTCGATCAAGACAATCTCGACCAAGACAATCTCGATCAAGACAATCTCGACAAGAACAATCTCGACCAAGACAATCTCGATCGAGACAATCTCGACCAAGACAATCTCGATCAAGACAATCTCGACCAAGACAATCTCGATCCAGACAATCTCGATCAAGACAATCTCGACCAAGACAATCTCGATCAAGACAATCTCGACCAAGACAATCTCGACCAAGACAATCTCGATCAAGACAATCTCGACCAAGACAATCTCGATCGAGACAATCTCGACCAAGACAATCTCGACCAAGACAATCTCGATCCAGACAATCTCGATCAAGACAATCTCGACCAAGACAATCTCGATCAAGACAATCTCGACCAAGACAATCTCGACCAAGACAATCTCGATCAAGACAATCTCGACCAAGACAATCTCGATCGAGACAATCTCGATCCAGACAATCTCGACCAAGACAATCTCGATCAAGACAATCTCGACCAAGACAATCTCGATCAAGACAATCTCGACCAAGAAAATCTCGACCAAGACAATCTCGATCAAAACAATCTCGACCAAGACAATCTCGATCGAGACAATCTCGACCAAGACAATCTCGATCGAGACAATCTCGATCGAGACAATCTCGACCAAGACAATCTCGATCGAGACAATCTCGACCAAGACAATCTCGATCGAGACAATCTCGACCAAGGCAATCTCGATCAAGGCAATCTCGACCAAGACAATCTCGACCAAGACAATCTCGATCAAGACAATCTCGACCAAGACAATCTCGATCGAGACAATCTCGACCAAGACAATCTCGATCGAGACAATCTCGACCAAGACAATCTCGACCAAGACAATCTCGATCGAGACAATCTCGAACAAGACAATCTCGACCAAGACAATTTTGATCAAGACAATCTCGACCAAGACAATCTCGATCGAGACAATCTCGACCAAGACAATCTCGATCAAGACAATCTCGATCAAGACAATCTCGACCAAGACAATCTCGACCAAGACAATCTTGATCAAGACAATCTCGATCAAGACAATCTCGACCAAGACAATCTCGACCAAGACAATCTCGATCAAGACAATCTCGACCAAGACAATCTCGATCGAGACAATCTCGACCAAGAAAATCTCGATCGAGACAATCTCGACCAAGACAATCTCGATCGAGACAATCTCGACCAAGACAATCTCGATCAAGACAATCTCGATCGAGACAATCTCGATTAAGACAATCTCGATCGAGACAATCTCGACCAAGACAATCTCGATCGAGACAATCTCGACCAAGAAAATCTCGACCAAGACAATCTCGATCAAAACAATCTCGACCAAGACAATCTCGATCGAGACAATCTCGATCGAGACAATCTCGATCGAGACAATTTCGACCAAGACAATCTCGATCGAGACAATCTCGATCGAGACAATCTCGACCAAGACAATCTCGTTCAAGACAATCTCGACCAAGACAATCTCGATCAAGACAATCTCGACCAAGAAAATCTCGACCAAGACAATCTCGATCAAAACAATCTCGACCAAGACAATCTCGATCGAGACAATCTCGATCGAGACAATCTCGATCGAGACAATCTTGACCAAGACAATCTCGATCGAGACAATCTCGACCAAGACAATCTCGATCGAGACAATCTCGACCAAGGCAATCTCGATCAAGACAATCTCGACCAAGACAATCTCGACCAAGACAATCTCGACCAAGACAATCTAGATCGAGACAATCTCGACCAAGACAATCTCGACCAAGACAATCTCGATCAAGACAATCTCGATCAAAACAATCTCGACCAAGACAATCTCGATCAAGACAATCTCGACCAAGACAATCTCGACCAAGACAATCTCGATCAAGACAATCTCGACCAAGACAATCTCGACCAAGACAATCTCGATCCAGACAATCTCGATCAAGACAATCTCGACTAAGAAAATCTCGATCGAGACAATCTCGACCAAGACAATCTCGATCGAGACAATCTCGACCAAGACAATCTCGACCAAGACAATCTCGATCAAGACAATCTCGACCAAGACAATCTCGATCGAGACAATCTCGACCAAGACAATCTCGATCGAGACAATCTCGACCAAGACAATCTCGATCAAGACAATCTCGACCAAGACAATCTCGACCAAGACAATCTCGATAGAGACAATCTCGACCAAGACAATCTCGACCAAGACAATCTCGACCAAGACAATCTCGATCCAGACAATCTCGACCAAGACAATCTCGATCCAGACAATCTCGATCAAGACAATCTCGACCAAGACAATCTCGATCAAGACAATCTCGACCAAGACAATCTCGACCAAGACAATCTCGATCAAGACAATCTCGACCGAGACAATCTCGATCGAGACAATCTCGATCGAGATAATCTCGACCAAGACAATCTCGACCAAGACAATCTCGATCCAGACAATCTCGATCAAGACAATCTCGACCAAGACAATCTCGATCAAGACAATCTCGACCAAGACAATCTCGATCGAGACAATCTCGATCAAGACAATCTCGACCAAGACAATCTCGATCGAGACAATCTCGACCAAGACAATCTCGATCCAGATAATCTCGACCAAGACAATCTCGACCAAGACAATCTCGACCAAGACAATCTCGATCAAGACAATCTCGACCAAAACAATCTCGACCAAGACAATCTCGATCAAGACAATCTCGACCAAGACAATCTCGATCGAGACAATCTCGACCAAGACAATCTCGATCCAGATAATCTCGACCAAGACAATCTCGATCAAGACAATCTCGACCAAGACAATCTCGATCGAGACAATCTCGACCAAGACAATCTCGATCGAGACAATCTCGACCAAGACAATCTCGACCAAGACAATCTCGATCAAGACAATCTCAACCAAGACAATCTCGATCGAGACAATCTCGACCAAGACAATCTCGATCAAGACAATCTCGACCAAGACAATCTCGACCAAGACAATCTCGATCAAGACAATCTCGACCAAGACAATCTCGATCGAGACAATCTCGACCAAGACAATCTCGATCGAGACAATCTCGACCAAGACAATTTTGATCAAGACAATCTCGACCAAGACAATCTCGATCAAGACAATCTCAACCAAGACAATCTCGATCAAGACAATCTCAACCAAGACAATCTCGATCAAGACAATCTCGACCAAGACAATCTCGATCGAGACAATCTCGACCAAGACAATCTCGATCAAGACAATCTCGACCAAGACAATCTCGATCAAGACAATCTCGATCGAGACAATCTCGACCAAGACAATCTCGACCAAGACAATCTCGACCAAGACAATCTCGACCAAGACAATCTCGATCAAGACAATCTCGATCAAGACAATCTCGACCAAGACAATCTCGATCAAGACAATCTCGACCAAGACAATCTCGACCAAGACAATCTCGATCAAGACAATCTCGACCAAGACAATCTCGACCAAGACAATCTCGATCCAGACAATCTCGATCAAGACAATCTCGACCAAGACAATCTCGATCCAGACAATCTCGATCAAGACAATCTCGACCAAGACAATCTCGATCAAGACAATCTCGACCAAGACAATCTCGATCCAGACAATCTCGATCGAGACAATCTCGATCGAGACAATCTCGATCAAAACAATCTCGACCAAGACAATCTCGATCAAGACAATCTCGACCAAAACAATCTCGATCAAGACAATCTCGACCAAGACAATCTCGATCGAGACAATCTCGATCGAGACAATCTCGACCAAGGCAATCTCGATCAAGACAATCTCGATCGAGACAATCTCGATCGAGACAATCTCGACCAAGACAATCTCGATCGAGACAATCTCGATCGAGACAATCTCGACCAAGACAATCTCGATCGAGACAATCTCGATCAAGACAATCTCGATCGAGACAATCTCGACCAAGACAATCTCGATGGAGACAATCTCGATCGTGACAATCTCGACCAAGACAATCTCGAACAAGACAATCTCGATCGAGACAATCTCGATCGAGACAATCTCGACCAAGACAATCTCGATCAAGACAATCTCGACCAAGACAATCTCGATCAAGACAATCTCGACCAAGACAATCTCGATCAAGACAATCTCGATCGAGACAATCTCGACCAAGACAATCTCGACCAAGACAATCTCGACCAAGACAATCTCGACCAAGACAATCTCGATCAAGACAATCTCGATCACGACAATCTCGACCAAGACAATCTCGATCAAGACAATCTCGACCAAGACAATCTCGATCGAGAAAATCTCGATCGAGACAATCTCGACCAAGACAATCTCGATCAAGACAATCTCGACCAAGACAATCTCGACCAAGACAATCTCGATCGAGACAATCTCGACCAAGACAATCTCGACCAAGACAATCTCGACCAAGACAATCTCGATCAAGACAATCTCAACCAAGACAATCTCGACCAAGACAATCTCGATCGAGACAATCTCGACCAAGACAATCTCGACCAAGACAATCTCGATCGAGACAATCTCGACCAAGAAAATCTCGATCGAGACAATCTCGACCAAGACAATCTCGATCGAGACAATCTCGACCTAGGCAATCTCGATCGAGACAATCTCGACCAAGACAATCTCGACCAAGACAATCTCGATCGAGACAATCTCGACCAAGACAATCTCGATCGAGACAATCTCGATCGAGACAAACTCGACCAAGACAATCTCGACCAAGGCAATCTCGATCAAGACAATCTCGACCAAGACAATCTCGATCAAGACAATCTCGACCAAGACAATCTCGATCGAGACAATCTCGACCAAGACAATCTCGATCAAGACAATCTCGACCAAGACAATCTCGATCGAGACAATCTTGACCAAGACAATCTCGATCAAGACAATCTCGACCAAGACAATCTCGATCAAGACAATCTCGATCGAGACAATCTCGACCAAGACAATCTCGACCAAGACAATCTCGACCAAGACAATCTCGACCAAGACAATCTCGATCAAGACAATCTCGATCAAGACAATCTCGATCAAGACAATCTCGACCAAGACAATCTCGATCAAGACAATCTCGACCAAGACAATCTCGACCAAGACAATCTCGATCAAGACAATCTCGACCAAGACAATCTCGACCAAGACAATCTCGATCCAGACAATCTCGATCAAGACAATCTCGACCAAGACAATCTCGACCAAGACAATCTCGATCGAGACAATCTCGATCGAGACAATCTCGACCAAGACAATCTCGATCCAAACAATCTCGACCAAGACAATCTCGATCAAGACAATCTCGACCAAGACAATCTCGATCAAGACAATCTCGACCAAGAAAATCTCGACCAAGACAATCTCGATCAAAACAATCTCGACCAAGACAAACTCGATCGAGACAATCTCGATCGAGACAATCTCGACCAAGACAATCTCGACCAAGACAATCTCGATCAAGACAATCTCGACCAAGACAATCTTGACCAAGACAATCTCGATCGAGACAATCTCGATCGAGGCAATCTCGACCAAGACAGTCTCGATCGAGACAATCTCGACCAAGACAATTTTGATCAAGACAATCTCGACCAAGACAATCTCGATCGAGACAATCTCGATCGAGACAATCTCGACCAAGACAATCTCGATCGAGACAATCTCAACCAAGACAATCTCGACCAAGACAATCTCGATCGAGACAATCTCGATCGAGACAATCTCGACCAAGACAATCTCGATCGAGACAATCTCGATCGAGACAATCTCGATCGAGACAATCTCGACCAAGACAATCTCGATCAAGACAATCTCGACCAAGACAATCTCGATCGAGACAATCTCGATCGAGACAATCTTGACCAAGACAATCTCGATCAAGACAATCTTGACCAAGACAATCTCGACCAAGACAATCTCGACCAAGACAATCTCAACCAAGACAATCTCGACCAAGACAATCTCGATCGAGACAATCTCGACCAAGACAATCTCGATCGAGACAAGTAGTTATTTATTGGGCTTTTCAACACACGTATCCGTGTTTTGAAAAGACCAATAAATACGTTGAAATTTAAAATTCACTTCATCAAAGGCCGCCCCTCTTTTTCAAAAGTCTCAATAAAAGATATGATATCATGCTTAACTCACCTGTATTTTACTCGAAAGTTTCCACTTCCCGAGGTATATTCACTATCACCTTAAACTATTATTACACGATTAAACCGTAGTGAATGATGGGAAAGGAAAATCTCTCTGTTCTGATACGATGATTATATTGGTTTGCACCAAGAACGATATTTCTACGCATGCTTGACAGGACGCCCTGTCTCCGACAATCAGATATTGCATCACTGGATCAGATTGACTCGTACCTTTCATCCGTAGATTTTAGGCACCCAGTAAGTACAATTCCTTCATATCGAAGTCAGGACATTGGTATTTTGATACCCACTGTAAACTACGCGAAAGATCTATCGCTTTGACGATCATTCTACCTCATGACCCAAGACACGTCTTCGACAGTACTGAGGTATCGCAAACTGGTCCGGATTAGGCTCGTGCTGATGACCCGTAGGTTGTTAGCACCCATTAAATACGATTCCTCAACATTGAAAACTATCGTGAGCGATGAGAAAGAACTTTCGCTTGACGGATATTTAATAGCAAAGTCAACGGGACGTCTGTAGTTGCGAAAGAATTATCTCGTTGCTGGTCCAGATTAGGCTCGTCCCGATCACCCGTAGGTTTTTGTGGGTACCCAGTAAATGAGATCCTTCGCAGACAATGATATCCACCATGACTAATACTATAGATCATCGCTTTATATCAAACCAATTTCATATTCCAAATCACACTCCAGTGAGAATGTTATTTCCCCCCCAAAACCACCACGAGTTTTCAGATCACTTCACATATCATACTAGACAAAATAACTTTTAAACTACATTTTTACACTTTACACAATCACGATCCTTGTACAAATGCGGTTTGCCAATAAATGAACCACGATGTATTAGTGATGTAACATTGCATGGTGTATGGTAGTGATAAACAATCGATTATTCGGTAATCGATTATTGGATATCAAATCATATTAACGTTTAGAGTATTCTGTGTGATGAATTGGTAAACCGTTTAATAGTAGGTAGCATATCTAGTTTCAATTAACACCTTTCCGTTTTTCAAAGAAGTTTACTTGTAAATTGTTTTGCGAATATTTTCTATCGATTCTACCTATGAATATAAATCGAATAAGAGTAACACTATTCAAGCACTATGATAAATTTTGCTAAACCTGCAGTTATGCGCTCCCACGTGAATATTCCTGAGCGTAACATGATAATCAGTGGCGGATTAAGCAAGTGCGAAGTCCGTAGCCAATTATTTTAAGGGGCTCGAGTCACGAGTGTTACGAGGGATGGTGGAGTATATGCAAATCGAAAATGTATGCCTACTAGATTGTACGGGTTATTTTAAGAATTCACAATGCTATACTATCTTAATCTTATTAAATAAATAAATAAGATTTATGATGAAAAAATTCTTGAAACAGCTCTGCTCGCATGGATTTTTTTACCATATCTTATTTCTTCATACACCCAATGCTTAATTCTCTAGGCAGCTCAATGCTAGGTCTAACGAGATGTAGCAATTTAGAATGTAACACCTTTAGCGCGGGGCCCCTTTTTGCGCGAGGCCCGCAGCATTACCTACTCTTGCTATGGTTGCTGTTTTTCGTGTGTGTAAGTGGCCAACACCTCTTGCTGCGGTGTTAATCCAACACTGATGATAATCAATCGTGATAGCGCGTTATGCTAAAAGTAGCATAAGTACATCTACATTGTAAAGACAAAGAGAGGTTCTCAAACATGTACAGTTGTAAAGGATGGAAGTTACTAAGTGCAAATACCTACCTAAAGTAAAATACGAAATATTATTTTAAATTAGAACTACATAACCCTTTTTTGACAGTTGGGTAATAAATTGAAATAACATTTGCGGTGCGCTATTGATAAAGACGGTGTGTTTGATGATCGTGTTACAAAGGAAGTATGAAACATAAAACTTTTGTTTTCGACTTATTATTTCAAAGGAAATAAAATAAAGTGCTTATGTCTTCAATAAAGTGCCTATGTTTTCAAAAATACAGAGTTTGTACACCATTTTGCATTGCATATTGCTAATTGTTGTACGTAAATCATGAGTCTCTTTGGCAAACCTTAAGGTTTACAATACCTGTAAAATAATTGATGATTTGGCTAAAACGCATTATTTAATTCGTTTATTGGTGTGATGCACTCCAAATCAGTCCTATCCAGGTGAAGCTCTACTCAAGAAGTACTGTGCACCGTTTATCTACATACGAAGTCTCTCTGCTCGTAGATCGACCTCATCGTCAATCAGCTGAAAGTTAGCTGTAATTTTCTATCACCACGAGGATCTTCGCACGTACAATCATGTTCGTAAGTTTGTAACTAATGTTATGTTATGCATTTTATTATTTGTGTTAACCTCATTTCATACCTTAATATTTGTGTTATTACTTACTTGCAGGTCTGATTCGGAGTACTATGCGACTAAACGTCATGCCAAGGAGGTAAAAAAACAAAAAATAGAAGAACTTATTGAGACGGATGAAGATAGTGCAACTACTTCTGGAATAAGGTACGTACTTCTTTCTTATCTTAGCTAACCTAAGTTTAAGTGTGATTTTGTGTGATGATATGTGAATTCTAAACTGTATTCCTATATCCACAGTTATATGAATATATAATATTTAGCGTATAAATATTTACAACTGTACGTAGATTATATAACTTACATAATTAATAATTTTTAAAAAATACTCATTTCAGGTTAAAACCAGTGTCTTCAAAGCACGTGAATAAACGTGCAAAAGTCGCGCCTGTAGAATACGGATCAGACGAAGATATTTTACCCAAAAAGTATGTATTAACCTAAAAGTGACTCGTTACCTAATTTTTATACTTCATAATTGTTCTATTTAACCTTACTTACACTCTAATTGACGACCTCTGTGTTTTAGTAATGATCATACCAAGCTATTACACCGGAGGTCCCTGGTTCGATACCAGGTCCTTTTATTTATTATGTGAATTCTAACCAGTATTCCGTTATCCACGGTTATATTATGTTAATGTAATATTTAACGTATAAATCTTAAATAGGTAATTATTAAAAAAACTCGTTAATTTCAGATCAAAACCAGTGTCTTCAAACCACGCGAATAAACGTGCCAAAACTGTGCCTGTAGAATACGGATCAGACGAGGATATTACACCTAAAAAGTATGTATAACGTAAAAATCACTAGGCACTCACTGTATTTATTTTGTTGTACTACGAACTTGTTTCCTAACTTTTATAATTGTAATTCACTCTAATTGACTACCTTTGTGGTTTAGTAGTCATCATGCTAGTGCGGGTTCGATCCCCGGTCAGGTCAAGATGGAAAATGATCTTTTTTCAGATTGACTGTAGTCTTGGAAGTTTATTTACATATGTAATTATATATGTAGTATCGTTGACTTAGTATCCCGTAACACAAGTCTTGCTCTTACTCTGAGGCTAGCTCAATCTGTGATATTTGTCCGTATATATTTATTTATTTATATTTAATTATACCTAAACCTACCTAAACTATCCACCTAAACTACCTAAACTAAACTACATTTAAATAAAAAATCATACTTAGTTAAAATTTTTCTTATCTCGTTTTCAGATCAAAACAAATCTCGAAGCCTACGTTAAAACGGAAGACAACAAGTAAGAAATCGGTTGCGACGCAGTTTTCCGGTGTGTTCGGCTCTGACTCTGAAGAAGAAGCTGTAACCCTGCGCAAGGCTTCTAAAAAAGAGGAACTACAGTCGGTGCTAACGCGGAGGGTTGTTGACGGGGTCTTGCGTCGTACCGCAAGCCTTGATGGCGACATATTTGTTGATTTAAAAGTGTATAACACAGCCGATATCGTCTCTATAGACCCTAAAGAGCGCTGGCAATACGCCGTTTTGGCACTAAAATATCGAGCTGATTCTGACTCTGGCGAATTGAGCCAATTAAAAGACTTTATTAAAAAGTGCAAATCCCGCTTTACAGAAGAGGGAAAGTTTTTTGCTTCTAAGAAGTTTTGATCTTTTTTATCTTTTATTTCTTGTATATGTATGTGTTATGGTCATGGATAATATATGATAATTCAAATTATATTTTTTTTTTCAACCAGTCTACTTGAAAAGTTAATTACGTACATATAGTCTGTTTAAATAATAATTGATAATCACTACAGATATGGCTAACAGAACAGTATACTGCACAGTTTGCGATATATCAGTAAAAAGTAATGCATTTTCAGGTCATTTAAGAAGTAAAATACATAAAAATAATTATTCCATTGAAGTTTGTGACGGTATTCAAAAGATAGGTACTGCATTCAGGAATAGAATTGCTTCTTATAGAGTGCAGCCGATATCCGCTGATGCATGTGTTAACGGTGACGAGAATAATCCTACACAGCCAGCCAGATATTTACACGATTTAATACCTCGTGTGAAAAAGCTATTAGCTGCGAGACAATCCACCTATAATTCTATTAAAGTAAACTTTGAATTGTTTGGAGAATTCAATTTGCCTTCAAAATTAACCAGCGAAATTAAATCGTTTGCTACAGAAAACGTAATATTACATAATAATTATAATTTTAACGATATTTTTTCTAAGGTAATTTATACCATTGTTACAAAGATAGATGAGTTTCAAGAAAAAGATAGTGGTTGGGCTTTTGTACGTAATTTGTACTTAGAAGTAAATATAAACAAATACAATCCCTTGAGAGCTGCGCGCTTTATTGAGTTGCCAAAATGTATAAAGTTAAAACGTGCGTGTATAAATATAAAAAATAATGATGCATTCTGTTTCTTATGGTCTGTAATGGCATCATTATTTCCTGCTAAGAATAATCATCATAGAACATCTTCTTACCCCTGTTATGATAATATTCTCAATACTACGAATATGACGTTTCCTGTTGGCTTCTCAGACATTAAAATCTTTGAGAAAAACAACCGTCAAATTAGCATTAACTTATATGGTATTGGTACCAAGTCAAATATTGTTGGCCCCCTGTACAAGACAGAGCATAAAAGGAAGCATCATGTCAATCTATTATTATTAGAAAAAGGTCAATTTAAACATTATTGCTTAATAAAAAACTTGAGTAAATTACTTAGACCTCAGTTAACAAAACATCATGGGAAAATATATTTTTGTGACGAGTGCATGATTTTTTTTAACACCGAAGAGAGTTTAAATGTTCACGTTTGTAGTGGTGTTCGCACATTATTACCTGAACAAGGCTCTGTAATTCAATTTAAACATTTCGAGAGGATGCAAGATATGCCGTTCGTCATATACGCTGATTTCGAATCTTTATTAGTACCCCATTCAACAAATAACAATGAGCCTGATAAGAAATGTACTACAATTTTACAAAATCATTTACCAGCTGCATTTGCCTATTACATTGTTTGTTCATTTGACCGCTCACGAAATAAATATGTAACCTATCGTGGGAAAGATTGCGTTGCAAAATTCCTCGAACTTCTCGGTAAAGATGTGAAGCAAATACATACCATTTTAAAACATCCCATTTCTATGACTACATTGACGTCACAGGAACAGGAAAGCTTTGAAAAATCCAAATATTGCTTTATCTGTGAACAGTTGTTACTTGACGACAAAGTCAAAGATCATTGTCATCTAACAGGAAAATATCGTGGTGCAGCTCATTCTTATTGTAACCTACAATATCGCTTACCGAAATTTATTCCAGTATTTTTTCACAATCTATCTGGATACGATAGTCATTTGTTTATTCGAGAGTTAGGAGACATGCCAGGCAAAATAAAAGTAATTGCAAAAAATAAAGAAAACTACATTTCATTTACAAAATTTTTTAATACCGGTCGACAAGAATATTTGCCAGTACGGTTTGTAGACTCATTTAAGTTTTTAGGTACGAGCTTGGAAAAACTTGCAGCTAACTTAAATGAAAACGATTTTAAACACTTAGCAATATTTTTTCCAAATAAAAAGCATTTTGATATATTAAAACGAAAAGGTGTATATCCTTATGAATACATGACGAGTTGGAATTCCTTTGAAGAAAATAGTTTACCGGCGCGTAATTGCTTTTATAGTCATTTAACCAATAACATTATTTCTGAATCTGATTATTGTTATGCTCAGCATGTTTGGAAAACATTTGGATTAAAAAATCTTGGTGAATATACAGATTTATACTTAAAATCAGATGTTATATTACTGGCGGATATATTTGAACATTTTCGACTAACTTGTAAAATTAATTACAGATTAGACCCAGCATTTTACATGACAGCTCCTGGACTAAGTTTTGATGCCATGTTACTCATAACGAAAGTAAAACTTCAACTTATAGACGACTTGGAAATTTTACGTATGATTCAAAAGGGCATTCGTGGAGGAGTGTGTTTATGCTCAACTAGATATGCTAAGGCGAACAACAAATATTTGGCTAGCTACAATCCAACTGTGCCTGACAAGTACTTACTATACATAGATTGCAATAATTTGTATGGTTACGCTATGTGCTCTTATTTACCGTATTCAAATTTTGAGTTAATAACACAAAAAGCTATTGATGAACTTAATATCCTCAACGTACCAGACGATGCGGAGTACGGTTATATTTTGGAAGTGGACTTAGAATATCCAGATCATCTACACGATTTTCATAATGATCTGCCATTTTGTCCTCAAAAATTTATTCCTCCGGGTTCAAAAAATCCAAAGTTAATACCTAATTTATACGACAAATTTTATTACGTTATCCATTACGTACATTTGAAAACTTGCATTCGACATGGATTGCTGCAAAAAAAAGTTCACCGAGTAATAAAATTCAAACAACATCCGTTTTTAAAACAGTACATTGATTTGAATACCAAATTACGTCAAAAAGCCAAGTCTGCATTTGAGCAGGATTTTTTCAAATTATTAAATAATAGTGTTTTTGGGAAAACATTAGAAGATTCTGAAAAAAGAGTAAACGTTCACTTAGTTAATCAGTGGACTGACACTAAAAATATTACTAAAAAATCTTATACAGCAGAGCATCTTATTTCACGACCTAATTTCCATAGTTGCACTATTTTTGCAGAAAATTTTGTGGCTGTACAAATGAAACCAGAGTCGGTTATGTTGGATAAGCCTATTTACATAGGATTTACAGTTTTGGAGATATCTAAACACCATATGTATGACTTTCACTATTCTATCATGAAACCATTCTATGTCAACAATTTAAAGCTTTGTTATACAGACACTGACAGCTTGTTATATTGCATAGAGACAAAAGACGTATATAAAGATATAAAATTATATTTTCAATCATACTTTGACACCAGTAATTATGAGAAAAATAATCAGTATAATATTGTTTGTCAGAACAAAAAAATTCCTGGGTTGTTTAAGGATGAGTTTGGAGGTCAACTTATTAATGAATTTGTGGGTTTGAGATCAAAGCTTTACTGTATTAAAACACAGGATAAAGAAATAAAAAAAGCTAAGGGTGTGAAGAAATCCGAAATAAAAACTCTTAATTTTAAAGATTATAATAATGTGTTGTTGTATAATATATCTTTGAAAAAAAGGAATGTAGTGTTTAAATCTCTAAAACATGAAGTATTCACTCAAGCTATCGACAAAATAGCTTTATCTTCAAACGATGACAAACGTATAATATTAAAAGATAAAATAAGTACCATATCCTGGGGACATAAATCTAGGTTTTGAATTAGACTGGTTGAAACTAAAATATAATTATATAAGAATTTTGGAATATGATATAGATATAATTAGATTACACTATAAAATGAAATATATGTGTTAAATAAATTTTCATAATTTGTTAATGTATCATGTATAATGAATGATGTACATTTATATGTTCTCATCAATGATGTTTTTTTCTATGGTTCCCTGTCTTCAACTATTTACTATCTTATACATAACATGTTTAGTAATAGATAGATAAGTAAGTCTTAGCATTTGATTATTAATTAACATGACCTTTATGCATTTTAATAAAAATCAAAATGAAGTTAAAAAAACTTGTTTAATTTGTTAATATGTCCCTCCTTCAATAATCCGATAGATATACATTTTCATTCTATCTGTGGTTGCTATCAAAATCTTAATGCAAACAAAATATCACAAAACAAAATAAAAAACAAAAATTAATAATTCGTTTCAATTTAATATGGTGGATAGTATATTGCCATCTAATTAATAATTTTTGTGATGAAAAGTTTGTGATGTATATGATACTTAAAACTAGATAACATCCAAGACCCAAGGAATTTTTAAAAATATCGTTCTACACCATGCCTTGGCTGGGAATCGAACCCAGAACCTCGTGGCGGGTGAGCATGGTAACCGTAACGCCACAGAGGTTGTCGAATGAAAGACTTAAAATTAGAATATGATTGAGCCTGATATGAAATATGATAGCTACTGTATTGATATACCTGCTAGTTACAAGGTGAACATCATGTACAGACATGTCTATTCCTGTTTATTTAGTTTTGCGAGGAACAACCTGTTTTGCAATATAATCAAATGTTATTTATAAAAGACTTGTTCTGTTTGTAATGGTTTTTCAGTCGTATATTGAACAGCCAAACTGCGATACATCATCTGCTGCATCAACTCACTACATCGATTCACTGCTAGTGCTTCAATTTTATAACTGAATGTAAGAAGACATATTTTTCATTAATAATGCCTAACCGATAAAGTATTTAAAAATATTATTCTTGGTATTAGTCACTTCATTTATATTTTGTTCTTTACAGATCATGACGGACTCGCAAGAGACTTGCATATTGTGCTCACAATACGCTCAAGATCCCAACGAAGACGCTGAAGAATGCTTCCAAGGATGGAGAAATCGGATTGCAGAGCTAAAGAAAATAGAAGAAAAGAAAGAAGCTGCAAAAAAGAAAAGTGGAATATCATCCTCCTCTTTTGTTATCAGCAAAGCAAAGAAAGGCATAAGAATGATAAAAATTCAGGTGTTGGATTTGGAAAACGAAGCTGGTAGTTATTCTTCATCGCAGTGCAGTGATGGTACTGAAAACGTGATACTTAGTGCGCAATATGTGATGAGTGATACTTTTGATGAAATTATGGACCTGACTGAAAATGTAATTAGTAAAATTAGTAAAAAGCTAACTAGTGATAACTTTTGATTGTAAAATATGTATATAATAGTTTAAGAAAATTTATGTAAGTATATAAATTAATTATTATTTAGATTTTAATTTTTTTTTGTGTAATTCTAATTATGGTTATTTAAGGTTTTGTTAAAGAAATAAAATTGTTAAATGGTAATGTAAATAATATAAATTATGGGTGTTAACTTAAATATAAATAGTGTATAGCTTAGTACCTATATCTTGGAATAAAAACTTAAATATGTAAGTAGAGTTAATTTCTCCTTGTAACTTAATTTTATGTAGTTAATATGTGTGTATTCATGAAAATTGTATTTTAAATTAAAATAAATATTTTGTATGTTATAAGTTTGTATATAACTCTAGAATTTATTAACTAATGAATAAAAAACGCTATAAATTTATCTTGCTTTATTATTATTCATAAACATGAAATATATTTACAAATAATTTATAAAAATACACTTTTTTCTATCATTAACTTCTTTACACATACAACATAAAACAAAAAAAAAACTTGATTTTACCTTATATCATGACAAAACTAAATATTTTCTAAGTACCATTTCTTTATACAAATAGCATTTTTTAGTGCACAAAAGTTCTTATGACTTAAACAATTGAAGTTACATTCATTTATGCAATAAGTTTGATATAACGTTAAAAAATTAGGACTACCCATATTTTCGATATCTAATAACACACACTCTTCACACAGTTCCTTTATCCATTTCTGTTTCTCAAAACCTTTCATTACAATAGTTTTGTTTTGCATTATTGGTGTAATAATTCTTTTAAATTCTCTAGAATCAATATGACCCTCACTCCAAGTGATCCCTCTCTGTCTTTCAAGGTATCGAACGGTCTTCTTTTCTTTCGTAGATAATGAAGTATATGCATATGGAGGTTTAATTAAAAAAACTTGAGTGAACTCCTCAGTAGATAATGCAAACTCTTTGATAATAAATTTATTATAGCAATCCTTGAATCCTTGAACATCAACGAAAATAATCGAGTTCATGATAATTTACGAACAATGTTGCTCAGAGGTCTGTATTCGACTATACAGTCATTCAAAATTAGACAGTATGCTGATGTCTGATCTGGTATCTCTTTATCACACTCTAGTTCGAGGCGAATGTTGATCACCGGTCCTGATTTAATATTATCGTTCTGTCTAGAACAGTCTATCACGAATAATGGTGCAAAAGTTTTAAACTCTTGTGCAGTCAACAATGCGTTGCATGGGCGGTTGTAATAAGACTGCTGAAAATTTACATATTGCTCGTATATTAAAGCATAGTTATGATATGAAAAGTTGGTGTTGTAACTTTCGTACGGGTAATATGTAGAGTTTAAAAAAACTTTGACATCTCGAACATTGCAGTGATCGAACCGAGACATATCATTCATACCGTTGTTCTTTCTGTTTGTTTGTAATCCTAAAATGACATATCTTGGTTTTTCAATTTGTGACGAAGTTTTAATTGACCAAGTGTGTTTTGTAGTCTTTGGTAACAAAGGATACTCATAAAGGTCCCAGTTTCTATACACTAATTGAATGGGTCTATCTTTTTCAAGTATTTTAAGTAAATTAATTCTTTCTCTATCTGATACTTTAACGTGAGGAACTCGCCATACAATCTTTTTTATGTCAATACTTTCAACCTTTTCGCCAGTGTTTAGCTTTAAAGCATTAAGGTTAGTATTACTTCGTAACAACACAAGTTCGTGTTTGCAATTGAGAATTATTTTTTTATAATCTTCTGCAAAACCTAGTATATTGCTGAGAGGTATTGACGCAGCAAAATGACCTGCAATTTCATTTTTTGTACCGTGTATATCCCAACCCCACGCTCTCGATACCTTCGCCTCGTCTGCGTTCATAGACACCAGTGCTTTCATAGTAGTAGTTATACCAGCATTCTTCACTTTGTCTATTTCAATACCGTTCAATTCATATCTTATATCTTGAAAAAGGAATAAAAGGGGGTTGTTGGTAAAATGTACTGCTTGAGCTGCTTCTTTCTTCTCAACATTGATAACATTTACCACAGCTTCAACATACAAGGTACTTGCACATGGAAGCACATATAAATCTTGTTGGTTTATAGGTATCCGAATTTCATCATTTATATTGAAAGTAGTGGTATATGGCTTGTAAGAATGAATTTCTATGCCGTCTATGGAGTTATCATAAGCAGGTGGGTTAGTTATATTTAAAATACTCATTTTAGTAATCCAATCGATTTGAGAAAATGTATATTGGCAGCTGTCAATTTCTTTTTTTTATCACTAGTATGTGTAGTCTTCTTGATTGCTCGATGGGTACTAATCTTTTGAATACATGTAGTAGTGTATTTATTGTAGTCAATCATATTTTCTTTAAATGTAAGTACAGTTGAATTTGCTCACCGCAAAAATTGATTAAATCGTTATTTATATCCAATATTCTAATATTTATACTATTCACTGTGCTTCTATTAACAGGAAAATAAATCGTATTTTTTGGAATTTCTATTAGTCGATAGCCTGGAGGAACATTCAAAGCAAATTCGTGAATTATATGACTTGATTTTCCATTAATGTAGGAACCTCCAGTAATGTCACATTCAACTCGGAGCACAGTTGTAGGTAGAATGTTCACTGGCAGTAAAGACTTGTGCCATATATCCTTCATCAGTAAAGTCTTACTGTAACCCAATAAAGGTCCAATAGAATTTTGTTTTTCAAAGTGAATATCCTTAGAGCAGAATATCGAGAGCTTCAATGTATTATTGTTGCACAATAACTTGAAAACACAATTCTTTACTTTTGATTGTATGAACTCGCTGATGTCTTGGAGTTCATACGCTCCTTCAGGAATTTCAACCACTTCGTTAATGCCGTAATAAAATTTATTATTTGTATTTGTTACATTTGGTATAGAATTAAAAGTAGAAAAATGTAAAAGAGAGCACTCGTATTGACCATCAAGTTCCAATGGAGGGGAATAGTTCGTTGTTAGTACTGAGCTGTTTCCAGTTATAGACAGAGTGAAAGACATTTTTGAAATGATGTTTTATTCAAACGTAATAACTAATATATACAATATTGACACCAAAAGTCTTGCAAAAATTTTAAACATAAATGACCACAGATCACTGTATCAAAGTTTTGAAACCTAGTATAATTATAATTTATATCACTAACATTCAAATATTTCACCAATTCATTGGGTGGTCTTAAATTTCCAAAACTATCGAAATATTCACAATAATTATTAATTTTTGCAAAAGCTACCCAGTGTGTTCCATTATTATTGTGACTGTCTAAGTTTAATATTCCACACTCTATCTGTTTTGGTTTACGTGGCAATCTATCTCTCATATACACACCACGAAAGTAGGGAATATTTTTAGCGTATTTAATAATATCGATATTCGTAAGAGCACGTTTGGGTAGCCTGCTTATTAGTTTTTTTTAGATTTCAAAAATAGTCCACTTCCTTTTTTATATGGCTTAAGATAAAATCCTTTTCCAAGCGCAATAGCCTCCATAGTTTTGTTATGACGTTCAGATTCTTTAAAATTTTGTTGAGCTATTTTACAATCATTTACAGTTTTAGCTATACCAGCCGCACCTCCTGCCAAAGCGCCTAGTGCTGATAAACCCGCAAAAATTGGTATCAAAGGTAAAATCCCGCCTGTTTTAGGGATTGGTATTATTCTTGGTAAACGAACGTGACATGTTTTAGGAAACATTTTTTTTGCCGCTTCATAAGCATACTTAATAACAGTTTTGTTATCCTTTGATTTCAGTTTCTTTATTTGTGAACGTATTTTTGACACAATGGTTTTAAATTTTTTTATTCCGGCACCTGTTTTTAATTTTGCTTTCATAACTTTGTTTACTACCCACGATGCTAACTTTTCTCCTTTGCCAGCGTCTTTAGAATGTAATCGCTTCTTAGCCATTTTCATAAGCTGTAAATCAGCTTTATGACGAACGGAGAGGTCTGGATTGTTATATGCAATATCGTGGTATTTACAAGCTTCGTCTAATTTGTTAACACCTTTATCACCTCTCAATAATCTTTCTTGTAGCCTAGTGCCTGGTCCACAATAGTTGTAACCTGGTAAGTGAAGCTCAAACGGGATATTGTTTATCAAGTTATTGATCAGTCCACCTCCTCTCATAATTTTTTACCTAATGAGCAAAATACTAGATGCTAACACTTATATGTATTATGATACAATTGAATTTCTATCTACCCAACTGTTTTCTGAGTCAGAGAGCCCTAACCATTTGACAAACAATTTATTGCCTTTTTTCCTAATAATTTTTTCGATTAAGTATATATTCGGGTATTTCGTTTTTTGTAACTCTTCTTGATAGAATGAACCCAATATATTTTGTTTTCGTTGATCTTGTATTAAATATGTAACTGGTTTAGTATTATTTACCGTTTTAATTATAAAAATTTCTGTAGACCAATTAGGCGTAAAACCTTTTGCAAAACTACTCTTGAACTTACTTATTCTAACGTGATCACCTATTTTAAATTTATTTTTGGTTAATTTACAACGTTTCTCTTGGAATTTTTTAATGTTATTTTTCACTAGGTTTTCATTTTTTGTATTTACATCTACTGGTTTAAACTTAGTAACGCTATGTGTTTCATTGTTATACGAAAACAAAACGCCGTTTATAGTTTTTCCTATCCATTTATAGTTACCATTATAACTAAAACATTTATACAATTTAGTCTTCAATGTTCTGATTAGCCTTTCCACAATTGAAGCTTTTTTTGTTGAATACGATGAATAATGGTTAATTTTCATTAACTGCATTTGTGTTTGAAAAACATCGTTATAAAACTCTGTGCCTCTGTCAGTTTGTAGGTTTTTAGGGATACGACCACTTTCCCTTATAATTTGAGTAAATGCTAAAATAACCTCTTTCTTTGATTTTGTTTTCAAAGGAATCATCCAAGCATATTTTGAGAAACCATCAATGACAGTTAAAATGTACGCGTATCCATTATTATACTTTTTAAATGATTGAAAGTCGGCAAGGTCCGCTTGCCATAAGTCGTCCATTCCTTTCAAGATCACATTACGACGATCAAAATTTTTGCGTGCTGATCTATGAATTTCATCTACCACTTGCAGTTTCGCCATTTTGTAGTTTAATAATTTTATCGATGTAGTCTTTAGTATAAAACTTTTTTTCAAACTGATTGAGATTATTTATCACATCCTCTTTTATTGCCTTTATATGAGCTGTTATTTCATCAGCAATCTTTTTATCCACATATTTTTTATTCACCACATCATCATGTGCCACAGGTTCTGGAACTCCTCTCAATCGAGATGATTTTAAATCAAAATCTCCGTTTTCCGATCTAAGTAGGTGATTTGTCGAACAATCTAGTATTTCTGACAAACGCAGTCTTTTATGAACATGGTGACCAAATTTATCAACATTCATTTTGAACTGAATTCGGTCGCAGTGAAATAATAAATGATCTAAGTATGATATGCGGTTATGAATTTATACTACCATTTTCACGTAGTTCTTCTATGATTGAAATTATTTCGTTATCCAGACCAGTGTTTCCGGCATCTTTAGAAGCTATTAATAATTTTAGCCTATCCACTAATTCGTTAGGGTCATCCCAGTAAACGTAGTCAGTATTTTTTTTATATTTCTTTTTAAGTATTAAACCTTCTCCAGCGCTGATATCATCAACATTACTGGTAGAAGATGTCGAAGGCTTTCGCAGTCTAAAAAGCGGTTTAATGATACGCAAGTACTTCCGTCCTTTATTAGATTTAATTGGTTTACTGGGATCAAAGTCTCGTCGATGAGCATTTGTGTCTAATAACATGGTTTTATATTCTTGACAGTCATTTTCAGTCACCACATCCAAATTAGGTATTTTTTTTAACAATAGCTCCTGCAACCCTGGTGTAATTTGATAATCACGTCCTGCTACAGATATAATATTTTGATCGTTTATATGCACACGTGCTGAACCCATCATTAATTTACCTCGTTCTCGTCTAACACCAAAAGGTACATCATTAAATATTTCGGAGGAAAGTGACCAGGACGAAGTATTTTGACTAGGACTAGGTATTGACTCAACAGTTCTAAACGATGTATTACTGGTATTGGTAGAGTCTCTAGATTTTTCTAAACTAATATCTTCATCAGAATCATCTTCACCACATTCATCTTCAGAATTTTGTTGAAAAATATTATTCTTAAGAGTTTTGTTAAAATGCGATTGAGGCGATTGAATATGATGATCCTTTGCTTCTTTTGATTTAATTTTATGGTCCCCATCCTTAATCAACTGATGCATTGGGTCAGTAACAGGTCTAAAAACTGTATTCAAAACATTTTCATTATAGGATTCCATACTTTTCATATCTTTGATTTTCTTTTTAACAGCTTCTGCTATTTTAACTATCTGAGTCTTCAACTCTTTTTCCATTTTGAACTTGATGAATATACGTTATTTTCTTAGTATGGTAATAGTTCAACTGAAGATGATTATCGAATAAATCTTCTTATATGCTCGTATTTTTATCCTCATCAAACAAGATAAAAGTATCAAAATTCTTCCTGTAACAGCCTTTATTCTTTATACAATCTTTATTGATTACCAAATAGGTATAGGGTTCGCTCCATACTTTTGAACACATTTCTCGAAATTTGGACCACGACATGTCAGAATTAACGTGTTCATCATATACATGATGGAGGTTCACATCATCCTGTTTGAATAGTATTAAAAGGTTTGCGTTGTCTCTTACTAGCTGTTTAGGTATCTTACTGTACGTTTGATTCAAGTAAAAACAGTCAATAAATTTATGTCTACCCATTGCGAAATAATCCCTCATATTGGACTGATTCTCACATGCGACATCATCAAATATTATTACTGAGTGTGATTTTGCATCGTGAGGACTTAAAACAAGTTCATTATCTTTATATTTTACAAATGATACATCTGGCACTAAATTAAGAACATTTTCTAAAAACACATATTTCGGTTGATACAATGTTTTTGCATAAAGATAAACATTTTTAAAACGTAAACCATTTTCATGTAATAGAAGACCTATGATTAAATTAGTTTTACCACAATTCGAGGGACCGCAAATAATACATCGAATAGTATTAGGTAGAAGGTCACCATGTCGAGAAACATCTGCTTTTTCCTCTGGACATATTCTACTCAATTGTAAAGTTTGAGATTGTTTAACGAATTTCATCCTTTTAACCACTAAGACAGTTTTTGATTGAATGTTTTTTTATATGTTAAGCAACGATTTATATATATATCGAAACAAACTGACTCTGTGATATGATATAAGTATGTGATTCAGTTATAATTTTGATCAGTTATTGTAAAGTAGTTCGGAAAACAGAGTATCAGCTATTTCAAAATATCTACCTGTTCATCGAATCAGTTGACATGTCATTGAATATTGGGGATCACGTGGATATTGTAATCATGTATAAGAGAAAAATATGTGGCATTCGCACAGTGAAAATGACTATCACCGGATCAGTTGACACATCTTTGAATATTGGAGATTACGTGGATATAATAATTACTTCTGAGAAAGTACTTGGTCTTCACATAGTTAAAATTATAAATTATGAGCAATATGATGCTATTCTAATACCTTCGCAAAAATACACTACATTATGGTCTAAAATTCGATTGGAAGTCACCAGAATAGATGGAAAAGAAGTAGACCTGACTGAAGTGGAAGATACGTTTCCAAAAATGCTCATCGACATAAAATGCGACTGGAAGCCCAAATGGATATAAATATAGTATTTCTGACTGAAAGTGTAACGAACTGACCCAAAAGGGGCGGAGGGCCTTTGTTAAAGTGAATTAGAAAGCCCAATTAAGTATTTAAATTTCAACGTATTTATTGGGCTTTTCAGAACACATAAAGGATGTGTGTTCTGAAAAGCCCAATAAATACCTACTGAGACAATCTCGATCAAGACAATCTCGACCAAGACAATCTCGACCAAGACAATCTCGATCAAGACAATCTCGACCAAGACAATCTCGATCGAGACAATCTCGACCAAGACAATCTCGATCGAGACAATCTCGACCAAAACAATCTCGACCAAGACAATCTCGATCGAGACAATCTCGACCAAGACAATCTCGATCGAGACAATCTCGACCAAGACAATCTCGATCGAGACAATCTCGACCAAGACAATTTTGATCAAGACAATCTCGACCAAGACAATCTCGATCAAGACAATCTCGACCAAGACAATCTCGATCAAGACAATCTCGACCAAGACAATCTCGATCGAGACAATCTCGACCAAGACAATCTCGACCAAGACAATCTCGATCGAGACAATCTCGACCAAGACAATCTCGATCGAGACAATCTCGACCAAGACAATCTCGATCGAGACAATCTCGACCAAGACAATTTTGATCAAGACAATCTCGACCAAGACAATCTCGATCAAGACAATCTCGACCAAGACAATCTCGATCGAGACAAACTCGATCGAGACAATCTCGACCAAGACAATCTCAACCAAGACAATCTCGACCAAGACAATCTCGATCGAGACAATCTCGACCAAGACAATCTCGACCAAGACAATCTCGACCAAGACAATCTCGATCGAGACAATCTCGATCGAGACGATCTCGATCGAGACAAACTCGATCGAGACAATCTCGACCAAGACAATCTCAACCAAGACAATCTCGACCAAGACAATCTCGATCGAGACAATCTCGACCAAGACAATCTCGATCGAGACAATCTCGATCAAGACAATCTCAACCAAGACAATCTCGACCAAGACAATCTCGATCGAGACAATCTCGACCAAGACAATCTCGACCAAGACAATCTCGACCAAGACAATCTCGATCGAGACAATCTCGATCGAGACGATCTCGATCGAAAAAAACTCGATCGAGACAATCTCGACCAAGACAATCTCAACCAAGACAATCTCGACCAAGACAATCTCGATCGAGACAATCTCGACCAAGACAATCTCGATCGAGACAATCTCGATCGAGACAATCTCGACCAAGGCAATCTCGATCAAGACAATCTCGATCGAGACAATCTCGATCCAGACAATCTCGATTAAGACAATTTCGACCAAGACAATCTCGATCCAGACAATCTCGATCAAGACAATCTCGACCAAGACAATCTCGACCAAGACAATCTCGACCAAGACAATCTCGATCAAGACAATCTCGACCAAGACAATCTCAACCAAGACAATCTCGACCAAGACAATCTCGATCGAGACAATCTCGACCAAGACAATCTCGATCGAGACAATCTCGATCGAGACAATCTCGACCAAGACAATCTCGACCAAGACAATCTCGATCGAGACAATCTCGATCCAGACAATCTCGATTAAGACAATTTCGACCAAGACAATCTCGATCCAGACAATCTCGATCAAGACAATCTCGACCAAGACAATCTCGATCGAGACAATCTCGATCCAGACAATCTCGATTAAGACAATTTCGACCAAGACAATCTCGATCCAGACAATCTCGATCAAGACAATCTCGATCGAGACAATCTCGATCGAGACGATCTCGATCGAGACAAACTCGATCGAGACAATCTCGACCAAGACAATCTCAACCAAGACAATCTCGACCAAGACAATCTCGATCGAGACAATCTCGACCAAGACAATCTCGATCGAGACAATCTCGATCAAGACAATCTCGACCAAGACAATCTCGATCAAGACAATCTCGACCAAGACAATCTCGACCAAGACAATCTCGATCGAGACAATCTCGACCAAGACAATCTCGATCAAGACAATCTCGACCAAGACAATCTCGATCCAGACAATCTCGATCAAGACAATCTCGACCAAGACAATCTCGATCAAGACAATCTCGACCAAGACAATCTCGACCAAGACAATCTCGATCAAGACAATCTCGACCAAGACAATCTCGATCGAGACAATCTCGACCAAGACAATCTCGACCAAGACAATCTCGATCCAGACAATCTCGATCAAGACAATCTCGACCAAGACAATCTCGATCAAGACAATCTCGACCAAGACAATCTCGACCAAGACAATCTCGATCAAGACAATCTCGACCAAGACAATCTCGATCGAGACAATCTCGATCGAGACAATCTGGACCAAGACAATCTCGATCCAGACAATCTCGACCAAGACAATCTCGATCAAGACAATCTCGACCAAGACAATCTCGATCAAGACAATCTCGACCAAGAAAATCTCGACCAAGACAATCTCGATCAAAACAATCTCGACCAAGACAATCTCGATCAAGACAATCTCGACCAAGACAATCTCGATCGAGACAATCTCGATCGAGACAATCTGGACCAAGACAATCTCGATCCAGACAATCTCGACCAAGACAATCTCGATCAAGACAATCTCGACCAAGACAATCTCGATCAAGACAATCTCGACCAAGAAAATCTCGACCAAGACAATCTCGATCAAAACAATCTCGACCAAGACAATCTCGATCGAGACAATCTCGACCAAGACAATCTCGATCGAGACAATCTCGATCGAGACAATCTCGACCAAGACAATCTCGATCGAGACAATCTCGACCAAGACAATCTCGATCGAGACAATCTCGACCAAGGCAATCTCGATCAAGGCAATCTCGACCAAGACAATCTCGACCAAGACAATCTCGATCAAGACAATCTCGACCAAGACAATCTCGATCGAGACAATCTCGACCAAGACAATCTCGATCGAGACAATCTCGACCAAGACAATCTCGACCAAGACAATCTCGATCGAGACAATCTCGACCAAGACAATCTCGACCAAGACAATTTTGATCAAGACATTCTCGACCAAGACAATCTCGATCAAGACAATCTCGACCAAGACAATCTCGATCAAGACAATCTCGATCAAGACAATCTCGACCAAGACAATCTCGACCAAGACAATCTTGATCAAGACAATCTCGATCAAGACAATCTCGACCAAGACAATCTCGACCAAGACAATCTCGATCAAGACAATCTCGACCAAGACAATCTCGATCGAGACAATCTCGACCAAGAAAATCTCGATCGAGACAATCTCGACCAAGACAATCTCGATCGAGACAATCTCGACCAAGACAATCTCGATCAAGACAATCTCGATCGAGACAATCTCGATTAAGACAATCTCGATCGAGACAATCTCGACCAAGACAATCTCGATCGAGACAATCTCGACCAAGAAAATCTCGACCAAGACAATCTCGATCAAAACAATCTCGACCAAGACAATCTCGATCGAGACAATCTCGATCGAGACAATCTCGATCGAGACAATTTCGACCAAGACAATCTCGATCGAGACAATCTCGATCGAGACAATCTCGACCAAGACAATCTCGTTCAAGACAATCTCGACCAAGACAATCTCGATCAAGACAATCTCGACCAAGAAAATCTCGACCAAGACAATCTCGATCAAAACAATCTCGACCAAGACAATCTCGATCGAGACAATCTCGATCGAGACAATCTCGATCGAGACAATCTTGACCAAGACAATCTCGATCGAGACAATCTCGACCAAGACAATCTCGATCGAGACAATCTCGACCAAGGCAATCTCGATCAAGACAATCTCGACCAAGACAATCTCGACCAAGACAATCTCGACCAAGACAATCTAGATCGAGACAATCTCGACCAAGACAATCTCGACCAAGACAATCTCGATCAAGACAATCTCGATCAAAACAATCTCGACCAAGACAATCTCGATCAAGACAATCTCGACCAAGACAATCTCGACCAAGACAATCTCGATCAAGACAATCTCGACCAAGACAATCTCGACCAAGACAATCTCGATCCAGACAATCTCGATCAAGACAATCTCGACTAAGAAAATCTCGATCGAGACAATCTCGACCAAGACAATCTCGATCGAGACAATCTCGACCAAGACAATCTCGACCAAGACAATCTCGATCAAGACAATCTCGACCAAGACAATCTCGATCGAGACAATCTCGACCAAGACAATCTCGATCGAGACAATCTCGACCAAGACAATCTCGATCAAGACAATCTCGACCAAGACAATCTCGACCAAGACAATCTCGATAGAGACAATCTCGACCAAGACAATCTCGACCAAGACAATCTCGACCAAGACAATCTCGATCCAGACAATCTCGACCAAGACAATCTCGATCCAGACAATCTCGATCAAGACAATCTCGACCAAGACAATCTCGATCAAGACAATCTCGACCAAGACAATCTCGACCAAGACAATCTCGATCAAGACAATCTCGACCGAGACAATCTCGATCGAGACAATCTCGATCGAGATAATCTCGACCAAGACAATCTCGACCAAGACAATCTCGATCCAGACAATCTCGATCAAGACAATCTCGACCAAGACAATCTCGATCAAGACAATCTCGACCAAGACAATCTCGATCGAGACAATCTCGATCAAGACAATCTCGACCAAGACAATCTCGATCGAGACAATCTCGACCAAGACAATCTCGATCCAGATAATCTCGACCAAGACAATCTCGACCAAGACAATCTCGACCAAGACAATCTCGATCAAGACAATCTCGACCAAAACAATCTCGACCAAGACAATCTCGATCAAGACAATCTCGACCAAGACAATCTCGATCGAGACAATCTCGACCAAGACAATCTCGATCCAGATAATCTCGACCAAGACAATCTCGATCAAGACAATCTCGACCAAGACAATCTCGATCGAGACAATCTCGACCAAGACAATCTCGATCGAGACAATCTCGACCAAGACAATCTCGACCAAGACAATCTCGATCAAGACAATCTCAACCAAGACAATCTCGATCGAGACAATCTCGACCAAGACAATCTCGATCAAGACAATCTCGACCAAGACAATCTCGACCAAGACAATCTCGATCAAGACAATCTCGACCAAGACAATCTCGATCGAGACAATCTCGACCAAGACAATCTCGACCAAGACAATCTCGATCAAGACAATCTCAACCAAGACAATCTCGATCAAGACAATCTCAACCAAGACAATCTCGATCAAGACAATCTCGACCAAGACAATCTCGATCGAGACAATCTCGACCAAGACAATCTCGATCAAGACAATCTCGACCAAGACAATCTCGATCAAGACAATCTCGATCGAGACAATCTCGACCAAGACAATCTCGACCAAGACAATCTCGACCAAGACAATCTCGACCAAGACAATCTCGATCAAGACAATCTCGATCAAGACAATCTCGACCAAGACAATCTCGATCAAGACAATCTCGACCAAGACAATCTCGACCAAGACAATCTCGATCAAGACAATCTCGACCAAGACAATCTCGACCAAGACAATCTCGATCCAGACAATCTCGATCAAGACAATCTCGACCAAGACAATCTCGATCCAGACAATCTCGATCAAGACAATCTCGACCAAGACAATCTCGATCAAGACAATCTCGACCAAGACAATCTCGATCCAGACAATCTCGATCGAGACAATCTCGATCGAGACAATCTCGATCAAAACAATCTCGACCAAGACAATCTCGATCAAGACAATCTCGACCAAAACAATCTCGATCAAGACAATCTCGACCAAGACAATCTCGATCGAGACAATCTCGATCGAGACAATCTCGACCAAGGCAATCTCGATCAAGACAATCTCGATCGAGACAATCTCGACCAAGACAATCTCGATCGAGACAATCTCGATCGAGACAATCTCGACCAAGACAATCTCGATCGAGACAATCTCGATCAAGACAATCTCGATCGAGACAATCTCGACCAAGACAATCTCGATGGAGACAATCTCGATCGAGACAATCTCGACCAAGACAATCTCGAACAAGACAATCTCGATCGAGACAATCTCGATCGAGACAATCTCGACCAAGACAATCTCGATCAAGACAATCTCGACCAAGACAATCTCGATCAAGACAATCTCGACCAAGACAATCTCGATCAAGACAATCTCGATCGAGACAATCTCGACCAAGACAATCTCGACCAAGACAATCTCGACCAAGACAATCTCGACCAAGACAATCTCGATCAAGACAATCTCGATCACGACAATCTCGACCAAGACAATCTCGATCAAGACAATCTCGACCAAGACAATCTCGATCGAGAAAATCTCGATCGAGACAATCTCGACCAAGACAATCTCGATCAAGACAATCTCGACCAAGACAATCTCGACCAAGACAATCTCGATCGAGACAATCTCGACCAAGACAATCTCGACCAAGACAATCTCGACCAAGACAATCTCGATCAAGACAATCTCAACCAAGACAATCTCGACCAAGACAATCTCGATCGAGACAATCTCGACCAAGACAATTTCGACCAAGACAATCTCGATCGAGACAATCTCGACCAAGAAAATCTCGATCGAGACAATCTCGACCAAGACAATCTCGATCGAGACAATCTCGACCTAGGCAATCTCGATCGAGACAATCTCGACCAAGACAATCTCGACCAAGACAATCTCGATCGAGACAATCTCGACCAAGACAATCTCGATCGAGACAAACTCGATCGAGACAATCTCGACCAAGACAATCTCGATCCAGACAATCTCGATCAAGACAATCTCGATCGAGACAATCTCGATCGAGACGATCTCGATCGAGACAAACTCGATCGAGACAATCTCGACCAAGACAATCTCAACCAAGACAATCTCGACCAAGACAATCTCGATCGAGACAATCTCGACCAAGACAATCTCGATCGAGACAATCTCGATCAAGACAATCTCGACCAAGACAATCTCGATCAAGACAATCTCGACCAAGACAATCTCGACCAAGACAATCTCGATCGAGACAATCTCGACCAAGACAATCTCGATCAAGACAATCTCGACCAAGACAATCTCGATCCAGACAATCTCGATCAAGACAATCTCGACCAAGACAATCTCGATCAAGACAATCTCGACCAAGACAATCTCGACCAAGACAATCTCGATCAAGACAATCTCGACCAAGACAATCTCGATCGAGACAATCTCGACTAAGACAATCTCGACCAAGACAATCTCGATCCAGACAATCTCGATCAAGACAATCTCGACCAAGACAATCTCGATCAAGACAATCTCGACCAAGACAATCTCGACCAAGACAATCTCGATCAAGACAATCTCGACCAAGACAATCTCGATCGAGACAATCTCGATCGAGACAATCTGGACCAAGACAATCTCGATCCAGACAATCTCGACCAAGACAATCTCGATCAAGACAATCTCGACCAAGACAATCTCGATCAAGACAATCTCGACCAAGAAAATCTCGACCAAGACAATCTCGATCAAAACAATCTCGACCAAGACAATCTCGATCGAGACAATCTCGATCGAGACAATCTCGACCAAGACAATCTCGATCGAGACAATCTCGACCAAGACAATCTCGATCGAGACAATCTCGACCAAGGCAATCTCGATCAAGACAATCTCGACCAAGACAATCTCGACCAAGACAATCTCGATCAAGACAATCTCGACCAAGACAATCTCGATCGAGACAATCTCGACCAAGACAATCTCGATCGAGACAATCTCGACCAAGACAATCTCGACCAAGACAATCTCGATCGAGACAATCTCGACCAAGACAATCTCGACCAAGACAATCTCGACCAAGACAATTTTGATCAAGACAATCTCGACCAAGACAATCTCAACCAAGACAATCTCGATCGAGACAATCTCGATCGAGACAATCTCGATCGAGACAATCTCGATCGAGACAATCTCGATCGAGACAATCTCGATCGAGACAATCTCGATCGAGACAATCTCGATCGAGACAATCTCGACCAAGGCAATCTCGATCAAGACAATCTCGATCAAGACAATCTCGACCAAGGCAATCTCGATCGAGACAATCTCGATCCAGACAATCTCGATTAAGACAATTTCGACCAAGACAATCTCGATCCAGACAATCTCGATCAAGACAATCTCGACCAAGACAATCTCGATCGAGACAATCTCGATCCAGACAATCTCGATTAAGACAATTTCGACCAAGACAATCTCGATCCAGACAATCTCGATCAAGACAATCTCGATCGAGACAATCTCGATCGAGACGATCTCGATCGAGACAAACTCGATCGAGACAATCTCGACCAAGACAATCTCAACCAAGACAATCTCGACCAAGACAATCTCGATCGAGACAATCTCGACCAAGACAATCTCGATCGAGACAATCTCGATCAAGACAATCTCGACCAAGACAATCTCGATCAAGACAATCTCGACCAAGACAATCTCGACCAAGACAATCTCGATCGAGACAATCTCGACCAAGACAATCTCGATCAAGACAATCTCGACCAAGACAATCTCGATCCAGACAATCTCGATCAAGACAATCTCGACCAAGACAATCTCGATCAAGACAATCTCGACCAAGACAATCTCGACCAAGACAATCTCGATCAAGACAATCTCGACCAAGACAATCTCGATCGAGACAATCTCGACCAAGACAATCTCGACCAAGACAATCTCGATCCAGACAATCTCGATCAAGACAATCTCGACCAAGACAATCTCGATCAAGACAATCTCGACCAAGACAATCTCGACCAAGACAATCTCGATCAAGACAATCTCGACCAAGACAATCTCGATCGAGACAATCTCGATCGAGACAATCTGGACCAAGACAATCTCGATCCAGACAATCTCGACCAAGACAATCTCGATCAAGACAATCTCGACCAAGACAATCTCGATCAAGACAATCTCGACCAAGAAAATCTCGACCAAGACAATCTCGATCAAAACAATCTCGACCAAGACAATCTCGATCGAGACAATCTCGACCAAGACAATCTCGATCGAGACAATCTCGATCGAGACAATCTCGACCAAGACAATCTCGATCGAGACAATCTCGACCAAGACAATCTCGATCGAGACAATCTCGACCAAGGCAATCTCGATCAAGGCAATCTCGACCAAGACAATCTCGACCAAGACAATCTCGATCAAGACAATCTCGACCAAGACAATCTCGATCGAGACAATCTCGACCAAGACAATCTCGATCGAGACAATCTCGACCAAGACAATCTCGACCAAGACAATCTCGATCGAGACAATCTCGACCAAGACAATCTCGACCAAGACAATTTTGATCAAGACAATCTCGACCAAGACAATCTCGATCAAGACAATCTCGACCAAGACAATCTCGATCAAGACAATCTCGATCAAGACAATCTCGACCAAGACAATCTCGACCAAGACAATCTTGATCAAGACAATCTCGATCAAGACAATCTCGACCAAGACAATCTCGACCAAGACAATCTCGATCAAGAGAATCTCGACCAAGACAATCTCGATCGAGACAATCTCGACCAAGAAAATCTCGATCGAGACAATCTCGACCAAGACAATCTCGATCGAGACAATCTCGACCAAGACAATCTCGATCAAGACAATCTCGATCAAGACAATCTCGACCAAGACAATCTCGATCGAGACAATCTCGACCAAGACAATCTCGACCAAGACAATCTCGATCGAGACAATCTCGACCAAGACAATCTCGATCGAGACAATCTCGACCAAGACAATCTCGATCGAGACAATCTCGACCAAGACAATTTTGATCAAGACAATCTCGACCAAGACAATCTCGATCAAGACAATCTCGACCAAGACAATCTCGATCGAGACAAACTCGATCGAGACAATCTCGACCAAGACAATCTCAACCAAGACAATCTCGACCAAGACAATCTCGATCGAGACAATCTCGACCTAGACAATCTCGACCAAGACAATCTCGATCAAGACAATCTCGACCAAGACAATCTCGATCGAGACAATCTCGACCAAGACAATCTCGATCCAGATAATCTCGACCAAGACAATCTCGATCAAGACAATCTCGACCAAGACAATCTCGATCAAGACAATCTCGACCAAGAAAATCTTGATCAAAACAATCTCGACCAAGACAATCTCGATCGAGACAATCTCGACCAAGACAATCTCGATCGAGACAATCTCGACCAAGACAATCTCGACCAAGACAATCTCGATCAAGACAATCTCAACCAAGACAATCTCGATCGAGACAATCTCGACCAAGACAATCTCGACCAAGACAATCTCGATCAAGACAATCTCGACCAAGACAATCTCGATCGAGACAATCTCGACCAAGACAATCTCGATCGAGACAATCTCGATCGAGACAATCTCGACCAAGACAATCTCGATCGAGACAATCTCGACCAAGACAATCTCGATCGAGACAATCTCGACCAAGACAATCTCGACCAAGACAATCTCGATCGAGACAATCTCGACCAAGACAATCTCGACCAAGACAATCTCGACCAAGACAATCTCGATCGAGACAATCTCGACCAAGACAATCTCGATCGAGACAATCTCGACCAAGACAATTTTGATCAAGACAATCTCGACCAAGACAATCTCGATCAAGACAATCTCGACCAAGACAATCTCGATCGAGACAATCTCGATCGAGACAATCTCGACCAAGACAATCTCGATCGAGACAATCTCGATCGAGACAATCTCAACCAAGACAATCTCGACCAAGACAATCTCGATCGAGACAATCTCGATCGAGACAATCTCGACCAAGACAATCTCGATCGAGACAATCTCGATCGAGACAATCTCGATCGAGACAATCTCGACCAAGACAATCTCGATCAAGACAATCTCGACCAAGACAATCTCGATCGAGACAATCTCGATCGAGACAATCTTGACCAAGACAATCTCGATCAAGACAATCTTGACCAAGACAATCTCGACCAAGACAATCTTGACCAAGACAATCTCGACCAAGACAATCTCGACCAAGACAATCTCGATCGAGACAATCTCGACCAAGACAATCTCGATCGAGACAATCTCGATCAAGACAATCTCGACCAAGACAATCTCGACCAAGACAATCTCGATCAAGACAATCTCGACCAAGACAATCTCGATCGAGACAATCTCGACCAAGACAATCTCGATCGAGACAATCTCGACCAAAACAATCTCGACCAAGACAATCTCGATCGAGACAATCTCGACCAAGACAATCTCGATCGAGACAATCTCGACCAAGACAATCTCGATCGAGACAATCTCGACCAAGACAATTTTGATCAAGACAATCTCGACCAAGACAATCTCGATCAAGACAATCTCGACCAAGACAATCTCGATCAAGACAATCTCGACCAAGACAATCTCGATCGAGACAATCTCGACCAAGACAATCTCGACCAAGACAATCTCGATCGAGACAATCTCGACCAAGACAATCTCGATCGAGACAATCTCGACCAAGACAATCTCGATCGAGACAATCTCGACCAAGACAATTTTGATCAAGACAATCTCGACCAAGACAATCTCGATCAAGACAATCTCGACCAAGACAATCTCGATCGAGACAAACTCGATCGAGACAATCTCGACCAAGACAATCTCAACCAAGACAATCTCGACCAAGACAATCTCGATCGAGACAATCTCGACCAAGACAATCTCGACCAAGACAATCTCGACCAAGACAATCTCGATCGAGACAATCTCGATCAATACGATCTCGATCGAGACAAACTCGATCGAGACAATCTCGACCAAGACAATCTCAACCAAGACAATCTCGACCAAGACAATCTCGATCGAGACAATCTCGACCAAGACAATCTCGATCGAGACAATCTCGATCAAGACAATCTCAACCAAGACAATCTCGACCAAGACAATCTCGATCGAGACAATCTCGACCAAGACAATCTCGACCAAGACAATCTCGACCAAGACAATCTCGATCGAGACAATCTCGATCGAGACGATCTCGATCGAGACAAACTCGATCGAGACAATCTCGACCAAGACAATCTCAACCAAGACAATCTCGACCAAGACAATCTCGATCGAGACAATCTCGACCAAGACAATCTCGATCGAGACAATCTCGATCGAGACAATCTCGACCAAGGCAATCTCGATCAAGACAATCTCGATCAAGACAATCTCGACCAAGACAATCTCGATCGAGACAATCTCGATCCAGACAATCTCGATTAAGACAATTTCGACCAAGACAATCTCGATCCAGACAATCTCGATCAAGACAATCTCGACCAAGACAATCTCGATCGAGACAATCTCGATCCAGACAATCTCGATTAAGACAATTTCGACCAAGACAATCTCGATCCAGACAATCTCGATCAAGACAATCTCGATCGAGACAATCTCGATCGAGACGATCTCGATCGAGACAAACTCGATCGAGACAATCTCGACCAAGACAATCTCAACCAAGACAATCTCGACCAAGACAATCTCGATCGAGACAATCTCGACCAAGACAATCTCGATCGAGACAATCTCGATCAAGACAATCTCGACCAAGACAATCTCGATCAAGACAATCTCGACCAAGACAATCTCGACCAAGACAATCTCGATCGAGACAATCTCGACCAAGACAATCTCGATCAAGACAATCTCGACCAAGACAATCTCGATCCAGACAATCTCGATCAAGACAATCTCGACCAAGACAATCTCGATCAAGACAATCTCGACCAAGACAATCTCGACCAAGACAATCTCGATCAAGACAATCTCGACCAAGACAATCTCGATCGAGACAATCTCGACCAAGACAATCTCGACCAAGACAATCTCGATCCAGACAATCTCGATCGAGACAATCTCGACCAAGACAATCTCGATCGAGACAATCTCGACCAAGACAATCTCGACCAAGACAATCTCGATCAAGACAATCTCGACCAAGACAATCTCGATCGAGACAATCTCGATCGAGACAATCTGGACCAAGACAATCTCGATCCAGACAATCTCGACCAAGACAATCTCGATCAAGACAATCTCGACCAAGACAATCTCGATCAAGACAATCTCGACCAAGAAAATCTCGACCAAGACAATCTCGATCAAAACAATCTCGACCAAGACAATCTCGATCGAGACAATCTCGATCGAGACAATCTCGACCAAGACAATCTCGATCGAGACAATCTCGACCAAGACAATCTCGATCGAGACAATCTCGACCAAGGCAATCTCGATCAAGACAATCTCGACCAAGACAATCTCGACCAAGACAATCTCGATCAAGACAATCTCGACCAAGACAATCTCGATCGAGACAATCTCGACCAAGACAATCTCGATCGAGACAATCTCGACCAAGACAATCTCGACCAAGACAATCTCGATCGAGACAATCTCGACCAAGACAATCTCGACCAAGACAATCTCGACCAAGACAATTTTGATCAAGACAATCTCGACCAAGACAATCTCAACCAAGACAATCTCGATCGAGACAATCTCGATCGAGACAATCTCGATCGAGACAATCTCGATCGAGACAATCTCGATCGAGACAATCTCGATCGAGACAATCTCGATCGAGACAATCTCGATCGAGACAATCTCGATCGAGACAATCTCGACCAAGGCAATCTCGATCAAGACAATCTCGATCAAGACAATCTCGACCAAGGCAATCTCGATCGAGACAATCTCGATCCAGACAATCTCGATTAAGACAATTTCGACCAAGACAATCTCGATCCAGACAATCTCGATCAAGACAATCTCGACCAAGACAATCTCGATCGAGACAATCTCGATCCAGACAATCTCGATTAAGACAATTTCGACCAAGACAATCTCGATCCAGACAATCTCGATCAAGACAATCTCGATCGAGACAATCTCGATCGAGACGATCTCGATCGAGACAAACTCGATCGAGACAATCTCGACCAAGACAATCTCAACCAAGACAATCTCGACCAAGACAATCTCGATCGAGACAATCTCGACCAAGACAATCTCGATCGAGACAATCTCGATCAAGACAATCTCGACCAAGACAATCTCGATCAAGACAATCTCGACCAAGACAATCTCGACCAAGACAATCTCGATCGAGACAATCTCGACCAAGACAATCTCGATCAAGACAATCTCGACCAAGACAATCTCGATCCAGACAATCTCGATCAAGACAATCTCGACCAAGACAATCTCGATCAAGACAATCTCGACCAAGACAATCTCGACCAAGACAATCTCGATCAAGACAATCTCGACCAAGACAATCTCGATCGAGACAATCTCGACCAAGACAATCTCGACCAAGACAATCTCGATCCAGACAATCTCGATCAAGACAATCTCGACCAAGACAATCTCGATCAAGACAATCTCGACCAAGACAATCTCGACCAAGACAATCTCGATCAAGACAATCTCGACCAAGACAATCTCGATCGAGACAATCTCGATCGAGACAATCTGGACCAAGACAATCTCGATCCAGACAATCTCGACCAAGACAATCTCGATCGAGACAATCTCGACCAAGACAATCTCGTTCAAGACAATCTCGACCAAGACAATCTCGATCAAGACAATCTCGACCAAGAAAATCTCGACCAAGACAATCTCGATCAAAACAATCTCGACCAAGACAATCTCGATCGAGACAATCTCGATCGAGACAATCTCGATCGAGACAATCTTGACCAAGACAATCTCGATCGAGACAATCTCGACCAAGACAATCTCGATCGAGACAATCTCGACCAAGGCAATCTCGATCAAGACAATCTCGACCAAGACAATCTCGACCAAGACAATCTCGACCAAGACAATCTAGATCGAGACAATCTCGACCAAGACAATCTCGACCAAGACAATCTCGATCAAGACAATCTCGATCAAAACAATCTCGACCAAGACAATCTCGATCAAGACAATCTCGACCAAGACAATCTCGACCAAGACAATCTCGATCAAGACAATCTCGACCAAGACAATCTCGACCAAGACAATCTCGATCCAGACAATCTCGATCAAGACAATCTCGACTAAGAAAATCTCGATCGAGACAATCTCGACCAAGACAATCTCGATCGAGACAATCTCGACCAAGACAATCTCGACCAAGACAATCTCGATCAAGACAATCTCGACCAAGACAATCTCGATCGAGACAATCTCGACCAAGACAATCTCGATCGAGACAATCTCGACCAAGAAAATCTCGATCAAGACAATCTCGACCAAGACAATCTCGACCAAGACAATCTCGATATAGACAATCTCGACCAAGACAATCTCGACCAAGACAATCTCGACCAAGACAATCTCGACCAAGACAATCTCGATCAAGACAATCTCGACCAAGACAATCTCGACCAAGACAATCTCGACCAAGACAATCTCGACCAAGACAATCTCGACCAAGACAATCTCGATCAAGACAATCTCGACCAAGACAATCTCGATCGAGACAATCTCGACCAAGACAATCTCGATCAAGACAATCTCGATCAAGACAATCTCGACCAAGACAATCTCGACCAAGACAATCTCGATCAAGACAATCTCGACCAAGACAATCTCGATCGAGACAATCTCGACCAAGGCAATCTCGATCAAGACAATCTCGATCAAGACAATCTCGACCAAGACAATCTCGATCGAGACAATCTCGATCCAGACAATCTCGATTAAGACAATTTCGACCGAGACAATCTCGATCCAGACAATCTCGATCAAGACAATCTCGACCAAGACAATCTCGATCGAGACAATCTCGATCCAGACAATCTCGATTAAGACAATTTCGACCAAGACAATCTCGATCCAGACAATCTCGATCAAGACAATCTCGATCGAGACAATCTCGATCGAGACGATCTCGATCGAGACAAACTCGATCGAGACAATCTCGACCAAGACAATCTCAACCAAGACAATCTCGACCAAGACAATCTCGATCGAGACAATCTCGACCAAGACAATCTCGATCGAGACAATCTCGATCAAGACAATCTCGACCAAGACAATCTCGATCAAGACAATCTCGACCAAGACAATCTCGACCAAGACAATCTCGATCGAGACAATCTCGACCAAGACAATCTCGATCAAGACAATCTCGACCAAGACAATCTCGATCCAGACAATCTCGATCGAGACAATCTCGACCAAGACAATCTCGACCAAGACGATCTCGATCGAGACAAACTCGATCCAGACAATCTCGATCAAGACAATCTCGACCAAGACAATCTCGATCAAGACAATCTCGACCAAGACAATCTCGACCAAGACAATCTCGATCAAGACAATCTCGATCGAGACGATCTCGATCGAGACAAACTCGATCGAGACAATCTCGACCAAGACAATCTCAACCAAGACAATCTCGACCAAGACAATCTCGATCGAGACAATCTCGACCAAGACAATCTCGATCGAGACAATCTCGATCAAGACAATCTCGACCAAGACAATCTCGACCAAGACAATCTCGATCAAGACAATCTCGACCAAGACAATCTCGATCAAGACAATCTCGACCAAGACAATCTCGATCGAGACAATCTCGACCAAGACAATCTCGATCAAGACAATCTCGACCAAGACAATCTCGATCGAGACAATCTCGATCGAGACAATCTGGACCAAGACAATCTCGATCCAGACAATCTCGACCAAGACAATCTCGATCAAGACAATCTCGACCAAGACAATCTCGATCAAGACAATCTCGACCAAGAAAATCTCGACCAAGACAATCTCGATCAAAACAATCTCGACCAAGACAATCTCGATCGAGACAATCTCGACCAAGACAATCTCGATCGAGACAATCTCGATCGAGACAATCTCGACCAAGACAATCTCGATCGAGACAATCTCGACCAAGACAATCTCGATCGAGACAATCTCGACCAAGGCAATCTCGATCAAGACAATCTCGACCAAGACAATCTCGACCAAGACAATCTCGATCAAGACAATCTCGACCAAGACAATCTCGATCGAGACAATCTCGACCAAGACAATCTCGATCGAGTCAATCTCGACCAAGACAATCTCGACCAAGACGATCTCGATCGAGACAAACTCGATCGAGACAATCTCGACCAAGACAATCTCAACCAAGACAATCTCGACCAAGACAATCTCGATCGAGACAATCTCGACCAAGACAATCTCGATCGAGACAATCTCGATCAAGACAATCTCGACCAAGACAATCTCGGCCAAGACAATCTCGATCAAGACAATCTCGACCAAGACAATCTCGATCGAGACAATCTCGACCAAGACAATCTCGATCAAGACAATCTCGACCAAGACAATCTCGATCGAGACAATCTCGATCGAGACAATCTGGACCAAGACAATCTCGATCCAGACAATCTCGACCAAGACAATCTCGATCAAGACAATCTCGACCAAGACAATCTCGATCAAGACAATCTCGACCAAGAAAATCTCGACCAAGACAATCTCGATCAAAACAATCTCGACCAAGACAATCTCGATCGAGACAATCTCGACCAAGACAATCTCGATCGAGACAATCTCGATCGAGACAATCTCGACCAAGACAATCTCGATCGAGACAATCTCGACCAAGACAATCTCGATCGAGACAATCTCGACCAAGGCAATCTCGATCAAGACAATCTCGACCAAGACAATCTCGACCAAGACAATCTCGATCAAGACAATCTCGACCAAGACAATCTCGATCGAGACAATCTCGACCAAGACAATCTCGATCGAGACAATCTCGACCAAGACAATCTCGACCAAGACAATCTCGATCGAGACAATCTCGACCAAGACAATCTCGACCAAGACAATTTTGATCAAGACAATCTCGACCAAGACAATCTCAACCAAGACAATCTCGATCGAGACAATCTCGATCGAGACAATCTCGATCGAGACAATCTCGATCGAGACAATCTCGATCGAGACAATCTCGACCAAGGCAATCTCGATCAAGACAATCTCGATCAAGACAATCTCGACCAAGGCAATCTCGATTGAGACAATCTCGATCCAGACAATCTCGATTAAGACAATTTCGACCAAGACAATCTCGATCCAGACAATCTCGATCAAGACAATCTCGACCAAGACAATCTCGATCGAGACAATCTCGATCCAGACAATCTCGATTAAGACAATTTCGACCAAGACAATCTCGATCCAGACAATCTCGATCAAGACAATCTCGATCGAGACAATCTCGATCGAGACGATCTCGATCGAGACAAACTCGATCGAGACAATCTCGACCAAGACAATCTCAACCAAGACAATCTCGACCAAGACAATCTCGATCGAGACAATCTCGACCAAGACAATCTCGATCGAGACAATCTCGATCAAGACAATCTCGACCAAGACAATCTCGATCAAGACAATCTCGACCAAGACAATCGCGACCAAGACAATCTCGATCGAGACAATCTCGACCAAGACAATCTCGATCAAGACAATCTCGACCAAGACAATCTCGATCCAGACAATCTCGATCAAGACAATCTCGACCAAGACAATCTCGATCAAGACAATCTCGACCAAGACAATCTCGACCAAGACAATCTCGATCAAGACAATCTCGACCAAGACAATCTCGATCGAGACAATCTCGACCAAGACAATCTCGACCAAGACAATCTCGATCCAGACAATCTCGATCAAGACAATCTCGACCAAGACAATCTCGATCAAGACAATCTCGACCAAGACAATCTCGACCAAGACAATCTCGATCAAGACAATCTCGACCAAGACAATCTCGATCGAGACAATCTCGATCGAGACAATCTGGACCAAGACAATCTCGATCCAGACAATCTCGACCAAGACAAACTCGATCAAGACAATCTCGACCAAGACAATCTCGATCAAGACAATCTCGACCAAGAAAATCTCGACCAAGACAATCTCGATCAAAACAATCTCGACCAAGACAATCTCGATCGAGACAATCTCGACCAAGACAATCTCGATCGAGACAATCTCGATCGAGACAATCTCGACCAAGACAATCTCGATCGAGACAATCTCGACCAAGACAATCTCGATCGAGACAATCTCGACCAAGGCAATCTCGATCAAGGCAATCTCGACCAAGACAATCTCGACCAAGACAATCTCGATCAAGACAATCTCGACAAAGACAATCTCGATCGAGACAATCTCGACCAAGACAATCTCGATCGAGACAATCTCGACCAAGACAATCTCGACCAAGACAATCTCGATCGAGACAATCTCGACCAAGACAATCTCGACCAAGACAATTTTGATCAAGACATTCTCGACCAAGACAATCTCGATCAAGACAATCTCGACCAAGACAATCTCGATCAAGACAATCTCGATCAAGACAATCTCGACCAAGACAATCTCGACCAAGACAATCTTGATCAAGACAATCTCGATCAAGACAATCTCGACCAAGACAATCTCGACCAAGACAATCTCGATCAAGACAATCTCGACCAAGACAATCTCGATCGAGACAATCTCGACCAAGAAAATCTCGATCGAGACAATCTCGACCAAGACAATCTCGATCGAGACAATCTCGACCAAGACAATCTCGATCAAGACAATCTCGATCGAGACAATCTCGATTAAGACAATCTCGATCGAGACAATCTCGACCAAGACAATCTCGATCGAGACAATCTCGACCAAGAAAATCTCGACCAAGACAATCTCGATCAAAACAATCTCGACCAAGACAATCTCGATCGAGACAATCTCGACCAAGGCAATCTCGATCAAGACAATCTCGACCAAGACAATCTCGACCAAGACAATCTCGACCAAGACAATCTCGACCAAGACAATCTAGATCGAGACAATCTCGACCAAGACAATCTCGACCAAGACAATCTCGATCAAGACAATCTCGATCAAAACAATCTCGACCAAGACAATCTCGACCAAGACAATCTCGACCAAGACAATCTCGATCCAGACAATCTCGATCAAGACAATCTCGACTAAGAAAATCTCGATCGAGACAATCTCGACCAAGACAATCTCGATCGAGACAATCTCGACCAAGACAATCTCGATCAAGACAATCTCGACCAAGACAATCTCGACCAAGACAATCTCGACCAAGACAATCTAGATCGAGACAATCTCGACCAAGACAATCTCGACCAAGACAATCTCGATCAAGACAATCTCGATCAAAACAATCTCGACCAAGACAATCTCGATCGAGACAATCTCGACCAAGACAATCTCGACCAAGACAATCTCGATCAAGACAATCTCGACCAAGACAATCTCGATCGAGACAATCTCGACCAAGACAATCTCGATCGAGACAATCTCGACCAAGACAATCTCGATCAAGACAATCTCGACCAAGACAATCTCGACCAAGACAATCTCGATAGAGACAATCTCGACCAAGACAATCTCGACCAAGACAATCTCGACCAAGACAATCTCGATCCAGACAATCTCGACCAAGACAATCTCGATCCAGACAATCTCGATCAAGACAATCTCGACCAAGACAATCTCGATCAAGACAATCTCGACCAAGACAATCTCGACCAAGACAATCTCGATCAAGACAATCTCGACCGAGACAATCTCGATCGAGACAATCTCGATCGAGATAATCTCGACCAAGACAATCTCGACCAAGACAATCTCGATCCAGACAATCTCGATCAAGACAATCTCGACCAAGACAATCTCGATCAAGACAATCTCGACCAAGACAATCTCGATCGAGACAATCTCGATCGAGATAATCTCGACCAAGACAATCTCGACCAAGACAATCTCGATCGAGACAATCTCGACCAAGACAATCTCGACCAAGACAATCTTGATCGAGACAATCTCGACCAAGACAATCTCGATCGAGACAATCTCGATCGAGACAATCTCGACCAAGACAATCTCGATCGAAACAATCTCGATCGAGACAATCTCGATCGAAACAATCTCGATCGAGACAATCTCGATCGAGACAATCTCGATCGAGACAATCTCGATCGAGACGATCTCGATCAAGACAATCTCGATCAAGACGATCTCGACCAAGACAATCTCAACCAAGACAATCTCGACCAAGACAATCTCGATCGAGACAATCTCGACCAAGAAAATCTCGATCGAGACAATCTCGATCAAGACAATCTCGACCAAGAAAATCTCGATCGAGACAATCTCGACCAAGACAATCTCGACCAAGACAATCTCGAACGAGACAATCTCGATCGAGACAATCTCGACCAAGACAATCTCGATCGAGACAATCTCGATCAAGACAATCTCAACCAAGACAATCTCGATCAAGACAATCTCGACCAAGACAATCTCGATCAAGACAATCTCGACCAAGACAATCTCGATCGAGACAATCTCGATCAAGACAATCTCGACCAAGACAATCTCGATCAAGACAATCTCGACCAAAACAATCTCGACCAAGACAATCTCGACCAAAACAATCTCGACCAAGACAATCTCGATCAAGACAATCTCGACCAAGACAATCTCGATCAAGACAATCTCGACCAAGACAATCTCGACCAAGACAATCTCGATCAAGACAATCTCGACCAAGACAATCTCGACCAAGACAATCTCGATCCAGACAATCTCGATCAAGACAATCTCGACCAAGACAATCTCGATCAAGACAATCTCGACCAAGACAATCTCGACCAAGACAATCTCGATTAAGACAATCTCGACCAAGACAATCTCGATCGAGACAATCTCGATCGAGACAATCTCGACCAAGGCAATCTCGATCAAGACAATCTCGATCGAGACAATCTCGATCGAGACAATCTCGACCAAGACAATCTCGATCGAGACAATCTCGATCGAGACAATCTCGACCAAGACAATCTCGATCGAGACAATCTCGATCAAGACAATCTCGACCGAGACAATCTCGACCAAGACAATCTCGATCGAGACAATCTCGATCGAGACAAACTCGACCAAGACAATCTCGACCAAGACAATCTCGATCGAGACAATCTCGACCAAGACAATCTCGATCGAGACAATCTCGACCAAGACAATTTTGATCAAGACAATCTCGACCAAGACAATCTCGATCGAGAAAATCTCGATCGAGACAATCTCGACCAAGACAATCTCGATCGAGACAATCTCGACCAAGACAATGTCGACCAAGACAATCTCGATCGAGACAATCTCGACCAAGACAATCTCGACCAAGACAATCTCGACCAAGACAATCTCGATCAAGACAATCTCAACCAAGACAATCTCGACCAAGACAATCTCGATCGAGACAATCTCGACCAAGACAATCTCGACCAAGACAATCTCGATCGAGACAATCTCGACCAAGAAAATCTCGATTGAGACAATCTCGACCAAGACAATCTCGATCGAGACAATCTCGACCAAGACAATCTCGACCAAGACAATCTCGATCGAGACAATCTCGACCAAGACAATCTCGATCGAGACAATCTCGACCAAGACAATCTCGATCGAGACAATCTCGACCAAGGCAATCTCGATCAAGACAATCTCGACCAAGACAATCTCGATCGAAACAATCTCGATCGAGACAATCTCGATCGAGACAATCTCGATCGAGACAATCTCGATCGAGACGATCTCGATCAAGACAATCTCGATCAAGACGATCTCGATCGAGACAAACTCGATCGAGACAATCTCGACCAAGACAATCTCAACCAAGACAATCTCGACCAAGACAATCTCGATCGAGACAATCTCGACCAAGAAAATCTCGATCGAGACAATCTCGATCAAGACAATCTCGACCAAGAAAATCTCGATCGAGACAATCTCGACCAAGACAATCTCGACCAAGACAATCTCGAACGAGACAATCTCGATCGAGACAATCTCGACCAAGACAATCTCGATCGAGACAATCTCGATCAAGACAATCTCAACCAAGACAATCTCGATCAAGACAATCTCGACCAAGACAATCTCGATCAAGACAATCTCGACCAAGACAATCTCGATCGAGACAATCTCGATCAAGACAATCTCGACCAAGACAATCTCGATCAAGACAATCTCGACCAAGACAATCTCGATCAAGACAATCTCGACCAAAACAATCTCGACCAAGACAATCTCGACCAAAACAATCTCGACCAAGACAATCTCGATCAAGACAATCTCGACCAAGACAATCTCGATCAAGACAATCTCGACCAAGACAATCTCGACCAAGACAATCTCGATCAAGACAATCTCGACCAAGACAATCTCGACCAAGACAATCTCGATCCAGACAATCTCGATCAAGACAATCTCGACCAAGACAATCTCGATCAAGACAATCTCGACCAAGACAATCTCGACCAAGACAATCTCGATTAAGACAATCTCGACCAAGACAATCTCGATCGAGACAATCTCGATCGAGACAATCTCGACCAAGGCAATCTCGATCAAGACAATCTCGATCGAGACAATCTCGATCGAGACAATCTCGACCAAGACAATCTCGATCGAGACAATCTCGATCGAGACAATCTCGACCAAGACAATCTCGATCGAGACAATCTCGATCAAGACAATCTCGACCGAGACAATCTCGACCAAGACAATCTCGATCGAGACAATCTCGATCGAGACAAACTCGACCAAGACAATCTCGACCAAGACAATCTCGATCGAGACAATCTCGACCAAGACAATCTCGATCGAGACAATCTCGACCAAGACAATTTTGATCAAGACAATCTCGACCAAGACAATCTCGATCGAGAAAATCTCGATCGAGACAATCTCGACCAAGACAATCTCGATCGAGACAATCTCGACCAAGACAATGTCGACCAAGACAATCTCGATCGAGACAATCTCGACCAAGACAATCTCGACCAAGACAATCTCGACCAAGACAATCTCGATCGAGACAATCTCGACCAAGACAATCTCGACCAAGACAATCTCGATCGAGACAATCTCGACCAAGAAAATCTCGATTGAGACAATCTCGACCAAGACAATCTCGATCGAGACAATCTCGACCAAGACAATCTCGACCAAGACAATCTCGATCGAGACAATCTCGACCAAGACAATCTCGATCGAGACAATCTCGACCAAGACAATCTCGATCGAGACAATCTCGACCAAGGCAATCTCGATCAAGACAATCTCGACCAAGACAATCTCGACCAAGACAATCTCGATCAAGACAATCTCGACCAAGACAATCTCGATCGAGACAATCTCGACCAAGACAATCTCGATCGAGACAATCTCGACCAAGACAATCTCGACCAAGACAATCTCGATCGAGACAATCTCGACCAAGACAATCTCGACCAAGACAATTTTGATCAAGACAATCTCGACCAAGACAATCTCGATCAAGACAATCTCGACCAAGACAATCTCGATCAAGACAATCTCGATCAAGACAATCTCGACCAAGACAATCTCGACCAAGACAATCTCGATCAAGACAATCTCGATCAAGACAATCTCGACCAAGACAATCTCGACCAAGACAATCTCGATCAAGACAATCTCGACCAAGACAATCTCGACCAAGAAAATCTCGATCGAGACAATCTCGACCAAGACAATCTCGATCGAGACAATCTCGACCAAGACAATCTCGATCGAGACAATCTCGACCAAGACAATTTTGATCAAGACAATCTCGATCAAGACAATCTCGACCAAGACAATCTCGACCAAGACAATCTCGATCAAGACAATCTCGACCAAGACAATCTCGATCGAGACAATCTCGATCCAGACAATCTCGATTAAGACAATTTCGACCAAGACAATCTCGATCCAGACAATCTCGATCAAGACAATCTCGATCGAGACAATCTCGATCGAGACGATCTCGATCGAGACAAACTCGACCAAGACAATCTCGATCGAGACAATCTCGACCAAGACAATCTCGATCGAGACAATCTCGATCGAGACAATCTCAACCAAGACAATATCGACCAAGACAATCTCGATCGAGACAATCTCGATCGAGACAATCTCGATCGAGACAATCTCGACCAAGACAATCTCGACCAAGACAATCTCGATCGAGAAAATCTCGATCGAGACAATCTCGACCAAGACAATCACGACCAAGACAATCTCGATCAAGACAATCTCGACCAAGACAATCTCGATCAAGACAATCTGGACCAAGACAATCTCGATCGAGACAATCTCGACCAAGACAATCTCGACCAAGACAATCTCGATCGAGACAATTTCGATCAAGACAATCTCGATCGAGACAATCTCGACCAAGACAATCTCGATCGAGACAATCTCGACCAAGGCAATCTCGATCAAGACAATCTCGATCGAGACAATCTCGACCAAGACAATCTCGATCGAGACAATCTCGACCAAGACAATCTCGATCGAGACAATCTCGACCAAGACAATCTCGATCGAGACAATCTCGACCAAGACAATCTCGACCAAGACAATCTCGATCGAGACAATCTCGATCAAGACAATCTCGACCAAGACAATCTCGATCGAGACAATCTCGACCAAGACAATCTCGATCGAGACAATCTCGACCAAGACAATCTCGACCAAGACAATCTCGATCAAGACAATCTCGACCAAGGCAATCTCGACCAAGACAATCTCGACCAAGACAATCTCGACCAAGACAATCTCGATCGAGACAATCTCGATCGAGACAATCTCGATCAAGACAATCTCGACCAAGACAATCTCGACCAAGACAATCTCGATCAAGACAATCTCGACCAAGACAATCTCGATCGAGACAATCTCGACCAAGACAATCTCGATCGAGACAATCTCGATCGAGACAATCTCGACCAAGACAATCTCGATCGAGACAATTTCGACCAAGACAATCTCGATCGAGACAATCTCGACCAAGACAATCTCGACCAAGACAATCTCGATCGAGACAATCTCGACCAAGACAATCTCGACCAAGACAATCTCGACCAAGACAATCTCGATCGAGACAATCTCGACCAAGACAATCTCGATCGAGACAATCTCGACCAAGACAATTTTGATCAAGACAATCTCGACCAAGACAATCTCGATCAAGACAATCTCGACCAAGACAATCTCGATCGAGACAATCTCGATCGAGACAATCTCGACCAAGACAATCTCGATCGAGACAATCTCGATCGAGACAATCTCAACCAAGACAATCTCGACCAAGACAATCTCGATCGAGACAATCTCGATCGAGACAATCTCGACCAAGACAATCTCGATCGAGACAATCTCGATCGAGACAATCTCGACCAAGACAATCTCGATCAAGACAATCTCGACCAAGACAATCTCGATCGAGACAATCTCGATCGAGACAATCTTGACCAAGACAATCTCGATCAAGACAATCTTGACCAAGACAATCTCGACCAAGACAATCTCGACCAAGACAATCTCAACCAAGACAATCTCGACCAAGACAATCTCGATCGAGACAATCTCGACCAAGACAATCTCGATCGAGATAATCTCGATCAAGACAATCTCGACCAAGACAATCTCGACCAAGACAATCTCGATCAAGACAATCTCGACCAAGACAATCTCGATCGAGACAATCTCGACCAAGACAATCTCGATCGAGACAATCTCGACCAAAACAATCTCGACCAAGACAATCTCGATCGAGACAATCTCGACCAAGACAATCTCGATCGAGACAATCTCGACCAAGACAATCTCGATCGAGACAATCTCGACCAAGACAATTTTGATCAAGACAATCTCGACCAAGACAATCTCGATCAAGACAATCTCGACCAAGACAATCTCGATCAAGACAATCTCGACCAAGACAATCTCGATCGAGACAATCTCGACCAAGACAATCTCGACCAAGACAATCTCGATCGAGACAATCTCGACCAAGACAATCTCGATCGAGACAATCTCGACCAAGACAATCTCGATCGAGACAATCTCGACCAAGACAATTTTGATCAAGACAATCTCGACCAAGACAATCTCGATCAAGACAATCTCGACCAAGACAATCTCGATCGAGACAAACTCGATCGAGACAATCTCGACCAAGACAATCTCAACCAAGACAATCTCGACCAAGACAATCTCGATCGAGACAATCTCGACCAAGACAATCTCGACCAAGACAATCTCGACCAAGACAATCTCGATCGAGACAATCTCGATCGAGACGATCTCGATCGAGACAAACTCGATCGAGACAATCTCGACCAAGACAATCTCAACCAAGACAATCTCGACCAAGACAATCTCGATCCAGACAATCTCGATCAAGACAATCTCGATCGAGACAATCTCGATCGAGACGATCTCGATCGAGACAAACTCGATCGAGACAATCTCGACCAAGACAATCTCAACCAAGACAATCTCGACCAAGACAATCTCGATCGAGACAATCTCGACCAAGACAATCTCGATCGAGACAATCTCGATCAAGACAATCTCGACCAAGACAATCTCGATCAAGACAATCTCGACCAAGACAATCTCGACCAAGACAATCTCGATCGAGACAATCTCGACCAAGACAATCTCGATCAAGACAATCTCGACCAAGACAATCTCGATCCAGACAATCTCGATCAAGACAATCTCGACCAAGACAATCTCGATCAAGACAATCTCGACCAAGACAATCTCGACCAAGACAATCTCGATCAAGACAATCTCGACCAAGACAATCTCGATCGAGACAATCTCGACCAAGACAATCTCGACCAAGACAATCTCGATCCAGACAATCTCGATCAAGACAATCTCGACCAAGACAATCTCGATTAAGACAATCTCGACCAAGACAATCTCGATCGAGACAATCTCGACCAAGGCAATCTCGATCAAGACAATCTCGACCAAGACAATCTCGATCGAGACAATCTCGATCGAGACAATCTCGACCAAGGCAATCTCGATCAAGACAATCTCGATCGAGACAATCTCGATCGAGACAATCTCGACCAAGACAATCTCGATCGAGACAATCTCGATCGAGACAATCTCGACCAAGACAATCTCGATCGAGACAATCTCGATCAAGACAATCTAAATCGAGACAATCTCGACCAAGACAATCTCGATCGAGACAATCTCGATCGAGACAAACTCGACCAAGACAATCTCGACCAAGACAATCTCGATCGAGACAATCTCGACCAAGACAATCTCGATCGAGACAATCTCGACCAAGACAATTTTGATCAAGACAATCTCGACCAAGACAATCTCGATCGAGAAAATCTCGATCGAGACAATCTCGACCAAGACAATCTCGATCGAGACAACCTCGACCAAGACAATCTCGACCAAGACAATCTCGATCGAGACAATCTCGACCAAGACAATCTCGACCAAGACAATCTCGACCAAGACAATCTCGATCAAGACAATCTCAACCAAGACAATCTCGACCAAGACAATCTCGATCGAGACAATCTCGACCAAGACAATCTCGACCAAGACAATCTCGATCGAGACAATCTCGACCAAGAAAATCTCGATCGAGACAATCTCGACCAAGACAATCTCGATCGAGACAATCTCGACCAAGACAATCTCGACCAAGACAATCTCGATCGAGACAATCTCGACCAAGACAATCTCGATCGAGACAATCTCGACCAAGACAATCTCGATCGAGACAATCTCGACCAAGGCAATCTCGATCAAGACAATCTCGACCAAGACAATCTCGACCAAGACAATCTCGATCAAGACAATCTCGACCAAGACAATCTCGATCGAGACAATCTCGACCAAGACAATCTCGATCGAGACAATCTCGACCAAGACAATCTCGACCAAGACAATCTCGATCGAGACAATCTCGACCAAGACAATCTCGACCAAGACAATTTTGATCAAGACAATCTCGACCAAGACAATCTCGATCAAGACAATCTCGACCAAGACAATCTCGATCGAGACAAACTCGATCGAGACAATCTCGACCAAGACAATCTCAACCAAGACAATCTCGACCAAGACAATCTCGATCGAGACAATCTCGACCAAGACAATCTCGATCGAGACAATCTCGATCAAGACAATCTCGACCAAGACAATCTCGACCAAGACAATCTCGACCAAGACAATCTCGATCAAGACAATCTCGACCAAGACAATCTCGACCAAGACAATCTCGATCAAGACAATCTCGACCAAGACAATCTCGATCGAGACAATCTCGACCAAGGCAATCTCGATCAAGACAATCTCGATCAAGACAATCTCGACCAAGACAATCTCGATCGAGACGATCTCGATCGAGACAAACTCGATCGAGACAATCTCGACCAAGACAATCTCAACCAAGACAATCTCGACCAAGACAATCTCGATCGAGACAATCTCGACCAAGACAATCTCGATCGAGACAATCTCGATCAAGACAATCTCGACCAAGACAATCTCGATCAAGACAATCTCGACCAAGACAATCTCGACCAAGACAATCTCGATCGAGACAATCTCGACCAAGACAATCTCGATCAAGACAATCTCGACCAAGACAATCTCGATCCAGACAATCTCGATCAAGACAATCTCGACCAAGACAATCTCGATCAAGACAATCTCGACCAAGACAATCTCGACCAAGACAATCTCGATCAAGACAATCTCGACCAAGACAATCTCGATCGAGACAATCTCGACCAAGACAATCTCGACCAAGACAATCTCGATTCAGACAATCTCGATCAAGACAATCTCGACCAAGACAATCTCGATCAAGACAATCTCGACCAAGACAATCTCGACCAAGACAATCTCGATCAAGACAATCTCGACCAAGACAATCTTGATCGAGACAATCTCGATCGAGACAATCTCGACCAAGACAATCTCAACCAAGACAATCTCGACCAAGACAATCTCGATCGAGACAATCTCGACCAAGACAATCTCGATCGAGACAATCTCGATCAAGACAATCTCGATCCAGACAATCTCGATCAAGACAATCTCGACCAAGACAATCTCGATCAAGACAATCTCGACCAAGACAATCTCGACCAAGACAATCTCGATCAAGACAATCTCGATCGAGACGATCTCGACCAAGACAATCTCGATCAAGACAATCTCGACCAAGACAATCTCGACCAAGACAATCTCGACCAAGACAATCTCGATCAAGACAATCTCGACCAAGACAATCTCGATCAAGACAATCTCGACCAAGACAATCTCGACCAAGACAATCTCGATCAAGACAATCTCGATCGAGACGATCTCGATCGAAACAAACTCGATCGAGACAATCTCGACCAAGACAATCTCAACCAAGACAATCTCGACCAAGACAATCTCGATCGAGACAATCTCGACCAAGACAATCTCGATCGAGACAATCTCGATCAAGACAATCTCGACCAAGACAATCTCGACCAAGACAATCTCGATCAAGACAATCTCGACCAAGACAATCTCGATCGAGACAATCTCGATCCAGACGATCTCGATTAAGACAATTTCGACCAAGACAATCCCGATCCAGACAATCTCGATCAAGACAATCTCGATCGAGACAATCTCGATCGAGACGATCACGATCGAGACAAACTCGATCGAGACAATCTCGACCAAGACAATCTCAACCAAGACAATCTCGACCAAGACAATCTCGATCGAGATAATCTCGACCAAGACAATCTCGATCGAGACAATCTCGATCGAGACAATCTCGACCAAGACAATCTCGACCAAGACAATCTCGATCAAGACAATCTCGACCAAGACAATCTCGATCGAGACAATCTCGACCAAGACAATCTCGATCGAGACAATCTCGATCGAGACAATCTCGACCAAGACAATCTCGATCGAGACAATCTCGACCAAGACAATCTCGATCGAGACAATCTCGACCAAGACAATTTTGATCAAGACAATCTCGACCAAGACAATCTCGATCAAGACAATCTCGACCAAGACAATCTCGATCAAGACAATCTCGACCAAGACAATCTCGATCGAGACAATCTCGACCAAGACAATCTCGATCGAGACAATCTCGATCGAGACAATCTCAACCAAGACAATATCGACCAAGACAATCTCGATCGAGACAATCTCGATCGAGACAATCTCGACCAAGACAATCTCGACCAAGACAATCTCGATCGAGAAAATCTCGATCGAGACAATCTCGACCAAGACAATCACGACCAAGACAATCTCGATCAAGACAATCTCGACCAAGACAATCTCGATCAAGACAATCTTGACCAAGACAATCTCGACCAAGATAATCTCGATCAAGACAATCTCGACCAAGACAATCTCGATCGAGACAATCTCGACCAAGACAATCTCGACCAAGACAATCTCGATCGAGACAATCTCGATCGAGACAATCTCGACCAAGACAATCTCGATCGAGACAATCTCGACCAAGACAATCTCGATCGAGACAATCTCGACCAAGACAATCTTGATCGAGACAATCTCGACCAAGACAATCTCGACCAAGACAATCTCGATCGAGACAATCTCGATCAAGACAATCTCGACCAAGACAATCTCGATCGAGACAATCTCGACCAAGACAATCTCGATCGAGACAATCTCGACCAAGACAATCTCGACCAAGACAATCTCGACCAAGACAATTTTGATCAAGACAATCTCGACCAAGACAATCTCGATCAAGACAATCTCGACCAAGACAATCTCGATCGAGACAAACTCGATCGAGACAATCTCGACCAAGACAATCTCAACCAAGACAATCTCGACCAAGACAATCTCGATCGAGACAATCTCGACCAAGACAATCTCGATCGAGACAATCTCGATCAAGACAATCTCGACCAAGACAATCTCGACCAAGACAATCTCGACCAAGACAATCTCGATCAAGACAATCTCGACCAAGACAATCTCGACCAAGACAATCTCGATCAAGACAATCTCGACCAAGACAATCTCGATCGAGACAATCTCGACCAAGGCAATCTCGATCAAGACAATCTCGATCAAGACAATCTCGACCAAGACAATCTCGATCGAGACGATCTCGATCGAGACAAACTCGATCGAGACAATCTCGACCAAGACAATCTCAACCAAGACAATCTCGACCAAGACAATCTCGATCGAGACAATCTCGACCAAGACAATCTCGATCGAGACAATCTCGATCAAGACAATCTCGACCAAGACAATCTCGATCAAGACAATCTCGACCAAGACAATCTCGACCAAGACAATCTCGATCGAGACAATCTCGACCAAGACAATCTCGATCAAGACAATCTCGACCAAGACAATCTCGATCCAGACAATCTCGATCAAGACAATCTCGACCAAGACAATCTCGATCAAGACAATCTCGACCAAGACAATCTCGACCAAGACAATCTCGATCAAGACAATCTCCACCAAGACAATCTCGATCGAGACAATCTCGACCAAGACAATCTAGACCAAGACAATCTCGATCCAGACAATCTCGATCAAGACAATCTCGACCAAGACAATCTCGATCAAGACAATCTCGACCAAGACAATCTCGACCAAGACAATCTCGATCAAGACAATCTCGACCAAGACAATCTTGATCGAGACAATCTCGATCGAGACAATCTCGACCAAGACAATCTCAACCAAGACAATCTCGACCAAGACAATCTCGATCGAGACAATCTCGACCAAGACAATCTCGATCGAGACAATCTCGATCAAGACAATCTCGATCCAGACAATCTCGATCAAGACAATCTCGACCAAGACAATCTCGATCAAGACAATATCGACCAAGACAATCTCGACCAAGACAATCTCGATCAAGACAATCTCGATCGAGACGATCTCGACCAAGACAATCTCGATCAAGACAATCTCGACCAAGACAATCTCGACCAAGACAATCTCGATCCAGACAATCTCGATCAAGACAATCTCGACCAAGACAATCTCGATCAAGACAATCTCGACCAAGACAATCTCGACCAAGACAATCTCGATCAAGACAATCTCGATCGAGACGATCTCGATCGAGACAAACTCGATCGAGACAATCTCGACCAAGACAATCTCAACCAAGACAATCTCGACCAAGACAATCTCGATCGAGACAATCTCGACCAAGACAATCTCGATCGAGACAATCTCGATCAAGACAATCTCGACCAAGACAATCTCGACCAAGACAATCTCGATCAAGACAATCTCGACCAAGACAATCTCGATCGAGACAATCTCGATCCAGACAATCTCGATTAAGACAATTTCGACCAAGACAATCCCGATCCAGACAATCTCGATCAAGACAATCTCGATCGAGACAATCTCGATCGAGACGATCTCGATCGAGACAAACTCGATCGAGACAATCTCGACCAAGACAATCTCAACCAAGACAATCTCGACCAAGACAATCTCGATCGAGATAATCTCGACCAAGACAATCTCGATCGAGACAATCTCGATCGAGACAATCTCGACCAAGACAATCTCGACCAAGACAATCTCGATCAAGACAATCTCGACCAAGACAATCTCGATCGAGACAATCTCGACCAAGACAATCTCGATCGAGACAATCTCGATCGAGACAATCTCGACCAAGACAATCTCGATCGAGACAATCTCGACCAAGACAATCTCGATCGAGACAATCTCGACCAAGACAATTTTGATCAAGACAATCTCGACCAAGACAATCTCGATCAAGACAATCTCGACCAAGACAATCTCGATCAAGACAATCTCGACCAAGACAATCTCGATCGAGACAATCTCGACCAAGACAATCTCGATCGAGACAATCTCGATCGAGACAATCTCAACCAAGACAATATCGACCAAGACAATCTCGATCGAGACAATCTCGATCGAGACAATCTCGACCAAGACAATCTCGACCAAGACAATCTCGATCGAGAAAATCTCGATCGAGACAATCTCGACCAAGACAATCACGACCAAGACAATCTCGATCAAGACAATCTCGACCAAGACAATCTCGATCAAGACAATCTTGACCAAGACAATCTCGACCAAGATAATCTCGATCAAGACAATCTCGACCAAGACAATCTCGATCGAGACAATCTCGACCAAGACAATCTCGACCAAGACAATCTCGATCGAGACAATTTCGATCAAGACAATCTCGATCGAGACAATCTCGACCAAGACAATCTCGATCGAGACAATCTCGACCAAGGCAATCTCGATCAAGACAATCTCGATCGAGACAATCTCGACCAAGACAATCTCGATCGAGACAATCTCGACCAAGACAATCTCGATCGAGACAATCTCGACCAAGACAATCTCGATCGAGACAATCTCGACCAAGACAATCTCGACCAAGACAATCTCGATCGAGACAATCTCGATCAAGACAATCTCGACCAAGACAATCTCGATCGAGACAATCTCGACCAAGACAATCTCGATCGAGACAATCTCGACCAAGACAATCTCGACCAAGACAATCTCGACCAAGACAATCTCGATCAAGACAATCTCGACCAAGGCAATCTCGACCAAGACAATCTCGACCAAGACAATCTCGACCAAGACAATCTCGATCGAGACAATCTCGATCGAGACAATCTCGATCAAGACAATCTCGACCAAGACAATCTCGACCAAGACAATCTCGATCAAGACAATCTCGACCAAGACAATCTCGATCGAGACAATCTCGACCAAGACAATCTCGATCGAGACAATCTCGATCGAGACAATCTCGACCAAGACAATCTCGATCGAGACAATCTCGACCAAGACAACCTCGATCGAGACAATCTCGACCAAGACAATCTCGACCAAGACAATCTCGATCGAGACAATCTCGACCAAGACAATCTCGACCAAGACAATCTCGACCAAGACAATCTCGATCGAGACAATTTCGACCAAGACAATCTCGATCCAGACAATCTCGATCAAGACAATCTCGACCAAGACAATCTCGATCGAGACAATCTCGATCCAGACAATCTCGATTAAGACAATTTCGACCAAGACAATCTCGATCCAGACAATCTCGATCAAGACAATCTCGATCGAGACAATCTCGATCGAGACGATCTCGATCGAGACAAACTCGATCGAGACAATCTCGACCAAGACAATCTCAACCAAGACAATCTCGACCAAGACAATCTCGATCGAGACAATCTCGACCAAGACAATCTCGATCGAGACAATCTCGATCAAGACAATCTCGACCAAGACAATCTCGATCAAGACAATCTCGACCAAGACAATCTCGACCAAGACAATCTCGATCGAGACAATCTCGACCAAGACAATCTCGATCAAGACAATCTCGACCAAGACAATCTCGATCCAGACAATCTCGATCAAGACAATCTCGACCAAGACAATCTCGATCAAGACAATCTCGACCAAGACAATCTCGACCAAGACAATCTCGATCAAGACAATCTCGACCAAGACAATCTCGATCGAGACAATCTCGACCAAGACAATCTCGACCAAGACAATCTCGATCCAGACAATCTCGATCAAGACAATCTCGACCAAGACAATCTCGATCAAGACAATCTCGACCAAGACAATCTCGACCAAGACAATCTCGATCAAGACAATCTCGACCAAGACAATCTCGATCGAGACAATCTCGATCGAGACAATCTGGACCAAGACAATCTCGATCCAGACAATCTCGACCAAGACAATCTCGATCAAGACAATCTCGACCAAGACAATCTCGATCAAGACAATCTCGACCAAGAAAATCTCGACCAAGACAATCTCGATCAAAACAATCTCGACCAAGACAATCTCGATCGAGACAATCTCGACCAAGACAATCTCGATCGAGACAATCTCGATCGAGACAATCTCGACCAAGACAATCTCGATCGAGACAATCTCGACCAAGACAATCTCGATCGAGACAATCTCGACCAAGGCAATCTCGATCAAGACAATCTCGACCAAGACAATCTCGACCAAGACAATCTCGATCAAGACAATCTCGACCAAGACAATCTCGATCGAGACAATCTCGACCAAGACAATCTCGATCGAGACAATCTCGACCAAGACAATCTCGACCAAGACAATCTCGATCGAGACAATCTCGACCAAGACAATCTCGACCAAGACAATCTCGACCAAGACAATTTTGATCAAGACAATCTCGACCAAGACAATCTCAACCAAGACAATCTCGATCGAGACAATCTCGATCGAGACAATCTCGATCGAGACAATCTCGATCGAGACAATCTCGATCGAGACAATCTCGACCAAGGCAATCTCGATCAAGACAATCTCGATCAAGACAATCTCGACCAAGGCAATCTCGATCGAGACAATCTCGATCCAGACAATCTCGATTAAGACAATTTCGACCAAGACAATCTCGATCCAGACAATCTCGATCAAGACAATCTCGACCAAGACAATCTCGATCGAGACAATCTCGATCAAGACAATCTCGACCAAGGCAATCTCGATCGAGACAATCTCGATCCAGACAATCTCGATTAAGACAATTTCGACCAAGACAATCTCGATCCAGACAATCTCGATCAAGACAATCTCGACCAAGACAATCTCGATCGAGACAATCTCGATCGAGACAATCTCGATCGAGACAATCTCGATCGAGACAATCTCGACCAAGGCAATCTCGATCAAGACAATCTCGATCAAGACAATCTCGACCAAGGCAATCTCGATCGAGACAATCTCGATCCAGACAATCTCGATTAAGACAATTTCGACCAAGACAATCTCGATCCAGACAATCTCGATCAAGACAATCTCGACCAAGACAATCTCGATCGAGACAATCTCGATCGAGACAATCTCGATCGAGACAATCTCGATCGAGACAATCTCGATCGAGACAATCTCGACCAAGGCAATCTCGATCAAGACAATCTCGATCAAGACAATCTCGACCAAGGCAATCTCGATCGAGACAATCTCGATCCAGACAATCTCGATTAAGACAATTTCGACCAAGACAATCTCGATCCAGACAATCTCGATCAAGACAATCTCGACCAAGACAATCTCGATCGAGACAATCTCGATCAAGACAATCTCGATTAAGACAATTTCGACCAAGACAATCTCGATCCAGACAATCTCGATCAAGACAATCTCGATCGAGACAATCTCGATCGAGACGATCTCGATCGAGACAATCTCGATCGAGACAATCTCGACCAAGACAATCTCGATCAAGACAATCTCGACCAAGACAATCTCGATCAAGACAATCTCGACCAAGACAATCTCGATCAAGACAATCTCGACCAAGACAATCTCGACCAAGACAATCTCGATCAAGACAATCTCGACCAAGACAATCTCGATCGAGACAATCTCGACCAAGACAATCTCGACCAAGACAATCTCGATCCAGACAATCTCGATCAAGACAATCTCGACCAAGACAATCTCGATCAAGACAATCTCGACCAAGACAATCTCGACCAAGACAATCTCGATCAAGACAATCTCGACCAAGACAATCTCGATCGAGACAATCTCGATCGAGACAATCTGGACCAAGACAATCTCGATCCAGACAATCTCGACCAAGACAATCTCGATCAAGACAATCTCGACCAAGACAATCTCGATCAAGACAATCTCGACCAAGAAAATCTCGACCAAGACAATCTCGATCAAAACAATCTCGACCAAGACAATCTCGATCGAGACAATCTCGACCAAGACAATCTCGATCGAGACAATCTCGATCGAGACAATCTCGACCAAGACAATCTCGATCGAGACAATCTCGACCAAGACAATCTCGATCGAGACAATCTCGACCAAGGCAATCTCGATCAAGGCAATCTCGACCAAGACAATCTCGATCAAGACAATCTCGATCAAGACAATCTCGACCAAGACAATCTCGATCGAGACAATCTCGATCCAGACAATCTCGATTAAGACAATTTCGACCAAGACAATCTCGATCCAGACAATCTCGATCAAGACAATCTCGACCAAGACAATCTCGATTAAGACAATTTCGACCAAGACAATCTCGATCCAGACAATCTCGATCAAGACAATCTCGATCGAGACAATCTCGATCGAGACGATCTCGATCGAGACAAACTCGATCGAGACAATCTCGACCAAGACAATCTCAACCAAGACAATCTCGACCAAGACAATCTCGATCGAGACAATCTCGACCAAGACAATCTCGATCAAGACAATCTCGACCAAGACAATCTCGACCAAGACAATCTCGATCGAGACAATCTCGACCAAGACAATCTCGATCAAGACAATCTCGACCAAGACAATCTCGATCCAGACAATCTCGATCAAGACAATCTCGACCAAGACAATCTCGATCAAGACAATCTCGACCAAGACAATCTCGATCAAGACAATCTCGACCAAGACAATCTCGATCCAGACAATCTCGATCAAGACAATCTCGACCAAGACAATCTCGATCAAGACAATCTCGACCAAGACAATCTCGACCAAGACAATCTCGATCAAGACAATCTCGACCAAGACAATCTCGATCGAGACAATCTCGACCAAGACAATCTCGACCAAGACAATCTCGATCCAGACAATCTCGATCAAGACAATCTCGACCAAGACAATCTCGATCAAGACAATCTCGACCAAGACAATCTCGACCAAGACAATCTCGATCAAGACAATCTCGACCAAGACAATCTCGATCGAGACAATCTCGATCGAGACAATCTGGACCAAGACAATCTCGATCCAGACAATCTCGACCAAGACAATCTCGATCAAGACAATCTCGACCAAGACAATCTCGATCAAGACAATCTCGACCAAGAAAATCTCGACCAAGACAATCTCGATCAAAACAATCTCGACCAAGACAATCTCGATCGAGACAATCTCGACCAAGACAATCTCGATCGAGACAATCTCGATCGAGACAATCTCGACCAAGACAATCTCGATCGAGACAATCTCGACCAAGACAATCTCGATCGAGACAATCTCGACCAAGGCAATCTCGATCAAGGCAATCTCGACCAAGACAATCTCGATCAAGACAATCTCGATCAAGACAATCTCGACCAAGACAATCTCGATCGAGACAATCTCGATCCAGACAATCTCGATTAAGACAATTTCGACCAAGACAATCTCGATCCAGACAATCTCGATCAAGACAATCTCGACCAAGACAATCTCGATTAAGACAATTTCGACCAAGACAATCTCGATCCAGACAATCTCGATCAAGACAATCTCGATCGAGACAATCTCGATCGAGACGATCTCGATCGAGACAATCTCGATCCAGACAATCTCGATCAAGACAATCTCGATCGAGACAATCTCGATCGAGACGATCTCGATCGAGACAAACTCGATCGAGACAATCTCGACCAAGACAATCTCAACCAAGACAATCTCGACCAAGACAATCTCGATCGAGACAATCTCGACCAAGACAATCTCGATCAAGACAATCTCGACCAAGACAATCTCGACCAAGACAATCTCGATCGAGACAATCTCGACCAAGACAATCTCGATCAAGACAATCTCGACCAAGACAATCTCGATCCAGACAATCTCGATCAAGACAATCTCGACCAAGACAATCTCGATCAAGACAATCTCGACCAAGACAATCTCGACCAAGACAATCTCGATCAAGACAATCTCGACCAAGACAATCTCGATCGAGACAATCTCGACCAAGACAATCTCGACCAAGACAATCTCGATCGAGACAATCTCGATCGAGACAATCTGGACCAAGACAATCTCGATCCAGACAATCTCGACCAAGACAATCTCGATCAAGACAATCTCGACCAAGACAATCTCGATCAAGACAATCTCGACCAAGAAAATCTCGACCAAGACAATCTCGATCAAAACAATCTCGACCAAGACAATCTCGATCGAGACAATCTCGACCAAGACAATCTCGATCGAGACAATCTCGATCGAGACAATCTCGACCAAGACAATCTCGATCGAGACAATCTCGACCAAGACAATCTCGATCGAGACAATCTCGACCAAGGCAATCTCGATCAAGACAATCTCGACCAAGACAATCTCGACCAAGACAATCTCGATCAAGACAATCTCGACCAAGACAATCTCGATCGAGACAATCTCGACCAAGACAATCTCGATCGAGACAATCTCGACCAAGACAATCTCGACCAAGACAATCTCGATCGAGACAATCTCGACCAAGACAATCTCGACCAAGACAATCTCGACCAAGACAATTTTGATCAAGACAATCTCGACCAAGACAATCTCAACCAAGACAATCTCGATCGAGACAATCTCGATCGAGACAATCTCGATCGAGACAATCTCGATCGAGACAATCTCGATCGAGACAATCTCGACCAAGGCAATCTCGATCAAGACAATCTCGATCAAGACAATCTCGACCAAGGCAATCTCGACCAAGACAATCTCGATCGAGACAATCTCGATCAAGACAATCTCGACCAAGACAATCTCGATCAAGACAATCTCGACCAAGACAATCTCGACCAAGACAATCTCGATTAAGACAATCTCGACCAAGACAATCTCGATCGAGACAATCTCGATCGAGACAATCTCGACCAAGGCAATCTCGATCAAGACAATCTCGATCGAGACAATCTCGATCGAGACAATCTCGACCAAGACAATCTCGATCAAGACAATCTCGATCAAGACAATCTCGACCAAGACAATCTCGACCAAGACAATCTCGATCAAGACAATCTCGACCAAGACAATCTCGACCAAGAAAATCTCGATCGAGACAATCTCGACCAAGACAATCTCGATCGAGACAATCTCGACCAAGACAATCTCGATCAAGACAATCTCGATCGAGACAATCTCGATTAAGACAATCTCGATCGAGACAATCTCGACCAAGACAATCTCGATCGAGACAATCTCGACCAAGACAATTTTGATCAAGACAATCTCGATCAAGACAATCTCGACCAAGACAATCTCGACCAAGACAATCTCGATCAAGACAATCTCGACCAAGACAATCTCGATCGAGACAATCTCGATCCAGACAATCTCGATTAAGACAATTTCGACCAAGACAATCTCGATCCAGACAATCTCGATCAAGACAATCTCGATCGAGACAATCTCGATCGAGACGATCTCGATCGAGACAAACTCGACCAAGACAATCTCGATCGAGACAATCTCGACCAAGACAATCTCGATCGAGACAATCTCGATCGAGACAATCTCAACCAAGACAATATCGACCAAGACAATCTCGATCGAGACAATCTCGATCGAGACAATCTCGATCGAGACAATCTCGACCAAGACAATCTCGACCAAGACAATCTCGATCGAGAAAATCTCGATCGAGACAATCTCGACCAAGACAATCACGACCAAGACAATCTCGATCAAGACAATCTCGACCAAGACAATCTCGATCAAGACAATCTGGACCAAGACAATCTCGACCAAGATAATCTCGATCAAGACAATCTCGACCAAGACAATCTCGATCGAGACAATCTCGACCAAGACAATCTCGACCAAGACAATCTCGATCGAGACAATTTCGATCAAGACAATCTCGATCGAGACAATCTCGACCAAGACAATCTCGATCGAGACAATCTCGACCAAGGCAAACTCGATCAAGACAATCTCGATCGAGACAATCTCGACCAAGACAATCTCGATCGAGACAATCTCGACCAAGACAATCTCGATCGAGACAATCTCGACCAAGACAATCTCGATCGAGACAATCTCGACCAAGACAATCTCGACCAAGACAATCTCGATCGAGACAATCTCGATCAAGACAATCTCGACCAAGACAATCTCGATCGAGACAATCTCGACCAAGACAATCTCGATCGAGACAATCTCGACCAAGACAATCTCGACCAAGACAATCTCGACCAAGACAATCTCGATCAAGACAATCTCGACCAAGGCAATCTCGACCAAGACAATCTCGACCAAGACAATCTCGACCAAGACAATCTCGATCGAGACAATCTCGATCGAGACAATCTCGATCAAGACAATCTCGACCAAGACAATCTCGACCAAGACAATCTCGATCAAGACAATCTCGACCAAGACAATCTCGATCGAGACAATCTCGACCAAGACAATCTCGATCGAGACAATCTCGATCGAGACAATCTCGACCAAGACAATCTCGATCGAGACAATCTCGACCAAGACAATCTCGATCGAGACAATCTCGACCAAGACAATCTCGACCAAGACAATCTCGATCGAGACAATCTCGACCAAGACAATCTCGACCAAGACAATCTCGACCAAGACAATCTCGATCGAGACAATCTCGACCAAGACAATCTCGATCGAGACAATCTCGACCAAGACAATTTTGATCAAGACAATCTCGACCAAGACAATCTCGATCAAGACAATCTCGACCAAGACAATCTCGATCGAGACAATCTCGATCGAGACAATCTCGACCAAGACAATCTCGATCGAGACAATCTCGATCGAGACAATCTCAACCAAGACAATCTCGACCAAGACAATCTCGATCGAGACAATCTCGATCGAGACAATCTCGACCAAGACAATCTCGATCGAGACAATCTCGATCGAGACAATCTCGATCGAGACAATCTCGATCAAGACAATCTTGACCAAGACAATCTCGATCGAGACAATCTCGATCGAGACAATCTTGACCAAGACAATCTCGATCAAGACAATCTTGACCAAGACAATCTCGACCAAGACAATCTCGACCAAGACAATCTCAACCAAGACAATCTCGACCAAGAAAATCTCGATCGAGACAATCTCGACCAAGACAATCTCGATCGAGACAATCTCGATCAAGACAATCTCGACCAAGACAATCTCGACCAAGACAATCTCGATCAAGACAATCTCGACCAAGACAATCTCGATCGAGACAATCTCGACCAAGACAATCTCGACCAAAACAATCTCGACCAAGACAATCTCGATCGAGACAATCTCGACCAAGACAATCTCGATCGAGACAATCTCGACCAAGACAATCTCGATCGAGACAATCTCGACCAAGACAATTTTGATCAAGACAATCTCGACCAAGACAATCTCGATCAAGACAATCTCGACCAAGACAATCTCGATCAAGACAATCTCGACCAAGACAATCTCGATCGAGACAATCTCGACCAAGACAATCTCGACCAAGACAATCTCGATCGAGACAATCTCGACCAAGACAATCTCGATCGAGACAATCTCGACCAAGACAATCTCGATCGAGACAATCTCGACCAAGACAATTTTGATCAAGACAATCTCGACCAAGACAATCTCGATCAAGACAATCTCGACCAAGACAATCTCGATCGAGACAAACTCGATCGAGACAATCTCGACCAAGACAATCTCAACCAAGACAATCTCGACCAAGACAATCTCGATCGAGACAATCTCGACCAAGACAATCTCGACCAAGACAATCTCGACCAAGACAATCTCGATCGAGACAATCTCGATCGAGACGATCTCGATCGAGACAAACTCGATCGAGACAATCTCGACCAAGACAATCTCAACCAAGACAATCTCGACCAAGACAATCTCGATCGAGACAATCTCGACCAAGACAATCTCGATCGAGACAATCTCGATCAAGACAATCTCGACCAAGACAATCTCGACCAAGACAATCTCGACCAAGACAATCTCGATCAAGACAATCTCGACCAAGACAATCTCGACCAAGACAATCTCGATCAAGACAATCTCGACCAAGACAATCTCGATCGAGACAATCTCGACCAAGGCAATCTCGATCAAGACAATCTCGATCAAGACAATCTCGACCAAGACAATCTCGATCGAGACAATCTCGATCCAGACAATCTCGATTAAGACAATCTCGATCGAGACGATCTCGATCGAGACAAACTCGATCGAGACAATCTCGACCAAGACAATCTCAACCAAGACAATCTCGACCAAGACAATCTCGATCGAGACAATCTCGACCAAGACAATCTCGATCGAGACAATCTCGATCAAGACAATCTCGACCAAGACAATCTCGACCAAGACAATCTCGATCGAGACAATCTCGACCAAGACAATCTCGATCGAGACAATCTCGATCAAGACAATCTCGACCAAGACAATCTCGACCAAGACAATCTCGACCAAGACAATCTCGACCAAGACAATCTCGATCGAGACAATCTCGATCCAGACAATCTCGATTATGACAATCTCGATCGAGACGATCTCGATCGAGACAATCTCGATCGAGACAATCTCGACCAAGACAATCTCGACCAAGACAATCTCGACCAAGACAATCTCGATCGAGACAATCTCGATCGAGACGATCTCGATCGAGACAAACTCGATCGAGACAATCTCGACCAAGACAATCTCAACCAAGACAATCTCGACCAAGACAATCTCGATCGAGACAATCTCGACCAAGACAATCTCGATCGAGACAATCTCGATCAAGACAATCTCGACCAAGACAATCTCGACCAAGACAATCTCGACCAAGACAATCTCGATCAAGACAATCTCGACCAAGACAATCTCGACCAAGACAATCTCGATCAAGTCAATCTCGACCAAGACAATCTCGATCGAGACAATCTCGACCAAGGCAATCTCGATCAAGACAATCTCGATCAAGACAATCTCGACCAAGACAATCTCGATCGAGACGATCTCGATCGAGACAAACTCGATCGAGACAATCTCGACCAAGACAATCTCAACCAAGACAATCTCGACCAAGACAATCTCGATCGAGACAATCTCGACCAAGACAATCTCGATCGAGACAATCTCGATCAAGACAATCTCGACCAAGACAATCTCGATCAAGACAATCTCGATCAAGACAATCTCGACCAAGACAATCTCGACCAAGACAATCTCGATCGAGACAATCTCGACCAAGACAATCTCGATCAAGACAATCTCGACCAAGACAATCTCGATCCAGACAATCTCGACCAAGACAATCTCGATCGAGACAATCTCGATCAAGACAATCTCGACCAAGACAATCTCGACCAAGACAATCTCGATCGAGACAATCTCGACCAAGACAATCTCGATCGAGACAATCTCGATCAAGACAATCTCGACCAAGACAATCTCGACCAAGACAATCTCGACCAAGACAATCTCGACCAAGACAATCTCGATCGAGACAATCTCGATCCAGACAATCTCGATTATGACAATCTCGATCGAGACGATCTCGATCGAGACAATCTCGATCGAGACAATCTCGACCAAGACAATCTCGACCAAGACAATCTCGACCAAGACAATCTCGATCGAGACAATCTCGATCGAGACGATCTCGATCGAGACAAACTCGATCGAGACAATCTCGACCAAGACAATCTCAACCAAGACAATCTCGACCAAGACAATCTCGATCGAGACAATCTCGACCAAGACAATCTCGATCGAGACAATCTCGATCAAGACAATCTCGACCAAGACAATCTCGACCAAGACAATCTCGACCAAGACAATCTCGATCAAGACAATCTCGACCAAGACAATCTCGATCGAGACAATCTCGACCAAGGCAATCTCGATCAAGACAATCTCGATCAAGACAATCTCGACCAAGACAATCTCGATCGAGACGATCTCGATCGAGACAAACTCGATCGAGACAATCTCGACCAAGACAATCTCAACCAAGACAATCTCGACCAAGACAATCTCGATCGAGACAATCTCGACCAAGACAATCTCGATCGAGACAATCTCGATCAAGACAATCTCGACCAAGACAATCTCGATCAAGACAATCTCGACCAAGACAATCTCGATCGAGACAATCTCGACCAAGACAATCTCGATCAAGACAATCTCGACCAAGACAATCTCGATCCAGACAATCTCGATCAAGACAATCTCGACCAAGACAATCTCGATCAAGACAATCTCGACCAAGACAATCTCGACCAAGACAATCTCGATCAAGACAATCTCGACCAAGACAATCTCGATCGAGACAATCTCGACCAAGACAATCTCGACCAAGACAATCTCGATCCAGACAATCTCGATCAAGACAATCTCGACCAAGACAATCTCGATCAAGACAATCTCGACCAAGACAATCTCGACCAAGACAATCTCGATCAAGACAATCTCGACCAAGACAATCTTGATCGAGACAATCTCGATCGAGACAATCTCGACCAAGACAATCTCAACCAAGACAATCTCGACCAAGACAATCTCGATCGAGACAATCTCGACCAAGACAATCTCGATCGAGACAATCTCGATCAAGACAATCTCGATCCAGACAATCTCGATCAAGACAATCTCGACCAAGACAATCTCGATCAAGACAATCTCGACCAAGACAATCTCGACCAAGACAATCTCGATCAAGACAATCTCGATCGAGACGATCTCGACCAAGACAATCTCGATCAAGACAATCTCGACCAAGACAATCTCGACCAAGACAATCTCGATCCAGACAATCTCGATCAAGACAATCTCGACCAAGACAATCTCGATCAAGACAATCTCGACCAAGACAATCTCGACCAAGACAATCTCGATCAAGACAATCTCGATCGAGACGATCTCGATCGAGACAAACTCGATCGAGACAATCTCGACCAAGACAATCTCAACCAAGACAATCTCGACCAAGACAATCTCGATCGAGACAATCTCGACCAAGACAATCTCGATCGAGACAATCTCGATCAAGACAATCTCGACCAAGACAATCTCGACCAAGACAATCTCGATCAAGACAATCTCGACCAAGACAATCTCGATCGAGACAATCTCGATCCAGACAATCTCGATTAAGACAATTTCGACCAAGACAATCCCGATCCAGACAATCTCGATCAAGACAATCTCGATCGAGACAATCTCGATCGAGACGATCTCGATCGAGAAAAACTCGATCGAGACAATCTCGACCAAGACAATCTCAACCAAGACAATCTCGACCAAGACAATCTCGATCGAGATAATCTCGACCAAGACAATCTCGATCGAGACAATCTCGATCGAGACAATCTCGACCAAGACAATCTCGACCAAGACAATCTCGATCGAGACAATCTCGACCAAGACAATCTCGATCGAGACAATCTCGACCAAGACAATCTCGATCGAGACAATCTCGACCAAGACAATTTTGATCAAGACAATCTCGACCAAGACAATCTCGATCAAGACAATCTCGACCAAGACAATCTCGATCAAGACAATCTCGACCAAGACAATCTCGATCGAGACAATCTCGACCAAGACAATCTCGATCGAGACAATCTCGATCGAGACAATCTCGATCGAGACAATCTCAACCAAGACAATATCGACCAAGACAATCTCGATCGAGACAATCTCGATCGAGACAATCTCGACCAAGACAATCTCGACCAAGACAATCTCGACCAAGACAATCTCGATCGAGAAAATCTCGATCGAGACAATCTCGACCAAGACAATCACGACCAAGACAATCTCGATCAAGACAATCTCGACCAAGACAATCTCGATCAAGACAATCTTGACCAAGACAATCTCGACCAAGATAATCTCGATCAAGACAATCTCGACCAAGACAATCTCGATCGAGACAATCTCGACCAAGACAATCTCGACCAAGACAATCTCGATCGAGACAATTTCGATCAAGACAATCTCGATCGAGACAATCTCGACCAAGACAATCTCGATCGAGACAATCTCGACCAAGGCAATCTCGATCGAGACAATCTCGACCAAGACAATCTCGATCGAGACAATCTCGACCAAGACAATCTCGACCAAGACAATCTCGACCAAGACAATCTCGATCAAGACAATCTCGACCAAGGCAATCTCGACCAAGACAATCTCGACCAAGACAATCTCGACCAAGACAATCTCGATCGAGACAATCTCGATCGAGACAATCTCGATCAAGACAATCTCGACCAAGACAATCTCGACCAAGACAATCTCGATCAAGACAATCTCGACCAAGACAATCTCGATCGAGACAATCTCGACCAAGACAATCTCGATCGAGACAATCTCGATCGAGACAATCTCGACCAAGACAATCTCGATCGAGACAATCTCGACCAAGACAATCTCGATCGAGACAATCTCGACCAAGACAATCTCGACCAAGACAATCTCGATCGAGACAATCTCGACCAAGACAATCTCGACCAAGACAATCTCGACCAAGACAATCTCGATCGAGACAATCTCGACCAAGACAATCTCGATCGAGACAATCTCGACCAAGACAATTTTGATCAAGACAATCTCGACCAAGACAATATCGATCAAGACAATCTCGACCAAGACAATCTCGATCGAGACAATCTCGATCGAGACAATCTCGACCAAGACAATCTCGATCGAGACAATCTCGATCGAGACAATCTCAACCAAGACAATCTCGACCAAGACAATCTCGATCGAGACAATCTCGATCGAGACAATCTCGACCAAGACAATCTCGATCGAGACAATCTCGATCGAGACAATCTCGATCGAGACAATCTCGACCAAGACAATCTCGATCAAGACAATCTCGACCAAGACAATCTCGATCGAGACAATCTCGATCGAGACAATCTTGACCAAGACAATCTCGATCAAGACAATCTTGACCAAGACAATCTCGACCAAGACAATCTCGACAAAGACAATCTCAACCAAGACAATCTCGACCAAGACAATCTCGATCGAGACAATCTCGACCAAGACAATCTCGATCGAGACAATCTCGATCAAGACAATCTCGACCAAGACAATCTCGACCAAGACAATCTCGATCAAGACAATCTCGACCAAGACAATCTCGATCGAGACAATCTCGACCAAGACAATCTCGATCGAGACAATCTCGACCAAAACAATCTCGACCAAGACAATCTCGATCGAGACAATCTCGACCAAGACAATCTCGATCGAGACAATCTCGACCAAGACAATCTCGATCGAGACAATCTCGACCAAGACAATTTTGATCAAGACAATCTCGACCAAGACAATCTCGATCAAGACAATCTCGACCAAGACAATCTCGATCAAGACAATCTCGACCAAGACAATCTCGATCGAGACAATCTCGACCAAGACAATCTCGACCAAGACAATCTCGATCGAGACAATCTCGACCAAGACAATCTCGATCGAGACAATCTCGACCAAGACAATCTCGATCGAGACAATCTCGACCAAGACAATTTTGATCAAGACAATCTCGACCAAGACAATCTCGATCAAGACAATCTCGACCAAGACAATCTCGATCGAGACAAACTCGATCGAGACAATCTCGACCAAGACAATCTCAACCAAGACAATCTCGACCAAGACAATCTCGATCGAGACAATCTCGACCAAGACAATCTCGACCAAGACAATCTCGACCAAGACAATCTCGATCGAGACAATCTCGATCGAGACGATCTCGATCGAGACAAACTCGATCGAGACAATCTCGACCAAGACAATCTCAACCAAGACAATCTCGACCAAGACAATCTCGATCGAGACAATCTCGACCAAGACAATCTCGATCGAGACAATCTCGATCAAGACAATCTCGACCAAGACAATCTCGATCAAGACAATCTCGATCAAGACAATCTCGACCAAGACAATCTCGACCAAGACAATCTCGATCGAGACAATCTCGACCAAGACAATCTCGATCAAGACAATCTCGACCAAGACAATCTCGATCCAGACAATCTCGACCAAGACAATCTCGATCGAGACAATCTCGATCAAGACAATCTCGACCAAGACAATCTCGACCAAGACAATCTCGATCGAGACAATCTCGACCAAGACAATCTCGATCGAGACAATCTCGATCAAGACAATCTCGACCAAGACAATCTCGACCAAGACAATCTCGACCAAGACAATCTCGACCAAGACAATCTCGATCGAGACAATCTCGATCCAGACAATCTCGATTATGACAATCTCGATCGAGACGATCTCGATCGAGACAATCTCGATCGAGACGATCTCGATCGAGACAATCTCGATCGAGACAATCTCGACCAAGACAATCTCGACCAAGACAATCTCGACCAAGACAATCTCGATCGAGACAATCTCGATCGAGACGATCTCGATCGAGACAAACTCGATCGAGACAATCTCGACCAAGACAATCTCAACCAAGACAATCTCGACCAAGACAATCTCGATCGAGACAATCTCGACCAAGACAATCTCGATCGAGACAATCTCGATCAAGACAATCTCGACCAAGACAATCTCGACCAAGACAATCTCGACCAAGACAATCTCGATCAAGACAATCTCGACCAAGACAATCTCGATCGAGACAATCTCGACCAAGGCAATCTCGATCAAGACAATCTCGATCAAGACAATCTCGACCAAGACAATCTCGATCGAGACGATCTCGATCGAGACAAACTCGATCGAGACAATCTCGACCAAGACAATCTCAACCAAGACAATCTCGACCAAGACAATCTCGATCGAGACAATCTCGACCAAGACAATCTCGATCGAGACAATCTCGATCAAGACAATCTCGACCAAGACAATCTCGATCAAGACAATCTCGACCAAGACAATCTCGACCAAGACAATCTCGATCGAGACAATCTCGACCAAGACAATCTCGATCAAGACAATCTCGACCAAGACAATCTCGATCCAGACAATCTCGATCAAGACAATCTCGACCAAGACAATCTCGATCAAGACAATCTCGACCAAGACAATCTCGACCAAGACAATCTCGATCAAGACAATCTCGACCAAGACAATCTCGATCGAGACAATCTCGACCAAGACAATCTCGACCAAGACAATCTCGATCCAGACAATCTCGATCAAGACAATCTCGACCAAGACAATCTCGATCAAGACAATCTCGACCAAGACAATCTCGACCAAGACAATCTCGATCAAGACAATCTCGACCAAGACAATCTTGATCGAGACAATCTCGATCGAGACAATCTCGACCAAGACAATCTCAACCAAGACAATCTCGACCAAGACAATCTCGATCGAGACAATCTCGACCAAGACAATCTCGATCGAGACAATCTCGATCAAGACAATCTCGATCCAGACAATCTCGATCAAGACAATCTCGACCAAGACAATCTCGATCAAGACAATCTCGACCAAGACAATCTCGACCAAGACAATCTCGATCAAGACAATCTCGATCGAGACGATCTCGACCAAGACAATCTCGATCAAGACAATCTCGACCAAGACAATCTCGACCAAGACAATCTCGATCCAGACAATCTCGATCAAGACAATCTCGACCAAGACAATCTCGATCAAGACAATCTCGACCAAGACAATCTCGACCAAGACAATCTCGATCAAGACAATCTCGATCGAGACGATCTCGATCGAGACAAACTCGATCGAGACAATCTCGACCAAGACAATCTCAACCAAGACAATCTCGACCAAGACAATCTCGATCGAGACAATCTCGACCAAGACAATCTCGATCGAGACAATCTCGATCAAGACAATCTCGACCAAGACAATCTCGACCAAGACAATCTCGATCAAGACAATCTCGACCAAGACAATCTCGATCGAGACAATCTCGATCCAGACAATCTCGATTAAGACAATTTCGACCAAGACAATCCCGATCCAGACAATCTCGATCAAGACAATCTCGATCGAGACAATCTCGATCGAGACGATCTCGATCGAGAAAAACTCGATCGAGACAATCTCGACCAAGACAATCTCAACCAAGACAATCTCGACCAAGACAATCTCGATCGAGATAATCTCGACCAAGACAATCTCGATCGAGACAATCTCGATCGAGACAATCTCGACCAAGACAATCTCGACCAAGACAATCTCGATCGAGACAATCTCGACCAAGACAATCTCGATCGAGACAATCTCGACCAAGACAATCTCGATCGAGACAATCTCGACCAAGACAATTTTGATCAAGACAATCTCGACCAAGACAATCTCGATCAAGACAATCTCGACCAAGACAATCTCGATCAAGACAATCTCGACCAAGACAATCTCGATCGAGACAATCTCGACCAAGACAATCTCGATCGAGACAATCTCGATCGAGACAATCTCAACCAAGACAATATCGACCAAGACAATCTCGATCGAGACAATCTCGATCGAGACAATCTCGACCAAGACAATCTCGACCAAGACAATCTCGACCAAGACAATCTCGATCGAGAAAATCTCGATCGAGACAATCTCGACCAAGACAATCACGACCAAGACAATCTCGATCAAGACAATCTCGACCAAGACAATCTCGATCAAGACAATCTTGACCAAGACAATCTCGACCAAGATAATCTCGATCAAGACAATCTCGACCAAGACAATCTCGATCGAGACAATCTCGACCAAGACAATCTCGACCAAGACAATCTCGATCGAGACAATTTCGATCAAGACAATCTCGATCGAGACAATCTCGACCAAGACAATCTCGATCGAGACAATCTCGACCAAGGCAATCTCGATCAAGACAATCTCGATCGAGACAATCTCGACCAAGACAATCTCGATCGAGACAATCTCGACCAAGACAATCTCGATCGAGACAATCTCGACCAAGACAATCTCGATCGAGACAATCTCGACCAAGACAATCTCGACCAAGACAATCTCGATCGAGACAATCTCGATCAAGACAATCTCGACCAAGACAATCTCGATCGAGACAATCTCGACCAAGACAATCTCGATCGAGACAATCTCGACCAAGACAATCTCGACCAAGACAATCTCGACCAAGACAATCTCGATCAAGACAATCTCGACCAAGACAATCTCGATCGAGACAATCTCGACCAAGACAATCTCGACCAAGACAATCTCGACCAAGACAATCTCGATCGAGACAATCTCGACCAAGACAATCTCGATCGAGACAATCTCGACCAAGACAATTTTGATCAAGACAATCTCGACCAAGACAATATCGATCAAGACAATCTCGACCAAGACAATCTCGATCGAGACAATCTCGATCGAGACAATCTCGACCAAGACAATCTCGATCGAGACAATCTCGATCGAGACAATCTCAACCAAGACAATCTCGACCAAGACAATCTCGATCGAGACAATCTCGATCGAGACAATCTCGACCAAGACAATCTCGATCGAGACAATCTCGATCGAGACAATCTCGATCGAGACAATCTCGACCAAGACAATCTCGATCAAGACAATCTCGACCAAGACAATCTCGATCGAGACAATCTCGATCGAGACAATCTTGACCAAGACAATCTCGATCAAGACAATCTTGACCAAGACAATCTCGACCAAGACAATCTCGACAAAGACAATCTCAACCAAGACAATCTCGACCAAGACAATCTCGATCGAGACAATCTCGACCAAGACAATCTCGATCGAGACAATCTCGATCAAGACAATCTCGACCAAGACAATCTCGACCAAGACAATCTCGATCAAGACAATCTCGACCAAGACAATCTCGATCGAGACAATCTCGACCAAGACAATCTCGATCGAGACAATCTCGACCAAAACAATCTCGACCAAGACAATCTCGATCGAGACAATCTCGACCAAGACAATCTCGATCGAGACAATCTCGACCAAGACAATCTCGATCGAGACAATCTCGACCAAGACAATTTTGATCAAGACAATCTCGACCAAGACAATCTCGATCAAGACAATCTCGACCAAGACAATCTCGATCAAGACAATCTCGACCAAGACAATCTCGATCGAGACAATCTCGACCAAGACAATCTCGACCAAGACAATCTCGATCGAGACAATCTCGACCAAGACAATCTCGATCGAGACAATCTCGACCAAGACAATCTCGATCGAGACAATCTCGACCAAGACAATTTTGATCAAGACAATCTCGACCAAGACAATCTCGATCAAGACAATCTCGACCAAGACAATCTCGATCGAGACAAACTCGATCGAGACAATCTCGACCAAGACAATCTCAACCAAGACAATCTCGACCAAGACAATCTCGATCGAGACAATCTCGACCAAGACAATCTCGACCAAGACAATCTCGACCAAGACAATCTCGATCGAGACAATCTCGATCGAGACGATCTCGACCAAGACAATCTCGATCGAGACAATCTCGACCAAGAAAATCTCAACCAAGACAATCTCGACCAAGACAATCTCGATCGAGACAATCTCGACCAAGACAATCTCGATCGAGACAATCTCGATCAAGACAATCTCAACCAAGACAATCTCGACCAAGACAATCTCGATCGAGACAATCTCGACCAAGACAATCTCGACCAAGACAATCTCGACCAAGACAATCTCGATCGAGACAATCTCGATCGAGACGATCTCGATCGAGACAAACTCGATCGAGACAATCTCGACCAAGACAATCTCAACCAAGACAATCTCGACCAAGACAATCTCGATCGAGACAATCTCGACCAAGACAATCTCGATCGAGACAATCTCGATCGAGACAATCTCGACCAAGGCAATCTCGATCAAGACAATCTCGATCGAGACAATCTCGATCCAGACAATCTCGATTAAGACAATTTCGACCAAGACAATCTCGATCCAGACAATCTCGATCAAGACAATCTCGACCAAGACAATCTCGACCAAGACAATCTCGACCAAGACAATCTCGATCAAGACAATCTCGACCAAGACAATCTCAACCAAGACAATCTCGACCAAGACAATCTCGATCGAGACAATCTCGACCAAGACAATCTCGATCGAGACAATCTCGATCGAGACAATCTCGACCAAGACAATCTCGACCAAGACAATCTCGATTGAGACAATCTCGATCCAGACAATCTCGATTAAGACAATTTCGACCAAGACAATCTCGGTCCAGACAATCTCGATCAAGACAATCTCGACCAAGACAATCTCGATCGAGACAATCTCGATCCAGACAATCTCGATTAAGACAATTTCGACCAAGACAATCTCGATCCAGACAATCTCGATCAAGACAATCTCGATCGAGACAATCTCGATCGAGACGATCTCGATCGAGACAAACTCGATCGAGACAATCTCGACCAAGACAATCTCAACCAAGACAATCTCGACCAAGACAATCTCGATCGAGACAAACTCGACCAAGACAATCTCGATCGAGACAATCTCGATCAAGACAATCTCGACCAAGACAATCTCGATCAAGACAATCTCGACCAAGACAATCTCGACCAAGACAATCTCGATCGAGACAATCTCGACCAAGACAATCTCGATCAAGACAATCTCGACCAAGACAATCTCGATCCAGACAATCTCGATCAAGACAATCTCGACCAAGACAATCTCGATCAAGACAATCTCGACCAAGACAATCTCGACCAAGACAATCTCGATCAAGACAATCTCGACCAAGACAATCTCGATCGAGACAATCTCGACCAAGACAATCTCGACCAAGACAATCTCGATCCAGACAATCTCGATCAAGACAATCTCGACCAAGACAATCTCGATCAAGACAATCTCGACCAAGACAATCTCGACCAAGACAATCTCGATCAAGACAATCTCGACCAAGACAATCTCGATCGAGACAATCTCGATCGAGACAATCTGGACCAAGACAATCTCGATCCAGACAATCTCGACCAAGACAATCTCGATCAAGACAATCTCGACCAAGACAATCTCGATCAAGACAATCTCGACCAAGAAAATCTCGACCAAGACAATCTCGATCAAAACAATCTCGACCAAGACAATCTCGATCGAGACAATCTCGACCAAGACAATCTCGATCGAGACAATCTCGATCGAGACAATCTCGATCGAGACAATCTCGACCAAGACAATCTCGATCGAGACAATCTCGACCAAGACAATCTCGATCGAGACAATCTCGACCAAGGCAATCTCGATCAAGACAATCTCGACCAAGACAATCTCGACCAAGACAATCTCGATCAAGACAATCTCGACCAAGACAATCTCGATCGAGACAATCTCGACCAAGACAATCTCGATCGAGACAATCTCGACCAAGACAATCTCGACCAAGACAATCTCGATCGAGACAATCTCGACCAAGACAATCTCGACCAAGACAATCTCGACCAAGACAATCTCGACCAAGACAATCTCGATCAAGACAATCTCGACCAAGACAATCTCGATCGAGACAATCTCGATCCAGACAATCTCGACCAAGACAATCTCGATCAAGACAATCTCGACCAAGACAATCTCGATCAAGACAATCTCGACCAAGAAAATCTCGACCAAGACAATCTCGATCAAAACAATCTCGACCAAGACAATCTCGATCGAGACAATCTCGACCAAGACAATCTCGATCGAGACAATCTCGATCGAGACAATCTCGACCAAGACAATCTCGATCGAGACAATCTCGACCAAGACAATCTCGATCGAGACAATCTCGACCAAGGCAATCTCGATCAAGGCAATCTCGACCAAGACAATCTCGACCAAGACAATCTCGATCAAGACAATCTCGACCAAGACAATCTCGATCGAGACAATCTCGACCAAGACAATCTCGATCGAGACAATCTCGACCAAGACAATCTCGACCAAGACAATCTCGATCGAGACAATCTCGACCAAGACAATCTCGACCAAGACAATTTTGATCAAGACAATCTCGACCAAGACAATCTCGATCAAGACAATCTCGACCAAGACAATCTCGATCAAGACAATCTCGATCAAGACAATCTCGACCAAGACAATCTCGACCAAGACAATCTTGATCAAGACAATCTCGATCAAGACAATCTCGACCAAGACAATCTCGACCAAGACAATCTCGATCAAGACAATCTCGACCAAGACAATCTCGATCGAGACAATCTCGACCAAGAAAATCTCGATCGAGACAATCTCGACCAAGACAATCTCGATCGAGACAATCTCGACCAAGACAATCTCGATCAAGACAATCTCGATCGAGACAATCTCGATTAAGACAATCTCGATCGAGACAATCTCGACCAAGACAATCTCGATCGAGACAATCTCGACCAAGAAAATCTCGACCAAGACAATCTCGATCAAAACAATCTCGACCAAGACAATCTCGATCGAGACAATCTCGATCGAGACAATCTCGATCGAGACAATTTCGACCAAGACAATCTCGATCGAGACAATCTCGATCGAGACAATCTCGACCAAGACAATCTCGTTCAAGACAATCTCGACCAAGACAATCTCGATCAAGACAATCTCGACCAAGAAAATCTCGACCAAGACAATCTCGATCAAAACAATCTCGACCAAGACAATCTCGATCGAGACAATCTCGATCGAGACAATCTCGATCGAGACAATCTTGACCAAGACAATCTCGATCGAGACAATCTCGACCAAGACAATCTCGATCGAGACAATCTCGACCAAGGCAATCTCGATCAAGACAATCTCGACCAAGACAATCTCGACCAAGACAATCTCGACCAAGACAATCTAGATCGAGACAATCTCGACCAAGACAATCTCGACCAAGACAATCTCGATCAAGACAATCTCGATCAAAACAATCTCGACCAAGACAATCTCGATCAAGACAATCTCGACCAAGACAATCTCGACCAAGACAATCTCGATCAAGACAATCTCGACCAAGACAATCTCGACCAAGACAATCTCGATCCAGACAATCTCGATCAAGACAATCTCGACTAAGAAAATCTCGATCGAGACAATCTCGACCAAGACAATCTCGATCGAGACAATCTCGACCAAGACAATCTCGACCAAGACAATCTCGATCAAGACAATCTCGACCAAGACAATCTCGATCGAGACAATCTCGACCAAGACAATCTCGATCGAGACAATCTCGACCAAGACAATCTCGATCAAGACAATCTCGACCAAGACAATCTCGACCAAGACAATCTCGATAGAGACAATCTCGACCAAGACAATCTCGACCAAGACAATCTCGACCAAGACAATCTCGATCCAGACAATCTCGACCAAGACAATCTCGATCCAGACAATCTCGATCAAGACAATCTCGACCAAGACAATCTCGATCAAGACAATCTCGACCAAGACAATCTCGACCAAGACAATCTCGATCAAGACAATCTCGACCGAGACAATCTCGATCGAGACAATCTCGATCGAGATAATCTCGACCAAGACAATCTCGACCAAGACAATCTCGATCCAGACAATCTCGATCAAGACAATCTCGACCAAGACAATCTCGATCAAGACAATCTCGACCAAGACAATCTCGATCGAGACAATCTCGATCAAGACAATCTCGACCAAGACAATCTCGATCGAGACAATCTCGACCAAGACAATCTCGATCCAGATAATCTCGACCAAGACAATCTCGACCAAGACAATCTCGACCAAGACAATCTCGATCAAGACAATCTCGACCAAAACAATCTCGACCAAGACAATCTCGATCAAGACAATCTCGACCAAGACAATCTCGATCGAGACAATCTCGACCAAGACAATCTCGATCCAGATAATCTCGACCAAGACAATCTCGATCAAGACAATCTCGACCAAGACAATCTCGATCGAGACAATCTCGACCAAGACAATCTCGATCGAGACAATCTCGACCAAGACAATCTCGACCAAGACAATCTCGATCAAGACAATCTCAACCAAGACAATCTCGATCGAGACAATCTCGACCAAGACAATCTCGATCAAGACAATCTCGACCAAGACAATCTCGACCAAGACAATCTCGATCAAGACAATCTCGACCAAGACAATCTCGATCGAGACAATCTCGACCAAGACAATCTCGATCGAGACAATCTCGACCAAGACAATTTTGATCAAGACAATCTCGACCAAGACAATCTCGATCAAGACAATCTCAACCAAGACAATCTCGATCAAGACAATCTCAACCAAGACAATCTCGATCAAGACAATCTCGACCAAGACAATCTCGATCGAGACAATCTCGACCAAGACAATCTCGATCAAGACAATCTCGACCAAGACAATCTCGATCAAGACAATCTCGATCGAGACAATCTCGACCAAGACAATCTCGACCAAGACAATCTCGACCAAGACAATCTCGACCAAGACAATCTCGACCAAGACAATCTCGATCAAGACAATCTCGATCAAGACAATCTCGACCAAGACAATCTCGATCAAGACAATCTCGACCAAGACAATCTCGACCAAGACAATCTCGATCAAGACAATCTCGACCAAGACAATCTCGACCAAGACAATCTCGATCCAGACAATCTCGATCAAGACAATCTCGACCAAGACAATCTCGATCCAGACAATCTCGATCAAGACAATCTCGACCAAGACAATCTCGATCAAGACAATCTCGACCAAGACAATCTCGATCCAGACAATCTCGATCGAGACAATCTCGATCGAGACAATCTCGATCAAAACAATCTCGACCAAGACAATCTCGATCAAGACAATCTCGACCAAAACAATCTCGATCAAGACAATCTCGACCAAGACAATCTCGATCGAGACAATCTCGATCGAGACAATCTCGACCAAGGCAATCTCGATCAAGACAATCTCGATCGAGACAATCTCGATCGAGACAATCTCGACCAAGACAATCTCGATCGAGACAATCTCGATCGAGACAATCTCGACCAAGACAATCTCGATCGAGACAATCTCGATCAAGACAATCTCGATCGAGACAATCTCGACCAAGACAATCTCGATGGAGACAATCTCGATCGAGACAATCTCGACCAAGACAATCTCGAACAAGACAATCTCGATCGAGACAATCTCGATCGAGACAATCTCGACCAAGACAATCTCGATCAAGACAATCTCGACCAAGACAATCTCGATCAAGACAATCTCGACCAAGACAATCTCGATCAAGACAATCTCGATCGAGACAATCTCGACCAAGACAATCTCGACCAAGACAATCTCGACCAAGACAATCTCGACCAAGACAATCTCGATCAAGACAATCTCGATCACGACAATCTCGACCAAGACAATCTCGATCAAGACAATCTCGACCAAGACAATCTCGATCGAGAAAATCTCGATCGAGACAATCTCGACCAAGACAATCTCGATCAAGACAATCTCGACCAAGACAATCTCGACCAAGACAATCTCGATCGAGACAATCTCGACCAAGAAAATCTCGATCGAGACAATCTCGACCAAGACAATCTCGATCGAGACAATCTCGACCAAGACAATCTCGACCAAGACAATCTCGATCGAGACAATCTCGACCAAGAAAATCTCGATCGAGACAATCTCGACCAAGACAATCTCGATCGAGACAATCTCGACCTAGGCAATCTCGATCGAGACAATCTCGACCAAGACAATCTCGACCAAGACAATCTCGATCGAGACAATCTCGACCAAGACAATCTCGATCGAGACAATCTCGATCGAGACAAACTCGACCAAGACAATCTCGACCAAGGCAATCTCGATCAAGACAATCTCGACCAAGACAATCTCGATCAAGACAATCTCGACCAAGACAATCTCGATCGAGACAATCTCGACCAAGACAATCTCGATCAAGACAATCTCGACCAAGACAATCTCGATCGAGACAATCTCGATCGAGACAATCTCGACCAAGACAATCTCGATCCAAACAATCTCGACCAAGACAATCTCGATCAAGACAATCTCGACCAAGACAATCTCGATCAAGACAATCTCGACCAAGAAAATCTCGACCAAGACAATCTCGATCAAAACAATCTCGACCAAGACAAACTCGATCGAGACAATCTCGATCGAGACAATCTCGACCAAGACAATCTCGACCAAGACAATCTCGATCAAGACAATCTCGATCAAGACAATCTTGACCAAGACAATCTCGATCGAGACAATCTCGATCGAGACAATCTCGACCAAGACAGTCTCGATCGAGACAATCTCGACCAAGACAATCTCGACCAAGACAATCTCGATCAAGACAATCTCAACCAAGACAATCTCGATCGAGACAATCTCGACCAAGACAATCTCGATCGAGACAATCTCGATCGAGACAATCTCGACCAAGAAAATCTCGATCAAGACAATCTCGACCAAGACAATCTCGACCAAGACAATCTCGATCGAGAAAATCTCGATCGAGACAATCTCGACCAAGACAATCACGACCAAGACAATCTCGATCAAGACAATCTCGACCAAGACAATCTCGATCAAGACAATCTCGACCAAGACAATCTCGACCAAGACAATCTCGATCAAGACAATCTCGACCAAGACAATCTCGATCGAGACAATCTCGACCAAGACAATCTCGATCGAGACAATCTCGACCAAGACAATCTCGACCAAGACAATCTCGATCAAGACAATCTCGACCAAGACAATCTCGATCGAGACAATCTCGATCAAGACAATCTCGACCAAGACAATCTCGATCAAGACAATCTCGATCGAGACAATCTCGACCAAAACAATCTCGACCAAAACAATCTCGACCAAGACAATCTCGATCGAGACAATCTCGATCGAGACAATCTCGATCGAGACAATCTCGACCAAGACAATCTCGATCGAGACAATCTCGATCGAGACAATCTCGATCGAGACAATCTCGATCGAGACAATCTCGACCAAGACAATCTCGATTGAGACAATCTCGACCAAGGCAATCTCGATCAAGACAATCTCGATCGAGACAATCTCGACCAAGACAATCTCGATCCAGACAATCTCGATCAAGACAATCTTGACCAAGACAATCTCGATCCAGACAATCTCGATCAAGACAATCTCGACCAAGACAATCTCGATCGAGACAATCTCGACCAAGGCAATCTCGATCAAGACAATCTCGATCGAGACAATCTCGACCAAGACAATCTCGATCGAGACAATCTCGACCAAGGCAATCTCGATCAAGACAATCTCGATCGAGACAATCTCGACCAAGACAATCTCGATCAAGACAATCTCGATCAAGACAATCTCGACCAAGACAATCTCGATCCAGACAATCTCGATCAAGACAATCTCGACCAAGACAATCTCGATCAAGACAATCTCGACCAAGACAATCTCGACCAAGACAATCTCGATCGAGAGAATCTCGACCAAGACAATCTCGACCAAGACAATCTCGATCAAGACAATCTCGATCAAGACAATCTCGACCAAGACAATCTCGACCAAGACAATCTCGACCAAGACAATCTCGACCAAGACAATCTCGACCAAGACAATCTCGATCCAGACAATCTCGATCAAGACAATCTCGACCAAGACAATCTCGATCAAGACAATCTCGACCAAGACAATCTCGATCAAGACAATCTCGACCAAGACAATCTCGATCGAGACAATCTCGACCAAGACAATCTCGATCCAGATAATCTCGACCAAGACAATCTCGATCAAGACAATCTCGACCAAGACAATCTCGATCAAGACAATCTCGACCAAGAAAATCTCGATCAAAACAATCTCGACCAAGACAATCTCGATCGAGACAATCTCGACCAAGACAATCTCGATCGAGACAATCTCGACCAAGACAATCTCGACCAAGACAATCTCGATCAAGACAATCTCAACCAAGACAATCTCGATCGAGACAATCTCGACCAAGACAATCTCGACCAAGACAATCTCGATCAAGACAATCTCGACCAAGACAATCTCGATCGAGACAATCTCGACCAAGACAATCTCGATCGAGACAATCTCGATCGAGACAATCTCGACCAAGACAATCTCGATCGAGACAATCTCGACCAAGACAATCTCGATCGAGACAATCTCGACCAAGACAATCTCGACCAAGACAATCTCGATCGAGACAATCTCGACCAAGACAATCTCGATCAAGACAATCTCGATCAAGACAATCTCGACCAAGACAATCTCGATCCAGACAATCTCGATCAAGACAATCTCGACCAAGACAATCTCGATCAAGACAATCTCGACCAAGACAATCTCGACCAAGACAATCTCGATCGAGAGAATCTCGACCAAGACAATCTCGACCAAGACAATCTCGATCAAGACAATCTCGATCAAGACAATCTCGACCAAGACAATCTCGACCAAGACAATCTCGACCAAGACAATCTCGACCAAGACAATCTCGACCAAGACAATCTCGATCCAGACAATCTCGATCAAGACAATCTCGACCAAGACAATCTCGATCAAGACAATCTCGACCAAGACAATCTCGATCAAGACAATCTCGACCAAGACAATCTCGATCGAGACAATCTCGACCAAGACAATCTCGATCCAGATAATCTCGACCAAGACAATCTCGATCAAGACAATCTCGACCAAGACAATCTCGATCAAGACAATCTCGACCAAGAAAATCTCGATCAAAACAATCTCGACCAAGACAATCTCGATCGAGACAATCTCGACCAAGACAATCTCGATCGAGACAATCTCGACCAAGACAATCTCGACCAAGACAATCTCGATCAAGACAATCTCAACCAAGACAATCTCGATCGAGACAATCTCGACCAAGACAATCTCGACCAAGACAATCTCGATCAAGACAATCTCGACCAAGACAATCTCGATCGAGACAATCTCGACCAAGACAATCTCGATCGAGACAATCTCGATCGAGACAATCTCGACCAAGACAATCTCGATCGAGACAATCTCGACCAAGACAATCTCGATCGAGACAATCTCGACCAAGACAATCTCGACCAAGACAATCTCGATCGAGACAATCTCGACCAAGACAATCTCGACCAAGACAATCTCGACCAAGACAATCTCGATCGAGACAATCTCGACCAAGACAATCTCGATCGAGACAATCTCGACCAAGACAATTTTGATCAAGACAATCTCGACCAAGACAATCTCGATCAAGACAATCTCGACCAAGACAATCTCGATCGAGACAATCTCGATCGAGACAATCTCGACCAAGACAATCTCGATCGAGACAATCTCGATCGAGACAATCTCAACCAAGACAATCTCGACCAAGACAATCTCGATCGAGACAATCTCGATCGAGACAATCTCGACCAAGACAATCTCGATCGAGACAATCTCGATCGAGACAATCTCGACCAAGACAATCTCGATCAAGACAATCTCGACCAAGACAATCTCGATCGAGACAATCTCGATCGAGACAATCTTGACCAAGACAATTCAATTCAATTCAATTCAATTCAATTCAAAATATCTTTATTATCATAGGATATTTATAATATCTCTTAATAATAGTCACTTTGTTTTGTTTTGCACAAATGTTGACGTCAAATCGTTACTTAAAGCTAAGTTTACGCCGCTTCCTAGGCGCAAGTGCAGAAGAAGCGGCAACAAACTGCACTGCACGTTTTCTCCAAAGACGTCAACTAACAAACTAAAAACTTAAAATTAGTTATATAGATGGACAGAGATTACATTGTTTATTATGTCATAATTAAATTGAATTATAAGAATTACGAAATTTAAAATAATGTCAATTTGTAAATTTAGTATGTACCAATGTACCTAAATTATGACATGTCTAAGTATACAAACCTTTAAGAGGGACCCGCGCCAAGCTCAAGCCAGACCTTTTTGTCTTTAAGATAGTCATCGGTCCTATAATAAGCCTTCTCACAAAGTACTTTCTTTACATAAGCTTTGAATTTTCTGTCTGGCATATCAAGGACCGATTCTGACAATTTATTATAAAAAAGTATACACTTCCCCATAAAAGACTTACTGACTGTATTCAGCCTGTAATACGGGCTAACTAAGTCATTCTTATTACGTAAATTTCTATCTGTAAAATCACTTACTTTATTGAACATGGAAATATTTTTCCTTACATACATTATACTTTCAAATATGAATTGTGATGCAAAAGTAAGTATACCTATTTCCTTGAATAATTCCCTCAGTGAGTCTCTCGATCCTAAACCGTAAATAGCACGAATTGCTCTTTTTTGTAAAAGAAAAATAGTCTGAATGTCCGCTGCACTCCCCCATAGAAGTATCCCGTAAGACATTAGACTGTGAAAGTAACTAAAGTACACTTGTCTAGCAGTTGCTACATCTGTCAATTGTCTTATTCTCCTAACAGCGTAAGCCGCAGAGCTAAGCCTATTAGAAAGTTTAGTTATATGAGCGCCCCATTGAAGTTTCGAATCAATTGTGATTCCTAAAAAGGTAGTACTTTCAACCAGATCGAGTTTCTGACCATTAATTAGTATGTCAACACAGGCTTGATTCACATTAGGAAGAGAGAATCGAATGCATTGGGTCTTGTTCGCATTTAACATGAGGTTATTGGCCGAAAACCAATCAGAAATTAAAGATAAGGTGCTGTTCACCGCGCTAGCATCACTGTTATGTCGATCTATTTTAAATATTAGCGAGGTGTCATCAGCAAACAGCACCATGTCAGCCTCTTTCTCAACCATGTAAGGCAAGTCATTGACATAAACTAAGAAAAGGAACGGTCCTAGAATTGAACCTTGGGGTACGCCCATTTTCACATTAGACCCGTGTGATTTTACGCCGTTTATATCAACAGTTTGAAGCCTATCAGTTAAGTAAGATTCTATTAATTTAATTGACTTATCATCAAAACCGTATTGACGAAATTTGAGCAAAAGTGTTGGATGATCAACGCAATCAAATGCTTTAGAAAGATCGCAAAATGATCCAATTGCATCATTTCTGTTTTCCCACGCGTCGTAGATATTAGTAATAAGTGCTACTCCTGCATCGGTGGTCGATTTTCCAGCAGTAAAGCCGTATTGTTGGCTATGGAAAAGATTATTGGTCTTAAAGTGAAGTAGCATTTGATTGAGCATTATCTTTTCGAACACCTTACTCAAAACTGGCAGAATAGAGATAGGTCTGTAGTTGCCAGGGTCTGTTTTTTCTCCTTTTTTGAATAAGGGGATTAGTTTACTGCATTTCATTAAGTTAGGGAATATGCCTTCATCAATACATTCGTTAAATATAAAAGCTAAATCGGCAGCAATTATGTGTATAATATGACTTACTACGGCTACTGACATGCCCCAGTGATCTTCTGATTTTTTTAAATTTAACTGTTTAAAAGCATCTATTATATCGCTAGGGCTAACATGCTTAAAATTAAATTTAGAATCACAAGGGCTAACATTACTCTTAAGCAAAGCCTCAGCACGCTGGGCGCTAGAACTCACATTAGAAGTGAGTTCCAAAGGAATGTTAGTAAAATAATCATCAAATATATTTACTATTTCTTCAGTTTTTGAAGTATTTTTACCATTACATTTGATTCGGCAAATATTTTCTTTGGTTTTATTTTTACCTGTTTCCTTATTTATGACACTCCATGTTTCTTTAATTTTATTAGGAGCATTATTTATTTTTTTGCTAATACTATTCGACTTGGCTCGTCTACAAACTTTTTTAAATATTTTAGAATAATTTCTAACATATTCTATAAAAGAAGGATTAAAGTTATATTGTTTTTGGGCATATAGATCATATAACCTGTTTCTACTTATGTAGATGCCGGTAGTAGCCCATTCACTAAACTGTGATTTACTATGAACTACTACTCTTTTTTGTTTTAATGTTTTAGAATACTCAGAGGAAACAGTACTAAATAGTTTATTATAATGGTCGTCAGGATTATTTCCTGTATATACCACTGATAATAATTTGTTATCTAAATTATTTTTAAGTTTTTTTATGTTTTTAGAAGTAATCGGTCTACACAAGATCTTATCTTTTCTCAAATTACTGGTGGACTCTTTGACAAAAGCTACATATACACCAGAATGATCTGAAGGCAATTTATTAATAACAGATTTATCACAATATTGAATATTACTAAAAAAATTATCAAGACATGTGCCAGATGTAGCTGTAATTCTGGTTGGCTCAAAAAATAAGTTTTCTAATCCATAACACTTAAAAAGATTTAGGAATTGTGTGCTCTTTGGATTATGTACTAAAATATCAACATTAAAATCACCGCAAATAATTAAATTCTTTTTACTAGTTGAACAGGACTTAAGAACCTGGTCCATTGCTTTTAAAAAACTTTTGAAATTACTATCTGGTGGACTGTATACACAAACAATTATATGATGATCAAGCTCGGCACAGGCCACCTCACAACAGCGCTCAACAGAATGTCTAACAATATCCTTCCGCTCTTTGCTACGGAAAGAATCTTTTATAAAAATTAAAGAACCCCCTCGTTGAGCAGACTTTCTGTTAAAGCAGCTAACAATAATATAGTTGTTTAGGCTGAACATCATCTGACTCTCATGCAGCCAATGTTCAGTCAAACATAAAATATCCACATCCATTTCTTTTAAAACTAATTCTACTAATAATTCTTTGCCGGAAAGACCTTCTAAATTTTGATGAAGTATTCTTAATTCATGAGGCCTTCCCGTTGTCCGAATGGTCAGTTTAAATCTGTCGTCAAGTCTACAGAATTACCGTTACATAAACTTGGTAAGTCTGTAGGTGTCTTAAAACTAGAATCTTGTTTACAATGTAAACTCGTCCAAAAATTAATATTATTTGCTATCAATGTAGCAATCTTATGTCTAAAATATTTTGAAAGATAAATATTATCTTTTGTCACATGACAATTACTTATAAAATTGTTAGTGTCAAAAAACACTAATTTATCACTATAACGACATGTCATATTATGTATCAAAGTATTGAGATAGTGAATAATTTTGTTAGTTTTTGGAGACTGGCAATGTAGATATGGGAACGCACATAATATTATTTTGCTTACTTCTAGTTCAGATAAATAATCCATACAGCTGATTATTTCTTTCTTTCCTACTTTGTTACTATTGCCTATTAATAATACAACAGTAGATTTACAATTCAGTTTGGTTGATTTAATTTTATCTAAAATTTGAGTATAGGTTGCGTCCGGGAAGCAGTAATTTATACAAGTTTTATCTAGAATTTTGTTTAACATGCAACCCATATTGCGACCTATACTGTCAGAAAATACTATAGTATTACATGGAGGGTCAATAAAGTCAACACAATCAGACACATTACTACACAAACTACCGTCACAAGGAGAGAGCTCTGGTGTGGAGACACTGATGGTGGGCTGGGTGAATTGCCCGCAGGTACATTGCTTAGTTAATAAATCAAGAGTTTCTTGATTGTACCTGCTGTCGTTAATCAATTTCTCCACAGTCAGCATGTGTTCGGTATTTTGTTTTTGTTGGAGGTCATACTTAGAGAATAATTTGGAATAGTCCTCCTGCAACTTAATAATATGAGATTCAAGTCTAATCCTGTTGTCCTCATATGACTCCTGACTTTCCGCCAATTGTTTATTACGTAACTCTAACTCTGACTGCAATTTACAATTTAATGAACTGGATTTTAATAAACATGATTTCCTGAGATTAATTTTTAATTTATTATTAGTTTTCTTAATTTTTTTGGATAGTTTTACATATTTTTTAACTTGGTTATGACTAATCATTGATTTTGAGATATCTAAATCAATACTACTCGATGATGTCTCACTAGTGAGATCAATAACTGGAGAATTAGTTGAGGGAGACATAGCGACACTATCAATGAGCTGGTCATATAGGCTGGACACCTCTGCTGACTGACGCATCTGGGCATCTTGCTCATAGCTATTAATTTGTCTGTATGCCTCGCCCAACTCCTTTTCTAATTCAGTGGTACGTCTGAGGGTCTGCTCATACGTATCACCACATTGGCGGAAAGAATCTATTTCTAACTTTGATCGGTTCAGCTGCTCACTCAAATCATCACATAACTGAAGACTCTCAGAGAGTTTTTGTTCAAGTCTAATGTTGTTATTTCGCATGAATACATATTCGCGTTCATTATCTTCCCTTTCCAGTAATAATTTCTCGTTGTCTTCTTTTTCTGCCTTGAGCTCGAGTAAGACTTGCTTCAGCTGGATTTCCAGTTGTCGGGCAGTCTCAGCACGGGTTGAGGAGGACATATTTTACAAAAAGGGACAGATGTAATGTCTAGGGAAGATAATAAAGGCTAGAATTGCACGATAAAGCTAGCAAAACCGATCACCTAACTAAAAAATAACAATAACATAACCTAATCTACTTTGTCAATTTACATCAAAATTAGATGTGTTTATGTACGATAATTTTCGCAAATATGAAAAATTGTGCACAAAGGACGCTGGGTTTTAGTGAAATATATAAACGGGATTAAATATTGTACCGTTCTTACCTTGTAAAAGTTGTAAAAAGCCGGTAACAATTTATACCCACTGAACGTCAACTTGGAACACCATTATTTCACAAAATACACTAAATTTACACAAACAAATTATGAATTATGCAAGCACCTATCTCATTTTACGATTAAATAATATTGTTTAATGAATTAAACTATAAAAATATTTAAATTTACAATATTAAATACGGAGCAATAAAATTGACATATAAGCTCCTGGGTTGCCAGCCGCCAAAAAAAAAAAAAAGTCAATCTCGATCAAGACAATCTTGACCAAGACAATCTCGACCAAGACAATCTCGACCAAGACAATCTCAACCAAGACAATCTCGACCAAGACAATCTCGATCGAGACAATCTCGACCAAGACAATCTCGATCGAGACAATCTCGATCAAGACAATCTCGACCAAGACAATCTCGACCAAGACAATCTCGATCAAGACAATCTCGACCAAGACAATCTCGATCGAGACAATCTCGACCAAGACAATCTCGATCGAGACAATCTCGACCAAAACAATCTCGACCAAGACAATCTCGATCGAGACAATCTCGACCAAGACAATCTCGATCGAGACAATCTCGACCAAGACAATCTCGATCGAGACAATCTCGACCAAGACAATTTTGATCAAGACAATCTCGACCAAGACAATCTCGATCAAGACAATCTCGACCAAGACAATCTCGATCAAGACAATCTCGACCAAGACAATCTCGATCGAGACAATCTCGACCAAGACAATCTCGACCAAGACAATCTCGATCGAGACAATCTCGACCAAGACAATCTCGATCGAGACAATCTCAACCAAGACAATCTCGATCGAGACAATCTCGACCAAGACAATTTTGATCAAGACAATCTCGACCAAGACAATCTCGATCAAGACAATCTCGACCAAGACAATCTCGATCGAGACAAACTCGATCGAGACAATCTCGACCAAGACAATCTCAACCAAGACAATCTCGACCAAGACAATCTCGATCGAGACAATCTCGACCAAGACAATCTCGACCAAGACAATCTCGACCAAGACAATCTCGATCGAGACAATCTCGATCAATACGATCTCGATCGAGACAAACTCGATCGAGACAATCTCGACCAAGACAATCTCAACCAAGACAATCTCGACCAAGACAATCTCGATCGAGACAATCTCGACCAAGACAATCTCGATCGAGACAATCTCGATCAAGACAATCTCAACCAAGACAATCTCGACCAAGACAATCTCGATCGAGACAATCTCGACCAAGACAATCTCGACCAAGACAATCTCGACCAAGACAATCTCGATCGAGACAATCTCGATCGAGACGATCTCGATCGAGACAAACTCGATCGAGACAATCTCGACCAAGACAATCTCAACCAAGACAATCTCGACCAAGACAATCTCGATCGAGACAATCTCGACCAAGACAATCTCGATCAAGACAATCTCGATCGAGACAATCTCGACCAAGGCAATCTCGATCAAGACAATCTCGATCAAGACAATCTCGACCAAGACAATCTCGATCGAGACAATCTCGATCCAGACAATCTCGATTAAGACAATTTCGACCAAGACAATCTCGATCCAGACAATCTCGATCGAGACAATCTCGACCAAGACAATCTCGATCGAGACAATCTCGATCGAGACAATCTCAACCAAGACAATATCGACCAAGACAATCTCGATCGAGACAATCTCGATCGAGACAATCTCGACCAAGACAATCTCGACCAAGACAATCTCGATCGAGAAAATCTCGATCGAGACAATCTCGACCAAGACAATCACGACCAAGACAATCTCGATCAAGACAATCTCGACCAAGACAATCTCGATCAAGACAATCTTGACCAAGACAATCTCGACCAAGATAATCTCGATCAAGACAATCTCGACCAAGACAATCTCGATCGAGACAATCTCGACCAAGACAATCTCGACCAAGACAATCTCGATCGAGACAATTTCGATCAAGACAATCTCGATCGAGACAATCTCGACCAAGACAATCTCGATCGAGACAATCTCGACCAAGGCAATCTCGATCAAGACAATCTCGATCGAGACAATCTCGACCAAGACAATCTCGATCGAGACAATCTCGACCAAGACAATCTCGATCGAGACAATCTCGACCAAGACAATCTCGATCGAGACAATCTCGACCAAGACAATCTCGACCAAGACAATCTCGATCGAGACAATCTCGATCAAGACAATCTCGACCAAGACAATCTCGATCGAGACAATCTCGACCAAGACAATCTCGATCGAGACAATCTCGACCAAGACAATCTCGACCAAGACAATCTCGACCAAGACAATCTCGATCAAGACAATCTCGACCAAGGCAATCTCGACCAAGACAATCTCGACCAAGACAATCTCGACCAAGACAATCTCGATCGAGACAATCTCGATCGAGACAATCTCGATCAAGACAATCTCGACCAAGACAATCTCGACCAAGACAATCTCGATCAAGACAATCTCGACCAAGACAATCTCGATCGAGACAATCTCGACCAAGACAATCTCGATCGAGACAATCTCGATCGAGACAATCTCGACCAAGACAATCTCGATCGAGACAATCTCGACCAAGACAACCTCGATCGAGACAATCTCGACCAAGACAATCTCGACCAAGACAATCTCGATCGAGACAATCTCGACCAAGACAATCTCGACCAAGACAATCTCGACCAAGACAATCTCGATCGAGACAATTTCGACCAAGACAATCTCGATCCAGACAATCTCGATCAAGACAATCTCGACCAAGACAATCTCGATCGAGACAATCTCGATCCAGACAATCTCGATTAAGACAATTTCGACCAAGACAATCTCGATCCAGACAATCTCGATCAAGACAATCTCGATCGAGACAATCTCGATCGAGACGATCTCGATCGAGACAAACTCGATCGAGACAATCTCGACCAAGACAATCTCAACCAAGACAATCTCGACCAAGACAATCTCGATCGAGACAATCTCGACCAAGACAATCTCGATCGAGACAATCTCGATCAAGACAATCTCGACCAAGACAATCTCGATCAAGACAATCTCGACCAAGACAATCTCGACCAAGACAATCTCGATCGAGACAATCTCGACCAAGACAATCTCGATCAAGACAATCTCGACCAAGACAATCTCGATCCAGACAATCTCGATCAAGACAATCTCGACCAAGACAATCTCGATCAAGACAATCTCGACCAAGACAATCTCGACCAAGACAATCTCGATCAAGACAATCTCGACCAAGACAATCTCGATCGAGACAATCTCGACCAAGACAATCTCGACCAAGACAATCTCGATCCAGACAATCTCGATCAAGACAATCTCGACCAAGACAATCTCGATCAAGACAATCTCGACCAAGACAATCTCGACCAAGACAATCTCGATCAAGACAATCTCGACCAAGACAATCTCGATCGAGACAATCTCGATCGAGACAATCTGGACCAAGACAATCTCGATCCAGACAATCTCGACCAAGACAATCTCGATCAAGACAATCTCGACCAAGACAATCTCGATCAAGACAATCTCGACCAAGAAAATCTCGACCAAGACAATCTCGATCAAAACAATCTCGACCAAGACAATCTCGATCGAGACAATCTCGACCAAGACAATCTCGATCGAGACAATCTCGATCGAGACAATCTCGACCAAGACAATCTCGATCGAGACAATCTCGACCAAGACAATCTCGATCGAGACAATCTCGACCAAGGCAATCTCGATCAAGACAATCTCGACCAAGACAATCTCGACCAAGACAATCTCGATCAAGACAATCTCGACCAAGACAATCTCGATCGAGACAATCTCGACCAAGACAATCTCGATCGAGACAATCTCGACCAAGACAATCTCGACCAAGACAATCTCGATCGAGACAATCTCGACCAAGACAATCTCGACCAAGACAATCTCGACCAAGACAATTTTGATCAAGACAATCTCGACCAAGACAATCTCAACCAAGACAATCTCGATCGAGACAATCTCGATCGAGACAATCTCGACCAAGGCAATCTCGATCAAGACAATCTCGATCAAGACAATCTCGACCAAGGCAATCTCGATCGAGACAATCTCGATCCAGACAATCTCGATTAAGACAATTTCGACCAAGACAATCTCGATCCAGACAATCTCGATCAAGACAATCTCGACCAAGACAATCTCGATCGAGACAATCTCGATCAAGACAATCTCGACCAAGGCAATCTCGATCGAGACAATCTCGATCCAGACAATCTCGATTAAGACAATTTCGACCAAGACAATCTCGATCCAGACAATCTCGATCAAGACAATCTCGACCAAGACAATCTCGATCGAGACAATCTCGATCGAGACAATCTCGATCGAGACAATCTCGATCGAGACAATCTCGACCAAGGCAATCTCGATCAAGACAATCTCGATCAAGACAATCTCGACCAAGGCAATCTCGATCGAGACAATCTCGATCCAGACAATCTCGATTAAGACAATTTCGACCAAGACAATCTCGATCCAGACAATCTCGATCAAGACAATCTCGACCAAGACAATCTCGATCGAGACAATCTCGATCGAGACAATCTCGATCGAGACAATCTCGATCGAGACAATCTCGATCGAGACAATCTCGACCAAGGCAATCTCGATCAAGACAATCTCGATCAAGACAATCTCGACCAAGGCAATCTCGATCGAGACAATCTCGATCCAGACAATCTCGATTAAGACAATTTCGACCAAGACAATCTCGATCCAGACAATCTCGATCAAGACAATCTCGACCAAGACAATCTCGATCGAGACAATCTCGATCAAGACAATCTCGATTAAGACAATTTCGACCAAGACAATCTCGATCCAGACAATCTCGATCAAGACAATCTCGATCGAGACAATCTCGATCGAGACGATCTCGATCGAGACAATCTCGATCGAGACAATCTCGACCAAGACAATCTCGATCAAGACAATCTCGACCAAGACAATCTCGATCCAGACAATCTCGATCAAGACAATCTCGACCAAGACAATCTCGATCAAGACAATCTCGACCAAGACAATCTCGACCAAGACAATCTCGATCAAGACAATCTCGACCAAGACAATCTCGATCGAGACAATCTCGACCAAGACAATCTCGACCAAGACAATCTCGATCCAGACAATCTCGATCAAGACAATCTCGACCAAGACAATCTCGATCAAGACAATCTCGACCAAGACAATCTCGACCAAGACAATCTCGATCAAGACAATCTCGACCAAGACAATCTCGATCGAGACAATCTCGATCGAGACAATCTGGACCAAGACAATCTCGATCCAGACAATCTCGACCAAGACAATCTCGATCAAGACAATCTCGACCAAGACAATCTCGATCAAGACAATCTCGACCAAGAAAATCTCGACCAAGACAATCTCGATCAAAACAATCTCGACCAAGACAATCTCGATCGAGACAATCTCGACCAAGACAATCTCGATCGAGACAATCTCGATCGAGACAATCTCGACCAAGACAATCTCGATCGAGACAATCTCGACCAAGACAATCTCGATCGAGACAATCTCGACCAAGGCAATCTCGATCAAGGCAATCTCGACCAAGACAATCTCGATCAAGACAATCTCGATCAAGACAATCTCGACCAAGACAATCTCGATCGAGACAATCTCGATCCAGACAATCTCGATTAAGACAATTTCGACCAAGACAATCTCGATCCAGACAATCTCGATCAAGACAATCTCGACCAAGACAATCTCGATTAAGACAATTTCGACCAAGACAATCTCGATCCAGACAATCTCGATCAAGACAATCTCGATCGAGACAATCTCGATCGAGACGATCTCGATCGAGACAAACTCGATCGAGACAATCTCGACCAAGACAATCTCAACCAAGACAATCTCGACCAAGACAATCTCGATCGAGACAATCTCGACCAAGACAATCTCGATCAAGACAATCTCGACCAAGACAATCTCGACCAAGACAATCTCGATCGAGACAATCTCGACCAAGACAATCTCGATCAAGACAATCTCGACCAAGACAATCTCGATCCAGACAATCTCGATCAAGACAATCTCGACCAAGACAATCTCGATCAAGACAATCTCGACCAAGACAATCTCGATCAAGACAATCTCGACCAAGACAATCTCGATCCAGACAATCTCGATCAAGACAATCTCGACCAAGACAATCTCGATCAAGACAATCTCGACCAAGACAATCTCGACCAAGACAATCTCGATCAAGACAATCTCGACCAAGACAATCTCGATCGAGACAATCTCGACCAAGACAATCTCGACCAAGACAATCTCGATCCAGACAATCTCGATCAAGACAATCTCGACCAAGACAATCTCGATCAAGACAATCTCGACCAAGACAATCTCGACCAAGACAATCTCGATCAAGACAATCTCGACCAAGACAATCTCGATCGAGACAATCTCGATCGAGACAATCTGGACCAAGACAATCTCGATCCAGACAATCTCGACCAAGACAATCTCGATCAAGACAATCTCGACCAAGACAATCTCGATCAAGACAATCTCGACCAAGAAAATCTCGACCAAGACAATCTCGATCAAAACAATCTCGACCAAGACAATCTCGATCGAGACAATCTCGACCAAGACAATCTCGATCGAGACAATCTCGATCGAGACAATCTCGACCAAGACAATCTCGATCGAGACAATCTCGACCAAGACAATCTCGATCGAGACAATCTCGACCAAGGCAATCTCGATCAAGGCAATCTCGACCAAGACAATCTCGATCAAGACAATCTCGATCAAGACAATCTCGACCAAGACAATCTCGATCGAGACAATCTCGATCCAGACAATCTCGATTAAGACAATTTCGACCAAGACAATCTCGATCCAGACAATCTCGATCAAGACAATCTCGACCAAGACAATCTCGATTAAGACAATTTCGACCAAGACAATCTCGATCCAGACAATCTCGATCAAGACAATCTCGATCGAGACAATCTCGATCGAGACGATCTCGATCGAGACAATCTCGATCCAGACAATCTCGATCAAGACAATCTCGATCGAGACAATCTCGATCGAGACGATCTCGATCGAGACAAACTCGATCGAGACAATCTCGACCAAGACAATCTCAACCAAGACAATCTCGACCAAGACAATCTCGATCGAGACAATCTCGACCAAGACAATCTCGATCAAGACAATCTCGACCAAGACAATCTCGACCAAGACAATCTCGATCGAGACAATCTCGACCAAGACAATCTCGATCAAGACAATCTCGACCAAGACAATCTCGATCCAGACAATCTCGATCAAGACAATCTCGACCAAGACAATCTCGATCAAGACAATCTCGACCAAGACAATCTCGACCAAGACAATCTCGATCAAGACAATCTCGACCAAGACAATCTCGATCGAGACAATCTCGACCAAGACAATCTCGACCAAGACAATCTCGATCGAGACAATCTCGATCGAGACAATCTGGACCAAGACAATCTCGATCCAGACAATCTCGACCAAGACAATCTCGATCAAGACAATCTCGACCAAGACAATCTCGATCAAGACAATCTCGACCAAGAAAATCTCGACCAAGACAATCTCGATCAAAACAATCTCGACCAAGACAATCTCGATCGAGACAATCTCGACCAAGACAATCTCGATCGAGACAATCTCGACCAAGACAATCTCGATCGAGACAATCTCGATCGAGACAATCTCGACCAAGACAATCTCGATCGAGACAATCTCGACCAAGGCAATCTCGATCAAGACAATCTCGACCAAGACAATCTCGACCAAGACAATCTCGATCAAGACAATCTCGACCAAGACAATCTCGATCGAGACAATCTCGACCAAGACAATCTCGATCGAGACAATCTCGACCAAGACAATCTCGACCAAGACAATCTCGATCGAGACAATCTCGACCAAGACAATCTCGACCAAGACAATCTCGACCAAGACAATTTTGATCAAGACAATCTCGACCAAGACAATCTCAACCAAGACAATCTCGATCGAGACAATCTCGATCGAGACAATCTCGATCGAGACAATCTCGATCGAGACAATCTCGATCGAGACAATCTCGACCAAGGCAATCTCGATCAAGACAATCTCGATCAAGACAATCTCGACCAAGGCAATCTCGACCAAGACAATCTCGATCGAGACAATCTCGATCAAGACAATCTCGACCAAGACAATCTCGATCAAGACAATCTCGACCAAGACAATCTCGACCAAGACAATCTCGATCGAGACAATCTCGACCAAGACAATCTCGATCAAGACAATCTCGACCAAGACAATCTCGATCCAGACAATCTCGATCAAGACAATCTCGACCAAGACAATCTCGATCAAGACAATCTCGACCAAGACAATCTCGACCAAGACAATCTCGATCAAGACAATCTCGACCAAGACAATCTCGATCGAGACAATCTCGACCAAGACAATCTCGACCAAGACAATCTCGATCCAGACAATCTCGATCAAGACAATCTCGACCAAGACAATCTCGATTAAGACAATCTCGACCAAGACAATCTCGATCGAGACAATCTCGATCGAGACAATCTCGACCAAGGCAATCTCGATCAAGACAATCTCGATCGAGACAATCTCGATCGAGACAATCTCGACCAAGACAATCTCGATCGAGACAATCTCGATCGAGACAATCTCGACCAAGACAATCTCGATCGAGACAATCTCGATCAAGACAATCTCGATCGAGACAATCTCGACCAAGACAATCTCGATCGAGACAATCTCGATCGAGACAAACTCGACCAAGACAATCTCGACCAAGACAATCTCGATCGAGACAATCTCGACCAAGACAATCTCGATCGAGACAATCTCGACTAAGACAATTTTGATCAAGACAATCTCGACCAAGACAATCTCGATCGAGAAAATCTCGATCGAGACAATCTCGACCAAGACAATCTCGATCGAGACAATCTCGACCAAGACAATCTCGACCAAGACAATCTCGATCGAGACAATCTCGACCAAGACAATCTCGACCAAGACAATCTCGACCAAGACAATCTCGATCAAGACAATCTCAACCAAGACAATCTCGACCAAGACAATCTCGATCGAGACAATCTCGACCAAGACAATCTCGACCAAGACAATCTCGATCGAGACAATCTCGACCAAGAAAATCTCGATCGAGACAATCTCGACCAAGACAATCTCGATCGAGATAATCTCGACCAAGACAATCTCGACCAAGACAATCTCGATCGAGACAATCTCGACCAAGACAATCTCGATCGAGACAATCTCGACCAAGACAATCTCGATCGAGACAATCTCGACCAAGGCAATCTCGATCAAGACAATCTCGACCAAGACAATCTCGACCAAGACAATCTCGATCAAGACAATCTCGACCAAGACAATCTCGATCGAGACAATCTCGACCAAGACAATCTCGATCGAGACAATCTCGACCAAGACAATCTCGACCAAGACAATCTCGATCGAGACAATCTCGACCAAGACAATCTCGACCAAGACAATTTTGATCAAGACAATCTCGACCAAGACAATCTCGATCAAGACAATCTCGACCAAGACAATCTCGATCAAGACAATCTCGATCAAGACAATCTCGACCAAGACAATCTCGACCAAGACAATCTCGATCAAGACAATCTCGATCAAGACAATCTCGACCAAGACAATCTCGACCAAGACAATCTCGATCAAGACAATCTCGACCAAGACAATCTCGACCAAGAAAATCTCGATCGAGACAATCTCGACCAAGACAATCTCGATCGAGACAATCTCGACCAAGACAATCTCGATCAAGACAATCTCGATCGAGACAATCTCGATTAAGACAATCTCGATCGAGACAATCTCGACCAAGACAATCTCGATCGAGACAATCTCGACCAAGACAATTTTGATCAAGACAATCTCGATCAAGACAATCTCGACCAAGACAATCTCGACCAAGACAATCTCGATCAAGACAATCTCGACCAAGACAATCTCGATCGAGACAATCTCGATCCAGACAATCTCGATTAAGACAATTTCGACCAAGACAATCTCGATCCAGACAATCTCGATCAAGACAATCTCGATCGAGACAATCTCGATCGAGACGATCTCGATCGAGACAAACTCGACCAAGACAATCTCGATCGAGACAATCTCGACCAAGACAATCTCGATCGAGACAATCTCGATCGAGACAATCTCAACCAAGACAATATCGACCAAGACAATCTCGATCGAGACAATCTCGATCGAGACAATCTCGATCGAGACAATCTCGACCAAGACAATCTCGACCAAGACAATCTCGATCGAGAAAATCTCGATCGAGACAATCTCGACCAAGACAATCACGACCAAGACAATCTCGATCAAGACAATCTCGACCAAGACAATCTCGATCAAGACAATCTGGACCAAGACAATCTCGACCAAGATAATCTCGATCAAGACAATCTCGATCGAGACAATCTCGACCAAGACAATCTCGATCGAGACAATCTCGACCAAGACAATCTCGACCAAGACAATCTCGATCGAGACAATCTCGATCAAGACAATCTCGACCAAGACAATCTCGATCGAGACAATCTCGACCAAGACAATCTCGATCGAGACAATCTCGACCAAGACAATCTCGACCAAGACAATCTCGACCAAGACAATCTCGATCAAGACAATCTCGACCAAGGCAATCTCGACCAAGACAATCTCGACCAAGACAATCTCGACCAAGACAATCTCGATCGAGACAATCTCGATCGAGACAATCTCGATCAAGACAATCTCGACCAAGACAATCTCGACCAAGACAATCTCGATCAAGACAATCTCGACCAAGACAATCTCGATCGAGACAATCTCGACCAAGACAATCTCGATCGAGACAATCTCGATCGAGACAATCTCGACCAAGACAATCTCGATCGAGACAATCTCGACCAAGACAATCTCGATCGAGACAATCTCGACCAAGACAATCTCGACCAAGACAATCTCGATCGAGACAATCTCGACCAAGACAATCTCGACCAAGACAATCTCGACCAAGACAATCTCGATCGAGACAATCTCGACCAAGACAATCTCGATCGAGACAATCTCGACCAAGACAATTTTGATCAAGACAATCTCGACCAAGACAATCTCGATCAAGACAATCTCGACCAAGACAATCTCGATCGAGACAATCTCGATCGAGACAATCTCGACCAAGACAATCTCGATCGAGACAATCTCGATCGAGACAATCTCAACCAAGACAATCTCGACCAAGACAATCTCGATCGAGACAATCTCGATCGAGACAATCTCGACCAAGACAATCTCGATCGAGACAATCTCGATCGAGACAATCTCGATCGAGACAATCTCGATCAAGACAATCTTGACCAAGACAATCTCGATCGAGACAATCTCGATCGAGACAATCTTGACCAAGACAATCTCGATCAAGACAATCTTGACCAAGACAATCTCGACCAAGACAATCTCGACCAAGACAATCTCAACCAAGACAATCTCGACCAAGAAAATCTCGATCGAGACAATCTCGACCAAGACAATCTCGATCGAGACAATCTCGATCAAGACAATCTCGACCAAGACAATCTCGACCAAGACAATCTCGATCAAGACAATCTCGACCAAGACAATCTCGATCGAGACAATCTCGACCAAGACAATCTCGACCAAAACAATCTCGACCAAGACAATCTCGATCGAGACAATCTCGACCAAGACAATCTCGATCGAGACAATCTCGACCAAGACAATCTCGATCGAGACAATCTCGACCAAGACAATTTTGATCAAGACAATCTCGACCAAGACAATCTCGATCAAGACAATCTCGACCAAGACAATCTCGATCAAGACAATCTCGACCAAGACAATCTCGATCGAGACAATCTCGACCAAGACAATCTCGACCAAGACAATCTCGATCGAGACAATCTCGACCAAGACAATCTCGATCGAGACAATCTCGACCAAGACAATCTCGATCGAGACAATCTCGACCAAGACAATTTTGATCAAGACAATCTCGACCAAGACAATCTCGATCAAGACAATCTCGACCAAGACAATCTCGATCGAGACAAACTCGATCGAGACAATCTCGACCAAGACAATCTCAACCAAGACAATCTCGACCAAGACAATCTCGATCGAGACAATCTCGACCAAGACAATCTCGACCAAGACAATCTCGACCAAGACAATCTCGATCGAGACAATCTCGATCGAGACGATCTCGATCGAGACAAACTCGATCGAGACAATCTCGACCAAGACAATCTCAACCAAGACAATCTCGACCAAGACAATCTCGATCGAGACAATCTCGACCAAGACAATCTCGATCGAGACAATCTCGATCAAGACAATCTCGACCAAGACAATCTCGACCAAGACAATCTCGACCAAGACAATCTCGACCAAGACAATCTCGATCAAGACAATCTCGACCAAGACAATCTCGACCAAGACAATCTCGATCAAGACAATCTCGACCAAGACAATCTCGATCGAGACAATCTCGACCAAGGCAATCTCGATCAAGACAATCTCGATCAAGACAATCTCGACCAAGACAATCTCGATCGAGACAATCTCGATCCAGACAATCTCGATTAAGACAATCTCGATCGAGACGATCTCGATCGAGACAAACTCGATCGAGACAATCTCGACCAAGACAATCTCAACCAAGACAATCTCGACCAAGACAATCTCGATCGAGACAATCTCGACCAAGACAATCTCGATCGAGACAATCTCGATCAAGACAATCTCGACCAAGACAATCTCGACCAAGACAATCTCGATCGAGACAATCTCGACCAAGACAATCTCGATCGAGACAATCTCGATCAAGACAATCTCGACCAAGACAATCTCGACCAAGACAATCTCGACCAAGACAATCTCGACCAAGACAATCTCGATCGAGACAATCTCGATCCAGACAATCTCGATTATGACAATCTCGATCGAGACGATCTCGATCGAGACAATCTCGATCGAGACAATCTCGACCAAGACAATCTCGACCAAGACAATCTCGACCAAGACAATCTCGATCGAGACAATCTCGATCGAGACGATCTCGATCGAGACAAACTCGATCGAGACAATCTCGACCAAGACAATCTCAACCAAGACAATCTCGACCAAGACAATCTCGATCGAGACAATCTCGACCAAGACAATCTCGATCGAGACAATCTCGATCAAGACAATCTCGACCAAGACAATCTCGACCAAGACAATCTCGACCAAGACAATCTCGATCAAGACAATCTCGACCAAGACAATCTCGACCAAGACAATCTCGATCAAGTCAATCTCGACCAAGACAATCTCGATCGAGACAATCTCGACCAAGGCAATCTCGATCAAGACAATCTCGATCAAGACAATCTCGACCAAGACAATCTCGATCGAGACGATCTCGATCGAGACAAACTCGATCGAGACAATCTCGACCAAGACAATCTCAACCAAGACAATCTCGACCAAGACAATCTCGATCGAGACAATCTCGACCAAGACAATCTCGATCGAGACAATCTCGATCAAGACAATCTCGACCAAGACAATCTCGATCAAGACAATCTCGATCAAGACAATCTCGACCAAGACAATCTCGACCAAGACAATCTCGATCGAGACAATCTCGACCAAGACAATCTCGATCAAGACAATCTCGACCAAGACAATCTCGATCCAGACAATCTCGACCAAGACAATCTCGATCGAGACAATCTCGATCAAGACAATCTCGACCAAGACAATCTCGACCAAGACAATCTCGATCGAGACAATCTCGACCAAGACAATCTCGATCGAGACAATCTCGATCAAGACAATCTCGACCAAGACAATCTCGACCAAGACAATCTCGACCAAGACAATCTCGACCAAGACAATCTCGATCGAGACAATCTCGATCCAGACAATCTCGATTATGACAATCTCGATCGAGACGATCTCGATCGAGACAATCTCGATCGAGACAATCTCGACCAAGACAATCTCGACCAAGACAATCTCGACCAAGACAATCTCGATCGAGACAATCTCGATCGAGACGATCTCGATCGAGACAAACTCGATCGAGACAATCTCGACCAAGACAATCTCAACCAAGACAATCTCGACCAAGACAATCTCGATCGAGACAATCTCGACCAAGACAATCTCGATCGAGACAATCTCGATCAAGACAATCTCGACCAAGACAATCTCGACCAAGACAATCTCGATCAAGACAATCTCGACCAAGACAATCTCGATCGAGACAATCTCGACCAAGGCAATCTCGATCAAGACAATCTCGATCAAGACAATCTCGACCAAGACAATCTCGATCGAGACGATCTCGATCGAGACAAACTCGATCGAGACAATCTCGACCAAGACAATCTCAACCAAGACAATCTCGACCAAGACAATCTCGATCGAGACAATCTCGACCAAGACAATCTCGATCGAGACAATCTCGATCAAGACAATCTCGACCAAGACAATCTCGATCAAGACAATCTCGACCAAGACAATCTCGATCGAGACAATCTCGACCAAGACAATCTCGATCAAGACAATCTCGACCAAGACAATCTCGATCCAGACAATCTCGATCAAGACAATCTCGACCAAGACAATCTCGATCAAGACAATCTCGACCAAGACAATCTCGACCAAGACAATCTCGATCAAGACAATCTCGACCAAGACAATCTCGATCGAGACAATCTCGACCAAGACAATCTCGACCAAGACAATCTCGATCCAGACAATCTCGATCAAGACAATCTCGACCAAGACAATCTCGATCAAGACAATCTCGACCAAGACAATCTCGACCAAGACAATCTCGATCAAGACAATCTCGACCAAGACAATCTTGATCGAGACAATCTCGATCGAGACAATCTCGACCAAGACAATCTCAACCAAGACAATCTCGACCAAGACAATCTCGATCGAGACAATCTCGACCAAGACAATCTCGATCGAGACAATCTCGATCAAGACAATCTCGATCCAGACAATCTCGATCAAGACAATCTCGACCAAGACAATCTCGATCAAGACAATCTCGACCAAGACAATCTCGACCAAGACAATCTCGATCAAGACAATCTCGATCGAGACGATCTCGACCAAGACAATCTCGATCAAGACAATCTCGACCAAGACAATCTCGACCAAGACAATCTCGATCCAGACAATCTCGATCAAGACAATCTCGACCAAGACAATCTCGATCAAGACAATCTCGACCAAGACAATCTCGACCAAGACAATCTCGATCAAGACAATCTCGATCGAGACGATCTCGATCGAGACAAACTCGATCGAGACAATCTCGACCAAGACAATCTCAACCAAGACAATCTCGACCAAGACAATCTCGATCGAGACAATCTCGACCAAGACAATCTCGATCGAGACAATCTCGATCAAGACAATCTCGACCAAGACAATCTCGACCAAGACAATCTCGATCAAGACAATCTCGACCAAGACAATCTCGATCGAGACAATCTCGATCCAGACAATCTCGATTAAGACAATTTCGACCAAGACAATCCCGATCCAGACAATCTCGATCAAGACAATCTCGATCGAGACAATCTCGATCGAGACGATCTCGATCGAGAAAAACTCGATCGAGACAATCTCGACCAAGACAATCTCAACCAAGACAATCTCGACCAAGACAATCTCGATCGAGATAATCTCGACCAAGACAATCTCGATCGAGACAATCTCGATCGAGACAATCTCGACCAAGACAATCTCGACCAAGACAATCTCGATCGAGACAATCTCGACCAAGACAATCTCGATCGAGACAATCTCGACCAAGACAATCTCGATCGAGACAATCTCGACCAAGACAATTTTGATCAAGACAATCTCGACCAAGACAATCTCGATCAAGACAATCTCGACCAAGACAATCTCGATCAAGACAATCTCGACCAAGACAATCTCGATCGAGACAATCTCGACCAAGACAATCTCGATCGAGACAATCTCGATCGAGACAATCTCGATCGAGACAATCTCAACCAAGACAATATCGACCAAGACAATCTCGATCGAGACAATCTCGATCGAGACAATCTCGACCAAGACAATCTCGACCAAGACAATCTCGACCAAGACAATCTCGATCGAGAAAATCTCGATCGAGACAATCTCGACCAAGACAATCACGACCAAGACAATCTCGATCAAGACAATCTCGACCAAGACAATCTCGATCAAGACAATCTTGACCAAGACAATCTCGACCAAGATAATCTCGATCAAGACAATCTCGACCAAGACAATCTCGATCGAGACAATCTCGACCAAGACAATCTCGACCAAGACAATCTCGATCGAGACAATTTCGATCAAGACAATCTCGATCGAGACAATCTCGACCAAGACAATCTCGATCGAGACAATCTCGACCAAGGCAATCTCGATCAAGACAATCTCGATCGAGACAATCTCGACCAAGACAATCTCGATCGAGACAATCTCGACCAAGACAATCTCGATCGAGACAATCTCGATCGAGACAATCTCGATCGAGACAATCTCAACCAAGACAATATCGACCAAGACAATCTCGATCGAGACAATCTCGATCGAGACAATCTCGACCAAGACAATCTCGACCAAGACAATCTCGACCAAGACAATCTCGATCGAGAAAATCTCGATCGAGACAATCTCGACCAAGACAATCACGACCAAGACAATCTCGATCAAGACAATCTCGACCAAGACAATCTCGATCAAGACAATCTTGACCAAGACAATCTCGACCAAGATAATCTCGATCAAGACAATCTCGACCAAGACAATCTCGATCGAGACAATCTCGACCAAGACAATCTCGACCAAGACAATCTCGATCGAGACAATTTCGATCAAGACAATCTCGATCGAGACAATCTCGACCAAGACAATCTCGATCGAGACAATCTCGACCAAGGCAATCTCGATCAAGACAATCTCGATCGAGACAATCTCGACCAAGACAATCTCGATCGAGACAATCTCGACCAAGACAATCTCGATCGAGACAATCTCGACCAAGACAATCTCGATCGAGACAATCTCGACCAAGACAATCTCGACCAAGACAATCTCGATCGAGACAATCTCGATCAAGACAATCTCGACCAAGACAATCTCGATCGAGACAATCTCGACCAAGACAATCTCGATCGAGACAATCTCGACCAAGACAATCTCGACCAAGACAATCTCGACCAAGACAATCTCGATCAAGACAATCTCGACCAAGGCAATCTCGACCAAGACAATCTCGACCAAGACAATCTCGACCAAGACAATCTCGATCGAGACAATCTCGATCGAGACAATCTCGATCAAGACAATCTCGACCAAGACAATCTCGACCAAGACAATCTCGATCAAGACAATCTCGACCAAGACAATCTCGATCGAGACAATCTCGACCAAGACAATCTCGATCGAGACAATCTCGATCGAGACAATCTCGACCAAGACAATCTCGATCGAGACAATCTCGACCAAGACAATCTCGATCGAGACAATCTCGACCAAGACAATCTCGACCAAGACAATCTCGATCGAGACAATCTCGACCAAGACAATCTCGACCAAGACAATCTCGACCAAGACAATCTCGATCGAGACAATCTCGACCAAGACAATCTCGATCGAGACAATCTCGACCAAGACAATTTTGATCAAGACAATCTCGACCAAGACAATATCGATCAAGACAATCTCGACCAAGACAATCTCGATCGAGACAATCTCGATCGAGACAATCTCGACCAAGACAATCTCGATCGAGACAATCTCGATCGAGACAATCTCAACCAAGACAATCTCGACCAAGACAATCTCGATCGAGACAATCTCGATCGAGACAATCTCGACCAAGACAATCTCGATCGAGACAATCTCGATCGAGACAATCTCGATCGAGACAATCTCGACCAAGACAATCTCGATCAAGACAATCTCGACCAAGACAATCTCGATCGAGACAATCTCGATCGAGACAATCTTGACCAAGACAATCTCGATCAAGACAATCTTGACCAAGACAATCTCGACCAAGACAATCTCGACAAAGACAATCTCAACCAAGACAATCTCGACCAAGACAATCTCGATCGAGACAATCTCGACCAAGACAATCTCGATCGAGACAATCTCGATCAAGACAATCTCGACCAAGACAATCTCGACCAAGACAATCTCGATCAAGACAATCTCGACCAAGACAATCTCGATCGAGACAATCTCGACCAAGACAATCTCGATCGAGACAATCTCGACCAAAACAATCTCGACCAAGACAATCTCGATCGAGACAATCTCGACCAAGACAATCTCGATCGAGACAATCTCGACCAAGACAATCTCGATCGAGACAATCTCGACCAAGACAATTTTGATCAAGACAATCTCGACCAAGACAATCTCGATCAAGACAATCTCGACCAAGACAATCTCGATCAAGACAATCTCGACCAAGACAATCTCGATCGAGACAATCTCGACCAAGACAATCTCGACCAAGACAATCTCGATCGAGACAATCTCGACCAAGACAATCTCGATCGAGACAATCTCGACCAAGACAATCTCGATCGAGACAATCTCGACCAAGACAATTTTGATCAAGACAATCTCGACCAAGACAATCTCGATCAAGACAATCTCGACCAAGACAATCTCGATCGAGACAAACTCGATCGAGACAATCTCGACCAAGACAATCTCAACCAAGACAATCTCGACCAAGACAATCTCGATCGAGACAATCTCGACCAAGACAATCTCGACCAAGACAATCTCGACCAAGACAATCTCGATCGAGACAATCTCGATCGAGACGATCTCGATCGAGACAAACTCGATCGAGACAATCTCGACCAAGACAATCTCAACCAAGACAATCTCGACCAAGACAATCTCGATCGAGACAATCTCGACCAAGACAATCTCGATCGAGACAATCTCGATCAAGACAATCTCGACCAAGACAATCTCGATCAAGACAATCTCGATCAAGACAATCTCGACCAAGACAATCTCGACCAAGACAATCTCGATCGAGACAATCTCGACCAAGACAATCTCGATCAAGACAATCTCGACCAAGACAATCTCGATCCAGACAATCTCGACCAAGACAATCTCGATCGAGACAATCTCGATCAAGACAATCTCGACCAAGACAATCTCGACCAAGACAATCTCGATCGAGACAATCTCGACCAAGACAATCTCGATCGAGACAATCTCGATCAAGACAATCTCGACCAAGACAATCTCGACCAAGACAATCTCGACCAAGACAATCTCGACCAAGACAATCTCGATCGAGACAATCTCGATCCAGACAATCTCGATTATGACAATCTCGATCGAGACGATCTCGATCGAGACAATCTCGATCGAGACGATCTCGATCGAGACAATCTCGATCGAGACAATCTCGACCAAGACAATCTCGACCAAGACAATCTCGACCAAGACAATCTCGATCGAGACAATCTCGATCGAGACGATCTCGATCGAGACAAACTCGATCGAGACAATCTCGACCAAGACAATCTCAACCAAGACAATCTCGACCAAGACAATCTCGATCGAGACAATCTCGACCAAGACAATCTCGATCGAGACAATCTCGATCAAGACAATCTCGACCAAGACAATCTCGACCAAGACAATCTCGACCAAGACAATCTCGATCAAGACAATCTCGACCAAGACAATCTCGATCGAGACAATCTCGACCAAGGCAATCTCGATCAAGACAATCTCGATCAAGACAATCTCGACCAAGACAATCTCGATCGAGACGATCTCGATCGAGACAAACTCGATCGAGACAATCTCGACCAAGACAATCTCAACCAAGACAATCTCGACCAAGACAATCTCGATCGAGACAATCTCGACCAAGACAATCTCGATCGAGACAATCTCGATCAAGACAATCTCGACCAAGACAATCTCGATCAAGACAATCTCGACCAAGACAATCTCGACCAAGACAATCTCGATCGAGACAATCTCGACCAAGACAATCTCGATCAAGACAATCTCGACCAAGACAATCTCGATCCAGACAATCTCGATCAAGACAATCTCGACCAAGACAATCTCGATCAAGACAATCTCAACCAAGACAATCTCGACCAAGACAATCTCGATCGAGACAATCTCGACCAAGACAATCTCGACCAAGACAATCTCGATCGAGACAATCTCGACCAAGAAAATCTCGATCGAGACAATCTCGACCAAGACAATCTCGATCGAGACAATCTCGACCAAGACAATCTCGACCAAGACAATCTCGATCGAGACAATCTCGACCAAGACAATCTCGATCGAGACAATCTCGACCAAGACAATCTCGATCGAGACAATCTCGACCAAGGCAATCTCGATCAAGACAATCTCGACCAAGACAATCTCGACCAAGACAATCTCGATCAAGACAATCTCGACCAAGACAATCTCGATCGAGACAATCTCGACCAAGACAATCTCGATCGAGACAATCTCGACCAAGACAATCTCGACCAAGACAATCTCGATCGAGACAATCTCGACCAAGACAATCTCGACCAAGACAATTTTGATCAAGACAATCTCGACCAAGACAATCTCGATCAAGACAATCTCGACCAAGACAATCTCGATCAAGACAATCTCGATCAAGACAATCTCGACCAAGACAATCTCGACCAAGACAATCTCGATCAAGACAATCTCGATCAAGACAATCTCGACCAAGACAATCTCGACCAAGACAATCTCGATCAAGACAATCTCGACCAAGACAATCTCGACCAAGAAAATCTCGATCGAGACAATCTCGACCAAGACAATCTCGATCGAGACAATCTCGACCAAGACAATCTCGATCAAGACAATCTCGATCGAGACAATCTCGATTAAGACAATCTCGATCGAGACAATCTCGACCAAGACAATCTCGATCGAGACAATCTCGACCAAGACAATTTTGATCAAGACAATCTCGATCAAGACAATCTCGACCAAGACAATCTCGACCAAGACAATCTCGATCAAGACAATCTCGACCAAGACAATCTCGATCGAGACAATCTCGATCCAGACAATCTCGATTAAGACAATTTCGACCAAGACAATCTCGATCCAGACAATCTCGATCAAGACAATCTCGATCGAGACAATCTCGATCGAGACGATCTCGATCGAGACAAACTCGACCAAGACAATCTCGATCGAGACAATCTCGACCAAGACAATCTCGATCGAGACAATCTCGATCGAGACAATCTCAACCAAGACAATATCGACCAAGACAATCTCGATCGAGACAATCTCGATCGAGACAATCTCGATCGAGACAATCTCGACCAAGACAATCTCGATCGAGAAAATCTCGATCGAGACAATCTCGACCAAGACAATCACGACCAAGACAATCTCGATCAAGACAATCTCGACCAAGACAATCTCGATCAAGACAATCTGGACCAAGACAATCTCGACCAAGATAATCTCGATCAAGACAATCTCGATCGAGACAATCTCGACCAAGACAATCTCGATCGAGACAATCTCGACCAAGACAATCTCGACCAAGACAATCTCGATCGAGACAATCTCGATCAAGACAATCTCGACCAAGACAATCTCGATCGAGACAATCTCGACCAAGACAATCTCGATCGAGACAATCTCGACCAAGACAATCTCGACCAAGACAATCTCGACCAAGACAATCTCGATCAAGACAATCTCGACCAAGGCAATCTCGACCAAGACAATCTCGACCAAGACAATCTCGACCAAGACAATCTCGATCGAGACAATCTCGATCGAGACAATCTCGATCAAGACAATCTCGACCAAGACAATCTCGACCAAGACAATCTCGATCAAGACAATCTCGACCAAGACAATCTCGATCGAGACAATCTCGACCAAGACAATCTCGATCGAGACAATCTCGACCAAGACAATCTCGATCGAGACAATCTCGACCAAGACAATCTCGACCAAGACAATCTCGATCGAGACAATCTCGACCAAGACAATCTCGACCAAGACAATCTCGACCAAGACAATCTCGATCGAGACAATCTCGACCAAGACAATCTCGATCGAGACAATCTCGACCAAGACAATTTTGATCAAGACAATCTCGACCAAGACAATCTCGATCAAGACAATCTCGACCAAGACAATCTCGATCGAGACAATCTCGATCGAGACAATCTCGACCAAGACAATCTCGATCGAGACAATCTCGATCGAGACAATCTCAACCAAGACAATCTCGACCAAGACAATCTCGATCGAGACAATCTCGATCGAGACAATCTCGACCAAGACAATCTCGATCGAGACAATCTCGATCGAGACAATCTCGATCGAGACAATCTCGATCAAGACAATCTTGACCAAGACAATCTCGATCGAGACAATCTCGATCGAGACAATCTTGACCAAGACAATCTCGATCAAGACAATCTTGACCAAGACAATCTCGACCAAGACAATCTCGACCAAGACAATCTCAACCAAGACAATCTCGACCAAGAAAATCTCGATCGAGACAATCTCGACCAAGACAATCTCGATCGAGACAATCTCGATCAAGACAATCTCGACCAAGACAATCTCGACCAAGACAATCTCGATCAAGACAATCTCGACCAAGACAATCTCGATCGAGACAATCTCGACCAAGACAATCTCGACCAAAACAATCTCGACCAAGACAATCTCGATCGAGACAATCTCGACCAAGACAATCTCGATCGAGACAATCTCGACCAAGACAATCTCGATCGAGACAATCTCGACCAAGACAATTTTGATCAAGACAATCTCGACCAAGACAATCTCGATCAAGACAATCTCGACCAAGACAATCTCGATCAAGACAATCTCGACCAAGACAATCTCGATCGAGACAATCTCGACCAAGACAATCTCGACCAAGACAATCTCGATCGAGACAATCTCGACCAAGACAATCTCGATCGAGACAATCTCGACCAAGACAATCTCGATCGAGACAATCTCGACCAAGACAATTTTGATCAAGACAATCTCGACCAAGACAATCTCGATCAAGACAATCTCGACCAAGACAATCTCGATCGAGACAAACTCGATCGAGACAATCTCGACCAAGACAATCTCAACCAAGACAATCTCGACCAAGACAATCTCGATCGAGACAATCTCGACCAAGACAATCTCGACCAAGACAATCTCGACCAAGACAATCTCGATCGAGACAATCTCGATCGAGACGATCTCGATCGAGACAAACTCGATCGAGACAATCTCGACCAAGACAATCTCAACCAAGACAATCTCGACCAAGACAATCTCGATCGAGACAATCTCGACCAAGACAATCTCGATCGAGACAATCTCGATCAAGACAATCTCGACCAAGACAATCTCGACCAAGACAATCTCGACCAAGACAATCTCGATCAAGACAATCTCGACCAAGACAATCTCGACCAAGACAATCTCGATCAAGACAATCTCGACCAAGACAATCTCGATCGAGACAATCTCGACCAAGGCAATCTCGATCAAGACAATCTCGATCAAGACAATCTCGACCAAGACAATCTCGATCGAGACAATCTCGATCCAGACAATCTCGATTAAGACAATCTCGATCGAGACGATCTCGATCGAGACAAACTCGATCGAGACAATCTCGACCAAGACAATCTCAACCAAGACAATCTCGACCAAGACAATCTCGATCGAGACAATCTCGACCAAGACAATCTCGATCGAGACAATCTCGATCAAGACAATCTCGACCAAGACAATCTCGACCAAGACAATCTCGATCGAGACAATCTCGACCAAGACAATCTCGATCGAGACAATCTCGATCAAGACAATCTCGACCAAGACAATCTCGACCAAGACAATCTCGACCAAGACAATCTCGACCAAGACAATCTCGATCGAGACAATCTCGATCCAGACAATCTCGATTATGACAATCTCGATCGAGACGATCTCGATCGAGACAATCTCGATCGAGACAATCTCGACCAAGACAATCTCGACCAAGACAATCTCGACCAAGACAATCTCGATCGAGACAATCTCGATCGAGACGATCTCGATCGAGACAAACTCGATCGAGACAATCTCGACCAAGACAATCTCAACCAAGACAATCTCGACCAAGACAATCTCGATCGAGACAATCTCGACCAAGACAATCTCGATCGAGACAATCTCGATCAAGACAATCTCGACCAAGACAATCTCGACCAAGACAATCTCGACCAAGACAATCTCGATCAAGACAATCTCGACCAAGACAATCTCGACCAAGACAATCTCGATCAAGTCAATCTCGACCAAGACAATCTCGATCGAGACAATCTCGACCAAGGCAATCTCGATCAAGACAATCTCGATCAAGACAATCTCGACCAAGACAATCTCGATCGAGACGATCTCGATCGAGACAAACTCGATCGAGACAATCTCGACCAAGACAATCTCAACCAAGACAATCTCGACCAAGACAATCTCGATCGAGACAATCTCGACCAAGACAATCTCGATCGAGACAATCTCGATCAAGACAATCTCGACCAAGACAATCTCGATCAAGACAATCTCGATCAAGACAATCTCGACCAAGACAATCTCGACCAAGACAATCTCGATCGAGACAATCTCGACCAAGACAATCTCGATCAAGACAATCTCGACCAAGACAATCTCGATCCAGACAATCTCGACCAAGACAATCTCGATCGAGACAATCTCGATCAAGACAATCTCGACCAAGACAATCTCGACCAAGACAATCTCGATCGAGACAATCTCGACCAAGACAATCTCGATCGAGACAATCTCGATCAAGACAATCTCGACCAAGACAATCTCGACCAAGACAATCTCGACCAAGACAATCTCGACCAAGACAATCTCGATCGAGACAATCTCGATCCAGACAATCTCGATTATGACAATCTCGATCGAGACGATCTCGATCGAGACAATCTCGATCGAGACAATCTCGACCAAGACAATCTCGACCAAGACAATCTCGACCAAGACAATCTCGATCGAGACAATCTCGATCGAGACGATCTCGATCGAGACAAACTCGATCGAGACAATCTCGACCAAGACAATCTCAACCAAGACAATCTCGACCAAGACAATCTCGATCGAGACAATCTCGACCAAGACAATCTCGATCGAGACAATCTCGATCAAGACAATCTCGACCAAGACAATCTCGACCAAGACAATCTCGACCAAGACAATCTCGATCAAGACAATCTCGACCAAGACAATCTCGATCGAGACAATCTCGACCAAGGCAATCTCGATCAAGACAATCTCGATCAAGACAATCTCGACCAAGACAATCTCGATCGAGACGATCTCGATCGAGACAAACTCGATCGAGACAATCTCGACCAAGACAATCTCAACCAAGACAATCTCGACCAAGACAATCTCGATCGAGACAATCTCGACCAAGACAATCTCGATCGAGACAATCTCGATCAAGACAATCTCGACCAAGACAATCTCGATCAAGACAATCTCGACCAAGACAATCTCGATCGAGACAATCTCGACCAAGACAATCTCGATCAAGACAATCTCGACCAAGACAATCTCGATCCAGACAATCTCGATCAAGACAATCTCGACCAAGACAATCTCGATCAAGACAATCTCGACCAAGACAATCTCGACCAAGACAATCTCGATCAAGACAATCTCGACCAAGACAATCTCGATCGAGACAATCTCGACCAAGACAATCTCGACCAAGACAATCTCGATCCAGACAATCTCGATCAAGACAATCTCGACCAAGACAATCTCGATCAAGACAATCTCGACCAAGACAATCTCGACCAAGACAATCTCGATCAAGACAATCTCGACCAAGACAATCTTGATCGAGACAATCTCGATCGAGACAATCTCGACCAAGACAATCTCAACCAAGACAATCTCGACCAAGACAATCTCGATCGAGACAATCTCGACCAAGACAATCTCGATCGAGACAATCTCGATCAAGACAATCTCGATCCAGACAATCTCGATCAAGACAATCTCGACCAAGACAATCTCGATCAAGACAATCTCGACCAAGACAATCTCGACCAAGACAATCTCGATCAAGACAATCTCGATCGAGACGATCTCGACCAAGACAATCTCGATCAAGACAATCTCGACCAAGACAATCTCGATCCAGACAATCTCGATCAAGACAATCTCGACCAAGACAATCTCGATCAAGACAATCTCGACCAAGACAATCTCGACCAAGACAATCTCGATCAAGACAATCTCGATCGAGACGATCTCGATCGAGACAAACTCGATCGAGACAATCTCGACCAAGACAATCTCAACCAAGACAATCTCGACCAAGACAATCTCGATCGAGACAATCTCGACCAAGACAATCTCGATCGAGACAATCTCGATCAAGACAATCTCGACCAAGACAATCTCGACCAAGACAATCTCGATCAAGACAATCTCGACCAAGACAATCTCGATCGAGACAATCTCGATCCAGACAATCTCGATTAAGACAATTTCGACCAAGACAATCCCGATCCAGACAATCTCGATCAAGACAATCTCGATCGAGACAATCTCGATCGAGACGATCTCGATCGAGAAAAACTCGATCGAGACAATCTCGACCAAGACAATCTCAACCAAGACAATCTCGACCAAGACAATCTCGATCGAGATAATCTCGACCAAGACAATCTCGATCGAGACAATCTCGATCGAGACAATCTCGACCAAGACAATCTCGACCAAGACAATCTCGATCGAGACAATCTCGACCAAGACAATCTCGATCGAGACAATCTCGACCAAGACAATCTCGATCGAGACAATCTCGACCAAGACAATTTTGATCAAGACAATCTCGACCAAGACAATCTCGATCAAGACAATCTCGACCAAGACAATCTCGATCAAGACAATCTCGACCAAGACAATCTCGATCGAGACAATCTCGACCAAGACAATCTCGATCGAGACAATCTCGATCGAGACAATCTCGATCGAGACAATCTCAACCAAGACAATATCGACCAAGACAATCTCGATCGAGACAATCTCGATCGAGACAATCTCGACCAAGACAATCTCGACCAAGACAATCTCGACCAAGACAATCTCGATCGAGAAAATCTCGATCGAGACAATCTCGACCAAGACAATCACGACCAAGACAATCTCGATCAAGACAATCTCGACCAAGACAATCTCGATCAAGACAATCTTGACCAAGACAATCTCGACCAAGATAATCTCGATCAAGACAATCTCGACCAAGACAATCTCGATCGAGACAATCTCGACCAAGACAATCTCGACCAAGACAATCTCGATCGAGACAATTTCGATCAAGACAATCTCGATCGAGACAATCTCGACCAAGACAATCTCGATCGAGACAATCTCGACCAAGGCAATCTCGATCAAGACAATCTCGATCGAGACAATCTCGACCAAGACAATCTCGATCGAGACAATCTCGACCAAGACAATCTCGATCGAGACAATCTCGACCAAGACAATCTCGATCGAGACAATCTCGACCAAGACAATCTCGACCAAGACAATCTCGATCGAGACAATCTCGATCAAGACAATCTCGACCAAGACAATCTCGATCGAGACAATCTCGACCAAGACAATCTCGATCGAGACAATCTCGACCAAGACAATCTCGACCAAGACAATCTCGACCAAGACAATCTCGATCAAGACAATCTCGACCAAGGCAATCTCGACCAAGACAATCTCGACCAAGACAATCTCGACCAAGACAATCTCGATCGAGACAATCTCGATCGAGACAATCTCGATCAAGACAATCTCGACCAAGACAATCTCGACCAAGACAATCTCGATCAAGACAATCTCGACCAAGACAATCTCGATCGAGACAATCTCGACCAAGACAATCTCGATCGAGACAATCTCGATCGAGACAATCTCGACCAAGACAATCTCGATCGAGACAATCTCGACCAAGACAATCTCGATCGAGACAATCTCGACCAAGACAATCTCGACCAAGACAATCTCGATCGAGACAATCTCGACCAAGACAATCTCGACCAAGACAATCTCGACCAAGACAATCTCGATCGAGACAATCTCGACCAAGACAATCTCGATCGAGACAATCTCGACCAAGACAATTTTGATCAAGACAATCTCGACCAAGACAATATCGATCAAGACAATCTCGACCAAGACAATCTCGATCGAGACAATCTCGATCGAGACAATCTCGACCAAGACAATCTCGATCGAGACAATCTCGATCGAGACAATCTCAACCAAGACAATCTCGACCAAGACAATCTCGATCGAGACAATCTCGATCGAGACAATCTCGACCAAGACAATCTCGATCGAGACAATCTCGATCGAGACAATCTCGATCGAGACAATCTCGACCAAGACAATCTCGATCAAGACAATCTCGACCAAGACAATCTCGATCGAGACAATCTCGATCGAGACAATCTTGACCAAGACAATCTCGATCAAGACAATCTTGACCAAGACAATCTCGACCAAGACAATCTCGACAAAGACAATCTCAACCAAGACAATCTCGACCAAGACAATCTCGATCGAGACAATCTCGACCAAGACAATCTCGATCGAGACAATCTCGATCAAGACAATCTCGACCAAGACAATCTCGACCAAGACAATCTCGATCAAGACAATCTCGACCAAGACAATCTCGATCGAGACAATCTCGACCAAGACAATCTCGATCGAGACAATCTCGACCAAAACAATCTCGACCAAGACAATCTCGATCGAGACAATCTCGACCAAGACAATCTCGATCGAGACAATCTCGACCAAGACAATCTCGATCGAGACAATCTCGACCAAGACAATTTTGATCAAGACAATCTCGACCAAGACAATCTCGATCAAGACAATCTCGACCAAGACAATCTCGATCAAGACAATCTCGACCAAGACAATCTCGATCGAGACAATCTCGACCAAGACAATCTCGACCAAGACAATCTCGATCGAGACAATCTCGACCAAGACAATCTCGATCGAGACAATCTCGACCAAGACAATCTCGATCGAGACAATCTCGACCAAGACAATTTTGATCAAGACAATCTCGACCAAGACAATCTCGATCAAGACAATCTCGACCAAGACAATCTCGATCGAGACAAACTCGATCGAGACAATCTCGACCAAGACAATCTCAACCAAGACAATCTCGACCAAGACAATCTCGATCGAGACAATCTCGACCAAGACAATCTCGACCAAGACAATCTCGACCAAGACAATCTCGATCGAGACAATCTCGATCGAGACGATCTCGATCGAGACAAACTCGATCGAGACAATCTCGACCAAGACAATCTCAACCAAGACAATCTCGACCAAGACAATCTCGATCGAGACAATCTCGACCAAGACAATCTCGATCGAGACAATCTCGATCAAGACAATCTCGACCAAGACAATCTCGATCAAGACAATCTCGATCAAGACAATCTCGACCAAGACAATCTCGACCAAGACAATCTCGATCGAGACAATCTCGACCAAGACAATCTCGATCAAGACAATCTCGACCAAGACAATCTCGATCCAGACAATCTCGACCAAGACAATCTCGATCGAGACAATCTCGATCAAGACAATCTCGACCAAGACAATCTCGACCAAGACAATCTCGATCGAGACAATCTCGACCAAGACAATCTCGATCGAGACAATCTCGATCAAGACAATCTCGACCAAGACAATCTCGACCAAGACAATCTCGACCAAGACAATCTCGACCAAGACAATCTCGATCGAGACAATCTCGATCCAGACAATCTCGATTATGACAATCTCGATCGAGACGATCTCGATCGAGACAATCTCGATCGAGACGATCTCGATCGAGACAATCTCGATCGAGACAATCTCGACCAAGACAATCTCGACCAAGACAATCTCGACCAAGACAATCTCGATCGAGACAATCTCGATCGAGACGATCTCGATCGAGACAAACTCGATCGAGACAATCTCGACCAAGACAATCTCAACCAAGACAATCTCGACCAAGACAATCTCGATCGAGACAATCTCGACCAAGACAATCTCGATCGAGACAATCTCGATCAAGACAATCTCGACCAAGACAATCTCGACCAAGACAATCTCGACCAAGACAATCTCGATCAAGACAATCTCGACCAAGACAATCTCGATCGAGACAATCTCGACCAAGGCAATCTCGATCAAGACAATCTCGATCAAGACAATCTCGACCAAGACAATCTCGATCGAGACGATCTCGATCGAGACAAACTCGATCGAGACAATCTCGACCAAGACAATCTCAACCAAGACAATCTCGACCAAGACAATCTCGATCGAGACAATCTCGACCAAGACAATCTCGATCGAGACAATCTCGATCAAGACAATCTCGACCAAGACAATCTCGATCAAGACAATCTCGACCAAGACAATCTCGACCAAGACAATCTCGATCGAGACAATCTCGACCAAGACAATCTCGATCAAGACAATCTCGACCAAGACAATCTCGATCCAGACAATCTCGATCAAGACAATCTCGACCAAGACAATCTCGATCAAGACAATCTCGACCAAGACAATCTCGACCAAGACAATCTCGATCAAGACAATCTCGACCAAGACAATCTCGATCGAGACAATCTCGACCAAGACAATCTCGACCAAGACAATCTCGATCCAGACAATCTCGATCAAGACAATCTCGACCAAGACAATCTCGATCAAGACAATCTCGACCAAGACAATCTCGACCAAGACAATCTCGATCAAGACAATCTCGACCAAGACAATCTTGATCGAGACAATCTCGATCGAGACAATCTCGATCAAGACAATCTCGACCAAGACAATCTCGATCGAGACGATCTCGATCGAGACAAACTCGATCGAGACAATCTCGACCAAGACAATCTCAACCAAGACAATCTCGACCAAGACAATCTCGATCGAGACAATCTCGACCAAGACAATCTCGATCGAGACAATCTCGATCAAGACAATCTCGACCAAGACAATCTCGATCAAGACAATCTCGACCAAGACAATCTCGACCAAGACAATCTCGATCGAGACAATCTCGACCAAGACAATCTCGATCAAGACAATCTCGACCAAGACAATCTCGATCCAGACAATCTCGATCAAGACAATCTCGACCAAGACAATCTCGATCAAGACAATCTCGACCAAGACAATCTCGACCAAGACAATCTCGATCAAGACAATCTCGACCAAGACAATCTCGATCGAGACAATCTCGACCAAGACAATCTCGACCAAGACAATCTCGATCCAGACAATCTCGATCAAGACAATCTCGACCAAGACAATCTCGATCAAGACAATCTCGACCAAGACAATCTCGACCAAGACAATCTCGATCAAGACAATCTCGACCAAGACAATCTTGATCGAGACAATCTCGATCGAGACAATCTCGACCAAGACAATCTCAACCAAGACAATCTCGACCAAGACAATCTCGATCGAGACAATCTCGACCAAGACAATCTCGATCGAGACAATCTCGATCAAGACAATCTCGATCCAGACAATCTCGACCAAGACAATCTCGATCAAGACAATCTCGACCAAGACAATCTCGACCAAGACAATCTCGATCAAGACAATCTCGATCGAGACGATCTCGACCAAGACAATCTCGATCAAGACAATCTCGACCAAGACAATCTCGACCAAGACAATCTCGATCCAGACAATCTCGATCAAGACAATCTCGACCAAGACAATCTCGATCAAGACAATCTCGACCAAGACAATCTCGACCAAGACAATCTCGATCAAGACAATCTCGATCGAGACGATCTCGATCGAGACAAACTCGATCGAGACAATCTCGACCAAGACAATCTCAACCAAGACAATCTCGACCAAGACAATCTCGATCGAGACAATCTCGACCAAGACAATCTCGATCGAGACAATCTCGATCAAGACAATCTCGACCAAGACAATCTCGACCAAGACAATCTCGATCAAGACAATCTCGACCAAGACAATCTCGATCGAGACAATCTCGATCCAGACAATCTCGATTAAGACAATTTCGACCAAGACAATCCCGATCCAGACAATCTCGATCAAGACAATCTCGATCGAGACAATCTCGATCGAGACGATCTCGATCGAGAAAAACTCGATCGAGACAATCTCGACCAAGACAATCTCAACCAAGACAATCTCGACCAAGACAATCTCGATCGAGATAATCTCGACCAAGACAATCTCGATCGAGACAATCTCGATCGAGACAATCTCGACCAAGACAATCTCGACCAAGACAATCTCGATCGAGACAATCTCGACCAAGACAATCTCGATCGAGACAATCTCGACCAAGACAATCTCGATCGAGACAATCTCGACCAAGACAATTTTGATCAAGACAATCTCGACCAAGACAATCTCGATCAAGACAATCTCGACCAAGACAATCTCGATCAAGACAATCTCGACCAAGACAATCTCGATCGAGACAATCTCGACCAAGACAATCTCGATCGAGACAATCTCGATCGAGACAATCTCAACCAAGACAATATCGACCAAGACAATCTCGATCGAGACAATCTCGATCGAGACAATCTCGACCAAGACAATCTCGACCAAGACAATCTCGACCAAGACAATCTCGATCGAGAAAATCTCGATCGAGACAATCTCGACCAAGACAATCACGACCAAGACAATCTCGATCAAGACAATCTCGACCAAGACAATCTCGATCAAGACAATCTTGACCAAGACAATCTCGACCAAGATAATCTCGATCAAGACAATCTCGACCAAGACAATCTCGATCGAGACAATCTCGACCAAGACAATCTCGACCAAGACAATCTCGATCGAGACAATTTCGATCAAGACAATCTCGATCGAGACAATCTCGACCAAGACAATCTCGATCGAGACAATCTCGACCAAGGCAATCTCGATCAAGACAATCTCGATCGAGACAATCTCGACCAAGACAATCTCGATCGAGACAATCTCGACCAAGACAATCTCGATCGAGACAATCTCGACCAAGACAATCTCGATCGAGACAATCTCGACCAAGACAATCTCGACCAAGACAATCTCGATCGAGACAATCTCGATCAAGACAATCTCGACCAAGACAATCTCGATCGAGACAATCTCGACCAAGACAATCTCGATCGAGACAATCTCGACCAAGACAATCTCGACCAAGACAATCTCGACCAAGACAATCTCGATCAAGACAATCTCGACCAAGACAATCTCGATCGAGACAATCTCGACCAAGACAATCTCGACCAAGACAATCTCGACCAAGACAATCTCGATCGAGACAATCTCGACCAAGACAATCTCGATCGAGACAATCTCGACCAAGACAATTTTGATCAAGACAATCTCGACCAAGACAATATCGATCAAGACAATCTCGACCAAGACAATCTCGATCGAGACAATCTCGATCGAGACAATCTCGACCAAGACAATCTCGATCGAGACAATCTCGATCGAGACAATCTCAACCAAGACAATCTCGACCAAGACAATCTCGATCGAGACAATCTCGATCGAGACAATCTCGACCAAGACAATCTCGATCGAGACAATCTCGATCGAGACAATCTCGATCGAGACAATCTCGACCAAGACAATCTCGATCAAGACAATCTCGACCAAGACAATCTCGATCGAGACAATCTCGATCGAGACAATCTTGACCAAGACAATCTCGATCAAGACAATCTTGACCAAGACAATCTCGACCAAGACAATCTCGACAAAGACAATCTCAACCAAGACAATCTCGACCAAGACAATCTCGATCGAGACAATCTCGACCAAGACAATCTCGATCGAGACAATCTCGATCAAGACAATCTCGACCAAGACAATCTCGACCAAGACAATCTCGATCAAGACAATCTCGACCAAGACAATCTCGATCGAGACAATCTCGACCAAGACAATCTCGATCGAGACAATCTCGACCAAAACAATCTCGACCAAGACAATCTCGATCGAGACAATCTCGACCAAGACAATCTCGATCGAGACAATCTCGACCAAGACAATCTCGATCGAGACAATCTCGACCAAGACAATTTTGATCAAGACAATCTCGACCAAGACAATCTCGATCAAGACAATCTCGACCAAGACAATCTCGATCAAGACAATCTCGACCAAGACAATCTCGATCGAGACAATCTCGACCAAGACAATCTCGACCAAGACAATCTCGATCGAGACAATCTCGACCAAGACAATCTCGATCGAGACAATCTCGACCAAGACAATCTCGATCGAGACAATCTCGACCAAGACAATTTTGATCAAGACAATCTCGACCAAGACAATCTCGATCAAGACAATCTCGACCAAGACAATCTCGATCGAGACAAACTCGATCGAGACAATCTCGACCAAGACAATCTCAACCAAGACAATCTCGACCAAGACAATCTCGATCGAGACAATCTCGACCAAGACAATCTCGACCAAGACAATCTCGACCAAGACAATCTCGATCGAGACAATCTCGATCGAGACGATCTCGACCAAGACAATCTCGATCGAGACAATCTCGACCAAGAAAATCTCAACCAAGACAATCTCGACCAAGACAATCTCGATCGAGACAATCTCGACCAAGACAATCTCGATCGAGACAATCTCGATCAAGACAATCTCAACCAAGACAATCTCGACCAAGACAATCTCGATCGAGACAATCTCGACCAAGACAATCTCGACCAAGACAATCTCGACCAAGACAATCTCGATCGAGACAATCTCGATCGAGACGATCTCGATCGAGACAAACTCGATCGAGACAATCTCGACCAAGACAATCTCAACCAAGACAATCTCGACCAAGACAATCTCGATCGAGACAATCTCGACCAAGACAATCTCGATCGAGACAATCTCGATCGAGACAATCTCGACCAAGGCAATCTCGATCAAGACAATCTCGATCGAGACAATCTCGATCCAGACAATCTCGATTAAGACAATTTCGACCAAGACAATCTCGATCCAGACAATCTCGATCAAGACAATCTCGACCAAGACAATCTCGACCAAGACAATCTCGACCAAGACAATCTCGATCAAGACAATCTCGACCAAGACAATCTCAACCAAGACAATCTCGACCAAGACAATCTCGATCGAGACAATCTCGACCAAGACAATCTCGATCGAGACAATCTCGATCGAGACAATCTCGACCAAGACAATCTCGACCAAGACAATCTCGATTGAGACAATCTCGATCCAGACAATCTCGATTAAGACAATTTCGACCAAGACAATCTCGGTCCAGACAATCTCGATCAAGACAATCTCGACCAAGACAATCTCGATCGAGACAATCTCGATCCAGACAATCTCGATTAAGACAATTTCGACCAAGACAATCTCGATCCAGACAATCTCGATCAAGACAATCTCGATCGAGACAATCTCGATCGAGACGATCTCGATCGAGACAAACTCGATCGAGACAATCTCGACCAAGACAATCTCAACCAAGACAATCTCGACCAAGACAATCTCGATCGAGACAAACTCGACCAAGACAATCTCGATCGAGACAATCTCGATCAAGACAATCTCGACCAAGACAATCTCGATCAAGACAATCTCGACCAAGACAATCTCGACCAAGACAATCTCGATCGAGACAATCTCGACCAAGACAATCTCGATCAAGACAATCTCGACCAAGACAATCTCGATCCAGACAATCTCGATCAAGACAATCTCGACCAAGACAATCTCGATCAAGACAATCTCGACCAAGACAATCTCGACCAAGACAATCTCGATCAAGACAATCTCGACCAAGACAATCTCGATCGAGACAATCTCGACCAAGACAATCTCGACCAAGACAATCTCGATCCAGACAATCTCGATCAAGACAATCTCGACCAAGACAATCTCGATCAAGACAATCTCGACCAAGACAATCTCGACCAAGACAATCTCGATCAAGACAATCTCGACCAAGACAATCTCGATCGAGACAATCTCGATCGAGACAATCTGGACCAAGACAATCTCGATCCAGACAATCTCGACCAAGACAATCTCGATCAAGACAATCTCGACCAAGACAATCTCGATCAAGACAATCTCGACCAAGAAAATCTCGACCAAGACAATCTCGATCAAAACAATCTCGACCAAGACAATCTCGATCGAGACAATCTCGACCAAGACAATCTCGATCGAGACAATCTCGATCGAGACAATCTCGATCGAGACAATCTCGACCAAGACAATCTCGATCGAGACAATCTCGACCAAGACAATCTCGATCGAGACAATCTCGACCAAGGCAATCTCGATCAAGACAATCTCGACCAAGACAATCTCGACCAAGACAATCTCGATCAAGACAATCTCGACCAAGACAATCTCGATCGAGACAATCTCGACCAAGACAATCTCGATCGAGACAATCTCGACCAAGACAATCTCGACCAAGACAATCTCGATCGAGACAATCTCGACCAAGACAATCTCGACCAAGACAATCTCGACCAAGACAATCTCGACCAAGACAATCTCGATCAAGACAATCTCGACCAAGACAATCTCGATCGAGACAATCTCGATCCAGACAATCTCGACCAAGACAATCTCGATCAAGACAATCTCGACCAAGACAATCTCGATCAAGACAATCTCGACCAAGAAAATCTCGACCAAGACAATCTCGATCAAAACAATCTCGACCAAGACAATCTCGATCGAGACAATCTCGACCAAGACAATCTCGATCGAGACAATCTCGATCGAGACAATCTCGACCAAGACAATCTCGATCGAGACAATCTCGACCAAGACAATCTCGATCGAGACAATCTCGACCAAGGCAATCTCGATCAAGGCAATCTCGACCAAGACAATCTCGACCAAGACAATCTCGATCAAGACAATCTCGACCAAGACAATCTCGATCGAGACAATCTCGACCAAGACAATCTCGATCGAGACAATCTCGACCAAGACAATCTCGACCAAGACAATCTCGATCGAGACAATCTCGACCAAGACAATCTCGACCAAGACAATTTTGATCAAGACAATCTCGACCAAGACAATCTCGATCAAGACAATCTCGACCAAGACAATCTCGATCAAGACAATCTCGATCAAGACAATCTCGACCAAGACAATCTCGACCAAGACAATCTTGATCAAGACAATCTCGATCAAGACAATCTCGACCAAGACAATCTCGACCAAGACAATCTCGATCAAGACAATCTCGACCAAGACAATCTCGATCGAGACAATCTCGACCAAGAAAATCTCGATCGAGACAATCTCGACCAAGACAATCTCGATCGAGACAATCTCGACCAAGACAATCTCGATCAAGACAATCTCGATCGAGACAATCTCGATTAAGACAATCTCGATCGAGACAATCTCGACCAAGACAATCTCGATCGAGACAATCTCGACCAAGAAAATCTCGACCAAGACAATCTCGATCAAAACAATCTCGACCAAGACAATCTCGATCGAGACAATCTCGATCGAGACAATCTCGATCGAGACAATTTCGACCAAGACAATCTCGATCGAGACAATCTCGATCGAGACAATCTCGACCAAGACAATCTCGTTCAAGACAATCTCGACCAAGACAATCTCGATCAAGACAATCTCGACCAAGAAAATCTCGACCAAGACAATCTCGATCAAAACAATCTCGACCAAGACAATCTCGATCGAGACAATCTCGATCGAGACAATCTCGATCGAGACAATCTTGACCAAGACAATCTCGATCGAGACAATCTCGACCAAGACAATCTCGATCGAGACAATCTCGACCAAGGCAATCTCGATCAAGACAATCTCGACCAAGACAATCTCGACCAAGACAATCTCGACCAAGACAATCTAGATCGAGACAATCTCGACCAAGACAATCTCGACCAAGACAATCTCGATCAAGACAATCTCGATCAAAACAATCTCGACCAAGACAATCTCGATCAAGACAATCTCGACCAAGACAATCTCGACCAAGACAATCTCGATCAAGACAATCTCGACCAAGACAATCTCGACCAAGACAATCTCGATCCAGACAATCTCGATCAAGACAATCTCGACTAAGAAAATCTCGATCGAGACAATCTCGACCAAGACAATCTCGATCGAGACAATCTCGACCAAGACAATCTCGACCAAGACAATCTCGATCAAGACAATCTCGACCAAGACAATCTCGATCGAGACAATCTCGACCAAGACAATCTCGATCGAGACAATCTCGACCAAGACAATCTCGATTAAGACAATCTCGACCAAGACAATCTCGACCAAGACAATCTCGATAGAGACAATCTCGACCAAGACAATCTCGACCAAGACAATCTCGACCAAGACAATCTCGATCCAGACAATCTCGACCAAGACAATCTCGATCCAGACAATCTCGATCAAGACAATCTCGACCAAGACAATCTCGATCAAGACAATCTCGACCAAGACAATCTCGACCAAGACAATCTCGATCAAGACAATCTCGACCGAGACAATCTCGATCGAGACAATCTCGATCGAGATAATCTCGACCAAGACAATCTCGACCAAGACAATCTCGATCCAGACAATCTCGATCAAGACAATCTCGACCAAGACAATCTCGATCAAGACAATCTCGACCAAGACAATCTCGATCGAGACAATCTCGATCAAGACAATCTCGACCAAGACAATCTCGATCGAGACAATCTCGACCAAGACAATCTCGATCCAGATAATCTCGACCAAGACAATCTCGACCAAGACAATCTCGACCAAGACAATCTCGATCAAGACAATCTCGACCAAAACAATCTCGACCAAGACAATCTCGATCAAGACAATCTCGACCAAGACAATCTCGATCGAGACAATCTCGACCAAGACAATCTCGATCCAGATAATCTCGACCAAGACAATCTCGATCAAGACAATCTCGACCAAGACAATCTCGATCGAGACAATCTCGACCAAGACAATCTCGATCGAGACAATCTCGACCAAGACAATCTCGACCAAGACAATCTCGATCAAGACAATCTCAACCAAGACAATCTCGATCGAGACAATCTCGACCAAGACAATCTCGATCAAGACAATCTCGACCAAGACAATCTCGACCAAGACAATCTCGATCAAGACAATCTCGACCAAGACAATCTCGATCGAGACAATCTCGACCAAGACAATCTCGATCGAGACAATCTCGACCAAGACAATTTTGATCAAGACAATCTCGACCAAGACAATCTCGATCAAGACAATCTCAACCAAGACAATCTCGATCAAGACAATCTCAACCAAGACAATCTCGATCAAGACAATCTCGACCAAGACAATCTCGATCGAGACAATCTCGACCAAGACAATCTCGATCAAGACAATCTCGACCAAGACAATCTCGATCAAGACAATCTCGATCGAGACAATCTCGACCAAGACAATCTCGACCAAGACAATCTCGACCAAGACAATCTCGACCAAGACAATCTCGACCAAGACAATCTCGATCAAGACAATCTCGATCAAGACAATCTCGACCAAGACAATCTCGATCAAGACAATCTCGACCAAGACAATCTCGACCAAGACAATCTCGATCAAGACAATCTCGACCAAGACAATCTCGACCAAGACAATCTCGATCCAGACAATCTCGATCAAGACAATCTCGACCAAGACAATCTCGATCCAGACAATCTCGATCAAGACAATCTCGACCAAGACAATCTCGATCAAGACAATCTCGACCAAGACAATCTCGATCCAGACAATCTCGATCGAGACAATCTCGATCGAGACAATCTCGATCAAAACAATCTCGACCAAGACAATCTCGATCAAGACAATCTCGACCAAAACAATCTCGATCAAGACAATCTCGACCAAGACAATCTCGATCGAGACAATCTCGATCGAGACAATCTCGATCGAGACAATCTCGACCAAGGCAATCTCGATCAAGACAATCTCGATCGAGACAATCTCGATCGAGACAATCTCGACCAAGACAATCTCGATCGAGACAATCTCGATCGAGACAATCTCGACCAAGACAATCTCGATCGAGACAATCTCGATCAAGACAATCTCGATCGAGACAATCTCGACCAAGACAATCTCGATGGAGACAATCTCGATCGAGACAATCTCGACCAAGACAATCTCGAACAAGACAATCTCGATCGAGACAATCTCGATCGAGACAATCTCGACCAAGACAATCTCGATCAAGACAATCTCGACCAAGACAATCTCGATCAAGACAATCTCGACCAAGACAATCTCGATCAAGACAATCTCGATCGAGACAATCTCGACCAAGACAATCTCGACCAAGACAATCTCGACCAAGACAATCTCGACCAAGACAATCTCGATCAAGACAATCTCGATCACGACAATCTCGACCAAGACAATCTCGATCAAGACAATCTCGACCAAGACAATCTCGATCGAGAAAATCTCGATCGAGACAATCTCGACCAAGACAATCTCGATCAAGACAATCTCGACCAAGACAATCTCGACCAAGACAATCTCGATCGAGACAATCTCGACCAAGAAAATCTCGATCGAGACAATCTCGACCAAGACAATCTCGATCGAGACAATCTCGACCAAGACAATCTCGACCAAGACAATCTCGATCGAGACAATCTCGACCAAGAAAATCTCGATCGAGACAATCTCGACCAAGACAATCTCGATCGAGACAATCTCGACCTAGGCAATCTCGATCGAGACAATCTCGACCAAGACAATCTCGACCAAGACAATCTCGATCGAGACAATCTCGACCAAGACAATCTCGATCGAGACAATCTCGATCGAGACAAACTCGACCAAGACAATCTCGACCAAGGCAATCTCGATCAAGACAATCTCGACCAAGACAATCTCGATCAAGACAATCTCGACCAAGACAATCTCGATCGAGACAATCTCGACCAAGACAATCTCGATCAAGACAATCTCGACCAAGACAATCTCGATCGAGACAATCTTGACCAAGACAATCTCGATCAAGACAATCTCGACCAAGACAATCTCGATCAAGACAATCTCGATCGAGACAATCTCGACCAAGACAATCTCGACCAAGACAATCTCGACCAAGACAATCTCGACCAAGACAATCTCGATCAAGACAATCTCGATCAAGACAATCTCGATCAAGACAATCTCGACCAAGACAATCTCGATCAAGACAATCTCGACCAAGACAATCTCGACCAAGACAATCTCGATCAAGACAATCTCGACCAAGACAATCTCGACCAAGACAATCTCGATCCAGACAATCTCGATCAAGACAATCTCGACCAAGCAATCTCGATCAAGACAATCTCGACCAAGACAATCTCGATCGAGACAATCTCGATCGAGACAATCTCGACCAAGACAATCTCGATCCAAACAATCTCGACCAAGACAATCTCGATCAAGACAATCTCGACCAAGACAATCTCGATCAAGACAATCTCGACCAAGAAAATCTCGACCAAGACAATCTCGATCAAAACAATCTCGACCAAGACAAACTCGATCGAGACAATCTCGATCGAGACAATCTCGACCAAGACAATCTCGACCAAGACAATCTCGATCAAGACAATCTCGATCAAGACAATCTTGACCAAGACAATCTCGATCGAGACAATCTCGATCGAGACAATCTCGACCAAGACAGTCTCGATCGAGACAATCTCGACCAAGACAATTTTGATCAAGACAATCTCGACCAAGACAATCTCGATCGAGACAATCTCGATCGAGACAATCTCGACCAAGACAATCTCGATCGAGACAATCTCGATCGAGACAATCTCGACCAAGACAATCTCGACCAAGACAATCTCGATCGAGACAATATCGACCAAGACAATCTCGACCAAGACAATCTCGACCAAGACAATCTCGATCAAGACAATCTCAACCAAGACAATCTCGATCGAGACAATCTCGACCAAGACAATCTCGATCGAGACAATCTCGACCAAGACAATCTCGATCGAGACAATCTCGACCAAGAAAATCTCGATCAAGACAATCTCGACCAAGACAATCTCGACCAAGACAATCTCGATCGAGAAAATCTCGATCGAGACAATCTCGACCAAGACAATCACGACCAAGACAATCTCGATCAAGACAATCTCGACCAAGACAATCTCGATCAAGACAATCTCGACCAAGACAATCTCGACCAAGACAATCTCGATCAAGACAATCTCGACCAAGACAATCTCGATCGAGACAATCTCGACCAAGACAATCTCGATCGAGACAATCTCGACCAAGACAATCTCGATCGAGACAATCTCGACCAAGACAATCTCGACCAAGACAATCTCGATCAAGACAATCTCGACCAAGACAATCTCGATCGAGACAATCTCGATCAAGACAATCTCGACCAAGACAATCTCGATCAAGACAATCTCGATCGAGACAATCTCGACCAAAACAATCTCGACCAAAACAATCTCGACCAAGACAATCTCGATCGAGACAATCTCGATCGAGACAATCTCGATCGAGACAATCTCGACCAAGACAATCTCGATCGAGACAATCTCGATCGAGACAATCTCGATCGAGACAATCTCGATCGAGACAATCTCGACCAAGACAATCTCGATTGAGACAATCTCGACCAAGGCAATCTCGATCAAGACAATCTCGATCGAGACAATCTCGACCAAGACAATCTCGATCCAGACAATCTCGATCAAGACAATCTTGACCAAGACAATCTCGATCCAGACAATCTCGATCAAGACAATCTCGACCAAGACAATCTCGATCGAGACAATCTCGACCAAGGCAATCTCGATCAAGACAATCTCGATCGAGACAATCTCGACCAAGACAATCTCGATCGAGACAATCTCGACCAAGGCAATCTCGATCAAGACAATCTCGATCGAGACAATCTCGACCAAGACAATCTCGATCAAGACAATCTCGATCAAGACAATCTCGACCAAGACAATCTCGATCCAGACAATCTCGATCAAGACAATCTCGACCAAGACAATCTCGATCAAGACAATCTCGACCAAGACAATCTCGACCAAGACAATCTCGATCGAGAGAATCTCGACCAAGACAATCTCGACCAAGACAATCTCGATCAAGACAATCTCGATCAAGACAATCTCGACCAAGACAATCTCGACCAAGACAATCTCGACCAAGACAATCTCGACCAAGACAATCTCGACCAAGACAATCTCGATCCAGACAATCTCGATCAAGACAATCTCGACCAAGACAATCTCGATCAAGACAATCTCGACCAAGACAATCTCGATCAAGACAATCTCGACCAAGACAATCTCGATCGAGACAATCTCGACCAAGACAATCTCGATCCAGATAATCTCGACCAAGACAATCTCGATCAAGACAATCTCGACCAAGACAATCTCGATCAAGACAATCTCGACCAAGAAAATCTCGATCAAAACAATCTCGACCAAGACAATCTCGATCGAGACAATCTCGACCAAGACAATCTCGATCGAGACAATCTCGACCAAGACAATCTCGACCAAGACAATCTCGATCAAGACAATCTCAACCAAGACAATCTCGATCGAGACAATCTCGACCAAGACAATCTCGACCAAGACAATCTCGATCAAGACAATCTCGACCAAGACAATCTCGATCGAGACAATCTCGACCAAGACAATCTCGATCGAGACAATCTCGATCGAGACAATCTCGACCAAGACAATCTCGATCGAGACAATCTCGACCAAGACAATCTCGATCGAGACAATCTCGACCAAGACAATCTCGACCAAGACAATCTCGATCGAGACAATCTCGACCAAGACAATCTCGATCAAGACAATCTCGATCAAGACAATCTCGACCAAGACAATCTCGATCCAGACAATCTCGATCAAGACAATCTCGACCAAGACAATCTCGATCAAGACAATCTCGACCAAGACAATCTCGACCAAGACAATCTCGATCGAGAGAATCTCGACCAAGACAATCTCGACCAAGACAATCTCGATCAAGACAATCTCGATCAAGACAATCTCGACCAAGACAATCTCGACCAAGACAATCTCGACCAAGACAATCTCGACCAAGACAATCTCGACCAAGACAATCTCGATCCAGACAATCTCGATCAAGACAATCTCGACCAAGACAATCTCGATCAAGACAATCTCGACCAAGACAATCTCGATCAAGACAATCTCGACCAAGACAATCTCGATCGAGACAATCTCGACCAAGACAATCTCGATCCAGATAATCTCGACCAAGACAATCTCGATCAAGACAATCTCGACCAAGACAATCTCGATCAAGACAATCTCGACCAAGAAAATCTCGATCAAAACAATCTCGACCAAGACAATCTCGATCGAGACAATCTCGACCAAGACAATCTCGATCGAGACAATCTCGACCAAGACAATCTCGACCAAGACAATCTCGATCAAGACAATCTCAACCAAGACAATCTCGATCGAGACAATCTCGACCAAGACAATCTCGACCAAGACAATCTCGATCAAGACAATCTCGACCAAGACAATCTCGATCGAGACAATCTCGACCAAGACAATCTCGATCGAGACAATCTCGATCGAGACAATCTCGACCAAGACAATCTCGATCGAGACAATCTCGACCAAGACAATCTCGATCGAGACAATCTCGACCAAGACAATCTCGACCAAGACAATCTCGATCGAGACAATCTCGACCAAGACAATCTCGACCAAGACAATCTCGACCAAGACAATCTCGATCGAGACAATCTCGACCAAGACAATCTCGATCGAGACAATCTCGACCAAGACAATTTTGATCAAGACAATCTCGACCAAGACAATCTCGATCAAGACAATCTCGACCAAGACAATCTCGATCGAGACAATCTCGATCGAGACAATCTCGACCAAGACAATCTCGATCGAGACAATCTCGATCGAGACAATCTCAACCAAGACAATCTCGACCAAGACAATCTCGATCGAGACAATCTCGATCGAGACAATCTCGACCAAGACAATCTCGATCGAGACAATCTCGATCGAGACAATCTCGACCAAGACAATCTCGATCAAGACAATCTCGACCAAGACAATCTCGATCGAGACAATCTCGATCGAGACAATCTTGACCAAGACAATTCAATTCAATTCAATTCAATTCAATTCAAAATATCTTTATTATCATAGGATATTTATAATATCTCTTAATAATAGTCACTTTGTTTTGTTTTGCACAAATGTTGACGTCAAATCGTTACTTAAAGCTAAGTTTACGCCGCTTCCTAGGCGCAAGTGCAGAAGAAGCGGCAACAAACTGCACTGCACGTTTTCTCCAAAGACGTCAACTAACAAACTAAAAACTTAAAATTAGTTATATAGATGGACAGAGATTACATTGTTTATTATGTCATAATTAAATTGAATTATAAGAATTACGAAATTTAAAATAATGTCAATTTGTAAATTTAGTATGTACCAATGTACCTAAATTATGACATGTCTAAGTATACAAACCTTTAAGAGGGACCCGCGCCAAGCTCAAGCCAGACCTTTTTGTCTTTAAGATAGTCATCGGTCCTATAATAAGCCTTCTCACAAAGTACTTTCTTTACATAAGCTTTGAATTTTCTGTCTGGCATATCAAGGACCGATTCTGACAATTTATTATAAAAAAGTATACACTTCCCCATAAAAGACTTACTGACTGTATTCAGCCTGTAATACGGGCTAACTAAGTCATTCTTATTACGTAAATTTCTATCTGTAAAATCACTTACTTTATTGAACATGGAAATATTTTTCCTTACATACATTATACTTTCAAATATGAATTGTGATGCAAAAGTAAGTATACCTATTTCCTTGAATAATTCCCTCAGTGAGTCTCTCGATCCTAAACCGTAAATAGCACGAATTGCTCTTTTTTGTAAAAGAAAAATAGTCTGAATGTCCGCTGCACTCCCCCATAGAAGTATCCCGTAAGACATTAGACTGTGAAAGTAACTAAAGTACACTTGTCTAGCAGTTGCTACATCTGTCAATTGTCTTATTCTCCTAACAGCGTAAGCCGCAGAGCTAAGCCTATTAGAAAGTTTAGTTATATGAGCGCCCCATTGAAGTTTCGAATCAATTGTGATTCCTAAAAAGGTAGTACTTTCAACCAGATCGAGTTTCTGACCATTAATTAGTATGTCAACACAGGCTTGATTCACATTAGGAAGAGAGAATCGAATGCATTGGGTCTTGTTCGCATTTAACATGAGGTTATTGGCCGAAAACCAATCAGAAATTAAAGATAAGGTGCTGTTCACCGCGCTAGCATCACTGTTATGTCGATCTATTTTAAATATTAGCGAGGTGTCATCAGCAAACAGCACCATGTCAGCCTCTTTCTCAACCATGTAAGGCAAGTCATTGACATAAACTAAGAAAAGGAACGGTCCTAGAATTGAACCTTGGGGTACGCCCATTTTCACATTAGACCCGTGTGATTTTACGCCGTTTATATCAACAGTTTGAAGCCTATCAGTTAAGTAAGATTCTATTAATTTAATTGACTTATCATCAAAACCGTATTGACGAAATTTGAGCAAAAGTGTTGGATGATCAACGCAATCAAATGCTTTAGAAAGATCGCAAAATGATCCAATTGCATCATTTCTGTTTTCCCACGCGTCGTAGATATTAGTAATAAGTGCTACTCCTGCATCGGTGGTCGATTTTCCAGCAGTAAAGCCGTATTGTTGGCTATGGAAAAGATTATTGGTCTTAAAGTGAAGTAGCATTTGATTGAGCATTATCTTTTCGAACACCTTACTCAAAACTGGCAGAATAGAGATAGGTCTGTAGTTGCCAGGGTCTGTTTTTTCTCCTTTTTTGAATAAGGGGATTAGTTTACTGCATTTCATTAAGTTAGGGAATATGCCTTCATCAATACATTCGTTAAATATAAAAGCTAAATCGGCAGCAATTATGTGTATAATATGACTTACTACGGCTACTGACATGCCCCAGTGATCTTCTGATTTTTTTAAATTTAACTGTTTAAAAGCATCTATTATATCGCTAGGGCTAACATGCTTAAAATTAAATTTAGAATCACAAGGGCTAACATTACTCTTAAGCAAAGCCTCAGCACGCTGGGCGCTAGAACTCACATTAGAAGTGAGTTCCAAAGGAATGTTAGTAAAATAATCATCAAATATATTTACTATTTCTTCAGTTTTTGAAGTATTTTTACCATTACATTTGATTCGGCAAATATTTTCTTTGGTTTTATTTTTACCTGTTTCCTTATTTATGACACTCCATGTTTCTTTAATTTTATTAGGAGCATTATTTATTTTTTTGCTAATACTATTCGACTTGGCTCGTCTACAAACTTTTTTAAATATTTTAGAATAATTTCTAACATATTCTATAAAAGAAGGATTAAAGTTATATTGTTTTTGGGCATATAGATCATATAACCTGTTTCTACTTATGTAGATGCCGGTAGTAGCCCATTCACTAAACTGTGATTTACTATGAACTACTACTCTTTTTTGTTTTAATGTTTTAGAATACTCAGAGGAAACAGTACTAAATAGTTTATTATAATGGTCGTCAGGATTATTTCCTGTATATACCACTGATAATAATTTGTTATCTAAATTATTTTTAAGTTTTTTTATGTTTTTAGAAGTAATCGGTCTACACAAGATCTTATCTTTTCTCAAATTACTGGTGGACTCTTTGACAAAAGCTACATATACACCAGAATGATCTGAAGGCAATTTATTAATAACAGATTTATCACAATATTGAATATTACTAAAAAAATTATCAAGACATGTGCCAGATGTAGCTGTAATTCTGGTTGGCTCAAAAAATAAGTTTTCTAATCCATAACACTTAAAAAGATTTAGGAATTGTGTGCTCTTTGGATTATGTACTAAAATATCAACATTAAAATCACCGCAAATAATTAAATTCTTTTTACTAGTTGAACAGGACTTAAGAACCTGGTCCATTGCTTTTAAAAAACTTTTGAAATTACTATCTGGTGGACTGTATACACAAACAATTATATGATGATCAAGCTCGGCACAGGCCACCTCACAACAGCGCTCAACAGAATGTCTAACAATATCCTTCCGCTCTTTGCTACGGAAAGAATCTTTTATAAAAATTAAAGAACCCCCTCGTTGAGCAGACTTTCTGTTAAAGCAGCTAACAATAATATAGTTGTTTAGGCTGAACATCATCTGACTCTCATGCAGCCAATGTTCAGTCAAACATAAAATATCCACATCCATTTCTTTTAAAACTAATTCTACTAATAATTCTTTGCCGGAAAGACCTTCTAAATTTTGATGAAGTATTCTTAATTCATGAGGCCTTCCCGTTGTCCGAATGGTCAGTTTAAATCTGTCGTCAAGTCTACAGAATTACCGTTACATAAACTTGGTAAGTCTGTAGGTGTCTTAAAACTAGAATCTTGTTTACAATGTAAACTCGTCCAAAAATTAATATTATTTGCTATCAATGTAGCAATCTTATGTCTAAAATATTTTGAAAGATAAATATTATCTTTTGTCACATGACAATTACTTATAAAATTGTTAGTGTCAAAAAACACTAATTTATCACTATAACGACATGTCATATTATGTATCAAAGTATTGAGATAGTGAATAATTTTGTTAGTTTTTGGAGACTGGCAATGTAGATATGGGAACGCACATAATATTATTTTGCTTACTTCTAGTTCAGATAAATAATCCATACAGCTGATTATTTCTTTCTTTCCTACTTTGTTACTATTGCCTATTAATAATACAACAGTAGATTTACAATTCAGTTTGGTTGATTTAATTTTATCTAAAATTTGAGTATAGGTTGCGTCCGGGAAGCAGTAATTTATACAAGTTTTATCTAGAATTTTGTTTAACATGCAACCCATATTGCGACCTATACTGTCAGAAAATACTATAGTATTACATGGAGGGTCAATAAAGTCAACACAATCAGACACATTACTACACAAACTACCGTCACAAGGAGAGAGCTCTGGTGTGGAGACACTGATGGTGGGCTGGGTGAATTGCCCGCAGGTACATTGCTTAGTTAATAAATCAAGAGTTTCTTGATTGTACCTGCTGTCGTTAATCAATTTCTCCACAGTCAGCATGTGTTCGGTATTTTGTTTTTGTTGGAGGTCATACTTAGAGAATAATTTGGAATAGTCCTCCTGCAACTTAATAATATGAGATTCAAGTCTAATCCTGTTGTCCTCATATGACTCCTGACTTTCCGCCAATTGTTTATTACGTAACTCTAACTCTGACTGCAATTTACAATTTAATGAACTGGATTTTAATAAACATGATTTCCTGAGATTAATTTTTAATTTATTATTAGTTTTCTTAATTTTTTTGGATAGTTTTACATATTTTTTAACTTGGTTATGACTAATCATTGATTTTGAGATATCTAAATCAATACTACTCGATGATGTCTCACTAGTGAGATCAATAACTGGAGAATTAGTTGAGGGAGACATAGCGACACTATCAATGAGCTGGTCATATAGGCTGGACACCTCTGCTGACTGACGCATCTGGGCATCTTGCTCATAGCTATTAATTTGTCTGTATGCCTCGCCCAACTCCTTTTCTAATTCAGTGGTACGTCTGAGGGTCTGCTCATACGTATCACCACATTGGCGGAAAGAATCTATTTCTAACTTTGATCGGTTCAGCTGCTCACTCAAATCATCACATAACTGAAGACTCTCAGAGAGTTTTTGTTCAAGTCTAATGTTGTTATTTCGCATGAATACATATTCGCGTTCATTATCTTCCCTTTCCAGTAATAATTTCTCGTTGTCTTCTTTTTCTGCCTTGAGCTCGAGTAAGACTTGCTTCAGCTGGATTTCCAGTTGTCGGGCAGTCTCAGCACGGGTTGAGGAGGACATATTTTACAAAAAGGGACAGATGTAATGTCTAGGGAAGATAATAAAGGCTAGAATTGCACGATAAAGCTAGCAAAACCGATCACCTAACTAAAAAATAACAATAACATAACCTAATCTACTTTGTCAATTTACATCAAAATTAGATGTGTTTATGTACGATAATTTTCGCAAATATGAAAAATTGTGCACAAAGGACGCTGGGTTTTAGTGAAATATATAAACGGGATTAAATATTGTACCGTTCTTACCTTGTAAAAGTTGTAAAAAGCCGGTAACAATTTATACCCACTGAACGTCAACTTGGAACACCATTATTTCACAAAATACACTAAATTTACACAAACAAATTATGAATTATGCAAGCACCTATCTCATTTTACGATTAAATAATATTGTTTAATGAATTAAACTATAAAAATATTTAAATTTACAATATTAAATACGGAGCAATAAAATTGACATATAAGCTCCTGGGTTGCCAGCCGCCAAAAAAAAAAAAAAGTCAATCTCGATCAAGACAATCTTGACCAAGACAATCTCGACCAAGACAATCTCGACCAAGACAATCTCAACCAAGACAATCTCGACCAAGACAATCTCGATCGAGACAATCTCGACCAAGACAATCTCGATCGAGACAATCTCGATCAAGACAATCTCGACCAAGACAATCTCGACCAAGACAATCTCGATCAAGACAATCTCGACCAAGACAATCTCGATCGAGACAATCTCGACCAAGACAATCTCGATCGAGACAATCTCGACCAAAACAATCTCGACCAAGACAATCTCGATCGAGACAATCTCGACCAAGACAATCTCGATCGAGACAATCTCGACCAAGACAATCTCGATCGAGACAATCTCGACCAAGACAATTTTGATCAAGACAATCTCGACCAAGACAATCTCGATCAAGACAATCTCGACCAAGACAATCTCGATCAAGACAATCTCGACCAAGACAATCTCGATCGAGACAATCTCGACCAAGACAATCTCGACCAAGACAATCTCGATCGAGACAATCTCGACCAAGACAATCTCGATCGAGACAATCTCAACCAAGACAATCTCGATCGAGACAATCTCGACCAAGACAATTTTGATCAAGACAATCTCGACCAAGACAATCTCGATCAAGACAATCTCGACCAAGACAATCTCGATCGAGACAAACTCGATCGAGATAATCTCGACCAAGACAATCTCAACCAAGACAATCTCGACCAAGACAATCTCGATCGAGACAATCTCGACCAAGACAATCTCGACCAAGACAATCTCGACCAAGACAATCTCGATCGAGACAATCTCGATCAATACGATCTCGATCGAGACAAACTCGATCGAGACAATCTCGACCAAGACAATCTCAACCAAGACAATCTCGACCAAGACAATCTCGATCGAGACAATCTCGACCAAGACAATCTCGATCGAGACAATCTCGATCAAGACAATCTCAACCAAGACAATCTCGACCAAGACAATCTCGATCGAGACAATCTCGACCAAGACAATCTCGACCAAGACAATCTCGACCAAGACAATCTCGATCGAGACAATCTCGATCGAGACGATCTCGATCGAGACAAACTCGATCGAGACAATCTCGACCAAGACAATCTCAACCAAGACAATCTCGACCAAGACAATCTCGATCGAGACAATCTCGACCAAGACAATCTCGATCAAGACAATCTCGATCGAGACAATCTCGACCAAGGCAATCTCGATCAAGACAATCTCGATCAAGACAATCTCGACCAAGACAATCTCGATCGAGACAATCTCGATCCAGACAATCTCGATTAAGACAATTTCGACCAAGACAATCTCGATCCAGACAATCTCGATCGAGACAATCTCGACCAAGACAATCTCGATCGAGACAATCTCGATCGAGACAATCTCAACCAAGACAATATCGACCAAGACAATCTCGATCGAGACAATCTCGATCGAGACAATCTCGACCAAGACAATCTCGACCAAGACAATCTCGATCGAGAAAATCTCGATCGAGACAATCTCGACCAAGACAATCACGACCAAGACAATCTCGATCAAGACAATCTCGACCAAGACAATCTCGATCAAGACAATCTTGACCAAGACAATCTCGACCAAGATAATCTCGATCAAGACAATCTCGACCAAGACAATCTCGATCGAGACAATCTCGACCAAGACAATCTCGACCAAGACAATCTCGATCGAGACAATTTCGATCAAGACAATCTCGATCGAGACAATCTCGACCAAGACAATCTCGATCGAGACAATCTCGACCAAGGCAATCTCGATCAAGACAATCTCGATCGAGACAATCTCGACCAAGACAATCTCGATCGAGACAATCTCGACCAAGACAATCTCGATCGAGACAATCTCGACCAAGACAATCTCGATCGAGACAATCTCGACCAAGACAATCTCGACCAAGACAATCTCGATCGAGACAATCTCGATCAAGACAATCTCGACCAAGACAATCTCGATCGAGACAATCTCGACCAAGACAATCTCGATCGAGACAATCTCGACCAAGACAATCTCGACCAAGACAATCTCGACCAAGACAATCTCGATCAAGACAATCTCGACCAAGGCAATCTCGACCAAGACAATCTCGACCAAGACAATCTCGACCAAGACAATCTCGATCGAGACAATCTCGATCGAGACAATCTCGATCAAGACAATCTCGACCAAGACAATCTCGACCAAGACAATCTCGATCAAGACAATCTCGACCAAGACAATCTCGATCGAGACAATCTCGACCAAGACAATCTCGATCGAGACAATCTCGATCGAGACAATCTCGACCAAGACAATCTCGATCGAGACAATCTCGACCAAGACAACCTCGATCGAGACAATCTCGACCAAGACAATCTCGACCAAGACAATCTCGATCGAGACAATCTCGACCAAGACAATCTCGACCAAGACAATCTCGACCAAGACAATCTCGATCGAGACAATTTCGACCAAGACAATCTCGATCCAGACAATCTCGAACAAGACAATCTCGACCAAGACAATCTCGATCGAGACAATCTCGATCCAGACAATCTCGATTAAGACAATTTCGACCAAGACAATCTCGATCCAGACAATCTCGATCAAGACAATCTCGATCGAGACAATCTCGATCGAGACGATCTCGATCGAGACAAACTCGATCGAGACAATCTCGACCAAGACAATCTCAACCAAGACAATCTCGACCAAGACAATCTCGATCGAGACAATCTCGACCAAGACAATCTCGATCGAGACAATCTCGATCAAGACAATCTCGACCAAGACAATCTCGATCAAGACAATCTCGACCAAGACAATCTCGACCAAGACAATCTCGATCGAGACAATCTCGACCAAGACAATCTCGATCAAGACAATCTCGACCAAGACAATCTCGATCCAGACAATCTCGATCAAGACAATCTCGACCAAGACAATCTCGATCAAGACAATCTCGACCAAGACAATCTCGACCAAGACAATCTCGATCAAGACAATCTCGACCAAGACAATCTCGATCGAGACAATCTCGACCAAGACAATCTCGACCAAGACAATCTCGATCCAGACAATCTCGATCAAGACAATCTCGACCAAGACAATCTCGATCAAGACAATCTCGACCAAGACAATCTCGACCAAGACAATCTCGATCAAGACAATCTCGACCAAGACAATCTCGATCGAGACAATCTCGATCGAGACAATCTGGACCAAGACAATCTCGATCCAGACAATCTCGACCAAGACAATCTCGATCAAGACAATCTCGACCAAGACAATCTCGATCAAGACAATCTCGACCAAGAAAATCTCGACCAAGACAATCTCGATCAAAACAATCTCGACCAAGACAATCTCGATCGAGACAATCTCGACCAAGACAATCTCGATCGAGACAATCTCGATCGAGACAATCTCGACCAAGACAATCTCGATCGAGACAATCTCGACCAAGACAATCTCGATCGAGACAATCTCGACCAAGGCAATCTCGATCAAGACAATCTCGACCAAGACAATCTCGACCAAGACAATCTCGATCAAGACAATCTCGACCAAGACAATCTCGATCGAGACAATCTCGACCAAGACAATCTCGATCGAGACAATCTCGACCAAGACAATCTCGACCAAGACAATCTCGATCGAGACAATCTCGACCAAGACAATCTCGACCAAGACAATCTCGACCAAGACAATTTTGATCAAGACAATCTCGACCAAGACAATCTCAACCAAGACAATCTCGATCGAGACAATCTCGATCGAGACAATCTCGATCGAGACAATCTCGATCGAGACAATCTCGATCGAGACAATCTCGACCAAGGCAATCTCGATCAAGACAATCTCGATCAAGACAATCTCGACCAAGGCAATCTCGATCGAGACAATCTCGATCCAGACAATCTCGATTAAGACAATTTCGACCAAGACAATCTCGATCCAGACAATCTCGATCAAGACAATCTCGACCAAGACAATCTCGATCGAGACAATCTCGATCAAGACAATCTCGACCAAGGCAATCTCGATCGAGACAATCTCGATCCAGACAATCTCGATTAAGACAATTTCGACCAAGACAATCTCGATCCAGACAATCTCGATCAAGACAATCTCGACCAAGACAATCTCGATCGAGACAATCTCGATCGAGACAATCTCGATCGAGACAATCTCGATCGAGACAATCTCGACCAAGGCAATCTCGATCAAGACAATCTCGATCAAGACAATCTCGACCAAGGCAATCTCGATCGAGACAATCTCGATCCAGACAATCTCGATTAAGACAATTTCGACCAAGACAATCTCGATCCAGACAATCTCGATCAAGACAATCTCGACCAAGACAATCTCGATCGAGACAATCTCGATCGAGACAATCTCGATCGAGACAATCTCGATCGAGACAATCTCGATCGAGACAATCTCGACCAAGGCAATCTCGATCAAGACAATCTCGATCAAGACAATCTCGACCAAGGCAATCTCGATCGAGACAATCTCGATCCAGACAATCTCGATTAAGACAATTTCGACCAAGACAATCTCGATCCAGACAATCTCGATCAAGACAATCTCGACCAAGACAATCTCGATCGAGACAATCTCGATCAAGACAATCTCGATTAAGACAATTTCGACCAAGACAATCTCGATCCAGACAATCTCGATCAAGACAATCTCGATCGAGACAATCTCGATCGAGACGATCTCGATCGAGACAATCTCGATCGAGACAATCTCGACCAAGACAATCTCGATCAAGACAATCTCGACCAAGACAATCTCGATCCAGACAATCTCGATCAAGACAATCTCGACCAAGACAATCTCGATCAAGACAATCTCGACCAAGACAATCTCGACCAAGACAATCTCGATCAAGACAATCTCGACCAAGACAATCTCGATCGAGACAATCTCGACCAAGACAATCTCGACCAAGACAATCTCGATCCAGACAATCTCGATCAAGACAATCTCGACCAAGACAATCTCGATCAAGACAATCTCGACCAAGACAATCTCGACCAAGACAATCTCGATCAAGACAATCTCGACCAAGACAATCTCGATCGAGACAATCTCGATCGAGACAATCTGGACCAAGACAATCTCGATCCAGACAATCTCGACCAAGACAATCTCGATCAAGACAATCTCGACCAAGACAATCTCGATCAAGACAATCTCGACCAAGAAAATCTCGACCAAGACAATCTCGATCAAAACAATCTCGACCAAGACAATCTCGATCGAGACAATCTCGACCAAGACAATCTCGATCGAGACAATCTCGATCGAGACAATCTCGACCAAGACAATCTCGATCGAGACAATCTCGACCAAGACAATCTCGATCGAGACAATCTCGACCAAGGCAATCTCGATCAAGGCAATCTCGACCAAGACAATCTCGATCAAGACAATCTCGATCAAGACAATCTCGACCAAGACAATCTCGATCGAGACAATCTCGATCCAGACAATCTCGATTAAGACAATTTCGACCAAGACAATCTCGATCCAGACAATCTCGATCAAGACAATCTCGACCAAGACAATCTCGATTAAGACAATTTCGACCAAGACAATCTCGATCCAGACAATCTCGATCAAGACAATCTCGATCGAGACAATCTCGATCGAGACGATCTCGATCGAGACAAACTCGATCGAGACAATCTCGACCAAGACAATCTCAACCAAGACAATCTCGACCAAGACAATCTCGATCGAGACAATCTCGACCAAGACAATCTCGATCAAGACAATCTCGACCAAGACAATCTCGACCAAGACAATCTCGATCGAGACAATCTCGACCAAGACAATCTCGATCAAGACAATCTCGACCAAGACAATCTCGATCCAGACAATCTCGATCAAGACAATCTCGACCAAGACAATCTCGATCAAGACAATCTCGACCAAGACAATCTCGATCAAGACAATCTCGACCAAGACAATCTCGATCCAGACAATCTCGATCAAGACAATCTCGACCAAGACAATCTCGATCAAGACAATCTCGACCAAGACAATCTCGACCAAGACAATCTCGATCAAGACAATCTCGACCAAGACAATCTCGATCGAGACAATCTCGACCAAGACAATCTCGACCAAGACAATCTCGATCCAGACAATCTCGATCAAGACAATCTCGACCAAGACAATCTCGATCAAGACAATCTCGACCAAGACAATCTCGACCAAGACAATCTCGATCAAGACAATCTCGACCAAGACAATCTCGATCGAGACAATCTCGATCGAGACAATCTGGACCAAGACAATCTCGATCCAGACAATCTCGACCAAGACAATCTCGATCAAGACAATCTCGACCAAGACAATCTCGATCAAGACAATCTCGACCAAGAAAATCTCGACCAAGACAATCTCGATCAAAACAATCTCGACCAAGACAATCTCGATCGAGACAATCTCGACCAAGACAATCTCGATCGAGACAATCTCGATCGAGACAATCTCGACCAAGACAATCTCGATCGAGACAATCTCGACCAAGACAATCTCGATCGAGACAATCTCGACCAAGGCAATCTCGATCAAGGCAATCTCGACCAAGACAATCTCGATCAAGACAATCTCGATCAAGACAATCTCGACCAAGACAATCTCGATCGAGACAATCTCGATCCAGACAATCTCGATTAAGACAATTTCGACCAAGACAATCTCGATCCAGACAATCTCGATCAAGACAATCTCGACCAAGACAATCTCGATTAAGACAATTTCGACCAAGACAATCTCGATCCAGACAATCTCGATCAAGACAATCTCGATCGAGACAATCTCGATCGAGACGATCTCGATCGAGACAATCTCGATCCAGACAATCTCGATCAAGACAATCTCGATCGAGACAATCTCGATCGAGACGATCTCGATCGAGACAAACTCGATCGAGACAATCTCGACCAAGACAATCTCAACCAAGACAATCTCGACCAAGACAATCTCGATCGAGACAATCTCGACCAAGACAATCTCGATCAAGACAATCTCGACCAAGACAATCTCGACCAAGACAATCTCGATCGAGACAATCTCGACCAAGACAATCTCGATCAAGACAATCTCGACCAAGACAATCTCGATCCAGACAATCTCGATCAAGACAATCTCGACCAAGACAATCTCGATCAAGACAATCTCGACCAAGACAATCTCGACCAAGACAATCTCGATCAAGACAATCTCGACCAAGACAATCTCGATCGAGACAATCTCGACCAAGACAATCTCGACCAAGACAATCTCGATCGAGACAATCTCGATCGAGACAATCTGGACCAAGACAATCTCGATCCAGACAATCTCGACCAAGACAATCTCGATCAAGACAATCTCGACCAAGACAATCTCGATCAAGACAATCTCGACCAAGAAAATCTCGACCAAGACAATCTCGATCAAAACAATCTCGACCAAGACAATCTCGATCGAGACAATCTCGACCAAGACAATCTCGATCGAGACAATCTCGATCGAGACAATCTCGACCAAGACAATCTCGATCGAGACAATCTCGATCGAGACAATCTCGACCAAGACAATCTCGATCGAGACAATCTCGACCAAGGCAATCTCGATCAAGACAATCTCGACCAAGACAATCTCGACCAAGACAATCTCGATCAAGACAATCTCGACCAAGACAATCTCGATCGAGACAATCTCGACCAAGACAATCTCGATCGAGACAATCTCGACCAAGACAATCTCGACCAAGACAATCTCGATCGAGACAATCTCGACCAAGACAATCTCGACCAAGACAATCTCGACCAAGACAATTTTGATCAAGACAATCTCGACCAAGACAATCTCAACCAAGACAATCTCGATCGAGACAATCTCGATCGAGACAATCTCGATCGAGACAATCTCGATCGAGACAATCTCGATCGAGACAATCTCGACCAAGGCAATCTCGATCAAGACAATCTCGATCAAGACAATCTCGACCAAGGCAATCTCGACCAAGACAATCTCGATCGAGACAATCTCGATCAAGACAATCTCGACCAAGACAATCTCGATCAAGACAATCTCGACCAAGACAATCTCGACCAAGACAATCTCGATCGAGACAATCTCGACCAAGACAATCTCGATCAAGACAATCTCGACCAAGACAATCTCGATCCAGACAATCTCGATCAAGACAATCTCGACCAAGACAATCTCGATCAAGACAATCTCGACCAAGACAATCTCGACCAAGACAATCTCGATCAAGACAATCTCGACCAAGACAATCTCGATCGAGACAATCTCGACCAAGACAATCTCGACCAAGACAATCTCGATCCAGACAATCTCGATCAAGACAATCTCGACCAAGACAATCTCGATTAAGACAATCTCGACCAAGACAATCTCGATCGAGACAATCTCGATCGAGACAATCTCGACCAAGGCAATCTCGATCAAGACAATCTCGATCGAGACAATCTCGATCGAGACAATCTCGACCAAGACAATCTCGATCGAGACAATCTCGATCGAGACAATCTCGACCAAGACAATCTCGATCGAGACAATCTCGATCAAGACAATCTCGATCGAGACAATCTCGACCAAGACAATCTCGATCGAGACAATCTCGATCGAGACAAACTCGACCAAGACAATCTCGACCAAGACAATCTCGATCGAGACAATCTCGACCAAGACAATCTCGATCGAGACAATCTCGACTAAGACAATTTTGATCAAGACAATCTCGACCAAGACAATCTCGATCGAGAAAATCTCGATCGAGACAATCTCGACCAAGACAATCTCGATCGAGACAATCTCGACCAAGACAATCTCGACCAAGACAATCTCGATCGAGACAATCTCGACCAAGACAATCTCGACCAAGACAATCTCGACCAAGACAATCTCGATCAAGACAATCTCAACCAAGACAATCTCGACCAAGACAATCTCGATCGAGACAATCTCGACCAAGACAATCTCGACCAAGACAATCTCGATCGAGACAATCTCGACCAAGAAAATCTCGATCGAGACAATCTCGACCAAGACAATCTCGATCGAGACAATCTCGACCAAGACAATCTCGACCAAGACAATCTCGATCGAGACAATCTCGACCAAGACAATCTCGATCGAGACAATCTCGACCAAGACAATCTCGATCGAGACAATCTCGACCAAGGCAATCTCGATCAAGACAATCTCGACCAAGACAATCTCGACCAAGACAATCTCGATCAAGACAATCTCGACCAAGACAATCTCGATCGAGACAATCTCGACCAAGACAATCTCGATCGAGACAATCTCAACCAAGACAATCTCGACCAAGACAATCTCGATCGAGACAATCTCGACCAAGACAATCTCGACCAAGACAATTTTGATCAAGACAATCTCGACCAAGACAATCTCGATCAAGACAATCTCGACCAAGACAATCTCGATCAAGACAATCTCGATCAAGACAATCTCGACCAAGACAATCTCGACCAAGACAATCTCGATCAAGACAATCTCGATCAAGACAATCTCGACCAAGACAATCTCGACCAAGACAATCTCGATCAAGACAATCTCGACCAAGACAATCTCGACCAAGAAAATCTCGATCGAGACAATCTCGACCAAGACAATCTCGATCGAGACAATCTCGACCAAGACAATCTCGATCAAGACAATCTCGATCGAGACAATCTCGATTAAGACAATCTCGATCGAGACAATCTCGACCAAGACAATCTCGATCGAGACAATCTCGACCAAGACAATTTTGATCAAGACAATCTCGATCAAGACAATCTCGACCAAGACAATCTCGACCAAGACAATCTCGATCAAGACAATCTCGACCAAGACAATCTCGATCGAGACAATCTCGATCCAGACAATCTCGATTAAGACAATTTCGACCAAGACAATCTCGATCCAGACAATCTCGATCAAGACAATCTCGATCGAGACAATCTCGATCGAGACGATCTCGATCGAGACAAACTCGACCAAGACAATCTCGATCGAGACAATCTCGACCAAGACAATCTCGATCGAGACAATCTCGATCGAGACAATCTCAACCAAGACAATATCGACCAAGACAATCTCGATCGAGACAATCTCGATCGAGACAATCTCGATCGAGACAATCTCGACCAAGACAATCTCGACCAAGACAATCTCGATCGAGAAAATCTCGATCGAGACAATCTCGACCAAGACAATCACGACCAAGACAATCTCGATCAAGACAATCTCGACCAAGACAATCTCGATCAAGACAATCTGGACCAAGACAATCTCGACCAAGATAATCTCGATCAAGACAATCTCGATCGAGACAATCTCGACCAAGACAATCTCGATCGAGACAATCTCGACCAAGACAATCTCGACCAAGACAATCTCGATCGAGACAATCTCGATCAAGACAATCTCGACCAAGACAATCTCGATCGAGACAATCTCGACCAAGACAATCTCGATCGAGACAATCTCGACCAAGACAATCTCGACCAAGACAATCTCGACCAAGACAATCTCGATCAAGACAATCTCGACCAAGGCAATCTCGACCAAGACAATCTCGACCAAGACAATCTCGACCAAGACAATCTCGATCGAGACAATCTCGATCGAGACAATCTCGATCAAGACAATCTCGACCAAGACAATCTCGACCAAGACAATCTCGATCAAGACAATCTCGACCAAGACAATCTCGATCGAGACAATCTCGACCAAGACAATCTCGATCGAGACAATCTCGATCGAGACAATCTCGACCAAGACAATCTCGATCGAGACAATCTCGACCAAGACAATCTCGATCGAGACAATCTCGACCAAGACAATCTCGACCAAGACAATCTCGATCGAGACAATCTCGACCAAGACAATCTCGACCAAGACAATCTCGACCAAGACAATCTCGATCGAGACAATCTCGACCAAGACAATCTCGATCGAGACAATCTCGACCAAGACAATTTTGATCAAGACAATCTCGACCAAGACAATCTCGATCAAGACAATCTCGACCAAGACAATCTCGATCGAGACAATCTCGATCGAGACAATCTCGACCAAGACAATCTCGATCGAGACAATCTCGATCGAGACAATCTCAACCAAGACAATCTCGACCAAGACAATCTCGATCGAGACAATCTCGATCGAGACAATCTCGACCAAGACAATCTCGATCGAGACAATCTCGATCGAGACAATCTCGATCGAGACAATCTCGATCAAGACAATCTTGACCAAGACAATCTCGATCGAGACAATCTCGATCGAGACAATCTTGACCAAGACAATCTCGATCAAGACAATCTTGACCAAGACAATCTCGACCAAGACAATCTCGACCAAGACAATCTCAACCAAGACAATCTCGACCAAGAAAATCTCGATCGAGACAATCTCTACCAAGACAATCTCGATCGAGACAATCTCGATCAAGACAATCTCGACCAAGACAATCTCGACCAAGACAATCTCGATCAAGACAATCTCGACCAAGACAATCTCGATCGAGACAATCTCGACCAAGACAATCTCGACCAAAACAATCTCGACCAAGACAATCTCGATCGAGACAATCTCGACCAAGACAATCTCGATCGAGACAATCTCGACCAAGACAATCTCGATCGAGACAATCTCGACCAAGACAATTTTGATCAAGACAATCTCGACCAAGACAATCTCGATCAAGACAATCTCGACCAAGACAATCTCGACCAAGACAATCTCGACCAAGACAATCTCGATCGAGACAATCTCGACCAAGACAATCTCGATCGAGACAATCTCGACCAAGACAATCTCGATCGAGACAATCTCGACCAAGACAATTTTGATCAAGACAATCTCGACCAAGACAATCTCGATCAAGACAATCTCGACCAAGACAATCTCGATCGAGACAAACTCGATCGAGACAATCTCGACCAAGACAATCTCAACCAAGACAATCTCGACCAAGACAATCTCGATCGAGACAATCTCGACCAAGACAATCTCGACCAAGACAATCTCGACCAAGACAATCTCGATCGAGACAATCTCGATCGAGACGATCTCGATCGAGACAAACTCGATCGAGACAATCTCGACCAAGACAATCTCAACCAAGACAATCTCGACCAAGACAATCTCGATCGAGACAATCTCGACCAAGACAATCTCGATCGAGACAATCTCGATCAAGACAATCTCGACCAAGACAATCTCGACCAAGACAATCTCGACCAAGACAATCTCGATCAAGACAATCTCGACCAAGACAATCTCGACCAAGACAATCTCGATCAAGACAATCTCGACCAAGACAATCTCGATCGAGACAATCTCGACCAAGGCAATCTCGATCAAGACAATCTCGATCAAGACAATCTCGACCAAGACAATCTCGATCGAGACAATCTCGATCCAGACAATCTCGATTAAGACAATCTCGATCGAGACGATCTCGATCGAGACAAACTCGATCGAGACAATCTCGACCAAGACAATCTCAACCAAGACAATCTCGACCAAGACAATCTCGATCGAGACAATCTCGACCAAGACAATCTCGATCGAGACAATCTCGATCAAGACAATCTCGACCAAGACAATCTCGACCAAGACAATCTCGATCGAGACAATCTCGACCAAGACAATCTCGATCGAGACAATCTCGATCAAGACAATCTCGACCAAGACAATCTCGACCAAGACAATCTCGACCAAGACAATCTCGACCAAGACAATCTCGATCGAGACAATCTCGATCCAGACAATCTCGATTATGACAATCTCGATCGAGACGATCTCGATCGAGACAATCTCGATCGAGACAATCTCGACCAAGACAATCTCGACCAAGACAATCTCGACCAAGACAATCTCGATCGAGACAATCTCGATCGAGACGATCTCGATCGAGACAAACTCGATCGAGACAATCTCGACCAAGACAATCTCAACCAAGACAATCTCGACCAAGACAATCTCGATCGAGACAATCTCGACCAAGACAATCTCGATCGAGACAATCTCGATCAAGACAATCTCGACCAAGACAATCTCGACCAAGACAATCTCGACCAAGACAATCTCGATCAAGACAATCTCGACCAAGACAATCTCGACCAAGACAATCTCGATCAAGTCAATCTCGACCAAGACAATCTCGATCGAGACAATCTCGACCAAGGCAATCTCGATCAAGACAATCTCGATCAAGACAATCTCGACCAAGACAATCTCGATCGAGACGATCTCGATCGAGACAAACTCGATCGAGACAATCTCGACCAAGACAATCTCAACCAAGACAATCTCGACCAAGACAATCTCGATCGAGACAATCTCGACCAAGACAATCTCGATCGAGACAATCTCGATCAAGACAATCTCGACCAAGACAATCTCGATCAAGACAATCTCGATCAAGACAATCTCGACCAAGACAATCTCGACCAAGACAATCTCGATCGAGACAATCTCGACCAAGACAATCTCGATCAAGACAATCTCGACCAAGACAATCTCGATCCAGACAATCTCGACCAAGACAATCTCGATCGAGACAATCTCGATCAAGACAATCTCGACCAAGACAATCTCGACCAAGACAATCTCGATCGAGACAATCTCGACCAAGACAATCTCGATCGAGACAATCTCGATCAAGACAATCTCGACCAAGACAATCTCGACCAAGACAATCTCGACCAAGACAATCTCGACCAAGACAATCTCGATCGAGACAATCTCGATCCAGACAATCTCGATTATGACAATCTCGATCGAGACGATCTCGATCGAGACAATCTCGATCGAGACAATCTCGACCAAGACAATCTCGACCAAGACAATCTCGACCAAGACAATCTCGATCGAGACAATCTCGATCGAGACGATCTCGATCGAGACAAACTCGATCGAGACAATCTCGACCAAGACAATCTCAACCAAGACAATCTCGACCAAGACAATCTCGATCGAGACAATCTCGACCAAGACAATCTCGATCGAGACAATCTCGATCAAGACAATCTCGACCAAGACAATCTCGACCAAGACAATCTCGACCAAGACAATCTCGATCAAGACAATCTCGACCAAGACAATCTCGATCGAGACAATCTCGACCAAGGCAATCTCGATCAAGACAATCTCGATCAAGACAATCTCGACCAAGACAATCTCGATCGAGACGATCTCGATCGAGACAAACTCGATCGAGACAATCTCGACCAAGACAATCTCAACCAAGACAATCTCGACCAAGACAATCTCGATCGAGACAATCTCGACCAAGACAATCTCGATCGAGACAATCTCGATCAAGACAATCTCGACCAAGACAATCTCGATCAAGACAATCTCGACCAAGACAATCTCGATCGAGACAATCTCGACCAAGACAATCTCGATCAAGACAATCTCGACCAAGACAATCTCGATCCAGACAATCTCGATCAAGACAATCTCGACCAAGACAATCTCGATCAAGACAATCTCGACCAAGACAATCTCGACCAAGACAATCTCGATCAAGACAATCTCGACCAAGACAATCTCGATCGAGACAATCTCGACCAAGACAATCTCGACCAAGACAATCTCGATCCAGACAATCTCGATCAAGACAATCTCGACCAAGACAATCTCGATCAAGACAATCTCGACCAAGACAATCTCGACCAAGACAATCTCGATCAAGACAATCTCGACCAAGACAATCTTGATCGAGACAATCTCGATCGAGACAATCTCGACCAAGACAATCTCAACCAAGACAATCTCGACCAAGACAATCTCGATCGAGACAATCTCGACCAAGACAATCTCGATCGAGACAATCTCGATCAAGACAATCTCGATCCAGACAATCTCGATCAAGACAATCTCGACCAAGACAATCTCGATCAAGACAATCTCGACCAAGACAATCTCGACCAAGACAATCTCGATCAAGACAATCTCGATCGAGACGATCTCGACCAAGACAATCTCGATCAAGACAATCTCGACCAAGACAATCTCGACCAAGACAATCTCGATCCAGACAATCTCGATCAAGACAATCTCGACCAAGACAATCTCGATCAAGACAATCTCGACCAAGACAATCTCGACCAAGACAATCTCGATCAAGACAATCTCGATCGAGACGATCTCGATCGAGACAAACTCGATCGAGACAATCTCGACCAAGACAATCTCAACCAAGACAATCTCGACCAAGACAATCTCGATCGAGACAATCTCGACCAAGACAATCTCGATCGAGACAATCTCGATCAAGACAATCTCGACCAAGACAATCTCGACCAAGACAATCTCGATCAAGACAATCTCGACCAAGACAATCTCGATCGAGACAATCTCGATCCAGACAATCTCGATTAAGACAATTTCGACCAAGACAATCCCGATCCAGACAATCTCGATCAAGACAATCTCGATCGAGACAATCTCGATCGAGACGATCTCGATCGAGAAAAACTCGATCGAGACAATCTCGACCAAGACAATCTCAACCAAGACAATCTCGACCAAGACAATCTCGATCGAGATAATCTCGACCAAGACAATCTCGATCGAGACAATCTCGATCGAGACAATCTCGACCAAGACAATCTCGACCAAGACAATCTCGATCGAGACAATCTCGACCAAGACAATCTCGATCGAGACAATCTCGACCAAGACAATCTCGATCGAGACAATCTCGACCAAGACAATTTTGATCAAGACAATCTCGACCAAGACAATCTCGATCAAGACAATCTCGACCAAGACAATCTCGATCAAGACAATCTCGACCAAGACAATCTCGATCGAGACAATCTCGACCAAGACAATCTCGATCGAGACAATCTCGATCGAGACAATCTCGATCGAGACAATCTCAACCAAGACAATATCGACCAAGACAATCTCGATCGAGACAATCTCGATCGAGACAATCTCGACCAAGACAATCTCGACCAAGACAATCTCGACCAAGACAATCTCGATCGAGAAAATCTCGATCGAGACAATCTCGACCAAGACAATCACGACCAAGACAATCTCGATCAAGACAATCTCGACCAAGACAATCTCGATCAAGACAATCTTGACCAAGACAATCTCGACCAAGATAATCTCGATCAAGACAATCTCGACCAAGACAATCTCGATCGAGACAATCTCGACCAAGACAATCTCGACCAAGACAATCTCGATCGAGACAATTTCGATCAAGACAATCTCGATCGAGACAATCTCGACCAAGACAATCTCGATCGAGACAATCTCGACCAAGGCAATCTCGATCAAGACAATCTCGATCGAGACAATCTCGACCAAGACAATCTCGATCGAGACAATCTCGACCAAGACAATCTCGATCGAGACAATCTCGACCAAGACAATCTCGATCGAGACAATCTCGACCAAGACAATCTCGACCAAGACAATCTCGATCGAGACAATCTCGATCAAGACAATCTCGACCAAGACAATCTCGATCGAGACAATCTCGACCAAGACAATCTCGATCGAGACAATCTCGACCAAGACAATCTCGACCAAGACAATCTCGACCAAGACAATCTCGATCAAGACAATCTCGACCAAGGCAATCTCGACCAAGACAATCTCGACCAAGACAATCTCGACCAAGACAATCTCGATCGAGACAATCTCGATCGAGACAATCTCGATCAAGACAATCTCGACCAAGACAATCTCGACCAAGACAATCTCGATCAAGACAATCTCGACCAAGACAATCTCGATCGAGACAATCTCGACCAAGACAATCTCGATCGAGACAATCTCGATCGAGACAATCTCGACCAAGACAATCTCGATCGAGACAATCTCGACCAAGACAATCTCGATCGAGACAATCTCGACCAAGACAATCTCGACCAAGACAATCTCGATCGAGACAATCTCGACCAAGACAATCTCGACCAAGACAATCTCGACCAAGACAATCTCGATCGAGACAATCTCGACCAAGACAATCTCGATCGAGACAATCTCGACCAAGACAATTTTGATCAAGACAATCTCGACCAAGACAATATCGATCAAGACAATCTCGACCAAGACAATCTCGATCGAGACAATCTCGATCGAGACAATCTCGACCAAGACAATCTCGATCGAGACAATCTCGATCGAGACAATCTCAACCAAGACAATCTCGACCAAGACAATCTCGATCGAGACAATCTCGATCGAGACAATCTCGACCAAGACAATCTCGATCGAGACAATCTCGATCGAGACAATCTCGATCGAGACAATCTCGACCAAGACAATCTCGATCAAGACAATCTCGACCAAGACAATCTCGATCGAGACAATCTCGATCGAGACAATCTTGACCAAGACAATCTCGATCAAGACAATCTTGACCAAGACAATCTCGACCAAGACAATCTCGACAAAGACAATCTCAACCAAGACAATCTCGACCAAGACAATCTCGATCGAGACAATCTCGACCAAGACAATCTCGATCGAGACAATCTCGATCAAGACAATCTCGACCAAGACAATCTCGACCAAGACAATCTCGATCAAGACAATCTCGACCAAGACAATCTCGATCGAGACAATCTCGACCAAGACAATCTCGATCGAGACAATCTCGACCAAAACAATCTCGACCAAGACAATCTCGATCGAGACAATCTCGACCAAGACAATCTCGATCGAGACAATCTCGACCAAGACAATCTCGATCGAGACAATCTCGACCAAGACAATTTTGATCAAGACAATCTCGACCAAGACAATCTCGATCAAGACAATCTCGACCAAGACAATCTCGATCAAGACAATCTCGACCAAGACAATCTCGATCGAGACAATCTCGACCAAGACAATTTTGATCAAGACAATCTCGACCAAGACAATCTCGATCAAGACAATCTCGATCAAGACAATCTTGACCAAGACAATCTCGACCAAGACAATCTCGACAAAGACAATCTCAACCAAGACAATCTCGACCAAGACAATCTCGACCAAGACAATCTCGATCGAGACAATCTCGACCAAGACAATCTCGATCGAGACAATCTCGACCAAGACAATCTCGATCGAGACAATCTCGACCAAGACAATCTCGATCGAGACAATCTCGACCAAAACAATCTCGACCAAGACAATCTCGATCGAGACAATCTCGACCAAGACAATCTCGATCGAGACAATCTCGACCAAGACAATCTCGATCGAGACAATCTCGACCAAGACAATTTTGATCAAGACAATCTCGACCAAGACAATCTCGATCAAGACAATCTCGATCAAGACAATCTTGACCAAGACAATCTCGACCAAGACAATCTCGACAAAGACAATCTCAACCAAGACAATCTCGACCAAGACAATCTCGATCGAGACAATCTCGACCAAGACAATCTCAACCAAGACAATCTCGACCAAGACAATCTCGATCGAGACAATCTCGACCAAGACAATCTCGATCGAGACAATCTCGACCAAAACAATCTCGACCAAGACAATCTCGATCGAGACAATCTCGACCAAGACAATCTCGATCGAGACAATCTCGACCAAGACAATCTCGATCGAGACAATCTCGACCAAGACAATTTTGATCAAGACAATCTCGACCAAGACAATCTCGATCAAGACAATCTCGATCAAGACAATCTTGACCAAGACAATCTCGACCAAGACAATCTCGACAAAGACAATCTCAACCAAGACAATCTCGACCAAGACAATCTCGATCGAGACAATCTCGACCAAGACAATCTCAACCAAGACAATCTCGACCAAGACAATCTCGATCGAGACAATCTCGACCAAGACAATCTCGATCGAGACAATCTCGATCAAGACAATCTCGACCAAGACAATCTCGACCAAGACAATCTCGATCGAGACAATCTCGACCAAGACAATCTCGATCGAGACAATCTCGATCAAGACAATCTCGACCAAGACAATCTCGACCAAGACAATCTCGACCAAGACAATCTCGACCAAGACAATCTCGATCGAGACAATCTCGATCCAGACAATCTCGATTATGACAATCTCGATCGAGACGATCTCGATCGAGACAATCTCGATCGAGACAATCTCGACCAAGACAATCTCGACCAAGACAATCTCGACCAAGACAATCTCGATCGAGACAATCTCGATCGAGACGATCTCGATCGAGACAAACTCGATCGAGACAATCTCGACCAAGACAATCTCAACCAAGACAATCTCGACCAAGACAATCTCGATCGAGACAATCTCGACCAAGACAATCTCGATCGAGACAATCTCGATCAAGACAATCTCGATCAAGACAATCTCGACCAAGACAATCTCGACCAAGACAATCTCGATCAAGACAATCTCGACCAAGACAATCTCGACCAAGACAATCTCGATCAAGTCAATCTCGACCAAGACAATCTCGATCGAGACAATCTCGACCAAGGCAATCTCGATCAAGACAATCTCGATCAAGACAATCTCGACCAAGACAATCTCGATCGAGACGATCTCGATCGAGACAAACTCGATCGAGACAATCTCGACCAAGACAATCTCAACCAAGACAATCTCGACCAAGACAATCTCGATCGAGACAATCTCGACCAAGACAATCTCGATCGAGACAATCTCGATCAAGACAATCTCGACCAAGACAATCTCGATCAAGACAATCTCGATCAAGACAATCTCGACCAAGACAATCTCGACCAAGACAATCTCGATCGAGACAATCTCGACCAAGACAATCTCGATCAAGACAATCTCGACCAAGACAATCTCGATCCAGACAATCTCGACCAAGACAATCTCGATCGAGACAATCTCGATCAAGACAATCTCGACCAAGACAATCTCGACCAAGACAATCTCGATCGAGACAATCTCGACCAAGACAATCTCGATCGAGACAATCTCGATCAAGACAATCTCGACCAAGACAATCTCGACCAAGACAATCTCGACCAAGACAATCTCGACCAAGACAATCTCGATCGAGACAATCTCGATCCAGACAATCTCGATTATGACAATCTCGATCGAGACGATCTCGATCGAGACAATCTCGATCGAGACAATCTCGACCAAGACAATCTCGACCAAGACAATCTCGACCAAGACAATCTCGATCGAGACAATCTCGATCGAGACGATCTCGATCGAGACAAACTCGATCGAGACAATCTCGACCAAGACAATCTCAACCAAGACAATCTCGACCAAGACAATCTCGATCGAGACAATCTCGACCAAGACAATCTCGATCGAGACAATCTCGATCAAGACAATCTCGACCAAGACAATCTCGACCAAGACAATCTCGACCAAGACAATCTCGATCAAGACAATCTCGACCAAGACAATCTCGATCGAGACAATCTCGACCAAGGCAATCTCGATCAAGACAATCTCGATCAAGACAATCTCGACCAAGACAATCTCGATCGAGACGATCTCGATCGAGACAAACTCGATCGAGACAATCTCGACCAAGACAATCTCAACCAAGACAATCTCGACCAAGACAATCTCGATCGAGACAATCTCGACCAAGACAATCTCGATCGAGACAATCTCGATCAAGACAATCTCGACCAAGACAATCTCGATCAAGACAATCTCGACCAAGACAATCTCGATCGAGACAATCTCGACCAAGACAATCTCGATCAAGACAATCTCGACCAAGACAATCTCGATCCAGACAATCTCGATCAAGACAATCTCGACCAAGACAATCTCGATCAAGACAATCTCGACCAAGACAATCTCGACCAAGACAATCTCGATCAAGACAATCTCGACCAAGACAATCTCGATCGAGACAATCTCGACCAAGACAATCTCGACCAAGACAATCTCGATCCAGACAATCTCGATCAAGACAATCTCGACCAAGACAATCTCGATCAAGACAATCTCGACCAAGACAATCTCGACCAAGACAATCTCGATCAAGACAATCTCGACCAAGACAATCTTGATCGAGACAATCTCGATCGAGACAATCTCGACCAAGACAATCTCAACCAAGACAATCTCGACCAAGACAATCTCGATCGAGACAATCTCGACCAAGACAATCTCGATCGAGACAATCTCGATCAAGACAATCTCGATCCAGACAATCTCGATCAAGACAATCTCGACCAAGACAATCTCGATCAAGACAATCTCGACCAAGACAATCTCGACCAAGACAATCTCGATCAAGACAATCTCGATCGAGACGATCTCGACCAAGACAATCTCGATCAAGACAATCTCGACCAAGACAATCTCGACCAAGACAATCTCGATCCAGACAATCTCGATCAAGACAATCTCGACCAAGACAATCTCGATCAAGACAATCTCGACCAAGACAATCTCGACCAAGACAATCTCGATCAAGACAATCTCGATCGAGACGATCTCGATCGAGACAAACTCGATCGAGACAATCTCGACCAAGACAATCTCAACCAAGACAATCTCGACCAAGACAATCTCGATCGAGACAATCTCGACCAAGACAATCTCGATCGAGACAATCTCGATCAAGACAATCTCGACCAAGACAATCTCGACCAAGACAATCTCGATCAAGACAATCTCGACCAAGACAATCTCGATCGAGACAATCTCGATCCAGACAATCTCGATTAAGACAATTTCGACCAAGACAATCCCGATCCAGACAATCTCGATCAAGACAATCTCGATCGAGACGATCTCGATCGAGAAAAACTCGATCGAGACAATCTCGACCAAGACAATCTCAACCAAGACAATCTCGACCAAGACAATCTCGATCGAGATAATCTCGACCAAGACAATCTCGATCGAGACAATCTCGATCGAGACAATCTCGACCAAGACAATCTCGACCAAGACAATCTCGATCGAGACAATCTCGACCAAGACAATCTCGATCGAGACAATCTCGACCAAGACAATCTCGATCGAGACAATCTCGACCAAGACAATTTTGATCAAGACAATCTCGACCAAGACAATCTCGATCAAGACAATCTCGACCAAGACAATCTCGATCAAGACAATCTCGACCAAGACAATCTCGATCGAGACAATCTCGACCAAGACAATCTCGATCGAGACAATCTCGATCGAGACAATCTCGATCGAGACAATCTCAACCAAGACAATATCGACCAAGACAATCTCGATCGAGACAATCTCGATCGAGACAATCTCGACCAAGACAATCTCGACCAAGACAATCTCGACCAAGACAATCTCGATCGAGAAAATCTCGATCGAGACAATCTCGACCAAGACAATCACGACCAAGACAATCTCGATCAAGACAATCTCGACCAAGACAATCTCGATCAAGACAATCTTGACCAAGACAATCTCGACCAAGATAATCTCGATCAAGACAATCTCGACCAAGACAATCTCGATCGAGACAATCTCGACCAAGACAATCTCGACCAAGACAATCTCGATCGAGACAATTTCGATCAAGACAATCTCGATCGAGACAATCTCGACCAAGACAATCTCGATCGAGACAATCTCGACCAAGGCAATCTCGATCAAGACAATCTCGATCGAGACAATCTCGACCAAGACAATCTCGATCGAGACAATCTCGACCAAGACAATCTCGATCGAGACAATCTCGACCAAGACAATCTCGATCGAGACAATCTCGACCAAGACAATCTCGACCAAGACAATCTCGATCGAGACAATCTCGATCAAGACAATCTCGACCAAGACAATCTCGATCGAGACAATCTCGACCAAGACAATCTCGATCGAGACAATCTCGACCAAGACAATCTCGACCAAGACAATCTCGACCAAGACAATCTCGATCAAGACAATCTCGACCAAGGCAATCTCGACCAAGACAATCTCGACCAAGACAATCTCGACCAAGACAATCTCGATCGAGACAATCTCGATCGAGACAATCTCGATCAAGACAATCTCGACCAAGACAATCTCGACCAAGACAATCTCGATCAAGACAATCTCGACCAAGACAATCTCGATCGAGACAATCTCGACCAAGACAATCTCGATCGAGACAATCTCGATCGAGACAATCTCGACCAAGACAATCTCGATCGAGACAATCTCGACCAAGACAATCTCGATCGAGACAATCTCGACCAAGACAATCTCGACCAAGACAATCTCGATCGAGACAATCTCGACCAAGACAATCTCGACCAAGACAATCTCGACCAAGACAATCTCGATCGAGACAATCTCGACCAAGACAATCTCGATCGAGACAATCTCGACCAAGACAATTTTGATCAAGACAATCTCGACCAAGACAATATCGATCAAGACAATCTCGACCAAGACAATCTCGATCGAGACAATCTCGATCGAGACAATCTCGACCAAGACAATCTCGATCGAGACAATCTCGATCGAGACAATCTCAACCAAGACAATCTCGACCAAGACAATCTCGATCGAGACAATCTCGATCGAGACAATCTCGACCAAGACAATCTCGATCGAGACAATCTCGATCGAGACAATCTCGATCGAGACAATCTCGACCAAGACAATCTCGATCAAGACAATCTCGACCAAGACAATCTCGATCGAGACAATCTCGATCGAGACAATCTTGACCAAGACAATCTCGATCAAGACAATCTTGACCAAGACAATCTCGACCAAGACAATCTCGACAAAGACAATCTCAACCAAGACAATCTCGACCAAGACAATCTCGATCGAGACAATCTCGACCAAGACAATCTCGATCGAGACAATCTCGATCAAGACAATCTCGACCAAGACAATCTCGACCAAGACAATCTCGATCAAGACAATCTCGACCAAGACAATCTCGATCGAGACAATCTCGACCAAGACAATCTCGATCGAGACAATCTCGACCAAAACAATCTCGACCAAGACAATCTCGATCGAGACAATCTCGACCAAGACAATCTCGATCGAGACAATCTCGACCAAGACAATCTCGATCGAGACAATCTCGACCAAGACAATTTTGATCAAGACAATCTCGACCAAGACAATCTCGATCAAGACAATCTCGACCAAGACAATCTCGATCAAGACAATCTCGACCAAGACAATCTCGATCGAGACAATCTCGACCAAGACAATCTCGACCAAGACAATCTCGATCGAGACAATCTCGACCAAGACAATCTCGATCGAGACAATCTCGACCAAGACAATCTCGATCGAGACAATCTCGACCAAGACAATTTTGATCAAGACAATCTCGACCAAGACAATCTCGATCAAGACAATCTCGACCAAGACAATCTCGATCGAGACAAACTCGATCGAGACAATCTCGACCAAGACAATCTCAACCAAGACAATCTCGACCAAGACAATCTCGATCGAGACAATCTCGACCAAGACAATCTCGACCAAGACAATCTCGACCAAGACAATCTCGATCGAGACAATCTCGACCAAGACAATCTCGATCGAGACAATCTCGATCAAGACAATCTCGACCAAGACAATCTCGATCAAGACAATCTCGATCAAGACAATCTCGACCAAGACAATCTCGACCAAGACAATCTCGATCGAGACAATCTCGACCAAGACAATCTCGATCAAGACAATCTCGACCAAGACAATCTCGATCCAGACAATCTCGACCAAGACAATCTCGATCGAGACAATCTCGATCAAGACAATCTCGACCAAGACAATCTCGACCAAGACAATCTCGATCGAGACAATCTCGACCAAGACAATCTCGATCGAGACAATCTCGATCAAGACAATCTCGACCAAGACAATCTCGACCAAGACAATCTCGACCAAGACAATCTCGACCAAGACAATCTCGATCGAGACAATCTCGATCCAGACAATCTCGATTATGACAATCTCGATCGAGACGATCTCGATCGAGACAATCTCGATCGAGACGATCTCGATCGAGACAATCTCGATCGAGACAATCTCGACCAAGACAATCTCGACCAAGACAATCTCGACCAAGACAATCTCGATCGAGACAATCTCGACCAAGACAATCTCGATCGAGACAATCTCGATCGAGACGATCTCGATCGAGACAAACTCGATCGAGACAATCTCGACCAAGACAATCTCAACCAAGACAATCTCGACCAAGACAATCTCGATCGAGACAATCTCGATCAAGACAATCTCGACCAAGACAATCTCGACCAAGACAATCTCGACCAAGACAATCTCGATCAAGACAATCTCGACCAAGACAATCTCGATCGAGACAATCTCGACCAAGGCAATCTCGATCAAGACAATCTCGATCAAGACAATCTCGACCAAGACAATCTCGATCGAGACGATCTCGATCGAGACAAACTCGATCGAGACAATCTCGACCAAGACAATCTCAACCAAGACAATCTCGACCAAGACAATCTCGATCGAGACAATCTCGACCAAGACAATCTCGATCGAGACAATCTCGATCAAGACAATCTCGACCAAGACAATCTCGATCAAGACAATCTCGACCAAGACAATCTCGACCAAGACAATCTCGATCGAGACAATCTCGACCAAGACAATCTCGATCAAGACAATCTCGACCAAGACAATCTCGATCCAGACAATCTCGATCAAGACAATCTCGACCAAGACAATCTCGATCAAGACAATCTCGACCAAGACAATCTCGACCAAGACAATCTCGATCAAGACAATCTCGACCAAGACAATCTCGATCGAGACAATCTCGACCAAGACAATCTCGACCAAGACAATCTCGATCCAGACAATCTCGATCAAGACAATCTCGACCAAGACAATCTCGATCAAGACAATCTCGACCAAGACAATCTCGACCAAGACAATCTCGATCAAGACAATCTCGACCAAGACAATCTTGATCGAGACAATCTCGATCGAGACAATCTCGACCAAGACAATCTCAACCAAGACAATCTCGACCAAGACAATCTCGATCGAGACAATCTCGACCAAGACAATCTCGATCGAGACAATCTCGATCAAGACAATCTCGATCCAGACAATCTCGATCAAGACAATCTCGACCAAGACAATCTCGATCAAGACAATCTCGACCAAGACAATCTCGACCAAGACAATCTCGATCAAGACAATCTCGATCGAGACGATCTCGACCAAGACAATCTCGATCAAGACAATCTCGACCAAGACAATCTCGACCAAGACAATCTCGATCCAGACAATCTCGATCAAGACAATCTCGACCAAGACAATCTCGATCAAGACAATCTCGACCAAGACAATCTCGACCAAGACAATCTCGATCAAGACAATCTCGATCGAGACGATCTCGATCGAGACAAACTCGATCGAGACAATCTCGACCAAGACAATCTCAACCAAGACAATCTCGACCAAGACAATCTCGATCGAGACAATCTCGACCAAGACAATCTCGATCGAGACAATCTCGATCAAGACAATCTCGACCAAGACAATCTCGACCAAGACAATCTCGATCAAGACAATCTCGACCAAGACAATCTCGATCGAGACAATCTCGATCCAGACAATCTCGATTAAGACAATTTCGACCAAGACAATCCCGATCCAGACAATCTCGATCAAGACAATCTCGATCGAGACAATCTCGATCGAGACGATCTCGATCGAGAAAAACTCGATCGAGACAATCTCGACCAAGACAATCTCAACCAAGACAATCTCGACCAAGACAATCTCGATCGAGATAATCTCGACCAAGACAATCTCGATCGAGACAATCTCGATCGAGACAATCTCGACCAAGACAATCTCGACCAAGACAATCTCGATCGAGACAATCTCGACCAAGACAATCTCGATCGAGACAATCTCGACCAAGACAATCTCGATCGAGACAATCTCGACCAAGACAATTTTGATCAAGACAATCTCGACCAAGACAATCTCGATCAAGACAATCTCGACCAAGACAATCTCGATCAAGACAATCTCGACCAAGACAATCTCGATCGAGACAATCTCGACCAAGACAATCTCGATCGAGACAATCTCGATCGAGACAATCTCAACCAAGACAATATCGACCAAGACAATCTCGATCGAGACAATCTCGATCGAGACAATCTCGACCAAGACAATCTCGACCAAGACAATCTCGACCAAGACAATCTCGATCGAGAAAATCTCGATCGAGACAATCTCGACCAAGACAATCACGACCAAGACAATCTCGATCAAGACAATCTCGACCAAGACAATCTCGATCAAGACAATCTTGACCAAGACAATCTCGACCAAGATAATCTCGATCAAGACAATCTCGACCAAGACAATCTCGATCGAGACAATCTCGACCAAGACAATCTCGACCAAGACAATCTCGATCGAGACAATTTCGATCAAGACAATCTCGATCGAGACAATCTCGACCAAGACAATCTCGATCGAGACAATCTCGACCAAGGCAATCTCGATCAAGACAATCTCGATCGAGACAATCTCGACCAAGACAATCTCGATCGAGACAATCTCGACCAAGACAATCTCGATCGAGACAATCTCGACCAAGACAATCTCGATCGAGACAATCTCGACCAAGACAATCTCGACCAAGACAATCTCGATCGAGACAATCTCGATCAAGACAATCTCGACCAAGACAATCTCGATCGAGACAATCTCGACCAAGACAATCTCGATCGAGACAATCTCGACCAAGACAATCTCGACCAAGACAATCTCGACCAAGACAATCTCGATCAAGACAATCTCGACCAAGACAATCTCGATCGAGACAATCTCGACCAAGACAATCTCGACCAAGACAATCTCGACCAAGACAATCTCGATCGAGACAATCTCGACCAAGACAATCTCGATCGAGACAATCTCGACCAAGACAATTTTGATCAAGACAATCTCGACCAAGACAATATCGATCAAGACAATCTCGACCAAGACAATCTCGATCGAGACAATCTCGATCGAGACAATCTCGACCAAGACAATCTCGATCGAGACAATCTCGATCGAGACAATCTCAACCAAGACAATCTCGACCAAGACAATCTCGATCGAGACAATCTCGATCGAGACAATCTCGACCAAGACAATCTCGATCGAGACAATCTCGATCGAGACAATCTCGATCGAGACAATCTCGACCAAGACAATCTCGATCAAGACAATCTCGACCAAGACAATCTCGATCGAGACAATCTCGATCGAGACAATCTTGACCAAGACAATCTCGATCAAGACAATCTTGACCAAGACAATCTCGACCAAGACAATCTCGACAAAGACAATCTCAACCAAGACAATCTCGACCAAGACAATCTCGATCGAGACAATCTCGACCAAGACAATCTCGATCGAGACAATCTCGATCAAGACAATCTCGACCAAGACAATCTCGACCAAGACAATCTCGATCAAGACAATCTCGACCAAGACAATCTCGATCGAGACAATCTCGACCAAGACAATCTCGATCGAGACAATCTCGACCAAAACAATCTCGACCAAGACAATCTCGATCGAGACAATCTCGACCAAGACAATCTCGATCGAGACAATCTCGACCAAGACAATCTCGATCGAGACAATCTCGACCAAGACAATTTTGATCAAGACAATCTCGACCAAGACAATCTCGATCAAGACAATCTCGACCAAGACAATCTCGATCAAGACAATCTCGACCAAGACAATCTCGATCGAGACAATCTCGACCAAGACAATCTCGACCAAGACAATCTCGATCGAGACAATCTCGACCAAGACAATCTCGATCGAGACAATCTCGACCAAGACAATCTCGATCGAGACAATCTCGACCAAGACAATTTTGATCAAGACAATCTCGACCAAGACAATCTCGATCAAGACAATCTCGACCAAGACAATCTCGATCGAGACAAACTCGATCGAGACAATCTCGACCAAGACAATCTCAACCAAGACAATCTCGACCAAGACAATCTCGATCGAGACAATCTCGACCAAGACAATCTCGACCAAGACAATCTCGACCAAGACAATCTCGATCGAGACAATCTCGATCGAGACGATCTCGACCAAGACAATCTCGATCGAGACAATCTCGACCAAGAAAATCTCAACCAAGACAATCTCGACCAAGACAATCTCGATCGAGACAATCTCGACCAAGACAATCTCGATCGAGACAATCTCGATCAAGACAATCTCAACCAAGACAATCTCGACCAAGACAATCTCGATCGAGACAATCTCGACCAAGACAATCTCGACCAAGACAATCTCGACCAAGACAATCTCGATCGAGACAATCTCGATCGAGACGATCTCGATCGAGACAAACTCGATCGAGACAATCTCGACCAAGACAATCTCAACCAAGACAATCTCGACCAAGACAATCTCGATCGAGACAATCTCGACCAAGACAATCTCGATCGAGACAATCTCGATCGAGACAATCTCGACCAAGGCAATCTCGATCAAGACAATCTCGATCGAGACAATCTCGATCCAGACAATCTCGATTAAGACAATTTCGACCAAGACAATCTCGATCCAGACAATCTCGATCAAGACAATCTCGACCAAGACAATCTCGACCAAGACAATCTCGACCAAGACAATCTCGATCAAGACAATCTCGACCAAGACAATCTCAACCAAGACAATCTCGACCAAGACAATCTCGATCGAGACAATCTCGACCAAGACAATCTCGATCGAGACAATCTCGATCGAGACAATCTCGACCAAGACAATCTCGACCAAGACAATCTCGATTGAGACAATCTCGATCCAGACAATCTCGATTAAGACAATTTCGACCAAGACAATCTCGGTCCAGACAATCTCGATCAAGACAATCTCGACCAAGACAATCTCGATCGAGACAATCTCGATCCAGACAATCTCGATTAAGACAATTTCGACCAAGACAATCTCGATCCAGACAATCTCGATCAAGACAATCTCGATCGAGACAATCTCGATCGAGACGATCTCGATCGAGACAAACTCGATCGAGACAATCTCGACCAAGACAATCTCAACCAAGACAATCTCGACCAAGACAATCTCGATCGAGACAAACTCGACCAAGACAATCTCGATCGAGACAATCTCGATCAAGACAATCTCGACCAAGACAATCTCGATCAAGACAATCTCGACCAAGACAATCTCGACCAAGACAATCTCGATCGAGACAATCTCGACCAAGACAATCTCGATCAAGACAATCTCGACCAAGACAATCTCGATCCAGACAATCTCGATCAAGACAATCTCGACCAAGACAATCTCGATCAAGACAATCTCGACCAAGACAATCTCGACCAAGACAATCTCGATCAAGACAATCTCGACCAAGACAATCTCGATCGAGACAATCTCGACCAAGACAATCTCGACCAAGACAATCTCGATCCAGACAATCTCGATCAAGACAATCTCGACCAAGACAATCTCGATCAAGACAATCTCGACCAAGACAATCTCGACCAAGACAATCTCGATCAAGACAATCTCGACCAAGACAATCTCGATCGAGACAATCTCGATCGAGACAATCTGGACCAAGACAATCTCGATCCAGACAATCTCGACCAAGACAATCTCGATCAAGACAATCTCGACCAAGACAATCTCGACCAAGACAATCTCGACCAAGACAATCTCGATCAAGACAATCTCGACCAAGACAATCTCGATCGAGACAATCTCGATCCAGACAATCTCGACCAAGACAATCTCGATCAAGACAATCTCGACCAAGACAATCTCGACCAAGACAATCTCGATCGAGACAATCTCGACCAAGACAATCTCGATCGAGACAATCTCGACCAAGACAATCTCGACCAAGACAATCTCGATCGAGACAATCTCGACCAAGACAATCTCGACCAAGACAATTTTGATCAAGACAATCTCGACCAAGACAATCTCGATCAAGACAATCTCGACCAAGACAATCTCGATCAAGACAATCTCGATCAAGACAATCTCGACCAAGACAATCTCGACCAAGACAATCTTGATCAAGACAATCTCGATCAAGACAATCTCGACCAAGACAATCTCGACCAAGACAATCTCGATCAAGACAATCTCGACCAAGACAATCTCGATCGAGACAATCTCGACCAAGAAAATCTCGATCGAGACAATCTCGACCAAGACAATCTCGATCGAGACAATCTCGACCAAGACAATCTCGATCAAGACAATCTCGATCGAGACAATCTCGATTAAGACAATCTCGATCGAGACAATCTCGACCAAGACAATCTCGATCGAGACAATCTCGACCAAGAAAATCTCGACCAAGACAATCTCGATCAAAACAATCTCGACCAAGACAATCTCGATCGAGACAATCTCGATCGAGACAATCTCGATCGAGACAATTTCGACCAAGACAATCTCGATCGAGACAATCTCGATCGAGACAATCTCGACCAAGACAATCTCGTTCAAGACAATCTCGACCAAGACAATCTCGATCAAGACAATCTCGACCAAGAAAATCTCGACCAAGACAATCTCGATCAAAACAATCTCGACCAAGACAATCTCGATCGAGACAATCTCGATCGAGACAATCTCGATCGAGACAATCTTGACCAAGACAATCTCGATCGAGACAATCTCGACCAAGACAATCTCGATCGAGACAATCTCGACCAAGGCAATCTCGATCAAGACAATCTCGACCAAGACAATCTCGACCAAGACAATCTCGACCAAGACAATCTAGATCGAGACAATCTCGACCAAGACAATCTCGACCAAGACAATCTCGATCAAGACAATCTCGATCAAAACAATCTCGACCAAGACAATCTCGATCAAGACAATCTCGACCAAGACAATCTCGACCAAGACAATCTCGATCAAGACAATCTCGACCAAGACAATCTCGACCAAGACAATCTCGATCAAGACAATCTCGATCAAGACAATCTCGACCAAGACAATCTCGATCGAGACAATCTCGATCCAGACAATCTCGATTAAGACAATTTCGACCAAGACAATCTCGATCCAGACAATCTCGATCAAGACAATCTCGACCAAGACAATCTCGATTAAGACAATTTCGACCAAGACAATCTCGATCCAGACAATCTCGATCAAGACAATCTCGATCGAGACAATCTCGATCGAGACGATCTCGATCGAGACAATCTCGATCCAGACAATCTCGATCAAGACAATCTCGATCGAGACAATCTCGATCGAGACGATCTCGATCGAGACAAACTCGATCGAGACAATCTCGACCAAGACAATCTCAACCAAGACAATCTCGACCAAGACAATCTCGATCGAGACAATCTCGACCAAGACAATCTCGATCAAGACAATCTCGACCAAGACAATCTCGACCAAGACAATCTCGATCGAGACAATCTCGACCAAGACAATCTCGATCAAGACAATCTCGACCAAGACAATCTCGATCCAGACAATCTCGATCAAGACAATCTCGACCAAGACAATCTCGATCAAGACAATCTCGACCAAGACAATCTCGACCAAGACAATCTCGATCAAGACAATCTCGACCAAGACAATCTCGATCGAGACAATCTCGACCAAGACAATCTCGACCAAGACAATCTCGATCGAGACAATCTCGATCGAGACAATCTGGACCAAGACAATCTCGATCCAGACAATCTCGACCAAGACAATCTCGATCAAGACAATCTCGACCAAGACAATCTCGATCAAGACAATCTCGACCAAGAAAATCTCGACCAAGACAATCTCGATCAAAACAATCTCGACCAAGACAATCTCGATCGAGACAATCTCGACCAAGACAATCTCGATCGAGACAATCTCGATCGAGACAATCTCGACCAAGACAATCTCGATCGAGACAATCTCGATCGAGACAATCTCGACCAAGACAATCTCGATCGAGACAATCTCGACCAAGGCAATCTCGATCAAGACAATCTCGACCAAGACAATCTCGACCAAGACAATCTCGATCAAGACAATCTCGACCAAGACAATCTCGATCGAGACAATCTCGACCAAGACAATCTCGATCGAGACAATCTCGACCAAGACAATCTCGACCAAGACAATCTCGATCGAGACAATCTCGACCAAGACAATCTCGACCAAGACAATCTCGACCAAGACAATTTTGATCAAGACAATCTCGACCAAGACAATCTCAACCAAGACAATCTCGATCGAGACAATCTCGATCGAGACAATCTCGATCGAGACAATCTCGATCGAGACAATCTCGATCGAGACAATCTCGACCAAGGCAATCTCGATCAAGACAATCTCGATCAAGACAATCTCGACCAAGGCAATCTCGACCAAGACAATCTCGATCGAGACAATCTCGATCAAGACAATCTCGACCAAGACAATCTCGATCAAGACAATCTCGACCAAGACAATCTCGACCAAGACAATCTCGATCGAGACAATCTCGACCAAGACAATCTCGATCAAGACAATCTCGACCAAGACAATCTCGATCCAGACAATCTCGATCAAGACAATCTCGACCAAGACAATCTCGATCAAGACAATCTCGACCAAGACAATCTCGACCAAGACAATCTCGATCAAGACAATCTCGACCAAGACAATCTCGATCGAGACAATCTCGACCAAGACAATCTCGACCAAGACAATCTCGATCCAGACAATCTCGATCAAGACAATCTCGACCAAGACAATCTCGATTAAGACAATCTCGACCAAGACAATCTCGATCGAGACAATCTCGATCGAGACAATCTCGACCAAGGCAATCTCGATCAAGACAATCTCGATCGAGACAATCTCGATCGAGACAATCTCGACCAAGACAATCTCGATCGAGACAATCTCGATCGAGACAATCTCGACCAAGACAATCTCGATCGAGACAATCTCGATCAAGACAATCTCGATCGAGACAATCTCGACCAAGACAATCTCGATCGAGACAATCTCGATCGAGACAAACTCGACCAAGACAATCTCGACCAAGACAATCTCGATCGAGACAATCTCGACCAAGACAATCTCGATCGAGACAATCTCGACTAAGACAATTTTGATCAAGACAATCTCGACCAAGACAATCTCGATCGAGAAAATCTCGATCGAGACAATCTCGACCAAGACAATCTCGATCGAGACAATCTCGACCAAGACAATCTCGACCAAGACAATCTCGATCGAGACAATCTCGACCAAGACAATCTCGACCAAGACAATCTCGACCAAGACAATCTCGATCAAGACAATCTCAACCAAGACAATCTCGACCAAGACAATCTCGATCGAGACAATCTCGACCAAGACAATCTCGACCAAGACAATCTCGATCGAGACAATCTCGACCAAGAAAATCTCGATCGAGACAATCTCGACCAAGACAATCTCGATCGAGACAATCTCGACCAAGACAATCTCGACCAAGACAATCTCGATCGAGACAATCTCGACCAAGACAATCTCGATCGAGACAATCTCGACCAAGACAATCTCGATCGAGACAATCTCGACCAAGGCAATCTCGATCAAGACAATCTCGACCAAGACAATCTCGACCAAGACAATCTCGATCAAGACAATCTCGACCAAGACAATCTCGATCGAGACAATCTCGACCAAGACAATCTCGATCGAGACAATCTCGACCAAGACAATCTCGACCAAGACAATCTCGATCGAGACAATCTCGACCAAGACAATCTCGACCAAGACAATTTTGATCAAGACAATCTCGACCAAGACAATCTCGATCAAGACAATCTCGACCAAGACAATCTCGATCAAGACAATCTCGATCAAGACAATCTCGACCAAGACAATCTCGACCAAGACAATCTCGATCAAGACAATCTCGATCAAGACAATCTCGACCAAGACAATCTCGACCAAGACAATCTCGATCAAGACAATCTCGACCAAGACAATCTCGACCAAGAAAATCTCGATCGAGACAATCTCGACCAAGACAATCTCGATCGAGACAATCTCGACCAAGACAATCTCGATCAAGACAATCTCGATCGAGACAATCTCGATTAAGACAATCTCGATCGAGACAATCTCGACCAAGACAATCTCGATCGAGACAATCTCGACCAAGACAATTTTGATCAAGACAATCTCGATCAAGACAATCTCGACCAAGACAATCTCGACCAAGACAATCTCGATCAAGACAATCTCGACCAAGACAATCTCGATCGAGACAATCTCGATCCAGACAATCTCGATTAAGACAATTTCGACCAAGACAATCTCGATCCAGACAATCTCGATCAAGACAATCTCGATCGAGACAATCTCGATCGAGACGATCTCGATCGAGACAAACTCGACCAAGACAATCTCGATCGAGACAATCTCGACCAAGACAATCTCGATCGAGACAATCTCGATCGAGACAATCTCAACCAAGACAATATCGACCAAGACAATCTCGATCGAGACAATCTCGATCGAGACAATCTCGATCGAGACAATCTCGACCAAGACAATCTCGACCAAGACAATCTCGATCGAGAAAATCTCGATCGAGACAATCTCGACCAAGACAATCACGACCAAGACAATCTCGATCAAGACAATCTCGACCAAGACAATCTCGATCAAGACAATCTGGACCAAGACAATCTCGACCAAGATAATCTCGATCAAGACAATCTCGATCGAGACAATCTCGACCAAGACAATCTCGATCGAGACAATCTCGACCAAGACAATCTCGACCAAGACAATCTCGATCGAGACAATCTCGATCAAGACAATCTCGACCAAGACAATCTCGATCGAGACAATCTCGACCAAGACAATCTCGATCGAGACAATCTCGACCAAGACAATCTCGACCAAGACAATCTCGACCAAGACAATCTCGATCAAGACAATCTCGACCAAGGCAATCTCGACCAAGACAATCTCGACCAAGACAATCTCGACCAAGACAATCTCGATCGAGACAATCTCGATCGAGACAATCTCGATCAAGACAATCTCGACCAAGACAATCTCGACCAAGACAATCTCGATCAAGACAATCTCGACCAAGACAATCTCGATCGAGACAATCTCGACCAAGACAATCTCGATCGAGACAATCTCGATCGAGACAATCTCGACCAAGACAATCTCGATCGAGACAATCTCGACCAAGACAATCTCGATCGAGACAATCTCGACCAAGACAATCTCGACCAAGACAATCTCGATCGAGACAATCTCGACCAAGACAATCTCGACCAAGACAATCTCGACCAAGACAATCTCGATCGAGACAATCTCGACCAAGACAATCTCGATCGAGACAATCTCGACCAAGACAATTTTGATCAAGACAATCTCGACCAAGACAATCTCGATCAAGACAATCTCGACCAAGACAATCTCGATCGAGACAATCTCGATCGAGACAATCTCGACCAAGACAATCTCGATCGAGACAATCTCGATCGAGACAATCTCAACCAAGACAATCTCGACCAAGACAATCTCGATCGAGACAATCTCGATCGAGACAATCTCGACCAAGACAATCTCGATCGAGACAATCTCGATCGAGACAATCTCGATCGAGACAATCTCGATCAAGACAATCTTGACCAAGACAATCTCGATCGAGACAATCTCGATCGAGACAATCTTGACCAAGACAATCTCGATCAAGACAATCTTGACCAAGACAATCTCGACCAAGACAATCTCGACCAAGACAATCTCAACCAAGACAATCTCGACCAAGAAAATCTCGATCGAGACAATCTCGACCAAGACAATCTCGATCGAGACAATCTCGATCAAGACAATCTCGACCAAGACAATCTCGACCAAGACAATCTCGATCAAGACAATCTCGACCAAGACAATCTCGATCGAGACAATCTCGACCAAGACAATCTCGACCAAAACAATCTCGACCAAGACAATCTCGATCGAGACAATCTCGACCAAGACAATCTCGATCGAGACAATCTCGACCAAGACAATCTCGATCGAGACAATCTCGACCAAGACAATTTTGATCAAGACAATCTCGACCAAGACAATCTCGATCAAGACAATCTCGACCAAGACAATCTCGATCAAGACAATCTCGACCAAGACAATCTCGATCGAGACAATCTCGACCAAGACAATCTCGACCAAGACAATCTCGATCGAGACAATCTCGACCAAGACAATCTCGATCGAGACAATCTCGACCAAGACAATCTCGATCGAGACAATCTCGACCAAGACAATTTTGATCAAGACAATCTCGACCAAGACAATCTCGATCAAGACAATCTCGACCAAGACAATCTCGATCGAGACAAACTCGATCGAGACAATCTCGACCAAGACAATCTCAACCAAGACAATCTCGACCAAGACAATCTCGATCGAGACAATCTCGACCAAGACAATCTCGACCAAGACAATCTCGACCAAGACAATCTCGATCGAGACAATCTCGATCGAGACGATCTCGATCGAGACAAACTCGATCGAGACAATCTCGACCAAGACAATCTCAACCAAGACAATCTCGACCAAGACAATCTCGATCGAGACAATCTCGACCAAGACAATCTCGATCGAGACAATCTCGATCAAGACAATCTCGACCAAGACAATCTCGACCAAGACAATCTCGACCAAGACAATCTCGATCAAGACAATCTCGACCAAGACAATCTCGACCAAGACAATCTCGATCAAGACAATCTCGACCAAGACAATCTCGATCGAGACAATCTCGACCAAGGCAATCTCGATCAAGACAATCTCGATCAAGACAATCTCGACCAAGACAATCTCGATCGAGACAATCTCGATCCAGACAATCTCGATTAAGACAATCTCGATCGAGACGATCTCGATCGAGACAAACTCGATCGAGACAATCTCGACCAAGACAATCTCAACCAAGACAATCTCGACCAAGACAATCTCGATCGAGACAATCTCGACCAAGACAATCTCGATCGAGACAATCTCGATCAAGACAATCTCGACCAAGACAATCTCGACCAAGACAATCTCGATCGAGACAATCTCGACCAAGACAATCTCGATCGAGACAATCTCGATCAAGACAATCTCGACCAAGACAATCTCGACCAAGACAATCTCGACCAAGACAATCTCGACCAAGACAATCTCGATCGAGACAATCTCGATCCAGACAATCTCGATTATGACAATCTCGATCGAGACGATCTCGATCGAGACAATCTCGATCGAGACAATCTCGACCAAGACAATCTCGACCAAGACAATCTCGACCAAGACAATCTCGATCGAGACAATCTCGATCGAGACGATCTCGATCGAGACAAACTCGATCGAGACAATCTCGACCAAGACAATCTCAACCAAGACAATCTCGACCAAGACAATCTCGATCGAGACAATCTCGACCAAGACAATCTCGATCGAGACAATCTCGATCAAGACAATCTCGACCAAGACAATCTCGACCAAGACAATCTCGACCAAGACAATCTCGATCAAGACAATCTCGACCAAGACAATCTCGACCAAGACAATCTCGATCAAGTCAATCTCGACCAAGACAATCTCGATCGAGACAATCTCGACCAAGGCAATCTCGATCAAGACAATCTCGATCAAGACAATCTCGACCAAGACAATCTCGATCGAGACGATCTCGATCGAGACAAACTCGATCGAGACAATCTCGACCAAGACAATCTCAACCAAGACAATCTCGACCAAGACAATCTCGATCGAGACAATCTCGACCAAGACAATCTCGATCGAGACAATCTCGATCAAGACAATCTCGACCAAGACAATCTCGATCAAGACAATCTCGATCAAGACAATCTCGACCAAGACAATCTCGACCAAGACAATCTCGATCGAGACAATCTCGACCAAGACAATCTCGATCAAGACAATCTCGACCAAGACAATCTCGATCCAGACAATCTCGACCAAGACAATCTCGATCGAGACAATCTCGATCAAGACAATCTCGACCAAGACAATCTCGACCAAGACAATCTCGATCGAGACAATCTCGACCAAGACAATCTCGATCGAGACAATCTCGATCAAGACAATCTCGACCAAGACAATCTCGACCAAGACAATCTCGACCAAGACAATCTCGACCAAGACAATCTCGATCGAGACAATCTCGATCCAGACAATCTCGATTATGACAATCTCGATCGAGACGATCTCGATCGAGACAATCTCGATCGAGACAATCTCGACCAAGACAATCTCGACCAAGACAATCTCGACCAAGACAATCTCGATCGAGACAATCTCGATCGAGACGATCTCGATCGAGACAAACTCGATCGAGACAATCTCGACCAAGACAATCTCAACCAAGACAATCTCGACCAAGACAATCTCGATCGAGACAATCTCGACCAAGACAATCTCGATCGAGACAATCTCGATCAAGACAATCTCGACCAAGACAATCTCGACCAAGACAATCTCGACCAAGACAATCTCGATCAAGACAATCTCGACCAAGACAATCTCGATCGAGACAATCTCGACCAAGGCAATCTCGATCAAGACAATCTCGATCAAGACAATCTCGACCAAGACAATCTCGATCGAGACGATCTCGATCGAGACAAACTCGATCGAGACAATCTCGACCAAGACAATCTCAACCAAGACAATCTCGACCAAGACAATCTCGATCGAGACAATCTCGACCAAGACAATCTCGATCGAGACAATCTCGATCAAGACAATCTCGACCAAGACAATCTCGATCAAGACAATCTCGACCAAGACAATCTCGATCGAGACAATCTCGACCAAGACAATCTCGATCAAGACAATCTCGACCAAGACAATCTCGATCCAGACAATCTCGATCAAGACAATCTCGACCAAGACAATCTCGATCAAGACAATCTCGACCAAGACAATCTCGACCAAGACAATCTCGATCAAGACAATCTCGACCAAGACAATCTCGATCGAGACAATCTCGACCAAGACAATCTCGACCAAGACAATCTCGATCCAGACAATCTCGATCAAGACAATCTCGACCAAGACAATCTCGATCAAGACAATCTCGACCAAGACAATCTCGACCAAGACAATCTCGATCAAGACAATCTCGACCAAGACAATCTTGATCGAGACAATCTCGATCGAGACAATCTCGACCAAGACAATCTCAACCAAGACAATCTCGACCAAGACAATCTCGATCGAGACAATCTCGACCAAGACAATCTCGATCGAGACAATCTCGATCAAGACAATCTCGATCCAGACAATCTCGATCAAGACAATCTCGACCAAGACAATCTCGATCAAGACAATCTCGACCAAGACAATCTCGACCAAGACAATCTCGATCAAGACAATCTCGATCGAGACGATCTCGACCAAGACAATCTCGATCAAGACAATCTCGACCAAGACAATCTCGACCAAGACAATCTCGATCCAGACAATCTCGATCAAGACAATCTCGACCAAGACAATCTCGATCAAGACAATCTCGACCAAGACAATCTCGACCAAGACAATCTCGATCAAGACAATCTCGATCGAGACGATCTCGATCGAGACAAACTCGATCGAGACAATCTCGACCAAGACAATCTCAACCAAGACAATCTCGACCAAGACAATCTCGATCGAGACAATCTCGACCAAGACAATCTCGATCGAGACAATCTCGATCAAGACAATCTCGACCAAGACAATCTCGACCAAGACAATCTCGATCAAGACAATCTCGACCAAGACAATCTCGATCGAGACAATCTCGATCCAGACAATCTCGATTAAGACAATTTCGACCAAGACAATCCCGATCCAGACAATCTCGATCAAGACAATCTCGATCGAGACAATCTCGATCGAGACGATCTCGATCGAGAAAAACTCGATCGAGACAATCTCGACCAAGACAATCTCAACCAAGACAATCTCGACCAAGACAATCTCGATCGAGATAATCTCGACCAAGACAATCTCGATCGAGACAATCTCGATCGAGACAATCTCGACCAAGACAATCTCGACCAAGACAATCTCGATCGAGACAATCTCGACCAAGACAATCTCGATCGAGACAATCTCGACCAAGACAATCTCGATCGAGACAATCTCGACCAAGACAATTTTGATCAAGACAATCTCGACCAAGACAATCTCGATCAAGACAATCTCGACCAAGACAATCTCGATCAAGACAATCTCGACCAAGACAATCTCGATCGAGACAATCTCGACCAAGACAATCTCGATCGAGACAATCTCGATCGAGACAATCTCGATCGAGACAATCTCAACCAAGACAATATCGACCAAGACAATCTCGATCGAGACAATCTCGATCGAGACAATCTCGACCAAGACAATCTCGACCAAGACAATCTCGACCAAGACAATCTCGATCGAGAAAATCTCGATCGAGACAATCTCGACCAAGACAATCACGACCAAGACAATCTCGATCAAGACAATCTCGACCAAGACAATCTCGATCAAGACAATCTTGACCAAGACAATCTCGACCAAGATAATCTCGATCAAGACAATCTCGACCAAGACAATCTCGATCGAGACAATCTCGACCAAGACAATCTCGACCAAGACAATCTCGATCGAGACAATTTCGATCAAGACAATCTCGATCGAGACAATCTCGACCAAGACAATCTCGATCGAGACAATCTCGACCAAGGCAATCTCGATCAAGACAATCTCGATCGAGACAATCTCGACCAAGACAATCTCGATCGAGACAATCTCGACCAAGACAATCTCGATCGAGACAATCTCGACCAAGACAATCTCGATCGAGACAATCTCGACCAAGACAATCTCGACCAAGACAATCTCGATCGAGACAATCTCGATCAAGACAATCTCGACCAAGACAATCTCGATCGAGACAATCTCGACCAAGACAATCTCGATCGAGACAATCTCGACCAAGACAATCTCGACCAAGACAATCTCGACCAAGACAATCTCGATCAAGACAATCTCGACCAAGGCAATCTCGACCAAGACAATCTCGACCAAGACAATCTCGACCAAGACAATCTCGATCGAGACAATCTCGATCGAGACAATCTCGATCAAGACAATCTCGACCAAGACAATCTCGACCAAGACAATCTCGATCAAGACAATCTCGACCAAGACAATCTCGATCGAGACAATCTCGACCAAGACAATCTCGATCGAGACAATCTCGATCGAGACAATCTCGACCAAGACAATCTCGATCGAGACAATCTCGACCAAGACAATCTCGATCGAGACAATCTCGACCAAGACAATCTCGACCAAGACAATCTCGATCGAGACAATCTCGACCAAGACAATCTCGACCAAGACAATCTCGACCAAGACAATCTCGATCGAGACAATCTCGACCAAGACAATCTCGATCGAGACAATCTCGACCAAGACAATTTTGATCAAGACAATCTCGACCAAGACAATATCGATCAAGACAATCTCGACCAAGACAATCTCGATCGAGACAATCTCGATCGAGACAATCTCGACCAAGACAATCTCGATCGAGACAATCTCGATCGAGACAATCTCAACCAAGACAATCTCGACCAAGACAATCTCGATCGAGACAATCTCGATCGAGACAATCTCGACCAAGACAATCTCGATCGAGACAATCTCGATCGAGACAATCTCGATCGAGACAATCTCGACCAAGACAATCTCGATCAAGACAATCTCGACCAAGACAATCTCGATCGAGACAATCTCGATCGAGACAATCTTGACCAAGACAATCTCGATCAAGACAATCTTGACCAAGACAATCTCGACCAAGACAATCTCGACAAAGACAATCTCAACCAAGACAATCTCGACCAAGACAATCTCGATCGAGACAATCTCGACCAAGACAATCTCGATCGAGACAATCTCGATCAAGACAATCTCGACCAAGACAATCTCGACCAAGACAATCTCGATCAAGACAATCTCGACCAAGACAATCTCGATCGAGACAATCTCGACCAAGACAATCTCGATCGAGACAATCTCGACCAAAACAATCTCGACCAAGACAATCTCGATCGAGACAATCTCGACCAAGACAATCTCGATCGAGACAATCTCGACCAAGACAATCTCGATCGAGACAATCTCGACCAAGACAATTTTGATCAAGACAATCTCGACCAAGACAATCTCGATCAAGACAATCTCGACCAAGACAATCTCGATCAAGACAATCTCGACCAAGACAATCTCGATCGAGACAATCTCGACCAAGACAATCTCGACCAAGACAATCTCGATCGAGACAATCTCGACCAAGACAATCTCGATCGAGACAATCTCGACCAAGACAATCTCGATCGAGACAATCTCGACCAAGACAATTTTGATCAAGACAATCTCGACCAAGACAATCTCGATCAAGACAATCTCGACCAAGACAATCTCGATCGAGACAAACTCGATCGAGACAATCTCGACCAAGACAATCTCAACCAAGACAATCTCGACCAAGACAATCTCGATCGAGACAATCTCGACCAAGACAATCTCGACCAAGACAATCTCGACCAAGACAATCTCGATCGAGACAATCTCGATCGAGACGATCTCGATCGAGACAAACTCGATCGAGACAATCTCGACCAAGACAATCTCAACCAAGACAATCTCGACCAAGACAATCTCGATCGAGACAATCTCGACCAAGACAATCTCGATCGAGACAATCTCGATCAAGACAATCTCGACCAAGACAATCTCGATCAAGACAATCTCGATCAAGACAATCTCGACCAAGACAATCTCGACCAAGACAATCTCGATCGAGACAATCTCGACCAAGACAATCTCGATCAAGACAATCTCGACCAAGACAATCTCGATCCAGACAATCTCGACCAAGACAATCTCGATCGAGACAATCTCGATCAAGACAATCTCGACCAAGACAATCTCGACCAAGACAATCTCGATCGAGACAATCTCGACCAAGACAATCTCGATCGAGACAATCTCGATCAAGACAATCTCGACCAAGACAATCTCGACCAAGACAATCTCGACCAAGACAATCTCGACCAAGACAATCTCGATCGAGACAATCTCGATCCAGACAATCTCGATTATGACAATCTCGATCGAGACGATCTCGATCGAGACAATCTCGATCGAGACGATCTCGATCGAGACAATCTCGATCGAGACAATCTCGACCAAGACAATCTCGACCAAGACAATCTCGACCAAGACAATCTCGATCGAGACAATCTCGATCGAGACGATCTCGATCGAGACAAACTCGATCGAGACAATCTCGACCAAGACAATCTCAACCAAGACAATCTCGACCAAGACAATCTCGATCGAGACAATCTCGACCAAGACAATCTCGATCGAGACAATCTCGATCAAGACAATCTCGACCAAGACAATCTCGACCAAGACAATCTCGACCAAGACAATCTCGATCAAGACAATCTCGACCAAGACAATCTCGATCGAGACAATCTCGACCAAGGCAATCTCGATCAAGACAATCTCGATCAAGACAATCTCGACCAAGACAATCTCGATCGAGACGATCTCGATCGAGACAAACTCGATCGAGACAATCTCGACCAAGACAATCTCAACCAAGACAATCTCGACCAAGACAATCTCGATCGAGACAATCTCGACCAAGACAATCTCGATCGAGACAATCTCGATCAAGACAATCTCGACCAAGACAATCTCGATCAAGACAATCTCGACCAAGACAATCTCGACCAAGACAATCTCGATCGAGACAATCTCGACCAAGACAATCTCGATCAAGACAATCTCGACCAAGACAATCTCGATCCAGACAATCTCGATCAAGACAATCTCGACCAAGACAATCTCGATCAAGACAATCTCGACCAAGACAATCTCGACCAAGACAATCTCGATCAAGACAATCTCGACCAAGACAATCTCGATCGAGACAATCTCGACCAAGACAATCTCGACCAAGACAATCTCGATCCAGACAATCTCGATCAAGACAATCTCGACCAAGACAATCTCGATCAAGACAATCTCGACCAAGACAATCTCGACCAAGACAATCTCGATCAAGACAATCTCGACCAAGACAATCTTGATCGAGACAATCTCGATCGAGACAATCTCGACCAAGACAATCTCAACCAAGACAATCTCGACCAAGACAATCTCGATCGAGACAATCTCGACCAAGACAATCTCGATCGAGACAATCTCGATCAAGACAATCTCGATCCAGACAATCTCGATCAAGACAATCTCGACCAAGACAATCTCGATCAAGACAATCTCGACCAAGACAATCTCGACCAAGACAATCTCGATCAAGACAATCTCGATCGAGACGATCTCGACCAAGACAATCTCGATCAAGACAATCTCGACCAAGACAATCTCGACCAAGACAATCTCGATCCAGACAATCTCGATCAAGACAATCTCGACCAAGACAATCTCGATCAAGACAATCTCGACCAAGACAATCTCGACCAAGACAATCTCGATCAAGACAATCTCGATCGAGACGATCTCGATCGAGACAAACTCGATCGAGACAATCTCGACCAAGACAATCTCAACCAAGACAATCTCGACCAAGACAATCTCGATCGAGACAATCTCGACCAAGACAATCTCGATCGAGACAATCTCGATCAAGACAATCTCGACCAAGACAATCTCGACCAAGACAATCTCGATCAAGACAATCTCGACCAAGACAATCTCGATCGAGACAATCTCGATCCAGACAATCTCGATTAAGACAATTTCGACCAAGACAATCCCGATCCAGACAATCTCGATCAAGACAATCTCGATCGAGACAATCTCGATCGAGACGATCTCGATCGAGAAAAACTCGATCGAGACAATCTCGACCAAGACAATCTCAACCAAGACAATCTCGACCAAGACAATCTCGATCGAGATAATCTCGACCAAGACAATCTCGATCGAGACAATCTCGATCGAGACAATCTCGACCAAGACAATCTCGACCAAGACAATCTCGATCGAGACAATCTCGACCAAGACAATCTCGATCGAGACAATCTCGACCAAGACAATCTCGATCGAGACAATCTCGACCAAGACAATTTTGATCAAGACAATCTCGACCAAGACAATCTCGATCAAGACAATCTCGACCAAGACAATCTCGATCAAGACAATCTCGACCAAGACAATCTCGATCGAGACAATCTCGACCAAGACAATCTCGATCGAGACAATCTCGATCGAGACAATCTCAACCAAGACAATATCGACCAAGACAATCTCGATCGAGACAATCTCGATCGAGACAATCTCGACCAAGACAATCTCGACCAAGACAATCTCGACCAAGACAATCTCGATCGAGAAAATCTCGATCGAGACAATCTCGACCAAGACAATCACGACCAAGACAATCTCGATCAAGACAATCTCGACCAAGACAATCTCGATCAAGACAATCTTGACCAAGACAATCTCGACCAAGATAATCTCGATCAAGACAATCTCGACCAAGACAATCTCGATCGAGACAATCTCGACCAAGACAATCTCGACCAAGACAATCTCGATCGAGACAATTTCGATCAAGACAATCTCGATCGAGACAATCTCGACCAAGACAATCTCGATCGAGACAATCTCGACCAAGGCAATCTCGATCAAGACAATCTCGATCGAGACAATCTCGACCAAGACAATCTCGATCGAGACAATCTCGACCAAGACAATCTCGATCGAGACAATCTCGACCAAGACAATCTCGATCGAGACAATCTCGACCAAGACAATCTCGACCAAGACAATCTCGATCGAGACAATCTCGATCAAGACAATCTCGACCAAGACAATCTCGATCGAGACAATCTCGATCGAGACAATCTCGACCAAGACAATCTCGACCAAGACAATCTCGATCGAGACAATCTCGACCAAGACAATCTCGATCGAGACAATCTCGACCAAGACAATCTCGATCGAGACAATCTCGACCAAGACAATTTTGATCAAGACAATCTCGACCAAGACAATCTCGATCAAGACAATCTCGACCAAGACAATCTCGATCAAGACAATCTCGACCAAGACAATCTCGATCGAGACAATCTCGACCAAGACAATCTCGATCGAGACAATCTCGATCGAGACAATCTCAACCAAGACAATATCGACCAAGACAATCTCGATCGAGACAATCTCGATCGAGACAATCTCGACCAAGACAATCTCGACCAAGACAATCTCGACCAAGACAATCTCGATCGAGAAAATCTCGATCGAGACAATCTCGACCAAGACAATCACGACCAAGACAATCTCGATCAAGACAATCTCGACCAAGACAATCTCGATCAAGACAATCTTGACCAAGACAATCTCGACCAAGATAATCTCGATCAAGACAATCTCGACCAAGACAATCTCGATCGAGACAATCTCGACCAAGACAATCTCGACCAAGACAATCTCGATCGAGACAATTTCGATCAAGACAATCTCGATCGAGACAATCTCGACCAAGACAATCTCGATCGAGACAATCTCGACCAAGGCAATCTCGATCAAGACAATCTCGATCGAGACAATCTCGACCAAGACAATCTCGATCGAGACAATCTCGACCAAGACAATCTCGATCGAGACAATCTCGACCAAGACAATCTCGATCGAGACAATCTCGACCAAGACAATCTCGACCAAGACAATCTCGATCGAGACAATCTCGATCAAGACAATCTCGACCAAGACAATCTCGATCGAGACAATCTCGACCAAGACAATCTCGATCGAGACAATCTCGACCAAGACAATCTCGACCAAGACAATCTCGACCAAGACAATCTCGATCAAGACAATCTCGACCAAGACAATCTCGATCGAGACAATCTCGACCAAGACAATCTCGACCAAGACAATCTCGACCAAGACAATCTCGATCGAGACAATCTCGACCAAGACAATCTCGATCGAGACAATCTCGACCAAGACAATTTTGATCAAGACAATCTCGACCAAGACAATCTCGATCAAGACAATCTCGACCAAAACAATCTCGATCAAGACAATCTCGACCAAGACAATCTCGATCGAGACAATCTCGATCGAGACAATCTCGACCAAGGCAATCTCGATCAAGACAATCTCGATCGAGACAATCTCGATCGAGACAATCTCGACCAAGACAATCTCGATCGAGACAATCTCGATCGAGACAATCTCGACCAAGACAATCTCGATCGAGACAATCTCGATCAAGACAATCTCGATCGAGACAATCTCGACCAAGACAATCTCGATGGAGACAATCTCGATCGAGACAATCTCGACCAAGACAATCTCGAACAAGACAATCTCGATCGAGACAATCTCGATCGAGACAATCTCGACCAAGACATCTCGATCAAGACAATCTCGACCAAGACAATCTCGATCAAGACAATCTCGACCAAGACAATCTCGATCAAGACAATCTCGATCGAGACAATCTCGACCAAGACAATCTCGACCAAGACAATCTCGATCGAGACAATCTCGATCGAGACAATCTCGACCAAGACAATCTCGACCAAGACAATCTCGACCAAGACAATCTCGATCAAGACAATCTCAACCAAGACAATCTCGATCGAGACAATCTCGATCGAGACAATCTCGATCGAGACAATCTCGATCCAGACAATCTCGACCAAGGCAATCTCGATCAAGACAATCTCGATCGAGACAATCTCGATCGAGACAATCTCGACCAAGACAATCTCGACCAAGACAATCTCGATCGAGACAATCTCGATCAAGACAAACTCGATCAAGACAATCTCAACCAAGACAATCTCGATCGAGACAATCTCGATCGAGACAATCTCGATCGAGACAATCTCGATCGAGACAATCTCGATCCAGACAATCTCGACCAAGGCAATCTCGATCAAGACAATCTCGATCGAGACAATCTCGATCGAGACAATCTCGATCGAGACGATCTCGATCGAGACAATCTCGATCGAGACGATCTCGATCGAGACAAACTCGATCGAGACAATCTCGACCAAGACAATCTCGACCAAGACAATCTCGACCAAGAAAATCTCGATCAAAACAATCTCGACCAAGACAATCTCGATCGAGACAATCTCGATCGAGACAATCTCGATCGAGACAATCTCGACCAAGACAATCTCGACCAAGACAATCTCGACCAAGACAATCTCGACCAAGACAATCTCGATCAAGACAATCTCGATCAAGACAATCTCGACCAAGACAATCTCGACCAAGACAATCTCGATCAAGACAATCTCGACCAAGACAATCTCGACCAAGACAATCTCGATCCAGACAATCTCGATCAAGACAATCTCGACCAAGACAATCTCGATCAAGACAATCTCGACCAAGACAATCTCGACCAAGACAATCTCGATCAAGACAATTTCGACCAAGACAATCTCGATCGAGACAATCTCGATCGAGACAATCTCGATCAAAACAATCTCGACCAAGACAATCTCGATCGAGACAATCTCGATCGAGACAATCTCGATCGAGACAATCTCGATCGAGACAATCTCGACCAAGACAATCTCGACCAAGACAATCTCGATCAAGACAATCTCGACCAAGACAATCTCGATCGAGACAATCTCGATCGAGACAATCTCGACCAAGACAATCTCGACCAAGACAATCTCGATCGAGACAATCTCGATCGAGACAATCTCGATCAAGACAATCTCGACCAAGACAATCTCGACCAAGACAATCTCGATCAAGACAATCTCGACCAAGACAATCTCGATCGAGACAATCTCGACCAAGACAATCTCGATCGAGACAATCTCGACCAAGACAATCTCGATCGAGACAATCTCGATCGAGACAATCTCGACCAAGACAATCTCGATCGAGACAATCTCGACCAAGACAATCTCGATCGAGACAATCTCGACCAAGACAATCTCGACCAAGACAATCTCGATCGAGACAATCTCGACCAAGACAATCTCGACCAAGACAATCTCGACCAAGACAATCTCGATCGAGACAATCTCGACCAAGACAATCTCGACCAAGACAATCTCGATCGAGACAATCTCGACCAAGACAATCTCGATCGAGACAATCTCGATCAAGACAATCTCGATCGAGACAATCTCGATCAAGACAATCTCGACCAAGACAATCTCGTTCAAGACAATCTCGACCAAGACAATCTCGACCAAGACAATCTCGATCAAGACAATCTCGACCAAGAAAATCTCGACCAAGACAATCTCGATCAAAACAATCTCGATCGAGACAATCTCGACCAAGACAATCTCGATCGAGACAATCTCGATCGAGACAATCTCGATCAAGACAATCTCGATCGAGACAATATCGACCAAGACAATCTCGACCAAGACAATCTCGACCAAGACAATCTCGATCAAGACAATCTCAACCAAGACAATCTCGATCGAGACAATCTCGACCAAGACAATCTCGATCGAGACAATCTCGACCAAGACAATCTCGACCAAGACAATCTCGACCAAGACAATCTCGATCAAGACAATCTCAACCAAGACAATCTCGATCGAGACAATCTCGACCAAGACAATCTCGATCGAGACAATCTCGACCAAGACAATCTCGATCGAGACAATCTCGACCAAGAAAATCTCGATCAAGACAATCTCGACCAAGACAATCTCGACCAAGACAATCTCGATCGAGAAAATCTCGATCGAGACAATCTCGACCAAGACAATCACGACCAAGACAATCTCGATCAAGACAATCTCGACCAAGACAATCTCGATCAAGACAATCTCGACCAAGACAATCTCGACCAAGACAATCTCGATCAAGACAATCTCGACCAAGACAATCTCGATCGAGACAATCTCGACCAAGACAATCTCGATCGAGACAATCTCGACCAAGACAATCTCGATCGAGACAATCTCGACCAAGACAATCTCGACCAAGACAATCTCGATCAAGACAATCTCGACCAAGACAATCTCGATCGAGACAATCTCGATCAAGACAATCTCGACCAAGACAATCTCGATCAAGACAATCTCGATCGAGACAATCTCGACCAAAACAATCTCGACCAAAACAATCTCGACCAAGACAATCTCGATCGAGACAATCTCGATCGAGACAATCTCGATCGAGACAATCTCGACCAAGACAATCTCGATCGAGACAATCTCGATCGAGACAATCTCGACCAAGACAATCTCGACCAAGACAATCTCGATCCAGACAATCTCGATCAAGACAATCTCGACCAAGACAATCTCGATCAAGACAATCTCGACCAAGACAATCTCGACCAAGACAATCTCGATCAAGACAATCTCGACCAAGACAATCTCGATCGAGACAATCTCGATCGAGACAATCTGGACCAAGACAATCTCGATCCAGACAATCTCGACCAAGACAATCTCGATCAAGACAATCTCGACCAAGACAATCTCGATCAAGACAATCTCGACCAAGAAAATCTCGACCAAGACAATCTCGATCAAAACAATCTCGACCAAGACAATCTCGATCGAGACAATCTCGACCAAGACAATCTCGATCGAGACAATCTCGATCGAGACAATCTCGACCAAGACAATCTCGATCGAGACAATCTCGACCAAGACAATCTCGATCGAGACAATCTCGACCAAGGCAATCTCGATCAAGGCAATCTCGACCAAGACAATCTCGACCAAGACAATCTCGATCAAGACAATCTCGACCAAGACAATCTCGATCGAGACAATCTCGACCAAGACAATCTCGATCGAGACAATCTCGACCAAGACAATCTCGACCAAGACAATCTCGATCGAGACAATCTCGACCAAGACAATCTCGACCAAGACAATTTTGATCAAGACAATCTCGACCAAGACAATCTCGATCAAGACAATCTCGACCAAGACAATCTCGATCAAGACAATCTCGATCAAGACAATCTCGACCAAGACAATCTCGACCAAGACAATCTTGATCAAGACAATCTCGATCAAGACAATCTCGACCAAGACAATCTCGACCAAGACAATCTCGATCAAGACAATCTCGACCAAGACAATCTCGATCGAGACAATCTCGACCAAGAAAATCTCGATCGAGACAATCTCGACCAAGACAATCTCGATCGAGACAATCTCGACCAAGACAATCTCGATCAAGACAATCTCGATCGAGACAATCTCGATTAAGACAATCTCGATCGAGACAATCTCGACCAAGACAATCTCGATCGAGACAATCTCGACCAAGAAAATCTCGACCAAGACAATCTCGATCAAAACAATCTCGACCAAGACAATCTCGATCGAGACAATCTCGATCGAGACAATCTCGATCGAGACAATTTCGACCAAGACAATCTCGATCGAGACAATCTCGACCAAGACAATCTCGTTCAAGACAATCTCGACCAAGACAATCTCGATCAAGACAATCTCGACCAAGAAAATCTCGACCAAGACAATCTCGATCAAAACAATCTCGACCAAGACAATCTCGATCGAGACAATCTCGATCGAGACAATCTCGATCGAGACAATCTTGACCAAGACAATCTCGATCGAGACAATCTCGACCAAGACAATCTCGATCGAGACAATCTCGACCAAGGCAATCTCGATCAAGACAATCTCGACCAAGACAATCTCGACCAAGACAATCTCGACCAAGACAATCTAGATCGAGACAATCTCGACCAAGACAATCTCGACCAAGACAATCTCGATCAAGACAATCTCGATCAAAACAATCTCGACCAAGACAATCTCGATCAAGACAATCTCGACCAAGACAATCTCGACCAAGACAATCTCGATCAAGACAATCTCGACCAAGACAATCTCGACCAAGACAATCTCGATCCAGACAATCTCGATCAAGACAATCTCGACTAAGAAAATCTCGATCGAGACAATCTCGACCAAGACAATCTCGATCGAGACAATCTCGACCAAGACAATCTCGATCAAGACAATCTCGACCAAGACAATCTCGATCGAGACAATCTCGACCAAGACAATCTCGATCGAGACAATCTCGACCAAGACAATCTCGATCAAGACAATCTCGACCAAGACAATCTCGACCAAGACAATCTCGATAGAGACAATCTCGACCAAGACAATCTCGACCAAGACAATCTCGATCCAGACAATCTCGACCAAGACAATCTCGATCCAGACAATCTCGATCAAGACAATCTCGACCAAGACAATCTCGATCAAGACAATCTCGACCAAGACAATCTCGACCAAGACAATCTCGATCAAGACAATCTCGACCGAGACAATCTCGATCGAGACAATCTCGATCGAGATAATCTCGACCAAGACAATCTCGACCAAGACAATCTCGATCCAGACAATCTCGATCAAGACAATCTCGACCAAGACAATCTCGATCAAGACAATCTCGACCAAGACAATCTCGATCGAGACAATCTCGATCAAGACAATCTCGACCAAGACAATCTCGATCGAGACAATCTCGACCAAGACAATCTCGATCCAGATAATCTCGACCAAGACAATCTCGACCAAGACAATCTCGACCAAGACAATCTCGATCAAGACAATCTCGACCAAAACAATCTCGACCAAGACAATCTCGATCAAGACAATCTCGACCAAGACAATCTCGATCGAGACAATCTCGACCAAGACAATCTCGATCCAGATAATCTCGACCAAGACAATCTCGATCAAGACAATCTCGACCAAGACAATCTCGATCGAGACAATCTCGACCAAGACAATCTCGATCGAGACAATCTCGACCAAGACAATCTCGACCAAGACAATCTCGATCAAGACAATCTCGACCAAGACAATCTCGACCAAGACAATCTCGATCAAGACAATCTCGACCGAGACAATCTCGATCGAGACAATCTCGATCGAGATAATCTCGACCAAGACAATCTCGACCAAGACAATCTCGATCCAGACAATCTCGATCAAGACAATCTCGACCAAGACAATCTCGATCAAGACAATCTCGACCAAGACAATCTCGATCGAGACAATCTCGATCAAGACAATCTCGACCAAGACAATCTCGATCGAGACAATCTCGACCAAGACAATCTCGATCCAGATAATCTCGACCAAGACAATCTCGACCAAGACAATCTCGACCAAGACAATCTCGATCAAGACAATCTCGACCAAAACAATCTCGACCAAGACAATCTCGATCAAGACAATCTCGACCAAGACAATCTCGATCGAGACAATCTCGACCAAGACAATCTCGATCCAGATAATCTCGACCAAGACAATCTCGATCAAGACAATCTCGACCAAGACAATCTCGATCGAGACAATCTCGACCAAGACAATCTCGATCGAGACAATCTCGACCAAGACAATCTCGACCAAGACAATCTCGATCAAGACAATCTCAACCAAGACAATCTCGATCGAGACAATCTCGACCAAGACAATCTCGATCAAGACAATCTCGACCAAGACAATCTCGACCAAGACAATCTCGATCAAGACAATCTCGACCAAGACAATCTCGATCGAGACAATCTCGACCAAGACAATCTCGATCGAGACAATCTCGACCAAGACAATTTTGATCAAGACAATCTCGACCAAGACAATCTCGATCAAGACAATCTCAACCAAGACAATCTCGATCAAGACAATCTCGACCAAGACAATCTCGATCGAGACAATCTCGATCGAGACAATCTCGATCGAGACAATTTCGACCAAGACAATCTCGATCGAGACAATCTCGATCGAGACAATCTCGACCAAGACAATCTCGTTCAAGACAATCTCGACCAAGACAATCTCGATCAAGACAATCTCGACCAAGAAAATCTCGACCAAGACAATCTCGATCAAAACAATCTCGACCAAGACAATCTCGATCGAGACAATCTCGATCGAGACAATCTCGATCGAGACAATCTTGACCAAGACAATCTCGATCGAGACAATCTCGACCAAGACAATCTCGATCGAGACAATCTCGACCAAGGCAATCTCGATCAAGACAATCTCGACCAAGACAATCTCGACCAAGACAATCTCGACCAAGACAATCTAGATCGAGACAATCTCGACCAAGACAATCTCGACCAAGACAATCTCGATCAAGACAATCTCGATCAAAACAATCTCGACCAAGACAATCTCGATCAAGACAATCTCGACCAAGACAATCTCGACCAAGACAATCTCGATCAAGACAATCTCGACCAAGACAATCTCGACCAAGACAATCTCGATCCAGACAATCTCGATCAAGACAATCTCGACTAAGAAAATCTCGATCGAGACAATCTCGACCAAGACAATCTCGATCGAGACAATCTCGACCAAGACAATTTTGATCAAGACAATCTCGACCAAGACAATCTCGATCAAGACAATCTCGATCCAGACAATCTCGATCGAGACAATCTCGACGAAGACAATCTCGACCAAGACAATCTCGATCGAGACAATCTCTACCAAGACAATCTCGACCAAGACAATCTCGATCGAGACAATCTCGACCAAGACAATCTCGATCGAGACACTCTCGACCAAGACAATCTCGATCGAGACAATCTCGACCAAGATAATCTCGATCGAGACAATCTCTACCAAGACAATCTCGACCAAGACAATCTCGACCAAGACAAACTCGACCAAGACAATCTCGATCGAGACAATCTCGATCGAGACAATCTCGACCAAGACAATCTCGACCAAGACAATCTCGATCGAGACAATCTCGACCAAGACAATCTCGATCGAGACAATCTCGACCAAGACAATCTCGACCAAGACAATCTCGACCAAGACAATCTCGACCAAGACAATCTCGATCAAGACAATCTCGATCAAGACAATCTCGACCAAGACAATCTCGATCAAGACAATCTCGACCAAGACAATCTCGACCAAGACAATCTCGATCAAGACAATCTCGACCAAGACAATCTCGACCAAGACAATCTCGACCAAGACAATCTCGATCAAGACAATCTCGACCAAGGCAATCTCGACCAAGACAATCTCGACCAAGACAATCTCGATCAAGACAATCTCGACCAAGACAATCTCGACCAAGACAATCTCGATCAAGACAATCTCGACCAAGACAATCTCGACCAAGACAATCTCGACCAAGACAATCTCGATCAAGACAATCTCGACCAAGACAATCTCGATCAAGACAATCTCGACCAAGACAATCTCAACCAAGACAATCTCGACCAAGACAATCTCGACCAAGACAATCTCGATCAAGACAATCTCGATCAAGACAATCTCGACCAAGACAATCTCGATCAAGACAATCTCGACCAAGACAATCTCGACCAAGACAATCTCGATCAAGACAATCTCGACCAAGACAATCTCGACCAAGACAATCTCGACCAAGACAATCTCGATCAAGACAATCTCGACCAAGACAATCTCGACCAAGACAATCTCGACCAAGACAATCTCGATCAAGACAATCTCGACCAAGACAATCTCGACCAAGACAATCTCGACCAAGACAATCTCGACCAAGACAATCTCGATCAAGACAATCTCGACCAAGACAATCTCGACCAAGACAATCTCGATCAAGACAATCTCGACCAAGACAATCTCGATCGAGACAATCTCGACCAAGGCAATCTCGATCAAGACAATCTCGATCAAGACAATCTCGACCAAGACAATCTCGATCGAGACAATCTCGATCCAGACAATCTCGATTAAGACAATCTCGACCAAGACAATCTCGATCGAGACAATCTCGATCAAGACAATCTCGACCAAGACAATCTCAATCAAGACAATCTCGACCAAGACAATCTCGACCAAGACAATCTCGACCAAGACAATCTCGATCAAGACAATCTCGACCAAGACAATCTCGATCAAGACAATCTCGACCAAGACAATCTCGACCAAGACAATCTCGATCGAGACAATCTCGACCAAGACAATCTCGATCAAGACAATCTCGGCCAAGACAATCTCGATCGAGACAATCTCGATCGAGACAATCTTGACCAAGATGTTGTAAGTTATCAAAATATTAAATTAAAGACACCTAGCGCCACCTGTAATCTTTATGTGTAAACATACTTTGTTTTGTCTATGTGCTAATGCAGTTAAGAAAAAATAAGGTTGTCTATGTATACTTTTGAAATAAAACCAGTCTGTTAGCGACATTCACTTGTTTCATTATAGGTTATGGGCTTATCCCGAAATTATCAGTTATTTTTGTTTAAAATAGATAATTAGTGAAAGTTATATCGCGGAAACATGACTACGAACTATATTGCCAGTGTTCCTAAACTAAAAGGAAGAGAGAACTATGATGAGTGGAGCTTCGCGGCTGAAAATTTGTTGGTGCTCGAAGGCATGGAAAAGTACATCAAACCGACGCCAGATTTTGAAGTTAAGCCAGTGGACGATGCTAAAACGAAGGCAAAGCTAATATTGACTATAGACCCGTCATTGTACGTGCATATCAAGAATACCAAGAGCTCAGCAGAATTATGGACTACGTTAAAGACCATGTTTGATGATTGCGGTTTCTCAAGAAAAATAACCTTGCTGCGACATTTGATATCCATACGACTAGAAAACTGTGATTCTATGGCGACATATGTGACTCAAATGGTCGAGACAGCACAGCGGTTAAATGGCACGGGCTTTGCAATAACAGACGAATGGGTTGGCTCATTGTTACTAGCAGGTTTGTCCGATCGTTTTACACCCATGATCATGGCAATTGAACATTCGGGTATTTCGATAACTGCAGATGTCATAAAGTCGAAATTACTTGACATGGAAGTGACCAGTGACAATGACAGCGCGGGAACCGGAGCTGCATTTGCCGCGCGAAATAAATTTTACTCTGGCAACACTAAGCCAAAGAAGTATGGCGGTCCCTCAACGTCAATCAAGAAGACAGTGACAGCAGCAATGACAGATTCATCTATGTCTACGAAAACAATAACATGCTATAAATGTAAAGAAGATGGTCATTATCGAAATCAGTGCCCGTTATTGAAGAAAAATAATAGCAAATGCGTATTTAATGTCGTTTTCCTGAATGGAAAGTTTAACAAAACAGAGTGGTATGTAGATTCCGGTGCAAGCGCACATATGACGGCGAACGAATCTTGGATTAGAAACATGAACTACACACCGTGTTTACCTGAAATTGTGGTAGCAAACGAATCTAAAGTGCCAGTTGTTTGTTCCGGAGACGTCGACATTGTTTCTGACTTAAAATTCGACATTACTGTAAAAGATGCGCAGTGGAAGCGTGCTGGGCCCATAACCTATAATGAAACAAGTGAATGTCGCTAACAGACTGGTTTTATTTCAAAAGTATACATAGACAACCTTATTTTTTCTTAACTGCATTAGCACATAGACAAAACAAAGTATGTTTACACATAAAGATTACAGGTGGCGCTAGGTGTCTTTAATTTAATATTTTGATAACTTACAACAGTTTTCTATATGTATACGCAATTTATTTCAACTACGTTTCATATTGTCTTGAAATACTATTTAAATTATAATGTACTTGTTATTATTGCAAAGGTTTTCTTCATCAGATCTGTAGGTGTTTACTCTTTACTACTGTTTGCATAATATCCAATAAAAGTAAGGCATTGTGTTCCATAAGTCACAATAATTATTAGCTATTTTGTAAACGATTATGTTATTGAAATAACTATACTCTATAATAATCACATTCATATCATATTGGTAGTACGTGGGAATGTACGTAATAAACATATTATAATATATAAACCTACATTACCACTGACTGACTGACTGATTGACATAGTTGTTTGACCTGTTCCCGGATGGGTGGGGTAATGTTTGATGTATGGTCGTGTAGAGGGTGCTCCAGTGAGTACCAGAAAAATCTGACATTTTGAAGATTATCAGATTTGAATGTGGACGAGGTACGGCCTGCAAAAACGGTTAGGGTTAGGGGTGTGATTTTTTTTCCGAAATGTAGGGGGTTGTAAGCAATTTGACGAATGTCATTTGTTTTTAGATTTTTTTCAAAAACCAAGATGGCCGCCATACAAGGACAATTTCCGGGTGTGTACCGCGAGACCGTAGGTCGAGCGGAAAGCGAGGCCGCAGGCCGAGCTGCGTTCCGAGGGTGACGCCCGGGCCCCTCTTGACCTCCCCCCTCCCCCCAGAACCCCCCCCTCAAGTGTCTTTGCGAAGTCAGAGGCCAACGGCCGAAAACTAAGCTCCCCGCGAGGCCGAAGCCCGAGCCCCTCCTGACCTCCCCCAGACCCCCCCCCCCCAAGTCAATAAGCGAAGCCTGAGGCCGAAGGCCGAAGGCTGAGTTGTACCGCGAGGCCGCAGGCCGAGCTGCGTGGCGAGGCCGTAGGCCGAGCCATTCCAACCAAGCGCTGAGCGTTTTTTTTTAAATTTTTCAAGATGGCCGCCAATACCCAACTGCTTCCGATTTGACTGAAATTCAAAATTTAAGGGTTTTTTACGCCGGGGAATCCAAATCTGACATTTTTTTTGGAATCCAAGATGGCGTCTGGATTTTAAATTTTTTAATTTTATTCGTTCATTACGTCCTACTGGAACATCGAAGGGGTCTGAAATTTTGTATGCTGGGGTAAAACACCCCGCGGAACTCAAAACTGCAAACAAAATTTGATTCCAAGATGGCGGCCCGTATACGTTTTTATTTTTTTTATACTGACTTTAGCACCTTACCTATTCTCGCAACTGGAAATAAGATTCCTACCAACTTCGACAGCTGCACGAAAAACCGCGGGCTGCTTGCAGCCCGCGCAGCGCCCGAAAAGCTAGTTTAAAGTATATAAGTACAATCTTTCTTTTTACGTTAGTAAATCCCCCTTTTTCCTATTTTAAATTTATTCTATTATTATTTTAAAATAGGAGCCTAGAACAGAGCTTAGCTCTGTTCTAGGCTCCTACAAGTGAAAATACCTAATTCAGAATAAATTAAATATATAGGGTTAGGTTTAAATTTTGCCGCCACAACACAAATAATTCCTGTGGTGCTTAATAGATGGCTGTAGTATACAATTTCCGGGAATTTCTGTCTTATTTTTTTTTGTATGAAGTTGTCATTCTTGTGAGTCTGTCGCCGACCGTAGCCGTCCACCAAGGGTCACTAGCTAACCTTTATTGAGTACCTACCTAGTCAGCATTTTGTCATAAATAGGAGCCACTTAGAAAGGCCGACGGACGTAAGATCTACTTTTCTGCTCATTTGTCATTTCGAGGTTGAACTCTATATCTAGCCCACACGTGTGTTGAGTTAGATATTACAGATAGATTCTCACGTCTATGTTCCTAACGGGGCAGACAGAGCCTAAGGCCGCGAGATACTAAGGTCACACTGTGTAATGGGGGCTCATCATGCCCACTTTCACAATTGAGGAGCTCCGGAACAAAAGCCGATAAATCCATTTTAGGCCTGATATTTTTTTTTTTTTTTCTAACAGTCCTAGTACTTATACATAACATACATCCAGGTCGCAGCAGATCTTGTTAAAAACGTTGTCTCCACGTCCTGGCTTCTACAATGCGTGAAGACCTAATTTTATGGGTTTTAAGAAAATAGCGGCTCGCCGGTCACAATTCTTTTATTCGTCAAAGTACATTCATTGGGTCAAGTAGCGCACAAGCCGGCACACTAGTGCCATCTTTCTAAATATGTATGAACTAAAGTACCTATTAGGTACTTGTGGAGGTTGGAAAGGTGTCTGCTAAGCGAGCCGCGTGTTATAGTAGTGCAGGCACAACGCCCTAGATGGCGCTGTGCGTAATTTTGGCTGCTGTCGCTAGACATCTTCCCGCCCAATAGTGGGTCTTGGCCAACTGTCCAGCTCATGAACCCATTATGCCGAAGGTTTGTTCAGCATGATGGGCGTGAGCCAGACAGTTCCATGAACCTAATGACAGGTTCATGGCACTATACGAAACAGGTAGATATCTGGTATAATAGGGGAAATCAAGTAGTTAGGTAATTACTTATGTAGTACAAAACAGATTAGTAAATTATAAGCTAGGTAGGTACCAGATATCTAGTTTCGTGTGAAATGAAAATCAATAAAAATAAGTTGTTTATTATAGGTTAACAACAAACAATTAACATATGAATTATACATGTAAATTCAAGACTTAAGTATGTATGTAGATATCACCACACTTAGTATATACAATGTATCATTCAATTCCGTTTACAGGTAAAGGGCAAATGTTGTTGAAAGCGCGTTTGATGACTCCTTTGCTGGTGTGTATTTCGGCAACTCTCGTGACTTCATCCTTTCCCTGGCAGCATTTGATGATACGTCCCAGTCTCCATTGGTTGGGTGGCAGTCGATCCTCCTTCACGACTACAATAGTACCTTCGCGCAGACCCTGGCCCTTTGAGCTTCTCCACTTCGAGCGCGTTTGTAGAAGGCTGATGTAATCTCTTGACCATCGCCGCCATAAGTCCTGTTGAAGTTGCTGTAGTTGTTGGTAGTGGGTGAGTCGACTCATCGGTATATCTGTATAGTCATAATCAGGCATGGGTGTCCTACCTATCAGGAAGTGAGCCGGTGTCAGGCACATTATTTCATCGTTAGTTGCATTGGGAATAGGGCATAAAGGTCGAGAATTTAGTATGGCTTCAATTTGTGCAAGAACAGTCGAGAACTCCTCATATGTTAATCAAGCGTTACCTAGGACTCTTTTCAAGTGATACTTGCATGACTTAACTGCAGCCTCATGCAAGCCCCCCATGTGGGGTGTGAATGCAGGCAGGAACCTCCACGTCACTCCCACATCAGCACCAGCAGTTATAATTTCAGCGGAGTTATCCTTCAGAAAGCTATACAATTCGGAAATTTCATTATTAGCACCGTGGAAATTTGTACCATTATCGCTTAATATCTCTTTAGGTTTTCCACGGCGGGAAATAAATCGTTTAAATGCTGCAAGGAAGTTAGCAGTTTCCAAGGACGATACCAGCTCCAGGTGAACCGCTTTAGTTGATTGACATACAAACACAGCTATATAGCATTTACTTGCCTTATAACCCCGTCCTCTCCTGTCTCTAATATTAAAGAAACCAGTGTAGTCAACATTTGTTACAAGGAAGGCTGGTGTAGGGTTCACCCTTAAAGGGGTCAGATGACCCATGATAGGCGAGTCTATTTTAGGTTTGGCTCTAAAACACGTCACACATTTGTGCACTATTTTGTTTACTATTTGTTTGCCATGTATGGGCCAGTACTGTTCACGCAATGTTGATAACAGTAGTTGCGGACCAGCATGTAATAACCGAATATGCATATCGTGTACAATTAGTTCAGTGAGACGGTGGTCACGAGGTACAATAATAGGGTGTTTTTTATCATAGCTGTAGTTAGATTGGCCTAAGCGTCCTCCCACGCGCATAACGTCACCGTCTAGAAAAGGATTTAAACATAACAAGTTAGATGTTTTTGGTAATTATTTTTTGTTTTTAAGTAAATTATATTCAACCGGATATGATTGTATCTGCGCATATTTTATCAGTTTATTCCGTGATTCTTTCAGTTCATCTACTGATATAGAATTATTTTTTTTATTTTTCGGGTTTTTGCAGTTATGATAGAATCTTAGTGCCAATGACAATACTCTATTAAACTCACTGTACCGTTATTCGAAGCCTATATAATGAGAGAGAGAGCATCCATTTCCGGTTGGAGTACTAGTCATGACTTCCGGTTTAGGTCCACGCCCCTCCATTTCCGCTCCATTCGTTGCGTTGTGTCCTTCTGCCACGCGACACTAGCGCCACCTAGGTAGTTGGGTTTTATAACCCAGTTTGTTCGTCATTGGCGTTTTTGATTCCGTTCGAGATGGTTATCTAATATGCAACGCATAATTCAAACCGCCTCGCCGGTACTAGCCAAAAACTTCAGGAGGAAAAGTGGTAATATCGGCGGAAAAATACCCGCTGTAATTGTGAATAAAATTTTAAGGTTATTTGAGGTAACAAATTATAATATGTACACGTGTTTAAACCGTAAGTACTTTGAACCATTACTTTTTCTCCAGTTTATTCCGGTTACTGTTTTTTCTATATTTTAACTGTGTTACAGTTTATAGGTAGTAAATAATTACTGCTACCTTAAGAGTCTAAATTTGTTTTTAGATTTGATTACGTCGGAAACATACATAAGTATGTTTTACTTTGTTTGGCAATCAGGTCTATTGCTAATTTTAAAATTTTATTTTTGTTCTTAACGGTTTTCGCAGCTCAGTGTTATTGATACAGGAATGGAAATCTCCTAAGCTTAAACCTTTTCAGTGTGTCATAATCTAGTGATAAAAGCTCGGAAATAGCTTTTTGTTAAAGGAAAATCGACTCAGAAAAGGAAAATCACGTGAGTAACCATATGCTTAAACTTATTTACAAGTGATGTAAACGCCACTACGGCGTGGCCTCTACGTGTAGAACGATACACTTGCAATATGACCATAAGAAAACGATCTTATTCTTGATAAATATGAAGTTTCTCAGCTACCTTAATTTTTTTTTAATAATTTTAACGTGCTAGGTAGCTACGCTGCCAAGCACTCCTGATAAGCCCTGATACTAATCTTTTTAATATACTATTAGTTTTTAACAGTTTATCCAAAATACAGACAAGCCTACAGGTTTAACCAGTCTGTAGCATGATAATTCTTGTTGATAACATGAATTTGCAGGTACTACTAACGCTTTCTTACAGCAAGGAACCATCGATGTACCAAAGTTGCTTATAATTAAAATAAGCGTGTGCGGATAATGACAGTATTGTGTGCAAGTGTAACATTAGCTGGCGAAAAGCCGCTTTCCTGTGTTACTGATTTTTGGAAAATGATGAATTGTGAAAAGGAGCAATCTCGATGTGACAAACGTAAAATCATACTGGAACCCCTGCTCCGCAGAGTTCCTATCATGTTGATTTATGGCAAAACCTGGAGTCGCACTTCTGCCCTGCACAGCGACGTGACAACGTAAAATCATACTGGAACCCCTGCTCCGCAGAGTTCCTATCGTGTTGATTTACGACAAAAAACTGGAATCGCACTTCTGCTCTGCACAGTGACGTGACAAACGTAAAATCATAGTGGAACCCCTGCTCCGCAGAGTTCCTATTGTATAGATTTACGACAAAACCTGGAATCGCACTTCTGCCTTGTACAGCGACATGACAAATGTAAAATTATACTGGAACCCCTGCTCCGCAGAGTTCCTATCGTGTTGATTTACGACAAAACCTGGAATCGCACTTCTGCTCTGCACAGTGACGTGACAAACGTAAAATCATACTGGAACCCCTGCTCCGCAGAGTTCCTATCGTATAGATTTACGACAAAACCTGGAATCGATCTTCTGCCTAGCACAGCGACATTACAAACGTAAAATCATACTGGAACCCCTGCTCCGCAGAGTTTCTATCGTAGTGATTTACGACAAAACCTGAAACCGCTCTTCTGCCCTGCACAGCGCCGTGACAAACGTAAAATCATACTGGACACCTGCCCCGCAGAGTTCTTATTGTGTAGTTTTACGACAAAACCTAGAATCTCCTTTTTTGTCCTGCACAGGGACGTGACAAACGTAATCATACTGAGACTCCTGCTCCGCAGAGTTTTTACCGTATTGATTTACGACAAAACCTGGAATCGCTCTTCTGCCCTGCACAGCGACGTAACAAATGTAATCATACTGGAACCCCTGCTCCGCAGAGTTCCTATCGCATTGATTTACGACAAAATCTGGAACGGCTCTCCTGCCCTGCTTGACAACGTGACAAATGGGAACTCCTGCTCCGAAGAGTTCCTTTTGTATTGATTTACGACAAAAACTGAAATCTTTTTTCTGCTCCGCAGAGCGTACAACATTGTTTTGTAAACATAGGTGAATATGATGATGTACATGTTGTAGCATTTAATAAAAGCATGGGTCGCATACCTGTTACGCAGCACGATCCAAAATATTTTACTGTAAGGAAAGTAACCATGGAGGAACTTCTGCGCCGCAGAATTCCGGGCGTATTGACCAACGACAAATAGTAGGTCGCGCTTATGTCCCGAGCGAGCCGGCTTGCAAAACCTGCTGCTTAAGGACCCAGGAACATTTAGTTTCGAAAAGGTTAACGAAGGTGAACTACTGCATCACATAATTCTCCAAGGAAATCGAATGTGAAAAGGGCAAGTCGCCTTTTCTGCAAACGGATCTGGAAATATCGACTTAAAATAGATCGTACCTCTGCTCCGCAGGACGATTTGAGTACTTAAATGTATGCCGAGCTAACGTACTGCTACCGCGCATAATGTGAATGTGATATCACAAAATACGGATCGCACCTCTGCTCCGCAGGACGATCCCGGTGCATTAATGTATAGCAAGCCCTAGTACCGCTAGTAGGCAAAAATAAATAAAAATCTTCTACTTTGGTCAACGATCAAAGTAAAAAGGGTAACACTATTGCTTTTCATGAAAGCCTATACATATTAATAAAAAATATGTATGTACATAGATCTCGATTCTGCTTCGCAGATCGATCCAAGCACACCAATGTCTGGTTAGGCGTTTTTCACTGTTACCCAGCATAAAAACCTAAGAACGAGGTTGACGGGTACGTCACGACAGTCGTTTTCTCAGCCCGAAAGACGACGAAACTATCGGAAGAATCTCGCGTTATTTTATGGATAAAGGCGCAGTTTTTGTTTACGTGTTAATCCATCACGGAATCTACTCTTGATAATTTCGAGTCTAGCATCACTCAATGAAATGATGTATGCAGTTTAATTGTCTCCACAGTTCGGGGAGCGGGGGGGGGGGGGGGGTCATACTAGTGAGACCTACCCACCCAGATACATCATCAATTCACGTGGATTTTAACAAATCCCTGAATATCAATTGAGCGATAGTTCCTTATTTTACAATCACAATTTCTGATTTTAATACTGTTTATAAAAATGCTTTTACCATGGTAATTACGAGTAGATGCTACGCATCTCAAGCCATACATATTGAGACACGACAAAATGTATACACTTGTACAAAGTACGTACTACACCGGTGTCCCTTATCAGATATTACCGTGCTAAAGGGCTATGCGTACCTGGGAACCTTGCCCTCGCTTATTAGAACATTTAATGTCAGTGCATTAGTAATTCGGTGTTGTTTTGCCATAAACGACCAGGAGTTTAATTTCCAACTCGATCGAAACGAATTCATGCACGAATGGTGTAACTATCGTCACTATAACTGTCTTTTATTGACATAAAATTAAATGTCAAATGCCAAAACCGCATTTTTACTCATAAAAATTTGTGTGACACAATAAACTTATTCAGAGTTAATATTTAATAAAATATTACTAATAAATTTAAATTAACCACATAAGTGGCACGCATCTTCAGTGGTTAAGATGCAAGAAAATGTGATCACTTGCAATATTTTTTAAACATGTTACATATGAATTCGATTTGAGTGCTGTTCTGACATTCACACAAGTACCCCAGAGGAGCCGAGGAGTTCTATCATCACGCTGACGTAGGTCCACGCCCATCATCATCGTCTGTTAAACTGTAAGAAGGCATTAGGCGACCGAACGGACAAGTGCAGGACGTATTATACAAATGCTATTCAAGAGTTTGTGTGCCCCAAAATGTTTGCATACACGTGCCTTGGTCACATTTATCATCAGCCTGCCTAAATATGGCAAGCAAACATTGACAATTATGGTACCCGTAGCTCCCACCTGGGTTCACTCGGTACCCGAAGTCAGTAACGCTTAAAGTAGTAGCCGGTAACGCTTGTAGCTACATTCGCTCACTTAATGTATGCTTTGGCATAGTTTTATTTCCAACCAGAATAATTTAAAATGAATATCCCTACAGTGAAACTTGTGGATACAAATAGTATGATAGTCAGAATACGAATATCAGTATCTCAGCAGAAGCATTTACGCTTCCTATCAGACGTACACCACGAAGCATTGCATAATAAGTATAAATGCGTGGAACTCAAACTCTCTCTTCCGTACTGTGAACGCTCAACTAACTGAGCCTTTGTGATTTCGAATCACCCTGGCCAACTTTTTCATGACATATCAACCCTTTACGGGTTCACGCATTCAAGTATACACACTTCGTGAAAGTTGATTAAAGAAAGCTTGAATTAGCGTGACTTAGCATAAACGTCTTTGATTGGATGTAACGTTTCATGTCGAATCGAACACAAGCGCAAAAGTCTTGCGAGTAAGACGTGATATACATGCGTAATACCGTACATGCATGTAATGTAACTGTGTACTTCGCCTCGTAGTTCTTGTAAAACTGTTTTTGTTCTTGTTTAACAAAACATAGTAAATATTTACACCTAATGTGCATTGTACTACCTACTCGTAAATGTTTAGTGTGGGCAACATAGAAAGCTTTAGCGGATTTTTATTGGGCTCTTACGAACCATCTGCTACGCGCACAATAGTTTAACTATCATGCACCTGTTGTAAATGCTACCAGTTAGATTAATCGCAGTACCTAAGTACTTGCTGGAAAATATCCATGTAGATGACTTTATTTTAATGGAATACTGAAATTCCCGAATATACAGAAAAGTACCATTTGGTATGTCATACCATATGAGAGGCGTGATACCTCTAGCTACTTGTTTTGTTTATCATCAATATCTGTAAGACTCTTTGTCTATCCACCAGATAAGACATCATTTTACTGTTTGCTTATCACAATATAACAGTATATTTTGTTAAACAATCACTACGTATGGCACATAAATGTATCGATCTACATGTGCTACCTATGGGAAAAACTTTTTATCGCAGGTGCTAACCTGCTCACTAAATAAGTAAAATCACATTGACGTAACTAGCACCACCAGGAGATAATAAACACGTCTCTAATTATATAGGCTTCGAATAACGGTACAGTGAGTTTAATAGCAACATTTTACCTGAAAATAAAATGTATATTAAACATACTTACCTTATTCGAAGCCTATAGTTTGTAGTTCTACCTGGTGTCACAAAAGACGATCCAATGACGAACAAACTGGGTTACAAAACCCAACTACCTAGGTGGCGCTAGTGTCGCGTGGCAGAAGGACACAACGCAACGAATGGAGCGGAAATGGAGGGGCGTGGACCTAAACCGGAAGTCATGACTAGTACTCCAACCGGAAATGGATGCTCTCTCTCTCATTATATAGGCTTCGAATAAGGTAAGTATGTTTAATATACATTTTATTTTCAGGTAAAATGTTGCTATTTAGTTTTTTAAAACTTGACCACCGGTGTAATAATGAAATCATAAAATCATTGGCAGTTATATTACTAGAAATATTACAATATGTTTCATTGGAAATTATATCAATATTGGTTTGTCCAATTTTATTTTGGTATGGCCACTCATTCGTGGGTTTGGACAACCATGCCGGTCCTTGCCACCAGAGGGCGGAGGAGGACAGCCTATCTGCATGCAATCCCCGTGATAGCAAGTCGGTCGGGTTGTCACTAGAGGGAATCCAACGCCAATCTTTTATGTCGGTTAATTTTTTTATGTCTGTTACTTTATTTTTAATAAATATTGGTAATTTATTTGATTGTGAATTTATCCACGCCAGTGCCACCTGCGAATCGGACCAGAAATATTTACCGTTTATTTGACCTTTAAGGGCTGTGAATACCTTGTTATATAGTTCGGCTAGCAAAAAACAAGCTCGTAATTCTAACTTTGGTATAGTTTCCTGTCTTGCAACCCGTGACTTGGCACATAGTATTCGTACTAATATATTGCCTGAATTATCTAGCGAACGTACATAAATAATTGCCCCATAAGCGGTTAGGGAACTATCACAGAAACCATGAAGTTCAGCAGTTATGTAATTATTTATAAAAACAATGCGTGGAATAGTTATAGAATTTATTAGATATAACTTGTTATAGAACGATGCCCATTCCTGACACAGTTCATTGCTTAGTTTTTCATCCCAGTCAATTTTCAATTTCCACAAACGTTGAATAAAACATTTAGCGATAATAATGATTGGACTTATTAATTCTAATGGATCGAAAATGGCAGAGGCTATGGACAATATTTTTCTTTTGGTTAGGTTACTATTTATTTCTTCTACTTGTACAGTGTATTGGATTGTATCTTTATCATTGTCCAAAGCAAGCCCTAAGACTTTATGAGTGCTGGGACCGAGCATAATTAATGAGTTATCGTTAGTCGTTGCTACTGTTTTAATATTTTCTTTAATTTTGGTTAGTATTTTTTGTGAGTCAGATTTCCACTTTCTCAAGTGGAAATCTGCCTGATGTAAAATTGAATCTACTTCAAGAGCAGTTTTTATAGCTAAATTTTCATCATCTTCCCCATGAAGGAGGTCATCGATCCAGAAATCATGAGATATTACTGAAGCTGCAGCAGGAAACAGTTTTTTGTTCTCCTCTGCTAGCTGTTGAAGACATCTAGTCGCTAGGTAGGGAGCCGACCTTAAGCCAAAACTGAGAGTGGTTAATTTATATGTTAGAATTGGTTGATTCGGATCATTACGCCATAAAATACACTGTAAACATTGTTGTGAGGGATGTATATAAATTTTTTTAAACATAGATTTTATATCAGCACTTATTATATATTTGTGTTTTCTAAATCTAAGCAAGATATTTTCCAAACTGTCCTGATTTATTATACCTTTGCATTGAATGTCGTTAAGTGACAACCCTGTTGTTGTCTTTGATGAAGCATCTATGACAACCCTCACAGGCGTTGTAACCTTATGAGGGCTGATGACAGCGTGGTGTGGCAAATAATTACAGGGCTCAGAGGTTGTTTTCTCAATCATATGCCCCGAATTTTTTAAATCATCCATGTTTTCTTTATATGTTTGTTTGAAACAAGGATTTTTTTCAAATTTGGATTCTAAAGCTTTAAATCGTTTGAATGCTATATGTCGTGACGATCCCAAGGATGTGACAGGTAATTGCAAAGGAATTGTGACGACAAAATTACCATCAGACGTTCTTGTGTGAGCTGCAAAGGCCTTTTCACACTGCATGATATCATCATTTGGAAATTTTGTCACTTGGTTACCAATATCATTAAAAATATTATTGAAATTCAATGCAAAATTGCAATGACTTGCTTGTCTCGAATTATTTGCCACAGACACAGAACCTGAAACAACCCATCCCAAACGAGTTCTCTGTAAAATAGGTAACCCGTCGCCTAAGCGGTGTTGACCTATGCATAAAATTTGGTAGAAGAGCTCGGCTCCTATGATTGTCCACTTCTCCCCCATCACAAAATGAATCATCTGCTAAGTTAAATCTTTTTGGAATTTTTAAGGTTTGTGCAGTTAGTAGGTAGGAGGGTATGGTGCAAATGCTTGGTACTATAAAGCAGGACAAATTTGTTGAAAATAACCTGTTCATTGAAAAAATTTGTAGGTTGCATGATTGGTTTATTTTTGTTACATTTTCGTTAAAGCCAATCACATCCATATTTAACATTTGTTTTGGTAAGTTTAATTTATTAAATGCCTTTTTGGTTATATAGTTTGACTGTGAACCCGAGTCCAACAGTACTTTCATTTTGTGCGGTTGGTTAAAATTATCAAGGACATTTATATGAGCTGTTGATAGAATTACAGGTTGTGGTTGTATGGATGTATTATTGTTATCAGCTGTGCCCATTGTTGTGTTTACGTGCGATTGGTTAAAAGATTGACAGATTGTGATTCGACTTGGTTAGACTTTGGGTTGGGCAGAGTTGACAACATAGGTTGTGTTACATTATTTGGGGAATTAGTTGTGATATGCAGAAGTGTGTGGTGCTTCCGCTTGCATGTCCTACAATGAGACGATTTGCAGTTTGGTAAAATATGATTAGAGCCTAGACAATTTTGGTATAGGCCTAGTTTGTTAACCACACGAATGCGCGACTGTGTATTAAGAGCCAAAAATTTTGGACATTGGTTAATAAAGTGTCCTTCCTTGCAATGTGGACATTGACCACGACGGTTACTAACACCAGAGGGTACCTTTTGTTGAGAGCTTTGAGAGGACGTGGCCAGCAAGTCCTTCCGCGATGCAGCGGTTGTCGGCTGTACCCCAGAGCTGGTCCCGGCTTGGCTGAGCGTCTCCTGCAGGTCTGCCTGGGCCCGCAGGAAGGATTTGAATGCCTGTAACGTGGCAAGTTCACGTGATTTACACCTTTCCTCCCATTTCCTTTGCAAATATGGTTCTAGCTTAGCAGAAAGAAAAAATATAACAAGCAGATCCCATCCTTGAATAGGTACATTAAGTGATTTTAATATTCTCAAATGTTTGGAAATATTATCTGCTAATTTTCTAAGTGCAGGTGCATTATTTGCAACATTTTCAATATTAAAAAGCTCTCTTAAGTGATGGTATACAAGCACCTTGGGGTTGTTGAAGCATTCACACAACAGTTGCCAAGCGATGACATAGCTTTCATCTGAATATTCCACTGAATTAACAACCTCTAAAGCGCTTCCCTTCAAGCTGCTGCGCAGGTATTTGAATTTTAAAATCGGTTTTAAATTGGTTTGGTTAACCAATGCATCAAACACGTCCCTAAATTCAACCCAGTTAGAAAAATCACCAGCAAACGATGGCAGAGTAATATATTTCACTGCATCGCCTGGCTCGGATACCATCTGAGAACTGTTTTGAATCTGGGTGGTATTACAATCAGCTGCATTTTGTTGATTTAAATATGATTTTACCTTTGAGATTGTAACATAGTAGGAATTCTCGAAAAGCTCTCTCTCCTCTAACTCTCCTTCTGTGTCGGCACAGAGTGTCTCTATTTTATCTTGATATGATTCGAACCTGGTGAATATATCATATGCCCTTTGGAGCCTTAGCTCGAGATCTATCGCCTGTTCGGCTGTTATAGTCTCAGGGTTAATTTTGTCTACATACTTTTTAAACAATTTGAATTTGCCCTTTTCAGCACCTCTTTTTTTAATTAAACACTTTAATGACTTATTCTCGACCACAATGGTGTTGAGGCTTTCGTCACTAGATGACATAGCTAAGAAAATTTGCTTAGATGAAAGTGATGAAACAAGAGTTAACACCGGACACACTCACCTGAATAAGTAGTAACCCTGATACCTATGACTTTCCTGCTTTTATAGACGTCACGACTGCTGTGTCCTGCTGGGTACCTCTGGCTAATCTTGCTTGTGGGAACGGATGAAGGCGCGGGCGCGGCACGTGGGCGCGAGCGCAGCGCGTGGGCGGCACGTGGGTGCGATTTTCGTGAAACTTCGTAGCTTCGTGGGATTAGCGTCTCGTGGCGTCGGTAGTATACGCGTTCGTAGTATTTTGTGAGAATCAGACCGGGTGGGGCCGCAAATCTTCGACTTCGTTGCGTGGTCGCCGCGTGGTGTCGTCGGTCGGGGGGCGGCCTAACCTCGAGATTCTTCGAAGTCCCGCTCGATATCCCGCAACGATCCAGGCGTTCTTCACCGGGGTCACCAAAATGTCTCCACGTCCTGGCTTCTACAATGCGTGAAGACCTAATTTTATGGGTTTTAAGAAAATAGCGGCTCGCCGGCAGTGTTGCCAGACTGATCTTGTCAGAAATTACCTTAAATATAAAAAAAAATAACCTTTTTGTATAAAAAGTAACCTTACATATTTTTTTACTGGAAAGGTATTACAAGTTGACCGAATAGAATATTAGTTGTATTGACTTACAGAAAAATCGATGAGTATTTGAGCACTCGCCTGTGACTTGCCCGCATTTCTTGATTTATTCATATCGATACATACTAAATATGAATTTCAATTTCTTTATTAGTTGTTATAATTCCAAAATTTATATTTTATATAATCAATGATCCTGAAAAATAAAATTAATTAGTACATACTCGTAAGCTTACAATTTAAGATTTAAGAGAGATACTATACATTCTGGCAAAAAAGTCTTGAAATTAAAAAGTGGCAATACTGTATGGAGATTTGAAGAAAAAAAGCAAAATCCCATACAGTGTTGCCACTTTTTAATTTCTAGACTTTTTTGCCAGAATGTAAATATTTTTTACTGGGTATTACCTGTATGTCTGACTGCACCATAGATATTAAGTAGGTACAAAAAATTATACTGAAGAATTACATGAGCGAAGACAGCCCATCAGCATCTGAAATTTTAAAATCATGTTTATTTCTGCGTTTTCAAATAAAACTTTCGAAAATATTATCTTGAAAGAAAATTGCTGGTTTGTGAAAAAATAAGAAAAAGCAGTAAGTACCGGCCTTCACCATCATCATCACTATCCTTGCTGTATTTTATTTTAGCATGCATTAATGCTTTCGATGGCTCAAATGTTGTGGCATCTTTTACAGCCGCTTTGGTAGCCATCAAAGCTGCAATTGTGTCCGTATTTAGTCTGTTTCTGTTGTCCGAGTTTGTCAGTTTTAATTGGCTGAAAACTCGTTCCACACTTGCATTGGAAAATGGCAAAACGAGTAAAACTATTATTATTTCCTTCAAATTTGGGAACATGGGTTCTCCTGTCCCATCTGTCATTTTTAGGATTCTAGTTCAGTATTCTTCGACCGGCAAGTCAGGCGACATGTTTAATTCGCTGAAGTCGAGAAAAGCGTGTTTCTTCCATTCTTTGTGTAAATTTTCTGTATCAGTAACAATATTTGGGAATCTTTTTATTACGCATGATAAGTCTTTTACTTCAAATTTTTGCGCTTTGATTGGGTTTAGAACATTTTCTAATAAATCAAAAAGAGGATCTTCAAAACTAAAGCGTTTTCTTATTTGTGCTAATGCTTCGACATAAAAAGCTAAACATGTTTTTCGGAAATCGGCAATTTGTGTTGAAGGTATTTCTCTCGAAAATTCATCAATTGATGCCTGTGCTGCCACACCTAAATATATCTTCTCAAGTGGCAAATAGAATCTTGGATTGGCATACTCTATTTTGTAGGCATCAGTAGTCTTACAATAATTGAAATCCATATAATTACTAGCTATTGTTTTAATTAATTTGTGTACTTCTGGTTTTAATAGATGTAGCAATGGTTTCTCAGATTGAAATAGTCTATTGAAGTCATTGAACAGATTAAGTATGTAAGACATAAATTCCAAATAAATTTTTGTAAATTTATTATTTAGACTTGTAAGTATGTCTTCAGTTATTTTGCTTGGATCCTCAAATACTTCCATTCTGAAGTACTCACTGAGTACCTCATATTGTTCCAAGGTTCTATTGACACATGCCTCCAATGATAGCCACCTTGTTGTTGCCGGGCTTAATATCTTATGAATGTCAACTTTAAAAAAATCCTGGAACTCCTTCAATTTGTTTTGCCTCTTAGTGCTTCGGCTAAAATGAGCTCCAATACTTCTTAACAAATCTTCTACAGATCTTGACAGCTTCAGGCACGCTTTGGATGCCACAAGATGAATCATGTGGCAGCTACACTTGATGCATGCAATGTGCGGAACTTTTAGTTTCAAGTGACTAAACACAGAGTGGTGTTCGCCTACCATGCTATTAGTAGTGTCTGATGCAAAACCTACAAACTTTTTTAAAGGAATTTGCCGGTCTTGTAGCCAAGTTAATAAACTATTACAAAGATCTTCAGCCTTTCCAGATTTCACTTCATACATGTCGAGAAACTGTGTGCGAACACAGTCTACTTTGTCATCATAATATATAACTGTGAGGGCACATTGTTTTTTGACACTGATGTCAGTTGTCTCGTCCATTATAATACTGAATGAATTTTTCTTCAACTTATCTACCAGTTCTTGGGTTGAAATCGGGCCAAGGACAATTTTTATAGTATTTGTTGCTTTCGTCCTGCCTAAAGTAATGGATTTTATTGTATTAGAATCGGTAAAAGTATTTTTTAAAAATGGGACTAAATCATCTACCAAAGACAACGACAAATTGTGCTGTGCAAGAAAAGCGCATATTTTAGGCTCTGCTCTTTTTTTTAATTCATCTTCTGGTTTGGGTTTCAGCATTTGTTGAATAGGCATCATTTGGCTTTTGGAGCTAATATTTTGGACATGTTTTGTTGCACTCATGTGCTTGACAAGTGCTGGCTTATGGTTTAGAACAGAACAATCGCAAACTCTGCAATAAGCGGTAACCATGCCACAGTCTTGCTCCCTCTTAGCAATCCAATTTTTAAATGTAATGTTAGTAAGCCATTTTTCATTAAAATCGCGTTGTCGTTTTAGTTTTTTTGCCGAAGGTTCCTCACGCATCGTACTACTATCGCAATCATTGTCATTGTCATTATCTCTCCTCTCCTCTTGCCTTGAAGTCGACGACTTGGAAGAAGTCAAGAATTTGTCCATTTGCTTAGCTTAGACTGAATTAATATTTTTAGTAGATTAAGTTAAAACCATGCCAAGCCACCAACACCAAAGTCATGAAAAGAAATTAAACAAATAAAATTAATATGCACACCCACCAAGTTATTAGTATGAAAGTAAGATTCCAGAAACATTCACAAATATGCACTGTAATTTGTAGATACACTTACCAAGCTTCCAGTAAATGTCCAGTTGGAAATAATTGTTGTATAGGTATATTATTACAATACAGTATTGTTATAATAATCACAAAACAAAATACAAACACTAAACACTAAACTTTCGGTGACAACAACCAAAGTAAGTAAAAAAGTGGCGGGCGGGGGGCCGGGCGGCAACAAAACAACAACGAACGAATGAGGAAGGAATGAATGAATGAAGCCGAGCCGATCGAGCGAATGAGGAGCGGAGTGGAGCGAGATACAAGTGGTGTAAGTAAGTGTGAAAGAAAGAGTACAACCTACAAGGTGACTTTTTTTTTTTTTTTCGTCCATGATTTCTAAAACGAACGTTCCGTTTCACGTTGCTTGCTTTTATGTAAGAAATTAAAAGTTAGTTCTACAAATTCCGAAAAATCACCCAAAAGTAACCTTTTCATTCGAGTAACCTAGAAGTAACCTCAGTAGTTCAAAAATCACCCAAAAGGTTACAAAAGTAACCTTCTGGCAACGCTGCTCGCCGGTCACAATTCTTTTATTCGTCTAAGGACGCTTGTGCATTGCTCCGAATCCGAACCATATTCAAATCAAATCCAAAACGAGAAAAAGTCGGACGGAAAATTCTTGAGTAGCGTCTGTGCACTGCAGCCGAATCCGAATCGAATTCGTGAATTTCGAGGCCACCGATTTCGTTAGTGCCATGCCTATGAAACTCAGAACACCGCAGAATTTTAATTATAAAATTCATTTAAAACGCCATCTATCCAGCTACTTTTAACTAATATTATCGCTAAAGTAACTTTTAGTTTATTCAAATGAAATATATCTGTAATATAAAATAGAAAAAACATGTTTAGCAGGCAGAAAATGGAAATATGTACTACTTTACAGCTTTACTTTATCAAGATAACGCAAAATAATATTTTGAATAATTTAAAAAGACCCTGCATTTAACTCATAGACGTCATTTATTTATGTTTCCAGGTGTTACTATTACCAAAGAAAAAATAATTCTGAGTATTTTTTTCAATAAAATTTAAACTTCACAATTTAAATAATTTTTATTAAGGATTAACTTCAATACAACATTATGAGAAATTACGTAGTATATGTCCGAGTATTACACTTCAGGTTTCATTAAAAATAATACACTTCATCGAAGTTAGAAGTAAATATTACTTTTTATTATGGCAGCACAAAAAAACAGTAGCTTTAAAGCAAGATTGCCAGTAAAATAATTTTCCCCCAAATAACAGGATCAAAATTTTATTTATACCTTACTAATTTACATTTTATTAAGTATTTTGATAGGGTTTTTTAGGCATTCAAGATGCAGTACCACAGTTCTCAAATTAAATAAAGAATGGTGAATAAATTAAATGGTAAATAATATAAATAATGGCGTGCGGTGTTAAACACGTGATGGCTCAGCATGGTCGTATTGAGTGAGAGTGAGACCAAGGTCGCGGGTGCGGGTTCAAGTCCTGCTCACGTGGTATTTTTCACCATTTCTTATTTAATTTTATTAATGTAGTCCATTATTAATGTGTTACAAGTTACAATAAATTGATTGCTTCTCTATCGTATTGGTTCACAACTGTAATGATAGATTTAAGCTATGTTGAAATATATAAATAAATAACCCTTCTTGGTCGAGTAAGAATAAAATAATGATTTATATAGCTCTATCATTTTGACACCCGGATGAATTATATTATTATAAGTACTGTCGCGTAGGACTATGGACGACAAGTCAACGTCACGAATTCAAACGAAAAGAATTCACAGGAAAATTACATCAATTATGTCAGAGCGATGTTGGCCTACCAGTCTATGCATTGGGCTGTGAATCAAAAGACCCCGGTTCAAATCACAGTCAGGTGTAGTGTTCCTGAAGTATTCAAAGAAGTTTCTAGATAATTCTAGACTAAATGGAAAAGAAAATACGGGACAGAAGATGAGTGAGAGAGAAGGCGATAGAAAATTACTGATTTGAATATGAAACATTGACGCGATTTTGTTCGAATTTGGGGGTATATAAGCAGTACAAGGCGCGGCCAAGGCCAGTTTTAGTTGAGAAGTGAAATCCGGAGAAAGAAGAAAAGAAAAGTACTAGTGAGTAAAAGTGACAGCTGTACTGTCACTTTCACTCACTAGTACAGTGCGTGACAGTGCAGTAACGTTTCCGCGCGTGAGACAATAAAGTGACATTTCGACGTACGTACCAGTGCTGTGATACGCGTAAGGTGTGGGCGTGGGAAGAGGACTGTCAATTGTGAGTATCCGCAAAGGTTATAAATAAAGGCACGATTTTATAGGATTGTCGTTCCCTTTCCTATCCCCAACCCACTCTCGTGACAGTACTAATATATAGCTTAGTTAAAAAAAAAAAAAATAAGCGTTTTTTTACTTACTATATTTTATTCTAATTAACTTATCAAGAAATCATTTTATAGTTTGTGATAAAAAATGCTCATCACATGCTTAATTATAATATAATATGGGGGCTTTCGTTTTGTGACTGGTAACCCTGTTTTTAAAATGGCTACCGTTGCTGTTTGAAAATTTTTCACTACCTATCAAAATTTTGTCTTGTTTTTCATGAATTTCTCTGTAAACAAGTGCGTCGAGTTAAAAAGTTTTCCTCCGCCTTTGTGTCGAGAGATCGTGAATATCCTTAAGATTTTTGGTGTTGTTTTGTGAGCCTAGTGACTGTTTAGCCTAGTGACTCTTAATAGTTCTTATTTTGTATTTAATTCTCGAGCCAAGTGACTTATATTGTTTTTATCGAGCCTAGTGACTCTTAATTTGTGCCATTTGTCTAACGAGCCTAGTGACTCTTTTTACTGTGACGTGATTTTTGCAGTACATAACATTAACATGTAGTCATGTCCCAAAAAGCGTGTTGTGTGCCAGGATGCTCTTCTACAAAACAAGGTAAATCAGTTAAGTAAGGTAAATACAAAGATAAAAGGTAGAAGAGGTCCAGGACGACCAAGAAAGAGCTATGTAGACCGACTGAAAGAAAAAGCAGGGGTTATGTCGTATAAAGCACAAAATAAGGCAGAGAACCGAGAAGTTTGGCGCATACTCCACCGACAAGAGCCACTAAGCTCTTAAATAAGAAGAAGAAGAAGGTAAATACGTTGCATTGTTGTCCTAGGTGACCTAGGACAACAATGCAACCTACATAAGCAGACTTTGATTTATGTACTTAACCAAATTAAGTGTTTATTTAACTTTTAGAAAGCTTTAGCCATAAGAAACCTTAATTTATGCTTTGTATGTTTTTCGAAATTATTTCCTGCCCTTTTATTAGACCCTCCGCACTGACAAAGCGGTCATTATCTTTTTAAGAAAGTATGATTTAATTTTGATAAAGAAAGGCTTATGAAATGGAATAATTAACACATAGTATGAACAAGAACCATTTCAAAATGATGAAATGACGATGACAAGAATACTTTATAAGTATTACCTATTAATATCCAAAATAATTCCCTGAAGTACTATGTTTATTTTAAACCCCTCTTCACAGATGAATCTCAACCGTATTCTTATTATTAAATTACTATTACTAAAGATCTATACTTCCTTGCTGAGATAATGGAGAATGGGCTATGTGGTAGCTCTACCTCTTTATTATCATCATCATAATAATATTGGTGCCCGCTGCTACGTTTTAAGTCTGTCAGACCCAAAGTATTTTTTTTTATCAGGAGCTCTGTAAGTCCTAAAAGGTAAAAAGAGGTAGAGGGATGAGCTTGCATCCTACTGTGTGGTTTGGGTCTGAAGGCACTCGATCGAGGAAGTTGGAGTGCTGGAGCGCTTAAGCTCTGCAGTGGGAAAGTATTCTCTGAAATAGAAATAGGCCAAATGAGACCATGACCCCATTGTTAAATAATTGTTGTATAAACTTTTTCACAATTGAGAGTTTAACGAAAATGTTTTTTTTAGGTGTATCATTACATAAATTTCCAAACCCAGACACTGACATAGAGCGATTTCGCACCTGGCTTATGAGAATTGGTGGTGAAATAGTTGGGCTTGATAACCACTATATATATAAAAATCGAAGAGTTTGTAGCCGTCATTTCCATCCTCTGCATATTTACACAATGAAGCTCAGCACATTAGCTATTCCACAGCTATGTTTGCCAGGTAGGTACTTACATATTTTAATTTTAAATAGTTGACTGACCTAAACTGACTTTGCAGTTGCTTTATTTTCTTTCTATGTCTTCTTCATCTAAGCGCGTTCCCCGTTGCATCCTCAGCTGTACTGTTTCGGAGCCCGGGGTGCGCTTTCCTGCTTTTTCTTCTCCAAATAAAATATGCATGTCAATGGTCACCCAAGGATGCCAAAGACCTTGCAAAATGGAGAAGAAATAGGCAGAACAGTTTAAATGATTTGGCTATAGTTTTATGACTATGCCTGACGTCAACCCTCTTTGTGAATGTGTTTGTGCGTAAACTTTTACAACCGGGCGCCGCCCGACGTTAACCCTCCTTGGGAATGCAATTGTAGCACAAGATGTTTGTGCTTAGTCCTTTAGTCGCCTCTTACGACATCCACAGGAAGAGATGGAGTGGTCCTATTCTAACTTGGAACTACATGCGTTTTCTTTCTATGTATTATAGTAAAATAGTTTTTCTCTTCTTGAAGGTATACCTGTCCAAAGACCTCATTTGGCTCCTATTGATATTAACATTGAAAGAGAAATTGCTCCACCTGAGAATTTCGTCATTGCTCCAGAAGTAGTACTTCCTAGTACAAGTCAACAAAATACAATTGAAAGACAAGGTAATTGTTACAAAAAATATTTTTCTTATTTCGATACTCGTATTTGTTTCTTTGTGGAAGTTTTCAGTATCATAAACTGAATTCACCCTTAAAATAGTTTCAGTATATTCTGATAAGTATGTTCTAAAATGCACTGCAATGCAGGGGGTTTTCATTAAGACAGCCTAAATTACATTTAAAATTGTTGCAGGTGACTCTGTCCATGGACGAAAGCGTTTATCAACTGCCCAAAACCCAAGTCACCCTACAGAATCTCCTATCACTAAGCGACAAAAAATTAAAACAAGACGTAAGTAATTAATATTACCTACCTAATTACTGATAGAGAGCTGGTTGCTTTTATAGCACAAGATATCAGTACAGAGATCCAACACGGAAATGCGGCCAGCGTTCTTGTCACCATGCCACATGGACACTTTTTACAAACTTTTTTTATAGTTAATTTGTATCGCCACATCGAAAAAACCAGGTAGAGCTTCTGGTCTATGAAGGCGCTAATGAAGGGCAACCTTCCGCTGTGTGTCAAGCGCAAACTCCTCGACATATTATGTATCCTGCCCATTCGTACATATGGTGCACAGATCTGGTCTCTGACTAAAGACAAAACGCCAGACTCAAGGTATGCCAGCAGGCGATGGAACGCAGCATACTAGGAGTACGAAGAGTGGATCCATTACGACCCTGAATGTTATTATGTAGCAATGGGGATGTCGATGTCGGCGTCAAGAAGGCCAAACTTAAGTGGGGCTAGACGTCCGGAGAGATGGGCCCATAGGGCGACTCTGTGGGGGCCAGTAGGGCGCAGGCGTAGAGGGAGACCATGAAGAAGATGGCGCAACGATATCGACAGTTTCAAAAGGGAGTGGCAGGCTGCTATGGACAGGGATCTGTGGAAAAAGGAAGGGGAGGCCTTTGCTCAGCAGAGAGGCACTTCTACAGGCTTAAAAAAATAATTGTAGTATTTAAGTTTGCTTAAATTTTAAATAAGTAAATCATTGTAACTTTCTAATTTACTTTTTGTTTTTGTAATTTTATCAGCAAGGAGGTTCACTGCATATTTACGAAATCACTTTTTCAGGTGCTGCCTGCTCTGACAAGAATGCGAAAAAATTAAAAGCAGTTGTCACCAAATTAAAAAGGCAAGTGCAGAAAGTAGAAAAAGCGAATAAGGAGATAAAAAATAAGCTGGCTTTCACAAAAAAAATTATCAAGAGTCAAGCCTACAACATTGCGACTGAAAGACTTCAACCAGTCACAAAATTATTTTTCGCAATGCAGATAAAACAAGCATTGAAGAAATCACATGGACGACGGTTCACATTAGAAGAAAAAATGTTGGCCCTAACATTGTATAAACCAAGCCCAAAGGCCTATAAAATATTGAGCCAAGTGTGTGTATTGCCACATAGAAGAACACTTGACAAATTAATGCAAAAAGTCAAATTAAAATGTGGAATAAACCATATTTTTTTTGAGAACTTAATTAATAAAGTTAAAAAAATGCCAAATTCGCATAAATATTGCATTGTAATATTTGATGAGATGGCAATATCAGCGCAGTTAACTTACGATAAAACTGAAGATGAAATAAATGGGTTTTGCGATGATGGCAGGGCAAAGAGAGCAGAATTTTGTGACCATGTGCTGGTTTTTATGATCAGAGGCATTTTTAAAAAATACAAGCAGCCAATTGCTTACTCTTTTTGTAAGGGCTCAACAAAAACGGCTAGTCTAGCGTTACAATTAAGCGAAATTATAAAAAAAGTTCAGGAGACAGGCCTCAAGTATTTAAAATGTAATGAAGAATGGAGAGGAGGATTTTATGAAATCAATGATAAAAAAATATTTCATATTTTCGATCCTCCTCACTTAATCAAAGGGATAAGAAATAATTTATTAAATAAGAATTTAGTTTACAAATATGAAGGAAGGGAAAGGGTGGCGAAATGGAGCCATATTGAGGCCCTATTACGAAGAGGACCAAAATATAAGGGCTGTAAACTTGGCCACAAACTTACAGACCAGCATGTGGTGCCACATCGCATCCCAAAAATGAGGGTAAAAATGGCCACGCAAGTTTTTAGCCATAGTGTTGGAAATACCCTAGGGTATATGGCAGGTAATTTCTTGCATTATTTTTATATGAATTATTTCATATCCTCTTATATTTAGGACGACCTCCGTGGCGTAATGGTTAACATGCTACACCGCTAATCCGGGGGTTCTGGGTTCGATCCCCAGCCAGGGCAAGTTGGAAAGTGGCCTTTTTCAAATTGTCCTGGGTCTTGGGTGTTTATCTATATATGTATTTATCATAAAATATAGTATCGTTGAGTTAGTATCCCATACCACAAGTTTAAGGCCGTACCTAAATTTTCCGGGGTCCAGTGCTGCCCCCATTTCAAAGAAAACGGAACATCATTTAAAATTTTGCTACTACCAAGTCCTAGATAACCCTTTACAGTATTTTATGAATTACTGTTTACAGTTTATAATGAGAACGTTAAGCTTTACTACGCACATTAGCCAAAAGTGGCCGTTTTTCGCAAATGTGCGTAGTAAAGCTTAACGTTCTAACTTTAAACTGTAAACAGTAGTTCATAAAATACTTCGAAGGGTTATCTAGCACTTGATAGCAAAATTTGAAATAATGTCTCCGTTTTTTTTGAAATGATTTATTTTAAATGGGGGCAGCACTGGACACCGGAAAATTCAGGTACGGCCTTAAAACTTACTTTGGGGCTAGCTTAATCAGTGTGATTTTTCCCCATATATTTATTTATTTATTTTATGGTTTACTAGATGATGCCTGTAGCGTTGCCCGCATACTCTTTTTCTTCTTCATCTAAGCGCGTTCCTGGTTGCATCCTCAGCTGCGCTTCGGAGTCCGGGGTGCGCTTTTCCGCTTTTTCATATATTTCAATGTCATCCAAACGATGCTAAATACCTTGCGAAGTGAAGAAGAAATAGTCGAAACAGTTTAAATGATTTGGCTATAGTTTTGCGACCGACCGCCGCCCGACGTTTACCCTCCTTGGAAATGCGATTGTAACATGAGATGTTTTGTACTTAGTCCTTTAGTCGCCTCTTACGACATCCACAGGAAGAGATGAGTGGTTCTATTCTAACCCGGTAGCACACGGGGTAAGTTGCGTTGCGTGCGTGCATCAGCTAGTAAATTAAGTAAAAAATTTTACAAGTCCATGGAAACTACGCATTTTCCCGGGTGTTAATCCAGGTAATTAGTTATCTACATGCCAGATTTCATTTAAATCAGTTCAGCCATTTTGGCATGAAACCGAAACAATTTATCCACACCATAAATTAGTAGAATTCTGCAGTAATTTCATCATCATATCAGTCACAGGAAGCCCTCAAAGATATCCAAAATGACCGATTGGAAGCAGCCTGCATCCAGCGTTTTCCTGCAATATCTGTCCAATGCTGCCCCGGTACGTGGCCGCCATTCAAGAACCCTTCTGCCCCATCGGTTCTTTGCGCTATGTGCCCCGCCCACTGCCACTTCAACGAGCTAATCCTTTGGGCTATGTCAGTGACCTTAGTTCTACGAATCTCCTCCATTGCATTACTGATTCAATCTCAAAGAGAAACACCGAGCGTAGCCCTGTCCATAGCCCGTTGGATAACTGTGAGTGTTACGAAATAATGTTACGCTGTATAATGTAGTAATTTTTTTTTCATTTCTATTTCAGAAATTGGCAAGTTACCTGAAGATTGCAAAGACACGGCAGATTTGATTCTTATATTTGACAAATTATTTGATTCCGTGAATGGGAGTTACAGTAAATCTGATAATGGTAAAATATATAGAACTGCTGTAACTCCCAAATCACCACACCACAAATTGTGGAAAAAATGTATACCTATTTTAAAAACTATGGTGTTTGTAAGTCCTAATGGGCAAAAAAATGTAGTACCATCAATCAACAGCTGGGTAAAAACCATTGAAGCTTTTCAATTAATAACAGCTGAACTGGAAAATAACGGAATTTCATCGTTGCTGCTGCGCAATTTCAATCAAGACCCACTAGAAAACTTTTTTGGGGCAATTAGGGCGCACGGGCAGAATAATGTAATGCCTGATGCAGTACATTTTATGAATAGTTTTAAAATTTTATTAGTAAATAATTTATCATCCCATAATTCTGTCGGGGCAAATTGTGAAAATGATGACTTACAGTACTTACAATCCCTAAAATATTTTTTTACATTACCCCTTAAAAATGAAAATGGCCCAGAGAATAATAATATACATAGTGAACATTTAAACATAGAATTATTAAATACAGAGGAATTAATAAAAAGTGAAGACTATGATGACCAAGAAAAATGTGCAGCAGCAGCTTACTGTTGTGGATGGTTATTGAATATTTCTAAGAAAAAATTTAAAAAAATGTAAAAAATGTAAGAGTGATGTAGAATGTACCCAGGAGGAACAATTTCACAAATATATTTCATTAAAAAAATATTCTGTGAGCTCATGGCTACATTTCCCAACAAGAGGATTTCTTCATTATTTCCTTCAAGTTGAAAATATAACCTACACTATTTTAGGAAATCGTGCAAATAAAAAGAATATTGCAACTTATATAAAACTGATTATAGAAGTGAATACAAATTCAATTTTTTTACAATGTCCCGAACACAAAGAAAATATGCTGAAGTTTTTATTAAATCGGAGTGTGATATTTTTCATAAATAATTACGTTAAAGAAATTAATAATCTCTTGTCGGGAAAAGTGTCAAATTGGGACCGACGTGATAATTTGAAAAATATGGCACACAATTATTATTTAAAGCATAAAAAAAAATAGATTTTTCATTGTTTAAGGTGAATAGCAAGCATAAGTGGCGCCCTCATTTGAAATATATTTGTCTACTCGCAAATATGATGAAAATTTCCATATTTCTCCATGTAAGGCACGACATAGCACTATAAATTATTTTATGAATCGCCGTTAAAAGTATTACATTAGTCCCTCTAACTGTAAAACACGCTTTTTGACGCACGCACCAGCTTCCGCCAAAAGTGGCCACTTTTGGCTGGTTTAAAAGCTAGATTGATCACCAAAATAGTTTCAATGGCTCTCTTTCATAAAAAAAATTAAAGGGCTATCTAGTGCCTAATATTGAGAAATATGGAAATTTTCACGCTTCTTCTTTGTCTAAACGCGTTCCTGGTTGCATCCTCAGCTGTGCTGCTTCAGAGCCCGGGGTGCGCTGTCCTGCTTTTTCTTCGCCAAAAATAACATGCATGTCAATGGTCACCCAAGGATGCCAAAGACCTTGCAAAATGGAGAAGAAATAGCCGGAACAGTTTAAGTGATTTGGCTATAGTTTCACGACCGGCCGCCTGCCTGACGTCAACCCACTTTGGGAATGTATTTTTGCGAAAAGTTTATCAACAGACCGCCGCCCGACGTTAACCCTCCTTGGGAATGCAATTGTAGCACGAGATGTTTGTGCTAAGTCCTTTAGTCGCCTCTTACGACATCCTGTGAATGTCGAAGAGATGGAGTGGTCCTATTCTACTCTACGGGAAACCACACCGCTGATGGAATTTTTCACCCTATTTACGAGTTAACATTTTTTTACAAATGAGACGGCTACTTGGTATTCACCTCAAGGCAAAAGGTTCAAATTCTTTATTTGCTTAATAAGAGTACAATGTTGTCTTATAATTAAAATATAGTCCTTCTTATTGACCCTTTCGGGTATAGCAAAATTTTAACAATATCGATTTTCTCATAGAATGTCTTATGTAACAAAGAGATTATGTTAATATTCAGATGAGATCATTTAAAAAATATATGTATTTATGTTTAGGGCAGGCGACAATAAAATCAACATACCTACTCGTACATTATCTCCTTATGATGTTAACATTTTCTGTGACTTTTATCAAAATTCTATGTATCTTTTGAACTTAGACCTATAATTTGTTGCTTTAAAATTATTTATATCTACAAAAATTAGTTATTTGACTATGTATTCGTTAACAGAGTAGTAACAGCATATTTTTCAGTTATATAGTTAAACATAGTTTTTGTATATTTTAACTGCCATATGATATGGGCTTTAATGTGGCATTTGAATTCTGGAAGGGAGAATGCACAACTTATATTTCTTGTGTTATATTGATGGGTGTCTTTTATCTGTGTAAATAAGTGTTTATTGTTATGTGCAAATAAGCATATGTTCTGTATATATATTGAAGGAAGTGTTAAAATTGTAAAATTTTTGAAAAAAGTTTTTTGTATTTATAATTTGAGTTAAAATAATTTGCAGATAAAGCAGTTTCATTATTGGTAGTATATTTTATTTGGTAGAAAGCAAATGTAAATTTATATTTTCTACTCCTGTGCTTTTATTTAAAGTTTGACTCGAATTGACTTAAGGTGAAGACATAAGAGAAACAGTGTAATCGAAGTGATTTTGGGCAAATATTTTGGCTTAAATATAGAACGTGAAGTTTTGAAATATTTATATACTGTATAGGATATCCTAGTGTTGCTTTACGATTGAAAATGCTTGCTTTTAGTTTCTATTCACATCCAGAAATAATTTGAAAAGCGTCGATCTGTTATTTTTTGGGCAAATTTTTTATCATTATTACAAATCCATTTTAAACCTATACTGGATATATTTGTGACTTTAGTTTGTGTCTATTATTCAACATTCCAATAGTTGGAAAAAGTAATCAAACAATTGAATAATTTAGAAAAAAGAATTTACGCCTACTGAAAACATGAAAACGTCAAAACTATATTTGCTTGCAAAAACTATCAGGCGCAAAAGCATTCGGCGGCGCTGCGTTGCCGATCTGTGCAGCGTTTGTAAACGCGGCGTTGTTGCCAGCTCGTGCACGTTTCGCTACCTAACCTACGAGTATTGTGATATATTTGATGGAAAAAGTCATAATGTGATAATTTCGAGCTGTTGTATATTTGATTTTAAAAAAATGGGTAATGTTTATTTTTCGTGTATGTAAGTGGCCAACACTGGTGTCAGATGTTTCAAGCTGCCTTAAGGCATCAGACATAGCTTGACGACTGCCATACAATGACAACCGAGACCAACGGCTTTTAGGTGCTTTCCGAAGCACGGAGGAGCTCGAGAAATTTTTGTATCACTTGTGGTCACCCATCCAAGTACGGACCACACCCGGGGTTGCTTAACTTGCAGTAGCGGCGTTAGGGTAGGGCGCGGTTGGGCGACCGCCCAGGGCACCAGATACAAAGGGGTGACAGGGGGCGTTTTTGGGCAAGGGGGGTAATAATAAATATATAAATAGCGGCTGGTTAATGGCGGCAACTCCTAAACTCTTATTTGTATGCATATTGTAAACGAAGGGAGGAAGGGGGTGGGCCCTTCCTCCCTTCGTTCACAATGGAGTGGCAAATTTTAAGAATTCTATATCGTACTTGCACCCCTCCCCCCCGTCGGCAGAAATAAATCCTATAAGATTGAAGCCTAACTCAGAGTCTAAATTGCAGTTTGAGGGGGGAGGGGGGAGGGGGGGGGGGAACTCGCCCGGGCCGCTGGTAGAGCTAAAACCGGCACTGTTAAGAGAAGAAATAGGCGGAACAGTTTAAATTATTTGACTTTAGTTTTACGACCGGCCGGGCGGCCGCCTGACGTCAAACCTCTTTGAGAATGTATTTGTTCCAAAAGTTTTACAACCGGCCGCTGCTCGACGTTAACCCTGCTTAGGAATACAATTGTAGCACGAGATGTCCTTTAGTTGCCTCTTACGACATCCACGGAAGAGACATGGAGTAGTCCTATTCTAACCCGTTCCGGGTTGGAATAGGACTGGACCACACTGGAAAGTTGAACAAATAGAATAAGTATAATAGGTAGGTACTCATGTTCATTTTGTAAGTAGTAATCTGATATGCATTCATCTGAATTGCAATGTTTTAGATTTTCTATGATTTTAACCGCGCGGCACACAAAGGATTTGACTCAGTACCTACATTGCGTGAATGTATAGAGTTATATCGATTCAGAGACGTCATTGTTTAAATTATACCTACTGAAGTTGTTACAACAAATAATCCAAATAATTAAATTCGTTTTGTTTTTACCCGACTACGTCGAACGAAAAAAGAGGTTCATGCATGTGTTTCGCCGCTATGCATGTATGGTACGTGTTCATCTGTTCCCTCGGCATAATGATGAGATCCATGGAAAAAAAATACACGTGTATATTAAATACACGTGTATATGTATCCAAGTTTTTCAAAATTTCTGAAGGCCGTACCTAATTTTTTGGGGGTCCAGTGCTGCCCCCATTTAAAATAAATCATTTCAAAGTAAACGGAGATATCATTTAAAATTTGAGAACGGTTTGTGTTGGTATGTATTAGTAGTTATTGGTATGTGTTGATAAGTATTGGTATGTGTTGGAGATAAAATATGAAGCATTGTAAGATCTAAAACCTTTCCTAATTTCATAGGAAAAGTTAAGCCTATATGATATATCCATATACAAAGTAAAGAGGAGTAAACTTGTCTAGTTTTATTTACCCTATACTACTTACATTTTACCTCTTTACTACTTACATTTTTAACTTTGGTTCAATTATGGAAATTTACAGATTTAATGTTATGTAAATACTAAAGTTAATTTGTATGAGTACAATAGCCTCTCGGCTTATCTATCAGACAACACCGTCACACTCACGTTCTTTTCTTTCTCTTTAACATTCTATTTAATCCTCGCTCACACGTATATCTTCATGAAAAATTCTCCTTTAAAGTTTTTGATAGCCGTCGTCGTTCGTAGTGAACCACTTCTACAGATCCCAGATCACATTCCTCACAGACCTACGCGAAGTCCTTCGCTGTGCTCGCTGCGCGTTTATGGAACGCTTTACCAGTGGAGATAAAATGTCTCAATTATTAGGCTCCTTTAAATCTAGACTTGAGTAATATAAAATATTTATTTATATATTATATGTAGCATATTCATTAGGTATGTATGTAGTGTATTTGTAGCGTTTAAGCTTTATCATTATACTTGTTTTTTTTTTCATTGCTCTGTACGTACTTCTGCCTTCCTACTAAATTTGTAACTATCCTCTGCCCTACCTACTGGTTGACTGGAAGAGATCCCTTCTGGGATAAGTCCACCATTTGTAATATCAATTATTTTATTATGTGTAACTATCGCTGATGTACAATAAAGGTTTTTAAATGAATTGTAAAATTATTACCATCATAGAAAGCCTTATACGTCGTATAAGATAATAATGTTTATGTGAAACCATTTTTTATCTATTTTGTTTCGTACAAATTCTTTAGATAGTAAGAGAAAAGTTGAATTATGTTTTAATTTCTATTTTGAAAAATTGTTTCGAAAAGTATTTACTGTGTTTCATTTAACATCAACTATCAACATACCCTGTATTAATTATTTATAAAAATACAATAGTCATCCCTATTGTATTTTTATAAAGATAGTTGATGTAAAATGAAACAAAGTGAGTACTTTTGCAACATGTAAATACTCAACGCTTGTGCAAAGCATGTACTGGTCTTAATTGATTGATATTTAATGCACAAGACTATTTAATTGTAGCGAAAAGTAACAGAAATGGTTGTTTTTTTTACTGGTGTGACTTTCGTGGTCAGATTTTTTCAGCATTTTATATCTTTATCAATGAGAATCAATAAATTAACAGAAAACAGATTTTGACTAGTGTTTCGCATGCATCATGATTTTTTTAGTACGGTACTTTTTGAATTTTTGAAATCCGTTCATAAATGCAGAAGATATTCAATATTTTATTGGACCCGATTTAAAAACACGCGTCTGCCAGCCAAGTAGTGATGACGTCACTCCGGACCATACGGCACGCCACCGCCGCGCGCCGTCCGCCCGCAAATATCGTGATTAGTGGTCAACACTGTTGGTTTTTTGCATTGTTTCGGTAACTGTAATAATAAGTAACAAATTGAAAGATGGATTTGAAAAAGGACTATCCATAAATCAGTATTTTATATATTTATGGGTACGGAACCCTGAAAATTAGTTAATCGTAACATTTATTGCAGGTTAAAATACAGTTGTCTCCTGAACTATGCATGTACCTACGTAGGTAGATAGGCGTTCAGATAACCCAAACGTTTACTTTTAGATTTTAAGCAATGGCCGATGGGTTATTAAAAGGCTGTACCAGGTTGAATTAGATAAATCTAGCAATAATGAGAAAAAGAGATAGATAGGTACCTATAATATAACCTATTTCTATTGATCGTTTAGGTAGGTAGGTACATACTTAATTAATACTAAATAAGTACTATAATATGTCAAAATAATCTTCGCAACAGTAAAAAGTACCTACTCTTGCTTGCTAGTGGATCTCTCTTCATAACAATGATCCACTTTTTTATAGTTTTTTGGTCCGTTGGAACACGAAAAAAAACGGCCAAGTGAAAGTCAGACTCGTCCATGAAGGTTCCGTAGCAGCAAGTAACATAATATAAAAGTTCATGTAGTTCGTTGTAACTTTGATCGATGTTTTAATGATAGTGTATTTTTTTTAAGTTATTTGCGGTTTACGATTTATGACGTATAAAAAAAAACTACTTACCAGATCTCGTTCAAACCAATTTTTGGTGGAAGTTTGCATGGTTATGTACATCATATATTTTTTTAGTTTTATCATTCTTTTATTTTAGAAGTTACAGGGGCGGGGGGGATACACACACACTATTACACACACGCAAACTATTCAGTTTAGAAAAAAATGATATTAAAAACCTCAATATCAATTTTGAAGAGCTATCCATAGATACTCCACACGTAACGGTTTGATAAAAAAAATTTTTGAGTTTCAGTTCTAAGTATGGGTTCCCCCCAAAATTTATTGTTTTTTTTTCTATTTTTGTGTAAAAATCTATGCGGTTATATAATGCGGTTTACAGAATACATATCTACTTATCAAGTTTCAACAGTATAGATCTTATAGTTTTGGAAAAAAGTGGCTGTGACATACGGACGGACAGACAGACAGACAGACAGACATGACGAATCCATAAGGGTTCCGTTTTTTGCCATTTGGCTACGGATCCCTAAAAATTGTTTGTTTGGAGTAGGTACCTACTATTAGAATTAGAATTTCATTGTTCCGGATTTTTTCGTTTAAAGCAATATATTTCTGGCAACAAATAAGTTGTTTGAATTTAATAGCAAATAATGTTTTTACGTCAAAACATGGGTATATACATTTGTATTAAATTCTCGTAAAAAGAGACTAAAATAGTCAATCTTATAATCTCTGTAAAATATTTTGGGCGAATCTATAACGTGAATAAGTCTGTGTGTAACAACTAACGACGCGCAAAAAACTTTTTGAAAAGTGATATCTGCTTGCCGTCCATTGTATGTAATTCCGGTTTTTTGATAGATGGCGCTGGCCATGTTTCTATGTGTGCACACTCACTGTGCGTATTAGGTTGTGCATGTGTGAGTGAAAACAAGCGAGGTCATTTGCCTATCTCTTCGCCTTAATCTACATAACTACAACAAGAAAGCACAACTACCAACTTAACAAAAAACTAAATTTATGTGGTATGTATTAAACATAAAACCTAAAGTTGATGTACCTTTAAAATATAAGTTATTAAATGTTCTGAAAATGAGAAATGTATCATTAGATTAGGTACTTACGCTGTAAAATATAAATTTTAAATATGTATGTTGTAATATTACGTATGTATATTTACAAGACTGACCTAACGTAACGTACGTTAGGTCAGTCTTGTAAATATACAATTTGTGTTTGTAAGGGAAAATAAACTTAATATCGGAAAAACGCATTTTATTCATTCAATCTGTTCCAATACAAAATATCCTAAAAAAGAAACCTATAATAGGTATGTACCTATGTATATATATATGGTTGCTTGATATAGATACGTACCTACCTACCTACTATGTTATATATACCCGTAGAGTTTCCAAATTTTGCTGCTAGAGGCGCTACTAGTTCGATCAAATGTCAAAGCTAGACTTTCTTATCTATTTCAGTATATACAATATTCATCTATGGTTAGTGCACCGCCAGACTTTGATTAGAGAGGCCGCATTCACTATGTGTCCTGCCTGCATTTAACCGCCGTCAGTTGCTGGCACTATTATAATACTTGTTATTTATTTACCCCAATCAAAGATAATATAATTACTAACGTAACAGATACCCAACGTCATACTAGCTATTGTAGGGTCCGTAGGTAGATGAATGCAGAGGCAACATGAAAACAGAAAAAGATGGCAGCACACGCGACTAGCAAATCCCTGTATTTAATATAAAGCGTTAAAAACCGTCACTAGATGGCGTTTTCGAGAAAAAAGCATATGGTTAGGCTAGGCAAAGAAAGATCTTGGACAAAATATTTTAGAAAACATACCTATTTCAACTTTTATTCAGTGACTTGTAAATTCTCGGACATTCGTCACTGCATAAAATGGTTCGATTCGGTCCGCTAGGAGCCTCACCGACATTAGATAGCGTTTATGTTTTATATTTGTCGCTTTTATTTTTACGTGCATAATGCACGTTTTATACGTTATAAAACGTGCATTAATGTTTACAACAAATTTTATTCACAAAAATAACGCAATATTTGTAATATATCCCCCACTTACACAGTGCAAGTTTCTTGCCTGTTGCATACAATTTTATTGAAGCAATAAATGATTTGTATGGCTGACGTTCTGTTTAGACCATGCAAGTTTTTTATTGCATCAATTTAATTGCATGCAACAGGCAAGAAACTTGCACCGTGTAAATGGGCCTTAATACATGCATATTTTAAATGTCGCCTGTTTTTCATGCAAACATTTACAGGGCTTCTAAAAATAGAATGCTCAATTGGTCGTTTACGTCATATGCTCATTGGACCAGCAGATAAGGTGACTTCTGTAGCGATTGCTTGATTCAAAGTAAGATTCTCAGCCGTGGTGGATTTTTTTTAGCATTTTTTAGTGTTCCGTACCCAAAGGGTGCAAACGGGGCCCTATTACTGTGACTCCGCTGTCTGTCCGTCTGTCCGTCTGTCCGTTTGTGTGTCCGTCTGTCTGTCTGTCCGTTAGTCACAGGGTTATATTTCTTGAACCGTAATAGCTAGACACTCACCGATTATGTACTCGTATTACTGTGGCGGCTAAAACAACAAATACTAAAAATAAAAAATAGTTAAAAATTAAAGGGGGTCGTCATACAAGAAACGTGTTTTTTTAGCGTTTTTAACTTGATCTTTATAATGGCATTAACTAGATACTTGAAATTTTCACCAATTATGTATTACTATGACCACAATAACAACAAATACTAAAAATAAAATAAAGTTAAAAATTAAAGGGGGTCGTCATACAAGAAACGTGATACTTCAGCGTTTTAAAACATTGTACGGTGGTACGGAACCCTTCATGTACGAGTCCGACTCGCACTTGCCCGTTTATTTCATTATATATAGCGTCTAAGGAAATATACTGGAACTATTATATATTTAAGGGTGAATTCAGTCCATGCTACTGAACAAATTTCCCTAAGGAACACGTCATATCGAAATATGAAAAATATTTTTTGGCTTTCTATACAAACTCGGATCAGCTGATCGGCCAATTTATATGGGGGACCAAAAATTATTTTTCAAATTTCGTTATAGGACCTACAACGTGTAACAAAAAGGGGGTATTAATCTGAAAGGGAGTTAACGTACTAACCAATGTGAACAACTTTTACTATGGGGCCATCCCAGAAATCGCAAAAAAAAATCTTCAGCTCCATACATTTTATTTAAATTTGTATGGAGCTGAAATTGTTTTTTTTTTGCGATTTCAGTCATGTTCCCATACTAAAAGTTGTTCAAATTGGTTAGTACGTTACTCAGTGCCATATAGCAAGAGTAGCAATTGCTACCGGCCCCGCGCTAAAAAAGGGGCCCCGCGTTCTCAAATCCGCTCACCTAGATCGTTCTTTTTTTGTTTTATCGTAAATGGGCAACAATTTTGTCAACTTCAAGTTGCCCAAAGGCAGATACGTAGCTTGTTGACTGCCATTTTATTGCTTCAGCAGTAGTGGCCTAACGGGGTGGCGAGCAGGGTAATCGCCCAGGGCCTCGCTCTTGCAGGGGCCTCGCGCAACAACCCGAGCTGATTTATTTTTATTCATTATATTCGTCCCGTCCCGTCGTCGCCAGAAATAACGGGCTGTACAAGGCCTCGCAACAAAAAACTCAAGCCCGGAGCCTCGCAATGGTTTAGGCCGTCGCTGCCACCGAGCTCCCCATTCAGATCAGGGGCCTTTTCGGTAGAATTTGCTACGGGCCCCGCGCTTCGGATTGATAGTACGTAAGTACATAATATCTCAATAGGTTGATACCCCGTTTTTGTTACACGTTGTACCCTTGTCCCTTGGGGAAAGTTGTTCAGTATCATGGACTGAATCGACCCTTGAAATAGTTTCAGTATATTTTGATAAACCCTGTATAATGGAGGAGGATGAGTGGGTAAGGTAGGCTGGTAGTTTAGTTACTAATAATGACACATTTTAATGTTTTATGTTGTTAGGGTTCCGTACAAAAAATGAAAAAATGGAACCCTTATAGGATCACTCGTGCGTCTGTCTGTCTGTCTGTCCGTCCATCTATCACAGCCAATTTGGACCGAATCAGGTGAAATTTGGTAGGATGGTGTAATCCTATGACCCAACCAAACACATAGGTATGTGCAAAGGAAATAAATATTTTTTTAAAATAAGGGGGTCATTTTCGGGGGACAAATTAGGAAATTGAAAAAGAAAAGTTTTGCAAACCTTACTGTGTCATAATTAATTATATCAAATGAAATGTTTGCACGTACGTGTGGTTCCGGGTTAGAATAGGACCACTCTATCTCTTCCTCTGGATGTCGTAAGAGGCGACTAAAGGTCTTAAGCACAAACATCTCGTGCTACATTTGCATTCCCAAGGAGGGTTAACGTCGGGCGGCAGCCGGTTGTAAAACTTTTCGCACAAATACGTTCTCGAAGACGGTTGACGACGGGCAGGTGGCCAGTCGTAAAATTACAGCCAAATCATTTTAACTGTTCCGGCATTTTCTTCTTCACTTGGCAAAGTCTTTGGCATCCTTGGGTGACCATTGACATGCTTGTCATTTGGGGAAGAAAAAGCGGGAAAGCGCACCCCAGGCTCCGAAACAGCTTAGCTGAGGATGCAACTGGGAACGCCCTTAGATGAAGAAGAAGAATTATATCAAATGAAAGGGCTCATTAAGAGGATCATAAATATATTTTTGTTATAATTGTAAAATAAATATTTAGTTTGATTTTGCTCATGACAGGAGACGAAAATCCACCCCCCCTGATCTCCGAAACTATTATTGACCCTAAAATTTTGAAAAATATACAAAATTTAGTACATTGATTGTAGTTGTTGTACGGAACCCTCTCCACGCGAGCTTAACTCGCACTTGGCCGGTTTTTTTTATTTAGGTAGGTATCTTGTTCATTAAAATCTTTTCATAATCAGATACAATTACGAACCAGGATTACCATATACAACACAAAGAATTGAGTTTACCATCTTGTACATATAAGTACCTATAGTAGTATAGTAGGTAGTACGTTGTTCGTCCGCCGTAACCGCCGTAGCCTAGGCAAGATGTTGCCGTTTCTTGCGCACAAAGCGGCAACGTTTGCGTGATGCGACTGTCGTCGAGATGACCGTGCGCAAAGTCACAAAAAAGAAATATTAGGTACCAACCATTGGTACCAACCACAAAAGTGTAGACAACGCCATCTAGTAACTTTTTCAAAAACATTCACATGAAACAATAACAGGTAAATTGTGCTTTTCTGTACACGTAATTGAATTTTGTAAAACTGGCAAATAAATGGTTGAATATGCTTTAAAAATTGTTATTGTATTTCATTTAAGATATATTTAACCAGTAAGAATATTATTTTATCCAAATAATGGTTATAAATTATTTTTATTTTTGAATTGAAACCTATGGCGCCATCTAACGGTAGTGGAAGAGAATCAATCAATTATTTTACTAGAGGATAATACCCCATGCTAACGTCCCATGATGGGAACATACGAATTGACACGTCTAAGTTTACGTTTTTTGCTGGCAAATATTTGTAGACCTAATTATATGTTAAACTAAGCAATCAGACATCAAACGCGATGTCAACATATGGACACCCATATAATATATTTACCCATTAGAGAGGTTTTTTTTTGACTGCTCATTTGAAGTCCAAAACTACTGATTTCGGGGTTCGTCCCTGAACAAAAGATATTTGTATTGACGAGTTCTTTAATCCCTCATCAACTTTTTATAACATTTTCCATAATTAGCATGCCGGGTATTTACCCCAATCTACCCGTTGTATGGGAACATACAAATTGACATGTCTAAGTTTAAAGTTTTTGCTGGCAAATATATATATATTTTTTTTTTTTACCTAGTAATATAAAAGAAATATCTATTCACAGTGGTTATATTAGCAATATGGTGTAATTAACTCGCGTCAAAACGCAGCATCTTTTCGTTTAGACACCTACAGAAATCCATTGCAAGCCAATTTTATCCTTATGACTCTGGACAAACGATTCATAATACACACAAAACCGACTAAAATAGACTCAGCGAGCGACGCGCTAGGGTTGACTGGTACAAGAAGCCACTATCGCCATTTAGCGCACCGTATTATCGGTCTTCCATGCTGGTCTGGGAGACAAGAATAAAACTTAAATATAAATAAATAGAAATATGTAAGGACAAATCACACCGATTGAGCTAGCCCCAAAGTAAGTTTAAACTTGTGTTATGGGATACTAACTTAACGATACTATATTTTATAATAAATTATTTTATTATTAATTATTTTATAATAGATTGGCGGAACTAGCGTGTTGACGATTACACCACGGAGGTCATAGCTACTTCTCTCCCCGCGCAAATCGTAGAAGCCGATCGAAGGAATGGGCGAAAATGCAAATCATGTTAATAGGCGATGCGGCTAGCAACCCATCACTATTTTGATTTGTTTTTCCACCTTCTCGCCCACCATCACGCTAAAAGTTGCCTTTGAGTATTGTGGCCTTGGGCTCTCTTAGAGCCGCAACACTTAAAATTCTCTGTCTGCCCCATTAGGGATAAAGGCGTGATAGTTGTATGTATATATCATCGTTTGGTAGTAAACCCGTATGTCGCGTCGCGGGCAATGCGCAGCCAACGTAGACGAATAAGCCATAGACGAAACGAAAGCTATCGTGTTAGGTGGTAGACCCGACTGGATTTGCCACCGCACTCGTAGTGGTTATACAAATCGTTTATCCAGAGTAATAAGATTGAAATTGGCCTGCAATGGATGTCTAGGTATCTAAACGTAAATGTGATGAGTTCTGACGTGAGCTAAATTAAACCTCCGTGGTGTAATGGTCAACACGCTAGTCCGCCAATCTGGAGGTTCTGGGTTCGATCCCCAGTCAGGGCAAGTTGTAAAATGGCCTTTTTCAAATTGTCCTGGGTCTTGGGTGTTTATCTATATATGTATTTATTATAAAATATAGTATCGTTGAGTTAGTATCTCATATCACAAGTTTAAACTTACTCTGGGGCTAGCTCAATCAGTGTGATTTGTCCCTATATATTTTTATATTTATTGATATCGCTAGCCACATTGAGTAGATATTTCTTTGAATTTCTTTGCTGAGTGAACCTTCTGTACGTGAGTACTAGTACCTATTCTGTGGTAGTCATGACGCAAGCTAGACTTGCACACGTCCACATAGACAGGTAGGTAGGTACTCAATATTATAATAACAAAAACAAACAACTTTTTTGCGGTCGGCTCTTGGTCTAAGTACGACAAGCGAAACGCAAACAACTCTAATGAATGAAATATAATAAAACATGTGCGAAATATTTAACCAGCTAAAACAAAGTCTTTAAAGTAGATACCGAATTCTATAGGATGTACTTAGTAGGTACATACCATTTCTTTTGCTAGGGAATAGAAAAGGTCCTAAGTAGGTGGGTTAGGTACCTACTTATAGCGAAACAGATCGTCAATCTCAAACCAAACATCAGAAATCCGAAAGAATAATTTATGTATTTTTTAGCCTTCTTTTTATGTTTCTCCATTTTTAAAACTACCGGATCGGTGGAGTACCTAGGCGACGAACAAAGCTTGGGCGTGCGTCACTGCTCGCACGTGAGCCCCGACTGAACTGAATTAACCACCCGCAGTGGCCGCCGCGCGTAGGTAAATTTTTATACCTACACGGGGAGCGACACAGGCCTGATTTAATATAGCTAATTTAGTGATTTTAATCTTTTTCATTAATATTTGAGATATATTAATTTATTTATATATAAGATAACCTTTTTATACATTTCTACAGATAATTAGAGGACTCGCACTCGTTTATTAATAAATATTTCAATCTACCCACCAAACGGGTAGATACGGGTATTTACCAGGTAAAGTAATACCCGGATATGCCCATCTCTAGTGACAACGTCCGGTGTTCGTAACCAATATTACCTACTTAAATAAAGGTCATTAATTATCTATAATACCAAACTATCAATAGTACTCAGATACTATCACTATCACACACTATCACGTCTTTATCCCTAACGGGGTAGACAGAGCCTAGGGCGGTAAAGCCTAGGCCACTTTTAGCGTAATGGTGGGCATGAAGGTGGAAAAGGGAAATCATAATAGTGATGGGTTGCTAACCGCATCGCCTATTCATATGATTCAGATTCTCGCCCATTCCCTCAATCGGCTTTTACGATCTGCACGGGAAGAGAAGCAGCTGGTACATTCTATGTTTTTTCTTTTCTCCCAGACCAGCAAAGAAGAACTATAAATAGTATCGATTGTTATAGCAATAGCAGAAACATTATCAATAACACTGTCGATATTATACATTAATTTCTATATTTTCGGCAACACTTTCGGGCGAGACGGGATAGTAGGCGGGGCGTGCAACGTGTGCTTCCCTCCCCGTACCTCACCCGAAATTCGAATATGAATCGAATTCGAGTGGGTGCACAGCCGTACGTACAATTTCTACGGCGGCCAATTCGAGTCGGTTTTGATCCGAAATAAAAACGACCCGAAGTGAGAATTCTTGGTTTGAATACGAATCGGATTTGAACCGTTTACGACTAAGTGCACACGCGTCCATACAATAACTAGGAAGGCCAATTTGAATCAGATTCGGATTTGATTTGAATATGGTTCGGATTCGGATTAGTGCACAACCGGTCTAAGTCATAAACATAGTATCTCTAGACGCTTCATAAAAATAGCAGCAGAATAACTATATCTGCTCTACTCGCACTAATTTGTCCGGCTCATATGAACGAAGCGAGATAGCGCTAGAGTGCATCGCCATCTTGAAATGCCGCGCGCCGTCAGCCGACCGGTTGAAGTACTCACGTTGCCAGCTGGACGTATGCGAGTCAATTGTGTTTTTAACAAAAAAATATAAATCAAGTTGTTTTATCGTTACTGTTTGTGTGGAAACAAGTGCTAAGATGCCTATCCTGTGTTCTGCTCTCGGTTGTTTCAGCCAACAAGGTATTTTGAGCGGAACAGGACAAAAAACATCCTTCCATCGGTAAGTCGTATTAAATACATTCGAGGAAGAAAATGATATTAAGGCTTAATTCGAGTAAAACAGCATGTTGACTTGTAGTTGTATTCGTTGGTAATTGGCGTAACAAAGTTTCGAATTCATTATTAGTAAAATGAACTCATTTTTATGTTTGTATTCATTGACTGTACCATTTTTGACAACTGAAATACCCTTGAAATTTAATCGTAGTGCTGCACCTAAATAGGTTGCTATCGATAAGTTTATAGGTACTTATTTCCCCATTCTGTGACTAATTTAATGAACGATATAACTATTTTATAATACATAAGTATTCTATTTTAGGTGTACCACATTAGGTATATTGTATTTTGTTTTTATTGCAGATTCCCAAAGGATAAAATTTTGAAAGAAAAATGGGTCAGGAATATCAGACGTGGAGAATGGACTCCTTCTAAATATTCAAGATTGTGTTCACTGCATTTTGAACCCACTTGCTATCGTGAAGGATCAGATCAAAAACTGTTACATTCATATGCATATGTCGCACATTTAGATCTTTTTCATAGGCAGGCATTATTACTTAACCATTTAAACATTCCTTTGTTATTTGGATTAGATTAAATTGTGAACGAAGTCACGTGACAGCTGCTTTGTGAGTCGATTGGAGTTCATGCTGACGATATGTACAATGACAACCGACTTACCTGATGATTCATAAGAAACCCGACTACTCTGCGGACCGTTCAAATTTAATCGCTATTCAAAGTTTACAGTGATATACATATTTACATAATTACTTCTATGTGTTTTTATACTTTTATGAACGTCTTTTTGTTATATTCTGTTTTTATATTTTTTTTTCGTCTTATATGTGACAGATAAAAACGTCGGATGTAAGATAACACTGCTGTGGTAACATATTAATCTTCATCGCCGTATTTAATTAAGATTCTGACTATTTTTTTCAGATCATAACTACTTACGAAACTTTAATTTTGATTTAAAGTGCATTTAGTAAGTATTAGAAAATAGTAGCGTGTAATAGTTTTAATAAATACTCTTCTCTCACTCGCGAAGTTGGTGTTTGTAAAAAACATTTTTGGCAATAAATACAAGTATGAGAAATTCGAGATGTTTTTTTAACAACTAGGACCCATTTCCTTTGGGTTTCCCATAACAAACACCAACTTCGCGAGTGAGAGAAGAGTATTGTCTGCCATTAATTGTCATTATCGATAAATTGCAAATCCCATCATCCCTGCTCTGCCCATCACTAATAGTATACATTAATATAAACAAATTTGTATAGCACAAATGGCGACATGAGGGTTTTAAGTAGTAAGTGTTGCAGTATATCGAACTCTGTCACTCTTATAACATTTCTTATTTGTAAAAAAGAAAAGGCTGTAGTGTTTTCCGTTCATTTTTTAAAGTTTCCTCTATACATTATTGCTCTGTGGTCTAAGTACATACATTGGGTCAAGTAGCGCTAAGGCCGGCACACTAGTGCCATCTTTCTAAATATGTATGAACTAAAGTACCTATTAGGTACTTGTGGAGGTTGGAAAGGTGTCTGCTAAGCGAGCCGCGTGTTATAGTAGTGCAGGCACAACGCCCTAGATGGCGCTGTGCGTAATTTTGGCTGCTGTCGCTAGACAAACGTGATAAATAAATTTCTAAAGACAGGCAGCCGGACCTAAACCCGACAAATACATGTATTTCTAGATTTTTTAAAATTTTCGGATCTATTACCGACAAATCCATTACAAATTCTTTTAAAAAAATCCTGTTCAGACCAATAACCGACAAATGTATTTTTCTTTTACTTTTCTATTTTTTAGAACGAAAACACTAGTTTTGTGTCAAATCAAGTGTGATTTTTTTTTTTCATTCATTCATTAAACAGCACCCAATAGCACTTTCAAATAAAAACAACTTTAAATTTCTGAATGCAGCTAAAAAACAAGACGTTAATAACTTAATGAAAAAACAATTTGGTGATAATTGGAGTATAAATGAGGAATTTAAGTGGTATAAAGATTTAATACAAAATGAAAACCAACATGAGCAGGAACCTGAAGATGAAGAAATTTTATGTGACTGTAATGAAGAAGAATCAAGCAATATTTTAGTGTAGGCATTTGTAATTTTTCAATACTTAATAAAACGACATTATAATGATTAGAGAAAACAAACATGTATTTTATACTAACTTACCTATCCATAAAAAACTTTGTGGGGAAACTAAAAACACTAGATTTTTTAAATCTTACCTATTTAAAAGCCCTTGCTACAAGCCAAATTTATGCTAAATTAGTTTAACAAACAACAATCATTCTTACGTAAATCAATCTTTTGTATTTCCTGAAAAAAAAAGTAAAGTGAATTTATCGGCTTTTGTTCCGGAGCTCCTCAATTGTAGGTAAGGTAATCAAAACAATTAACGATTGCGAGCCGCATTGCCTATTTTGACATGATTCTTCAGATTCACGTATGTAACTAAATTTCATTAGAATTCACACTAATTCCAAGATGAGACCTGAACATATAATGTCAAGGTTCCACAGATGCACTTGCACGTGGCCCAACCTTACCATTTGAGAAGCGCATGTTGCTCTTTAAATACTTACCTACTATATTTTGTCAAATTATATTAACAGAGAAATTGTATTTCTTGATTTCAATAAGATAAAGTTCGAGTGTTCAAGTCTCATCTTTCATGGCGCGTAGTTTAATGAAATTTAGTTACATACAAGTCCTTCTGGCTTGCGTGACTTCGGGGAATGTAGTGAATAACGATAAAAAAGAGTTTTGTGCAAACTTGAACTGTAGTGAAGAAGAACGGAAAAAAGTGTGTGGGATTAGGGAAGAAGGCGAAAGGTATCGACTGAAATTGTTTGGAAGTATGTGCGATTTACTCAAGTTTGGATGCGAAGTTCCAGATATAGAAGGTAGGTAAGTCGGAGTAATGAAATTGACAGTATTTTAAAGAAATAAACAAAAGAATATTTTTTGACATTTAAAAATCATATTTTTGGAACTACCTACTTGCACAATTTAAAAATTCTTTATATCATTATCATTGGTTTTTATTAGAGACCCACTATTATACCTATACCTAAGCCTCCTTTTGTCTTCTCCATCTTTTTCTCTACCTGGCCATCGCAATTCAAATTCATATAAAAATAAACGAGGGGTTATTTTAATAGAAGCTAGAATTGTATGTTTAGTTTTTTAGGATTTATGCTACGGTTTTATAGCTCTGAATTCCAGCGAGCATAAAAATAATATTTACTTAGTTTGTATTTTATTTACAAAAAAATATAAAATAGATTCTTTTTAAATACAATTCTATTAACAAGCAAATAAAAGTACCAACTTGAAATAAGTACTTAAATTTTTTTGAAACGAGGTTGTGAACCCTAGTCGAGGTTTACCATCAATATTTTCTTACCTCTACCAGTACCTAAGTATATTATTACTCTGTGTCTCTACCGTCTCTACGTTTCTGCAAAATATAACATACCTACATACATAGATACCTATAAGTATACTGTTCAAGTCTTTATTTCTATCAGAGAAGACAAAGTAAAGACCCAAAAGCCACTTTCAGTGTGATGATAGACGTGTAGTAGGTATACCTAATAGAAAAGGAACAAAAATAGCAACAGGTTGCTAGCTACATTGCCTATTTACATTCTCGATTCCTCGACATTTTGGCAAATTCCCTAGATCCGCCTTTACAATCTGTAAGGAAATAGAAGTAGTTCATAAATTTTCCATGTTTTATTTTCTCCCTACACTCTTTTGTAAATTTTCCGACGGGACGGGTACAAATGGGCCTACATCTACGTGTCTACGATTGTAATGGGAGTTGTAAGTACAATTTACTTTGTAACTTATTTAATTCCGGATACTAATCAAGTGGATATGCTAAATAAAATTATTTTTGATGTAGTTACTTTTAAAATTCATTTTATTATTCCAGTATAAGTAGGTATTGATTAAAATAACACGCGGCGGTAGCGGTACAAGCGTTTAAGAATATTACAGTGAGTAAGGATTAGGCAATAGGTACCTACGCCTGTTAATCGACTTATTTTCTAATGTAACTTACAAAATAAACTGTATACTAAATTATAAGCTTATAATTTCTTACACAGATTTTCTTTACAAGTTTATTTTAGACAGTGAAGTTTCGCTACTCCCTGATAGATGGCGTTACTTTACTCTGAATTGCACCTAAATTATGAAGAATGAATTTCCATTTTATGTTAAATTCATCGATACCGATTCAAATATTCGTCCCATATTTTAATCCTTTTTCATATTTTCTGGATTAGGCCACACAAATCAAATGTGACATTAAACTGTTTGATGAATTTCAGAATCTTGAAACTTGAAACAAATACGAGTAACCGTAATATTCTGGTAGAACTTAAACAATTAAAAAGTGATGAATAGTATTATGAAACATTATAAACATGAAACACATAAAAGTAAATAAAACTTTAAGTATATAGATTACTTTAATATTGTGTAATTCATTATAGGCACTATAACTTTGAGTATATAGCCTCCTAGAATAAAGTTTAAAGGTTAGAAATAAGTTAAATTTAAAATCTATAGGGATAATATTTTAAATTCCACAAAAATAGTTATAAGGGTTGTGAAATATTTAAGACTTACTTCGCTGTAGCAAAGTATTTGTAGCACCCGCTACGAAAATTACAGTAAGTGGTAGAGGGCGCTACGAGTCTACGAGTGCTACGGAAATTGTTTTGATGTGTTAGGGCTCTCCCTACTTTAAAACTAATGCATTAATCGAACATTAATTGTTTGAAAATTTTACTCAATCGTCCACGACACCTACAATCAGCGAGCTCTATATTTTTCTAAAACTTCGACCAATCCAGGAAAAACTCCATCCAGGAATCATTATTATTACAAACTTTTATTTTAGTAGTTCTACCCTTAGGTTCTACCTAACCCATTGTCTGTGTGTCCGTAATAAAATCTTGTAAGCTAAATTAGACCCACTTCCCATTATTCGAACGAGTTGAAACCTCACATACTTATGTAAGTTGGGTGACAATGCACCGGTACCAATGACATGATCTCATGATGAAGCTGGATGGTGGCCACGGTATCTCTATGATGAAACATCATAACCCCACCGAGTTTGGGCTCGATTGATTCTTGAGGAGCACTTTAAACTTTTTGGTTCATTGTTTGAAATAAAAACTTGATTCAAAAATATTTATTTAATAATTACTTGTATTAAATTTAAGTGCTGAGGTGTTAGTAACAGAAATAGAACTCATAGAACTTAATGGTCCGAGAGCTGGCACTAATTTTTGGGTAGGTATTTGAGGCAAGCTGAAAACTTGTCACATACCTCTCCTATTATACCCCAACACGGAACTGCAGACCTGGCTGGTGAGTAGCGGGGTTAAAGCAAACTATACATTTTTAAAAGTATTTTGTTTGTTTGTTTGTAATAACTTTATTGTACTAAGAAAACACATAATTAAAGACAAAAATAACATATTGAGTAAATTGACAACGGCGGACTTATCCCATAATGGAATCTCTTCCAGTCAACCGGCGAATAAGTAGATAGGACAATTACTCACAAGGGTTTTTTTTTTTTTTTCAAAAAAGGTATTTGAGGCAATATGCATTTTTTATATGTTGTAGTTTAATGTTTAAAGAATAAAAAAATCAATAAACCAGACGATTTAGTCGGGGCTTTGATATTGCCAGGCTCGTGCAAAGTATTTTTCAAAAAAATATAAAAACGGTATTTGAGGCAACTTGAAATTTTAAAAGGGTATTACTTATAACTAAAAAATAAGATTCTCTAAAAGACAGGTCATTATGATGGGACTTTCTACCTGTCGGGTCAATCTAAATAAATCCAAATGGTTTAGCCCCGCTACTCACCAGCCAGCAGTTCCGTGTTGGGGTATTATTAGGAGAGGTATGTGACAAGTTTTCAACTTGCCTCAAATACTTACCCAAAAATTCGTGCCAGCTCTCGATCTATAAGACTAGTGTAGTATAATACCTAAGGTGATTTAAAGATTTTTGTTTTTCAGTATATGAATCATTAAGCAGTGATCCACATAAGTAAGTAACACTTAACGACCCGACAACGCAGGACAGATTGTCCTGGCGCCGATTAACGAGAAGAGCAGACCTCACATAAAGCGGGATAGTACCTTAGTACTAGTTCTTTGTCTTAACAAAGAAGAAGAAGTAACACTTTATTTTACACCAATAATAAAATATACACACATACCCGTGTGGTTCGAGGTTAGAATAGGAACACTCCATCTCTTCCTGTGGATATCGTAAGAGACGACTAAAGGACTAAGCACAAACATCTCGAGCTACAATTGCATTCCCAAGGAGGGTTGACGTCGGGCAGGCGCCCGGTCGTAAAACTATAGCCAAATCATTTAAACTGTTCCGGCTATTTCTTCTCTATTTTGCGAGGTCTTTGGCATCCTTGGGTGACCATTGACATGCTTGTTATATTTGGATAAGAAAAAGCGGGAAAGCGCACCCCGGAGGATGCAACCGGAAACGCGCTTAGACGAAGAAGAAGAATAAAATATACACAAAGAAAAAAAGCAAGACATTTAAATGTGCAATGGGCGGTCTTATCGCTAAAGGCTACTTCTTCCAGACAACCAATACACATTTATTGAAAATTATTAAGTCTATAATAGTAAGCGTAGCACAATATTTGATACACGTCTATCTAATAAGTCTACAAATGAAATCAAATGCTGGTCTGGGAGAAAAGAAAACTGAGATTGTACTAGCTGATTTTTAAAGTCAATCGATGAAATGAGCGAAAATGCGAATCTTCTTAAGCCATACATGAATACGCTATTTTGTAACAAGTCAAATCAGATACTTTTTTCTAAATGTCAGAATCAAACATTTTCTATGGGATTTGTATGAAATATTAATTTATGACGTCCTTGGAGTCAAATAGCGCTTTTAATATTCGTTTTTCTGCATTAATAAATCTAAAATCACGTTCAAAGTGGATGTGATTAATGACAAGTGGCATTATTTAGTGACGTTTTATTCTATTATCAGTACCAAATAATTTGTTTTTGATCCACCGAAATACCCAATTTTCCGGGGTCTAGTGCTTCAAAGGAAACAGAGATATCATTTAAAATTTTGTCTTTGTAAAGTCCTAGCTAGGGCTTTAAATGTTTTAATTCAAATGGGGGCAGCAATGGGCCCAGGAAAAATCATGTATGACCTTAACAGGCGATGCAGCTAGCAACTCTATTTTAATTCCTTTTTCCACTTCCTCACCCACCATCACGCTAAAAGTGATCATTTAGTCTGTGACCCGGGGCTCTATCCTAGAGCCGCAAGATCCAAACACTGCCTTATTAGGGATAAAAACGTGATAGTGTTTACGTTTGCGTGTGTCTCTAAGTGTGAGTGTGTGTAATAATAGCAGCTTGTCATTCCTATACTTCATACGTCAAAATAGTTAAGATTTTTATTTTTGTCAACAATTGGGTAGTTTCCTGCGTCAAAAATAAATCGTTTGATACTGTTAAGACTAACACGTCACAAAATAATGTCACTTGTCATTGATAACATCCACTTTGAACGTGATTTAGATTTATTGATGCAAAAAAACGGATATTAAGAGCGCTATTTGACTCCAAGAAACTATGACGTCACAGTCCGATATTTCATACAAATCTTACAGAAAATGTTTGTTTTGACGTTAAGAAAAAAGTATGATGTGATAGTATGATTTGACTTGTTGGAAACTAGCAGATTATTAGCTATATAATTTACTGATTTTCAGCATACGGATTTATAAACTTGGAATACTGTGAACAAGCGCTTTCTAATAATCCAGACCTTTCAAACAACGTATCTACCGACGTAATTGAAGCTAAACGAGATTGTTCCAAGCCTGTTTGTCCTGACTCCCAAGATTTGAACTACACGTGCGCTTTGAGACAAGATGGAAATGGCTTTAGGATAAGATTATTTCAAAATAATTGCCATCTACATAAATACAACTGCAAATTTGATGTTAATTTTGAAATAACTAATGATTATCTTTGTAAAGATGTGGAAGTTGCTGAATTGGATAATGAAATTGACGTTCTATCGCCAATTATTGATAATAATGCGCCAAAGAACCTGTTTATTGTAGATGGAGGTTTACTAAATTTTAATGGTAATCCAAATGAGACGATAGAAAACTTTTTTGCGGCTACGCACTTGATGGAGTTGCTTGTTAAAGAACTTACAGGTAAATATAGGTTAAAGGTTGACCACTAACTTAGAAGACCTGAAGTGATGGTGCAACCGAATATTTTTAGGGTTCCATACCCGAAGGGTGCAAACGGGACCCTAAAAATATTCCCCTATGTCTGTCCGTCTGTCACAGGGCTCTATCTCTTGAACCATAATAGCTAGACACCTGAAATTTTTTACCGATTATGTATTACTATGACCACTATAACAAAAAGTACTAAAAATAAGATAAAGTTAATAATTAAAGTGGGTCGTCATACAAGAAACGTGTTTGTTTCTTCAGTGTTTTAAAATATTGTACGGTGGAACGGAACCCTTCATGTACGAGTCCGACTCACACTTGCCCGTTTATTTTAATCTAGAGTTAAAGTAAATTAAGTTTGAACTTCCTTCTCACAAGTCTGTCACAGGGCTCTATCTTTTGAACCGTAATAGCTAGCTAGACACTATAAATTTTTACCGATTATGTATTACTGTAGCCGCTATAACAACAAATACAAAAAATAAGAAAAAGTAGAAAATCAAAGGGGGTCGTCATACAAGAATCGTGTTTTTATTAGCGTTTTTAACTTTATCTTTTTAATGGCATTAATTAGATACTTGAATATTTCACCGATGTATAACTATGGCCGCTATAACAAAAAATACTAAAAATAAGATAAAGTTAAAAATTAAAGGGGTCGTCATACGAGAATCATGTTTCTTCAGCGTTTTAAAACATTGTACGGTACGGAGGTACGGTACCCTTAATGTACGAGTCCAACTCGCACTTGTCTGGTTTATTATTTAACTCGCAAAATAAGAAGCCGGTTTTAATTTCGTTTTTTTATCTATCTAACACATCAAATAGTTGGATATAATAATATGTATCTTGAAATTTTTTAATTAAATTTTTAAATCCTGCTTCTTGGGATATTTTTCCCTATTTGGGATCGACTCTGTACATCGATTCCTTTTTAAACTTCCTGTCCTTCATCATCTAGGTATGTACGTATTATTTTTTCTCCCAGACCAGCCTGTTCAAGAAATTTATAAGAAAGATATTAAGATACCTATTGCATCCTCATTGTTCAACAGGCAATGACTTGAATGAGGAGACGCGACGGATGATTCTCAAGAAATTCGGACCTCAAAAGGTGTTTAAGCCATGGGTAACGATCCCTAAGAACATCAGCACTGACCACAACAACAAGCCTACTCGGGGGTCATGCTACCATAAGTGTCCAACGGTACCAAATTAGCTAATAACATGAATTTCTTTATATTAAATCATATCACATCACATCACATCACATCACATCACATTACATTAAATACTTTTTGCAGAAATGTCCAGATACGTACGCGCCAGTGTGCGGCTTCCCCGGCAACATAGCGCGAGAGCCATCTATCATGTTCCAGAACCACTGCTACATGGACGTCGCGCAGTGCAAGATGTCCTGGGAGGACAAGAGCTCCACCGCTGAAAGCTCATGTACGTTTGCCTAAAAAGATTTTATCTATATATGTACGAGTATATCTGTAAAAAATGGTAAATTATGTTTTTCAGATTGACCTGGGTCTTGGATGTTTATCTATGGGTATATGTATGTCGGCGTCAAGATAAATAACAATCTTGCATCAAAACACCACGTGCAGCGTACACGTGCACTCTGTGAATCAGGTGGCAAGTGGAGTGGAGGGGTTGTTGACGACTCGCTATAAATACGTCTAGCGGGGCGCTCCGGACTCACTTTGCTTTCGTCAGCCACTCCGTCCACTTGCTTTAATAGTGACACGGATCACACCTGCATCGCCTCTTGATTAGTTAATTGTGTATTAATTATAAATTATCATTTTGGAATAAATTAGATTTGATTAGCAAGTTCTCTTATTTTCATTAGTAAATTAATAACAATAAAAATGGAAGATTATCAACATTAAGATGATGACAGTGGCAGAACATCACCAATTATTAGTCACGTCCACCCTCGCTCCGAAATCAGAAGTGGGATGGACCGAGGCTCATCTTCGGTTCCATCCACTAACGATGATATCGGTGGCCTACCCAACCAAAGGCTCTCAGCTCTTGCCAGTATATTGCAAAGCTTAAATAGGCATCATCGTCAAAGTTTGCAAGCAAACAATGAATTTCTTGCTAGCCTTTTAACTAAATCTCATCTGAAGAAACCAAGACTGAGCGATATATATTGCACCGTTCGGTCCTGATGGAGAAGTCCCAGTAAGAGACTGGTGTGAACACGTAAATTAGGCTAAAGAGCATTTGGCACTAACAGGCTACAAAGTGTGTACTAAAATTTCCAGTTTGTTACAGGGATGCGCAAAGACTGCTGTTATCAGTTGTATCGACAGTGAGTATTTACGTCTACAACTCTTGCCAAGTAAGTGCACTTCAGTTCCAGAGTATCAGTTGCAGCTACCGTAAAACCACGAGAATGCGGGCGTGGTGAACCGTTCACAAAACGTCCAAGGTTTCGAAGTAATCGAGAATAATTACTCTCTGTTTCAAGTGCCATCAGATGGGTCATACACAGTTCTAATGCCCTAGTGCAACTAATAATAAAATAAGCGACCCTAAACCACTATTAACCAAGTCAGGTTCGAATAATCAACCGGACCGACCCAAATCCAAGTGCAATTACCGTGGCAAACCTGGACATTTAGAAGCTAACTGTTTTAAGAAAATGGGAGACGAAGCCAGTAAGATTAACTTAGCTGGGGAATTATCGACAATATCTACCCCAATGCACCTTAATATTGATGGTCGTGAATTCACTGCATTATTTGATAGCGGAGCAGACCGCTCCTTAGTAAAACGATCACATTGTTTAAATACATACATAATACGTATCAAAGGAACTGAAGATAAAATATAAAATATAATAGAAATACGTATCGTGTAAAGGAATTGGACATGAAGCTAGATCGATAAAAGGGAATTTGAAGCTTGAGCGTGTTACTGGAGCGAAGTTGCCGATCATGCATGTCCGCAAGATATTGAAACTTACATTTCAAGTATTGCGGAGAAAAGGGATTTTTAAGAATAGAGAAAAGAGAACATAGAAGTCTCTGTTGCCTGCGCAGTCGGATGGGAAGCCAATGGAGTTTGGAACGGAAAGCAGAAATGTGATCATACTTACGCAAGCAGAAAATAAAACGGATGCAGTTGTTAAGAAGGCGGTCCAGCTTATTGAGAAGATCCACATTAAGATCTGGATAACACACATCACCATAGTCAATAATGGGAAAAATCAACGTTTGGATCAATGTGATCTTAGTTTTAATAGGAAGAAAATTTCTGAAGCGGTTAAGATATTGAAGAGAATAAGTAACGGTCCGACTAATTTCAGTTATGTGAGCAGTCCATTTCAACGAGGAGTCAATAAAAAGACCAAGATTTTTTACCACTGGTTTAAATTCAATAACGGCACCATTGTATACTACTGGTAAAACAGAAGTTAAGTTAATTTTTGCCAACTGCTGAGGACTGCCTAATATCATTGCTTGACATTTGGATGCGTTCACCTGTATACCGTAATCCTGCGACCAGGAGAGAAGATCTGCTAATGTGGCGTTCAGTTGAGTAACTCCACTGTCAACGTCCTCAGCTGGGATTTGCACATAAATTTGGAGATCATCCGCGTAGAAATGGTAAGTACAGCCAATGGATGAAGAGAGAAGGTTAATGAACAAGGAAAACAGTAAAGGTGAAAGTATTCCACCCTGCGGAACACCAGAAGTAAGATCATTCCATTGTGACAACTCACGGTCCATTCGAACTGCTTGTTGCCGGCCATGGAGATAAGAGGAGAACCATTCCAATGCAGAGGAAGAGAAATTAAGATGCTCAAGTATAGCAAGGAGAATGTCATGGTCTACCATATTAAAAGCGTTGGAAAAATCAATCAGACCTAAGATGGTAACCAATTGATTTTCCATGCCAAGGCGTACGTCCTCAGTGACATTGATAAGGGCAGTAGTAGTACTGTGACCGGGGCGAAAACCAGATTGAAAGGGACTAAGTAAGTTATTATGAAATACAAAGGATGAAATTTGGTTATGCGCCACCGCTTCAAGGATTTTTGAAAGAAATGGTAGTATAGATATGGGACGGAAATTACTAAGTGTCTGAGGATTTGATATTTTTGGTAAAGGAAGGACAAAAGCTTTTCGCCAGAGAGCAGGAAATTCACTGGAAGAAAGAGAGAAATTAATGATGTGAGTGAGTACTGGAAGAAAGGTCCCAAGCGAATTTATTATCATTTGGCGACTGACATTATCACACCCCAAAGCTTTTGATTTTATTGAAAGGACTGTTTTCAAAACTTCATCATCTGAAACCGGAGAAAAAGAAAAAGACTCAATAAGAGGTTTAGGCATGGAAGAAATTTTTAAAATAGTACTAGATTTCACTGAAGGGTTAAGTGTTGAAGTAGAGGAAAAGTGATCATTAAAATCATTAGGTGAAAAAGAGAGAGAAGAGTGTGGATTATTAACACATTTGCCAAAATTTAGTGAACGAAGGAACTTCCATGTATCAGCCGAAGATGAACCAGTAAGTTGAGAATCGAAATAATCGCGTTTAGCTGTTCTTACCATTGTATTACAGCGGTTACGAGCTTTTTTATAAGCACACCAAAGTTCATCCGTCCTATCCCGTTTATAAGAACGGAACGCACGATCTCGGCGTGTCATTGCCATTCGGACACCCCTCGTTATCCAGGGTGCAGGTGGCCGCCTAACTTTAACCGCATGTAAAGGCGCATGGGCATCATACAGTTTTAGAACAGAGGAATTAAAAAGAGAAACTTTTTCTTCAACTGTAGACGCACAAAAAACTGGTGAAAAATCAATCTGCGCTGCATCATGATTTAATTTGTTCAAGTCAACGCGAGCAAGGTTACGCATCCAAATGACAGCCAAGTTTAGGGGGCTTGACTTTATATTGTAAAAAAATAAGGTCATGTTTAGAGAAGGCTGGTGCAGGCATTTGACCGTATTTAATTACACAATGTATAATAATACTTTACTTCTCAAGCTATACGGCTTTGGAATGCATTGCCCGAGGACATCAGACAAATATCTAGTAGACATTTATACAAGAAAAAAGTGCATGATTTACTTTTTGAATCTTTCTACAATTAGGAGAATTCATCGTTTCTTTCTGATCTTCAAATATATATATGTATATATGTATGTATATGTATCTATATAGTATGTTGTATGTATAAATATAGTATATTTATTTTATACGATATTTATGTATGATCATTTAAAAGTACTTATTATTTCTGGATTGTTTCTATCTATTTTAGACGCCAACTATTCTATCTGTTTCTCTTCTCCTAAAGGTTGACAGGGAGAGAATGCTTTAGCATTAAGTCTACCTATTGTAGCTTTTGGCTCAATGAAATTAAATAAATAAATAAATAAATTGTTCTACCCTGCCAGGAAAACATGAGGATTGCACCTTAATGTTAAAAGGACTGGGGTTGAATGTACAAATTATGTTATTTCGAAAAAAAATTACAGTTACTTGTGCTATAAACGGTCTCCACATAGAAATCACTCTTTATATGGTTGAAGATCATGAGTTGCTCTGGGAATTGCTGATTGGTTCAGACCTTGTTAAGACCTCTGGCTTGGCCGTCTACATTACAAAGCATGAAGCCACAGTTGTAAGAACGTCAGTTGTACTGTCATAACAGTACACTCGAAAGACGACCTTTTTTTCAGCTTGCGGATACCGATCTCAAGAATGAACATGAAGTTCGGGAGCTGAAAGCTTTGTTATTCAAAAATAAACAAGCTTTTGATACATGGACAGTGGTGATCACTTACCACCAGGTGACCCGCTTGTTCGTTTGCCGACCTATAACATAAAAAAAAAACCTAAGACTGAGGTTTTGACTGGGTGCTTAGACATAGAGCTGTTGGGTTCTTCGAAAATAGTATCAAGAAAGATGGCCTTACCGAATGGCACTTATCGATAGACAGAAAGTAAAGGATATAGTTAGTGACCTTATGAAGAATGGCATCGTGCGCGAAAGCACATCGGAATTTGCATCGTTCTTCAAATCTTCCATAGAGTACCATGGAAACGTTGTTTCAAACGGCACTGTGAGGTCTAGTCCGAGTAAAGTCGAAGCACTCGAAAAATCACCCGTACCAAGAAACGCCAAACAAGCGCGTCAGTTTTGTGGACTAGCGGGATACTTCAAACAGGAGGTTCATATCATCTTTCTCAGAATGAATGATTCCCCTTTATGAGCTGAGAAAAAAGGATGTTTCATTTAAATGGACAGCAGAATGTGAAAATGTGTGATTAGATATTATTGGACGTTTAACTTCTAATCCAATCTTGACTATATTTCAGGAAGGCTTACCCATTGAACTCCATATGGATGTTAGCAGCACAGGACTAGGTGCAATCTAAATTCAAGTGAATAATGGTTAAGAGCTGGCAGTAGCTTACATGAGTTAAAGGACAACTGAACCGGAAAGTCACAATCATTCATAGGAGCTTGAAACCCTAACCATAAATTCATCGATGGTGGTCTTTCCTTCAACATTATGACAACATTATGACAGATTACTTCAGCCGCAACTCAATGGCTTGCATCAATCTTGCACAAAACGTGGATTTATGGCTGACTGTCGAACAAAGAAGAGATCCAGAATACGAAACCATGTGTTATTTATGTAATCATTAGGTGAAATATGTTTCTATACGCCGTTATCTGATAGGATGACAACAAATTATGGTTTATTTTAAATCTTGTCCAACACCCTATTGTCTAAAATTATCAAGGGTATAGAACGAGGAGAAAAAATGAGCGAGTTCCGCTTGCATGACCTTATTTTGGAGAGACAATATATTCATGAACCTGATTTTAGCAAATGGTAAAGGTTATTTCTAGGTCTTATCAATGGAGCATAATAAATGCTTGTTATTCTGCACTGAAACACTTTGGTTAGGAAAATATTCTTTCAAAAATTGGTGAAACATATTGGTTACCCGACATGTTCAATACAATAGAAAATTTGTGGATTACTGCGTAATATGTAAAACCATTAAAGGCCCTTCTGGAGCAAGACAAATTCAACTGCACCCAATAAAAAAGAAACCCATTCCATTTGATACGATTCATATCGATATGACTGGTCATCTCACTAAACGCAATAATAAACAGGAATATGTTGTCGTTATTATCGACGCTTATACCAAGTATGTTACCTTAACATACGCTATGTATTAAACCTCAAAATCGATGCTCTAAGCTTTAAGATACATGGTATCATTATTTGGCGCACCTAGACAGATTATAAGCGACCAAGACACTGCATTCAAAACATAATTTGAAGAGTATAGCAATTACCAACATTTTTAGCCCCTGGAGCTAGTCGTTCAAATAGACAAGTTAAAAGAATGATGTCTGTTGTTAAAAATGGAATAATTATTATCAGGAATTATGAAACAAAAAATTGAAAGAAAGGCATAGATGGTTTACAATTGGCTATTAATTGTAATTGCACAAAAACATAACTACAAATATTGTTAAAATATAGATAACAACATAGGTTCCTTTGCCTGATATGTCTATGGTTCCTATGTGTTAGTGGCGCCATCTACGTGTACTGTGTACCTTGTAAGAAAAAATAAAGTCAGTCTATTGCGGAAAACCAACGTGTTTCTTTTAGGTTATGGGCGAATATCCATATTTTTCGGTTTTTTACTGAGTTTTAGTATAAAACAGTCAAAAGTAGTTGATTTTTCGTAGAAATATGGCTGTGAACTATATTCAAAGCATTCCGAAATTAAAAGGACGAGAAAATTTCGATGAGTGGTGTTTTGCCGTCGAAAATCTGTTGGTGCTTGACAACCTCGTGAATTACATCAAGTCGAAGCCAGATGCCGGTTTCGAGAGTAAAGCATCAGATGACGCAAAAGCTAAGGCGAAGTTAGTGCTAACAATTGACCCGGGATTGTACGTGCACATTAAGGAAACAAGAACATCTTTGGAGCTGTGGACGAAACTGAGGGCCATGTTTGATGACTCTGGGTTTTCCCGTAAAATAACCCTGCTAAGACATTTAATCTCGTTACGACTAGAGAATTGCGAGTCAATGACTTCATACTTAACGCAATTGGTCGAAACTGCGCAGAGATTAAAGGGCACAGGATTTACAATCACCGAAGAGTGGGTCGGATCACTATTATTAGCCGGTTTGCCTGAAAGATTCTCGCCGATGATAATGGCAATAGAGCATTCTGGAATGCAGATAACTACAGATGCAATAAAATCAAAATTGATTGATATGGAGGTTTCAAAGAATGATGTGGATATCACCGGCGCTGCATTCGCTGCAAACAATAAAAAGTATCATAAACAGAAAAATGGCGCGACGTCATCGACAAACTCTAAAGTGACAGTGACAGGTGACAAGATCATCACTTGTTACAAGTGTAAACAAACAGGTCATTATAGAAACCAGTGTCCATTATTGCAGAAACACAAACAATCAAATGCATTTAGTGTTGTATTTTTGAATGGAAAATATAGTTCAAATGAATGGTACGTAGACAGCGGCGCTAGTGCTCATATGACGGCCAACAAAGAGTGGATAAAAAATGCGAATTTTACGCCGTATTTATCTGAGATAACCGTCGCGAACAATATGAAAGTGCCAGTATTGTGTTCAGGAGACGTACAGATAACAACTAATTATAACTACGATATCATGGTTAAAGATGTGCTATGCGTGCCAAGCCTAACAACAAACCTGTTATCGGTGAGTGAATTAATCAAAAACGGAAACAAGGTTGTTTTTGAAGAAAACAAATGCTACATTCGCAACAATAAGAATGTATTGGTGGCTACAGCAATGTCAACAAATGGCGTGTACAAGCTAGATATTACAGTAGCAGATTGTATGCTGGCAGCAGTGGCAGCACCAGCTGTAGCAAGTGCAGAGCTCTGGCACAGGCGGTTAGCACATATTAACAGCAGTGATTTGAATAAAATGAAGCATGGTATTGTGGATGGATTGTCTTACCCAGATACTAGTGATATGACAATGTCTAAATGTGTGACCTGTTGCGAAGGTAAACAGACAAGGTTACCATTTCCTCATGTTGGACAAATAAGTACAGAAACACTACAGATAATACATGCTGATGTATGTGGTCCAATGGAAACAAAATCCATAGGTGGTGCTCAGTATTTCGTCTTATTCATAGATGATCACAGTCGTATGACTTTCATATACTTCCACAAGCATAAGAGTGATGTTTTCAAAATATTTAAGAATTTTAAAGCAATGGTTGAGAATCAACAGAAGAAAAAGATAAAGACATTGCGCACTGATAATGGTGGTGAGTTTTGTAGTGGTGAGATGGAGAATTACTTACTGAAAGAAGGTATTATCCACCAAAAGACAAACGCATACACGCCAGAACAAAACGGAGTTTGTGAACGGTCTAACCGAACCATTGTAGAGAAAGCTCGATGTTTACTATTTGATGCGAATTTAGAAAAAAAGTTGTGGGCCGAAGCTGCTCATACAGCAGTATATTTAAAAAACCGATCTGTAACTTCAAGTCTGAGAAATAAAACACCCTATGAAGCGTGGTATCAAAAGAAACCAGATCTCAGTCATATACGTCTGTTTGGGAGCCCTGTAATGGTTCACGTTCCCAAAGAAAGAAGATTGAAATGGGACAAGAAGGCTACCATGCACATTTTGGTAGGTTTTTCAGAGACAGTAAAGGGATATCGTGTATATGATCCAATAAAAAATATTGTAACTATAAAGAGAGACATAGTAGTGATGGAAGAAAAAACAGTATCATCAGAAATCATTAAAGAAGACTTAGGAGAATGGATTCAGGATGTTGTTGAAGAGCAGGAATCTCCGGCAACAAATGAAGATGGCAGAGATTCAGTAGGGGAGTCTTCAATGAATGAATCTCTCCATGACTCAGATTCAGATACATCCATATACACTGATCCACCTAGTGTAAACGATGATGATACAACCACTACAAGCATGGAGACAGATATCTCAAGAAGTGAGTTGCAACCCATTCCAGAATTAGATCAAGATATGAGAACACGAAGACCACCAGAACGTTACGGGTTTGGTAATATCTGTATTTCCAATGCTAGTCCAGATGTCGAACAAGTAGACTTCTCAGAAGCGTTGAATGGACCAGAAGCTGAGCAGTGGAGACAGGCCATGCGGAAGGAGCTACAGTCATTCGAGGACAACAATGCGTGGGAAATTGTTGATATGCCAAGCAGTGGATCAATAGTGCAAAACAAGTGGGTGCTAAATAAAAAACTAGATGTGAATGATAAAGTGCGGTATCGTGCGAGACTAGTGGCTAAAGGTTTCACCCAGCGACGTGGTATCGATTATGAGAACACTTTTTCCCCTGTTGTAAAACATTCTACACTGAGAATGTTATTTGCTTTGAGTGTACAGTGGGGTATGGATATATCACATCTAGATGTGACAACAGCTTTTTTAAATGGACATTTAAAAGAAAATATTTACATGTCTATTCCAGAAGGTTTTGTAAATAAGCAAGTTGGAAAGGTTTTGAAGTTAAAAAGAGCCATATATGGGCTGAAACAATCCTCTTTAATATGGTATGAAAAGGTGAAAGATTGTTTGATTAAATTTGGTTTTAAAATAAGTAAATTCGAACCATGCTTGTTTACATTTTTTTATGGGAATGTAAAAGTAATTGTAGCTGTATATGTTGATGATTTTTTAATTTTTTCCAATAGTATACCAGAAACTGAAAAATTAAAAAACGTATTAAGTTCTGAATTTAAGCTGAAAGATTTAGGTCCTGTTAGACGTTACTTAGGCATGAGAATTTATGTAAACAAAGAATGTAAAACTATAACTGTGGATCAACAGGAATATATAGAGCAATTGTTGTTAAAGTTTAATATGTCAAATTGTAAGACTGTAGATACACCTATAGAGAGTAAGTTAAACATAGAAAAGGCTGAAAATAATGCAGCAAACATTCCATATTTATTATTATTATTATTATTATATCAAAAGCTTATTGGAAGCCTTATGTACCTGGCAGTTTTGACTAGACCAGACTTGTCATATTCTCTCAGTTACCTTAGCCAGTTCAATAACTGCTACAACGAAACTCATTTCAATTATGCAAAACGAATACTGAAATATTTACAAAAAAAAAACATTTTTGTCTAACGTATCATAAGGATAATGTAGAGCTGACTGGTTTTGTTGATGCAGACTGGGCTAGTGACAGTATAGATCGTAAGTCGTACACTGGTTTTTGTTTTGTGATGAGTGGATCTGTAATTTCCTGGCAAAGTAAAAAACAACAGACTGTCTCCTTGTCCAGTACTGAGGCAGAATATGTTGCCCTTTCAGAGGCGTCTAGGGAAGCTGTTTATTTAGGAAATCTAATGTATGAGCTTACTGGTCAAAAATGTGCAATAAAATTGAAATGTGATAATCAAAGTGCGTTAAAATTGGCAACGAGTCATCAGTCACATGCTCGATCTAAACATATTGATGTTCGCTTTCATTATGTTAGAGACGCGGTTGAAAATAAATTAATTAGTGTTGAATATATTTCAACTCAAGAAATGCCTGCTGACTTGTTAACTAAAGGCCTCATGTCAACTAAACATTATCGGTTCATGCACATGCTAGAAATTAAAGCTAAATAAAAAACTTTGTATTCTGTTTAGAGTTACATTTATTTTGTTAAGTAGGGGTGTTAAAATATAGATAACAAAATAGGTTCCTTTGCCTGATATGTCTATGGTTCCTATGTGTTAGTGGCGCCATCTACGTGTACTGTGTACCTTGTAAGAAAAAATAAAGTCAGTCTATTGCGGAAAACCAACGTGTTTCTTTTAAATATAAGTCCCCTAGCAGGGAAACAGTGCGCTGTTCCTGCAGAATTAATACAACTGATAGACGCAACTGAAGGTATAGTAGACAAGGCACAATTAAACATCTACATGCAGAAAAAGATCGAAGACAGAGGACAATCAGACAAAGAAACATTCAGAAATGGAAAAGCAAAACGTTTTGAAAAGGGACAAATAGTACATTTTAAGACGAATTCACGATCCCAGATTGGATTAAACCTTAAATATCCTGATGCATATGAAGTTTGGATGGTTCTCCTAAACCATGGATATCAACTGAAAAGGATCACTGAAAGAGGAAGACCGAAAAAAGGGGCCTCCTTACATTGATCTTGATCAAACGGTTGAGGACATGGGCTTCCCGTGCCTTAATCATTATTATGCTGTAAGTTGAGGACAGGGGCCTCCTTATATTGATCTTGATCAAACAGTTGAGGACATGGGCCTCCCGTGCTTTAATAATTATTATGCTGTAAGTTGAGGACAGGGGCCTCCTTACATTGATCTTGATCAAACGGTTGAGGACATGGGCCTCCCGTGCTTTAATCATTATTATGCTGTAAGTTGAGGACAGGGGCCTCCTTACATTGATCTTGATCAAACGGTTGAGGACATGGGCTTCCCGTGCCTTAATCATTATTATGCTGTAAGTTGAGGACAGGGGCCTCCTTATATTGATCTTGATCAAACAGTTGAGGACATGGCCCTCCCGTGCTTTAATCATTATTATGCTGTAAGTTGAGGACAGGGGCCTCCTTACATTGATCTTGATCAAACGGTTGAGGACATGGGCTTCCCGTGCCTTAATCATTATTATGCTGTAAGTTGAGGACAGGGGCCTCCTTACATTGATCTTGATCAAACGGTTGAGGACATGGGCTTCCCGTGCCTTAATCATTATTATGCTGTAAGTTGAGGACAGGGGCCTCCTTACATTGATCTTGATCAAACGGTTGAGGACATGGACCTCCCGTGCTTTAATCATTATTATGCTGTAAGTTGAGGACATGGGTCTCCTTACATTGATCTTGATTGAACGATTGAGGACATGGGCCTCCCGTGTTATTATTTAGTGTACTTACTATATGTGGGTGGAGCAAAGTAATCTCCCTAGTTTTTTATTTCTATTTACAGCGTCGAGGGCGACGCATTTGCAGAATGGCCGTGTCGGCGTCAAGATAAATAACAATCTTGCATCAAAACACCACGTGCAGCGTACACGTGCACTCTGTAAATCAGGTGGCAAGTGGAGTGGAGGGGTTGTTGACGACTCGCTATAAATTCGTCTAGCGGGGCGCTCCGGACTCACTTTGCTTTCGTCAGCCACTCCGTCCACTTGCTTTAATAGTGACACGGATCACACCTGCATCGCCTCTTGGTTAGTTAATTGTGTATTAATTATAAATTATCATTTTGGAATAAATTAGATTTGATTAGCAAGTTCTCTTATTTTCATTAGTAAATTAATAACAATAAAAATGGAAGATTATCAACATTAAGATGATGGCAGTGGCAGAACATCACCAATTATTAGTCACGTCCACCCTCGCTCCGAAATGTATTTATTATAATCCCGTGACACAAGTATCGCACTTACTTCAGGGCTAGCTCAATACGAGTATATAGCTTAGCTGTTTGATTTGTCCGTATATATTTATTTATCGAGTGCAGCAAATTATTACAATAAACTATTACAGCAAACTCAGTACATGATATAGCTACGTTATATTATTTCCCGAGAAAAATATTGCGAAATATTGCGTTTTCATGTGGAATGAACATTTACGTACTTATTTTTTTTAAATAACCTTTTTAGGGTTCCGCAGTCCACAAGGAACCCTTATAGTTTCGTCATGTCCGTCCGTCCGTCCGTCTGTCTGTCTGTCCGTCCGGGCTCGTACTCTGCCGCTACTGCACCGATTGTCACGAAAATTGGTGGAGAGATAGATATTGAAGTTCAAAAAGTTGGATTTTAAAATTATGAAAAAATTTTTTTTTTTCAGGTCCCATACAACGAAAAGTGAATTTAAAAAATTAAATTAGACTAACCCCAACGTGTGGGGTATCGTTGAAAATATCTTTTAAAATGCAACAAAAACTGCTTTAAAACTATGTAGATCAAACCCCCCAGTCTTGAGATAATCTAATACAAAGTTAAAATTGTGGTGTCGCCACCGTAACTTCTGATATATTACTAAAATAATTCTGAAAAAAATGTGGTATATACCTCAAAGTATGTTCTTTCAATTAAAACTATAGCGGTCTAGGTATCATATATAGTTATTTTTTAATACGTCATAAATCGTAAACTGCAATTTACCTTTAGAACTTTTATATTATGTTACTTGCTGCTACGGATCCCTTCATGGGCGAGTCTGACTCGCACTTGGCCGCTTTTTTTAAATACAACTCAAGACTTACCGCATTTGCTAGCGTCTGTAGCGAAAATGATTTTTTTAACAAATTAATTCTATTGCCCTAATGATAATGAAAATCTTGCCATGAGTAAAAGTTTGTTGTCTTTATGAATATTAAGACAACCAAATCCATTATAAGAAAAACCATTGGAAGTTAGAAATTTACTTGTAATTAGTTGGATCGAATTCTGGGCTTTCTGAGTGTTACCCTGGGTTTTTCCATACAAACGTACCTAGCCTAGCCTAGCTTTTATTTTAAAACGACATGTCAGATTTTGTAATTTTAAAGAAATACATAATACTTATGCAATTTCTTTAAAATTTATTTAATGAGGCATAAGTATAACTAGTTTTTTACAGTCAAAATATAAACTTTTTATTAAAGAAAATATAAGGACGTAGAATTTTTCCATACTGTTCATATATGATATGATACACTTTACCTATTTTCTTTCAAGTTCATATTTTGAATGTGAAAACCAGTTATATGCCTAGATATAGGTATGCAATCTATTTGAAATTACAAAATTTTGCCTAAATCTATTACCTATGTCGTTTCAAAATATAAAAGCTAGACTCCGTTTTTATGGGAAAGTGTAATTCTGTAGTCTGTACCTTTCTCATAATGACTAACTTATGCGTCCCTCTTACTCTTAAATTACGCTACGTTTTCTAGACGAGAGACGAGACCTTACTAATGTCGTAGACGTTCCTTTCATGCCAAAGAAAGAACAAGAACTAACGCCTTTATAGGTAATCCTCTTTGAAATATTGATAAAGATTTTCCATGAAAGATATTAAACTAATGGCAGATGCTTCCGAGAAATTTTCCTAGGATTAATATTATTTTGCTTTCGATCGCATTCTCGCTGCATTTTCCGCTTCGGGGTGGCTCTTGTGAGTGTGAAAGATTACTTCTATGACTTTATTGCAATATTTTCCGAGTTCAATCATATAAATACGAACGAACTGGCGACGAATGATCCAATTTTTCATAAGAATACACGGAAAAGTGCTTTCAGTGATGAAAAATATGATGTTTCGTATTTTTTTTTCAAATAGATATGGAAATTGTATAAAATAGAAGTACCTATACAGAGATCCTGGAAAATTTGTGTAACCCGAATGGTGATGAGGTCATCACCATTCGGGTTACATACGTTACGTAAATACTGATTGCAAAAACTATTTGCAACAAATCAACTAGTGGTACGATATAGCTAAGTACTGATTAAAAGAACGTTTTTTTATTATTTTTCTTAAAGTTTTTCCAAACCTCTTCAAAATTACCATGATTTTGATAATTTCTTTTTACTTTCAATGTAAATTGTTTTTTTTAAGGAATTTAAACTATAAAACGTACCTAAATATTACAGGACACTTCTTCTTCTCTGCTATGCGCGTTCCCGGTTGTATCCTCAGCTGTGCTGCTTCGGAGCCGGGGGTGCACTTTCGCGCTTTTTCTTCTCCAAATATAACATGCATGTAATGGTCACCCAAGGATGCCAAAGACATCTAAATGATTTGGATATATTTTTACGACCGGCCGCCTGCCTGACGTCAACCCTCTTTGGGAATGTATTTGTGCGAAAAGTTTTACAACCGGCCGCCGCCGCCCGACGTTAACCCTCCTTGGGAATGCAATTGTAGTACGAGATGTTTGTGCTTAGTCCTTTAGTCGCCTCTTACGACATCTACAGGAAGAGATGGAGTGGTCCTATTCTAACCCGGAACCACACGGGTGAACTAAATATCAAAGGACACGATCCATAGTAGGTATAAGTGTAGGTAATAAAATATGATATAATATTTTAAATTATATTATTTAATCATGTTATATACCACTAAAATTACAGTCTTAGCGGTATACGAATTCGTTGTAGCCTTTAAGGGTTAATACCTATCGGTTTTTCTGCATTAATAAATCTAAAATTAGTTTTAAATTTGTGACTTTTTATTTTCATATCAGGACAAAATAATTTCTTTGTATCCTAGTCCACATCCATATTTTTGTAGGTGACGATATATAGAATATATATATATATATATATATATATATATATATATATATATATGTATATATATATATATATATATATATATATATATATATATATATATATATATATATATATATATATATGTATATATATATATATATATATATATATATGTATATATATATATATATATATATATATATATATATATATATATATATATATATATATATATATATATGTATAAATAATCGTTTATTCAAATAATAATAATATTGTATAAGTACATTTCTATATGCTGGCCATTAAGAATTTTGTTTTCTTCTTTTTTCCGCTAGCCCCAGATTCAAATATTTTTCAGTGTTCTGTTTTCCATTGATTTGTAAGATAAACATGTTTTCCCATCTTCGCGTCTTATATAAATAAATAATACGTAGTGTTTTTCACAGTATTTTATTCGCGTCGCTAACAATTCTTCTCTACCGAAAATGATACATGAGTAGACATGTAGTATGACCAGTAGAATTTTCAAGTACCTACCTCTTATTTAACTTGTATTTAAGGCCGTACCTAAATTTTCCGGGGTCCAGTGTTGCCTCCATTTTAAATAAATCATTTCAAAGGAAACGAAGATATCATTCAAAATTTTGTTTGTACCAAGCCCTAGATAATTTAAAGTAAGAACGTTAAGCTTTACTACGCACATTTGCCAAAAGTGGTCGCAAATGTGCGTAGTAAAGCTTAACGTTCTCACTTTAAACTGTAAACAGTAGTTCACAAAATAGTTTGAAGGGTTATCTAGGACTTGGTAGTAGCAAAATTTTAAATAATGTCTCCGTTTCCTTTAAAATGATTTATTTTAAATGGGGGCTGCACTGGACCCTGGAAAATTCAGGTCCGGCCTTAAGAGCTGCACTCTTGTCCTTGAAATACTTTTTATGTACCTAGTATGTATGTGCTTTTAAGTACCATCATAAGTAAAATCTGTCAAGCGGTTGCCGTATGGGATAGTAAGATGGGTCACGAATATACTGATCGCGGCGAACTTATATTAATAACTACCTGTGCCCGCGACTTCGTTCGCGTGGTTGTCGGAACGTAATGTTATATAGCCTAAAGCCTTCCTCTATAAATGGACTACCCAACAAAAAAAGAATTTTTCAAATCGGACCATTAGTTCTTGAGATTAGCGCATTTAAACAAACAAACAAACAAACAAACTCTTCCGCTTTATAATATTAGTATAGATGTGCTACTTGTACGTAGTACTTATATTATTACTCTGTGGTGCTACTAACTTAATGTTTTAAGAAAAAAAATGGTATTCATGTGTACTTGACGTGTCACTAAAATTGTAGGGAAATATGTACCTGATTTCGGGGATCCCCTTTTTTCTCCAACTTTTTAAAATCATTATATGGTTTTTCATAACAACTGTCATAACTTTTTTGACATAATCAATAATCATAGATTCTTAGATGTTTTATTCATAATAATTATGTTAAAATAAGTATTATGTACGTGGAAATTATGAGTTATGATTATTATGTAAAATAAATATTATTATTTTAGATTTTAATGTCTATTTATACTAACGAAAGCTAAAATTATGTTAAAGAATGATAAATAAATGTAATAATATTTATTTTATGAGTAATTATAATTTTATTTAAAAACATGTCAAGCTATATTATTACTAATAATTTTATGAGAAAAAAAAGAGAACCTTGATTTACATTTGCTGTTTCTTTTTCAGTTTACATCGAAAACCCATTCATGTTCTGCCTGAAATGAACTCCATGTTCCTGCCGCTGGTGAGGACACTGCAACACCTGGGCCGGCTGAAGAAGAAAGGCCACTTCCGGTACAAGATGAAGAACATGCGCTACGATAATGTTCGGCCGATACATATTTCATTTATATATCTATACACATTACAAATAAAAATACAAGTTAGCATGCAATTACATGAGTATGTACCCTTCCAATTGAGAATCTAAATCATGAATAGGCGATGCGGTTAGCAACCCATTACTATTATGATTTCCCTTTTCCACCTTCATGCCCACCATTACGCTAAAAGTGGCCTGGGCTTTACCGCCCTCGGCTCTGTCTACCCCGTTAGGGATAAAGACGTGATAGTGTATCTGTATGTACCCTTCCATGGTATAGCAATATTACTAGACATATAGCTGTTGGCTCCCCTTGATAATCAACAAATAATAAAAATCAATAAATAATATGAAAATTAATACAAAAATGTATAATATAACGCCTGTTTCCCAAAGGGGGAGGGGGTAGAGACTATGGATCTTATACTATTACTAGGTATAACTAATTTTAATATATACTAATTATATACATGTTTGGAAAACATACATCTTAATGAAACAATAATCATTACAATGCCAATACACATATTTCATATTAATTAAATGTTCGCAATTATATACGAACATTTCTTAAAACCAAACATTTCTGTTTTTATGCTCCATATATTCTTTTACTAAATAATAAAAATTTTGTTTAAAAAATAGATTAAACTTAATTAAGTAAGTATAACTATTTTTATGTTGTTCGGTTTAATAAATTAGCAATAGTTGAATTTCTTGCCCATGGTATAAAGGTAGATAATGCTTGGTACCATTTTGTTTTGGTTAATAAAGTTTGAAATAAATAAATAAACAAGGTTCTTCCCGCGATGGCCCAAGACTACGTCACGAATGTCACGATAAGTGTTACTACTGATTGTTTTTTTCAGTAAATTTAAGGACTTACTCAATTAGTTACTGAATACAAAATTAAATGCTAACTTGACTATTTCGTACATCGTATGATTCATCAGTAATTTTTATCGAATTTATATATTGAATTATTAGTTCATAATTGGTTTGTTATAATAGAAAATGCATTTTTCTCAGGTAATTCAATTACACACAGTGCAAAATACTAATTTATTTATTTAATGACGTATTCTTGGGCCAATCACGTGACCCAGGTGTCACGGAAAGATAATACCTTGTTTTATGATCCCATGTATAGGCCCATTTGCCGGCATCCCGTCGGAAATGTAACCAAAATAGCTTTATACATTTAACACTTCCATATATGCATCGGGAAGAAAAAAAAACCAAAGAATGGACCAATTGGTTCTCTCCCCGCCCAGATCGTCAGAAACGATCAAGGGAATAGACGCAAATCTTTGAACAGGCATTTTTTGAGTCTGTGTGATTCACCTTAGACCTCATCTTAGCTCCCCATCAGGCTAGATAGAGGTCAAACGCACTCAAATTTCTAATAAAAAAATAAAAATAAAAAAAAATCTTGATGAATCTTAACAATTTTGTCAGAAATGTTAGCCCTAGTTGATTTTCTTTTTCACGTTATACTTATACTATATCGCGTCTTTATCCCCAACGGGGCAGACAGAGACCAAGACCGTAAAACCCAAAGGCCACTTTTAGCGCATTGTTGGGCAAGAAGATGGAAAAAGGAATCTAAATAATAATGGGTTGCTAGCCGCATCGCCTCACAATTCTGCCCATTCCCTCGATCGGCTTTTACGATTTGCGCAGGAAGAGAAGAAGCTGGTACGTTCTAAGCTTTTTCTTGTCTCTCAGACCAGCATGGAAGTGCAAACCTTGCAGCTTTTTCACTAAAAATAATGAACTTCAATTATTAATAAATTTTAATCCTACATTGATTGAAAATTTTTGACTTTGACTTTTTTCTACACGCCTGAGTAGTGAGGTAAGTAAATAAAGCCACGAGACTTAAGGCAAGATGGGTTCACAACCCGCAATACTGTGCGTGTTTTTGAAAAAATACTGTAATTAAACTACTACAGTTGACTTCTTATTAATTTTACATAGGAATCTTAAGGCTTTTCTTCAGACACCCATAATATCCAAAACAGGATTCAGTATTTTTGGCTTGATATAGAAAAAAATCACAAACATACCCCTAAATTCGCCAAAATTTAGCTTTAAAAAGATATTACTACTTTATACAATCACCTTTTTATATGAAAACTATACCAAAAAATGTATAATCTAAATTACTAGTTAATTTCGCTACACAAAGTTATAAATATTATACAAAAAAAAAACGCAGTGAAATATCGGGTCCAGGCCTTTGTTCGCTCTCGCCGAATATTTCACTGTGTTTTATTTAAAAATTTTTTTGTAAATAATATAAAAAAAAATTGTTTAGCCTTAGCCTTGTTAAGCCTTAAGATTACTATGTTTTTTTTTTGAGAAATAAACTAGTATTTTTTTACAGTGATCCCAAGAAAGTCACAATAATAGAAACTAGTAATTCTGTGACTCGAAAAGTAGACCTCGCGAGCTCTCATATAACAATAACCGACACTGTCCCCTTTCCCCTGGCGTAGTAAAGCCATTTTAGTGAAATCCTACCATATATAACGCAACACGAAACTTTTTCCTTTTTAACCGACTTCAAAAAAGGAGGAGGTTATCAATTCGACTGTATTTTTTTGTATGTTTGTTACGCGATATCTTCGCCAATTGTATACCGATTTTGATGATTCTTTTTTTATTTGAAAGCCTTTCCTACCAAATTGGTCCTATTTTAATTTGGTGAAGATATAATGAAAAACTTTGGAGATATGGAACAAAGTCCTAAAAAAAATTGAAGTCGTTTGCTTTTTTTGTAAAAAAATTAATTATTGCCCATCCACTCCCACTTTTGGAATTTTTGCAACATCTTGTGTAGAATGAAGTGTGTGTACATCTCAAATTTGATTTAAATCCATCAATAAAGTTTCACAGTAAAGTTTGCTCCTTTTCCCCACTATTTCTCCCCTAATAAAAAATCACGATCCATTGTTTTTTTTTTTTTAAATGAATCAAAGAAATTGTGTGCCAAGTTTCGCTAAAATCGGTTGAAAAATGCGACTAGTAGGCGAGAACAGACGGACAAAAGCATTTTTGCCAATCTTGAAACTGAAGGCTTCGCTCCCTCGGTCAATAAACAATTTTGTAGTATTAGATTCCACCTGTAGTTCATCTAATTTTTAGTACAAAAGCAGCATTTTCTCTGAGAATGGACGCGAAATTACTTTTGCGAGGCTTCGAAATTTAATTCACGTTTGAAAACTAAGCTCAAGAAGAAAACGGTACAGTGTACCAAGCATCATCAGTTACGCTCTCTGTGACAGTCGTACGGTCGTCTGTGCAAAGTGCATAATGGCGCGGTAGAGTCGCTTGATCCGTAGTCGACCGTACTAGTCCAACTAACGAAGTCTTACAGGTGCTTCAATTCAAGTCAACAAAAGTAAATAGACCTCTGAGAGAGACCTACAGTTTTTAGGGTTCCGTACCCAAAGGGTGCAAACGGGACCCTATTACTGAGACTCCGCTGTCTGTCCGTCTGTCACAGGGCTCTATCTCTTGAACCGTAATAGCTAGACACTTGAAATTTTTACCGATTTTGTATTACTGTAGCCGCTATAACAACAAATACCAAAATTTTTAAAAAGTTGAAAATTAAAGGGGGTCGTCATACAAAAAATGTGTTTTTTCAGCGTTTTTAACTAGATCTTTATAATAGCATTAACTAGATACTTGAAATTTTCACAGATTATGTGTTACTATGGCCGCTATAATAACAAACAAATACTAAAAATAAGATAAAGTTAAAAATTAAAGGGGGTCGTCATACAAGTAACGTATTTCTTCAGCGTTTTAAAATATTGTACGGTGGTACGAAATCCTTCATGTACGAATCCGACTCGCACTTGCCTGTTTATTATTTTTGCATCTGAAGTTGACTTTAATTATTGTGCAACCATGTAGACCAACTTTGCTAGGAATATTTTATTAAAAGGAAGTACAAAGTAGGTACTTAACGATGTACAAGTCTTTGTTAGAAAAACTTAGCGTTGTTTTTATTTACCTATCTGTTAAAATTATTTCTTCAACATTTATAACACAAATTCATTCTCAGTTTTTGCTGCCCGGTTATGCAGATATGTGAAAAATGCGCCCCTCTTTTGATTTCTTCAAAGTCAGACTTAGAGGATATTAGGTACGAAGTTTCCTCAGACACCTTGAGCTAATAATAATGCAGTCTATGTATTTTATTTGGTGATATATATGTCGGCGCGAGGGTAGTTTGACAATAATTAAAATCCCAACTCTTATGTCGCAAAGGATATGAAACGAGCCGGAAAGGCGGAAAGGCTGAGCGGGATACGGCTTTTGACATAACGGATGACGTGAGTAACACTTACCTACTTACGGTACGAAAAAACCGGCTGATGTCAGGATGCCAACCTTATTACCCTCACGTCACTTCATCGATGTCGCCGCAAGAGACTTTACATTGACCTGATTAAAAAATGACGGTAAGGCAGTGCCCCACCTCGTGGTGACCCTATGAATTACTTCCTTGGGTAACCCAGCAATTAATCCTCTAGCCCACACAGGCATTCTGTGTCCAACAGGGCTTACCGTACAGCTGAAATATAATGTCTAAATTGGGGTGGTGCAAATCGGTGCCGTCACTTATAAAAGCGTACAATAATGACAATGCTATGTTTTATGGTACACTTTCATTTCGTATCAAGATCGCTACCTCCTGTATCATATGTTGCAATGCGTAATAATCAAATAATCACACCGTATAAAATGAAGGAATTAATTTTGAACTCGCCTACATATAGATATATTATTTTGTTATGTATTAGTTAATGTATTATAGGTTTAAGTTATATGTTTTAGATTAAAAAGTAAATACATTAAAGATATATACAACAACAACAACATACCTAGTAAGGGTCGAATGGCGACTACGTACTGGCAAGCGAAGCGTAAGATATCCACAAGGTGGTCAGACGACCTGAAATGTAAAAATTAAAAGATTATCCTGACTAAGCATTTATCTCAAATTTTCTTTATTCAAAAATTGACAAGCTTACCTTACAAGTACTAGGCTAAGTGACATGCAGTTTTATCATGGTGTAGTTTTATAGTTTGTAACATCGAAATTATAATCTCTACAAATCTAACGCTCCAACATTCACCGCTTCGATTCTGATTCCATTTATAGTCCGAGAGCTGGCACGAATTTTTGGGTAGGTATTTGAGGCAAGTTGAAAACTTGTAACATACCTCTCCTATTATACCCCAACACGGAACTGCATACCTAGCTGGTGAGTAGCGGGGCTAAAGCTCTCGATCTATTACGCAAACAAACTAACAGTAATTACAACGAAACACTCAAACACACATAGACAAAGATGTCGCGACAAAGCCGTGCGACAAGGTCACGCACGCGTCATTGCCGCGTCGGTCGAGCAGCCGGCTTAGGGGCTGATTATTAAAATGTTTATTTACTTACATAATTATGAAGGGCGAGTCCTGTGTTTTTCATGTCTGTATGGCTTCTACACCACTTCACGGCACATGACGGCATTTTTAATGAATCGATTATCGCAAAAATACAGCAATATTCTCAAAGTAAACTTTTTGCGACGCAACCGGACGACTCGAGTGTCATGCGAACTGTCGCGCCACGCGGTTCATATTTTAAGCCCCGCCCGCCTGTAACGACCGGCTAACCTACCCACTGAAAATCTTTTTTTTCTGCTTACTTAGTTAAACCTAACCTAAAAGACCTAAGTACTAGAGTCTAGAACAAAACTTAGAATACCTATATGTCCTAAGAAGCAAATGATTTATTATTTTTAGTCTTTTTAAAACCTATTATGCTACAATTTTTATCTAGAACTTAACTAAAAATAACTATCTGGATACTAACAAACCTTTTATTTTAAAATCTTGTTATCTGTATCATCCTGAACATAGCTGTGACTGATTAGTGTATTGGCTGTAATTATCTAATGGAGAACCCAAGTTGTTAAGAATAGCAACCTAAATTCAGCTGTAACACGTTTGATTTATCTACTTATTATATATTTTTATATACTATAAAATAAACTTAATTTTATTTGGTTTAAGATTATTTACTGACAAACTAATATGAACAACCTTAAATTATATTTAGTTAATTTATTGTTTATTTGTGTTTGAGGTCGGTAGTTGATGATATAAATCCTAATATAAAATTTGGGGAAAACTGTTGTTATATTAGTATTTAGAGTTCCTAGTGTTTTGTAAAACTCCTAAGAAAGTCGATAGCGTAATTGCCTTTAGGTTTCAGTATTGAATAACGGGAAACTGTAGTTTAAGTTCTTGGAGTAAATAATTTATTTAGTATGATTAATTTTAGTAATTACTGAATAGTGTTTATGTTATTATGTATTAAATAATATAAGTATTATAGAGATTCATATAATCAAAATTTGCATTATATTTTAAGTTTGTTTCTTAGTTAGATTTGTCCTGAAGTATGTTTCGCTTTATAAATATGTAGATATAATTATGTACATAGAAATATATATATATAATGATTTAGAAGCTCAGTATTGTTTTTATATGGCTAAAAGAGGCAGCTCCGCCAGCCGCTACCTCAGTAGGATTCATCCAAATGACTAGGGCATCCTCCCTGCCTTGGGACAGCAAATATAGTGCTCAGATATTTGTTATACAAATATATTTAAGTTTAATGAGCCTTTACAGGCTAGAGACATAGAAGAGGACGCAAGTAAAGTCTTGCCAAGCGATATCAACCGCTTCAGAACCTGTAATTTTTACATAGTTCCGGACTGAGCTATGATTTTAATCATTACTTCAAATCGGTTGGTATCTTAAATACTTTAAGAGTATACTACTCAACAATATAAGTAGTCTGTCTTGTCAGTAGTAGTAGTAGTAGGTCAAATCATACAACGTACCTACGATCCGCTACTATTGATGTGTTAGATTTAAACACTATTTACCTAATTTAGTACTTCATTCAATTTCTATTCAATATTCAAATAAATAGAAATTATTATAGTTGGTAAAATATTCGAATTGATCGTAAAATGTTTTTTAGTTTGACGAATGGTAAATATAGTATTTATAAAACCTTAGATTTTATAAATAGAAATAGTAAGAAGGTATTCCAGATTATAAATAAATCTTACAGAGTAGAATTTTGTCAATACGATTCAATTCAATAACTAAATAGTACCAATAATTTAGCTTCCAAAGAAACCAAATATTCACAACCAATATTTTTTTTTCATTAGAAGTATTACCTTCTAGGTATTTTGTATGTAGAATTTATCAGTTCCACATGCCTTTTCCATGTATGAAAGAACTGTTTAATATCATTAATATTAAAATAAATATAGAAGATGATCAAAGCAAGATATATAATCTGCTATCTTTACAATAGTTAAATAGGTAAATGGTTAAGAATCTTTACTAAAACCATAGATTAGTCTCCGAAGAAACTAAAAATATAAATTTATAATTGTTTCGAACAACTAAGTTCCTCTGAAGAAATAGTATCAATTCAACATGAATTTTCCATGTTTGAAAGATCAAATTATAATAGGTAGGGCACTCTTATTCAGAATGCTAAGTAATAAGTCGTAAGACTTAGTTCATTCAGCGGACATAAATTAAACATGTCATGGATTTGCTTTGACTCAAAAGCAGTTCGGATAATTCCAAAATTGTTGGTTTTCTCATATAAATCCTTTTAACCAAGGACACATTCCAAACATGATTTCTACATGTGCTAAGGAACGTATTGATGAAATAAATCTAGATTTTCATGAACAGGTCTGCATCTCCACAAACGAAGTATGGCCTTATTCTTGTGAATCAACATTGAGATAAAAAGCCAGGGCTTGCTTCGCATCACCCAATATGTGAGACTACATTTCCCATCCAGTCAAATCCAAATAAATGATAAAATAATTCAGACTTTTCCGACTTGATTTGCACCATCACAAACGAAGAATATGGCCTTTCTCTTGTGCTTTTGCATAAAGATAATTAGCCAGGGCTTGCTTTGCATCACCCAATAATTATGACAGTACATTTCTCATCCAGATAAGTCCAAACAAATAATTGATGAAGTAATTCAGATTTATCCGAATTCATGTCTCAGCATTCCCAAGACAAATCAAATTGTTCCACTGAACAAACTAGAAATATTTCATAATTTATGAACATAAATTGGTTAAAATTATTTAACAATAATTGAAGTTTCGTTCTATTGAACAAATCAATCATATTTCATAGTTAATGGAGATATTTTTGTTTAAGTTATTTTACACTAACTGTTGGCATATTTAATGTAATTCCTAGTCTAACCTAACGGTCCCTGAATTCCCTAAAGCTAAAGCTACTTGTGTAAAAGACTACCCCAACCCCACTAAATGTGTGTGTGTGTTGGAATTGATTCCGGTGTAAGAATCAATTCTAGTGTACCTAGGTATCGAACAGTCTCCGGTGTAAGAGAAAGTTCCCTAAAGCTAAAGCTAAAAGTTTTGAGAGAGTTTCTCTCGCCCTGAGCTAAAATTTACCTGCCTACAAATCCTAATTTGAGAATCCTACTCTGGTGTGTGGTGGAATTAGAACTAAACTGTCCTTTTTCCCCTAGCTGCTAACGACTTCGCGGAGTGGCCTGGGTCGACCTACCTATCGCCCGTCGGTTCCAATCTACAACTCCATAGGGAAGGGGGAGTCTAGACTGGTCTAATACTAACCAAGCTAATTGGATAATTCTAGCAACTAATTCTTGCAGCACTAAAACGGATTCACAACCCTGCGACTTTCGGATCGTCGTCTAATTAGGACTGCCAGTTCAGATTGCTAGAACCAGTAGCTAACACAGAATTGTTTTTGAAACAAACCAATCCTGCCAGACCCACTACAAATCTGGAAATTTTACCTAGAATTTCGATTTTTTTAGAGAGCCCTCAGGTTAGCGAGACCAAAGGAAATAGAAATTAACGATGAGTTTGACCATTAAACCCCATAGAGAAACAAAATTCAAAATATTAAAATTCAAATATTATTTACACCAAAATCATTGACATCAAAAGACGAAATTGAACGACATAGAATTTCTGAAAATTCACTGCCGAACACCCCACCTCTTGAAATCAAAACGATTGGCACTGATTTTAAACCAAAACTATTAATTAAACTTATTAAAATTTACTAGGGACAAACTAAATTATTTATTAATAACAAAAATTCAAACAATCTAAGATTTTAATTTCGGAATACATTTTACCATTATATTCCTAATTAAAACCAATCAAGGGACAACGCGAGAAAGATAAAGCGACCTATTTTGTCAAACTCTCGTTTCCCCACACTTTTCTTCAGGACTTCTTCTTTTCTTGAGTTAAAAATATTACATCGACGTAAAAATCTCCATCTCCCTACAGAACGTTTGCACGCCCCGGCCGCCCGATGATGAATACCCCTTCGTCTCCCGTCTACCAGTCCCGTTGAAAGGAACCTTACCCCGAAATGAGAATGCCATCATAAAACTGCATTCAAACTTAGTTGTATACATACATTGCCTGTTCTAAAGTGAACAAACGAAACTATGTTCTTACAAAACTAGCAATGCATATAAAACCGGAACTCGAACCCAACAAGCTCGCTGTCCGCTGAATCCCGCCTCAAACCAATTCCAGGTAGTTTGTAAAAACAATGACGTAACCAGTCCTAGGCAACATCAGTTTGGGTGATCGAATGTAGATTTTTAATAAACATATTATGTTTTTTGTAAATTGATAATTAAAATCTAGATATATCTATGTCTAGATAAAAGGTTTTAAATTTATTTTCACTTCATATAAAATTATATGAATAGTGAAACATTAATGATTAATGGATAAAATAAAGATATTTATCCATCATTTTGACAAAGTAAAGATATATTAAAATATATCTAAATAATAGTTTATTAGAAAGTATATAAATGTAGAAATTAAAGGAGTTTATATATGATTTCACATACAAAACCATCAACAGATTATAGTGCAACAAATGTTACATTGATAAATAATAATAAAATATCTATCTTTATTCTATTTCTGTAATCATGTTCCCAGTCTCATCCTCAGCTATGCTGCTTTGGAGCTCGTGTTAGTTTCGTCCTAGCGATAACAAACCACGTCTTGTGCGCCGGAGTTCGACTTTCACGTTCTTAACCCAACGACTTGACAGAGCCCTGTCCATTTTCTTTTAACTAATGAAGTTAGATGCCAACCTTGTATGTAATATTTATGTAATAGATTTATAGAAGACCATACAAGTGTTGTATGAAAATAAATAGAATAATTGATTACAATATAGCATAATTTCCTTCTTTTATTTTGGCAAAGGAAAAATACTAAGAAACTCAGTGTAAACTGACCATTACAAACAAATTATGTATAAACTTTATAGTTATTTCAAAACATAACGAAAGTTTGTTTTGTTTTGATTTTTCTTTGCTGAGGATTGAACTCAGACAATCTAGAATTTTTATTTGTGACCTGGATTTAATTAACATAATATTATACAAAATTCTTTGTACTTTATTTATTTATTTTGATTTCTCTCTTCATCTTAGCATCCATCATTACGACAAACGTGATCCTTGGGTCCCACGGCCATGGACTCAGTCCAACCCGTCAAGGATAAAGACGTGATAATGATTTCTTATCATTTTCTATACAAAATTGAACTCAGATGATTTTTGAAATTATGTATGACCATACATACATACATCATAAATATTGCAATTTAATATAAAATATAGTGAAATTATATAAACAAACGGATGGTCTATAAATAGACTCAAAATTGTGAACGATTACAAATTCTTTTCACATAGTAATAATTTACTCTGCACCCACTAAACTTGCAATCTGGCGAATTGTTTGTATAAGTTTTTTTTGTGCTTCGCCGCCTCCATTAAAAACAATGTTTATGACTTTGAAAGGGACAGCCCAAACGTTATGGAATAGGACGGAGCTACGGTAAATTTTTTGCTTATTCGATAAACAGTTCCTGGGAACGAGTGAACAATGAATCTTTGACTAAGATGACGTACAAGGAGTTATTGAATCGAATTCCAGCTTTATATGTGATAAAAATTATTTGAGAATGAAATTAACGAATGCGAATTTGCGAATCGTTACACGCCGTGGTACATATCGCGTGGAATGATTTTTCGGGATTATTTAGGCTTCTAGGGATTATTATTCGTAGGTTTGTAATGAAGTTTAAAATAATGTACGAAAGAGATAAATAGAGTAAATAGGATTTTGGATTTTTCAATTTAATAACCAAGTTTCGATACCTCCCAGCATTCTAAGCTCCTATCCGTCTTACACCGACTCTTTATTTTCTTTATTTTGACTCCATTTTAGGGATTATGTACGGTGGTTTCCCCATTTGTCTTCCGCAGTATTTGCGTTGGCCGTTTGGTTCGCGGCAGAGTAGAATAGGACCACTCCATCTCTTTCTGTGGATGTCGTAAGAGGCGACTAAAGGACTTAGCACAAACATCTCGTGCTACAATTGCATTCCCAAGGAAGGTTAACGTCGGGCGGCGGCCGGATGTAAAACTTTTCGCACAAAAACATTCCCAAAGTGGGTTGACGTCAGGCAGGCGGCCGGTCGTTAAACTATAGCCAAATCATTTAAACTGTTCCGGCTATTTCTTCTCTATTTTAGGTCTTTGGCATCCTTGGGTGACCATTAACATGCATGTTATATTTGGAGAAGAAAAAGCAGGAAAGCGCACCCCGAGCTCCGAAGCAGCGCAGCTGAGGATGCAACCGGGAATGCGCTTAGACGAATAAGAAGATCTTAGTATTTGCGTTAGACGTTATTCGTTCCAGATCCCGCACCTTCGACCTTCTGCCGCTGCTGCCTACTGACAGAGGAATGCCTATTTACTGGCGGCATTGATTAGCCATGACGCAAAGCCAACCACCAACTCTATGACATTACATTTACATAATACAATAACCTGTGCTTTTCATGTTGAATAATTATTCATTTAGATATTTACCCAGCTCATTGAATTTACACGAAAAACCGGGTAACTATTTTGAAATGCGACTGAAAAGCTGAAGTCCAGCGAACTTAATTAAAATTTCAATAAAGGGACGGCCGCTGCACACAGCGCCCTGTGTCAATATCTGTGTATTTGATGTGCTGGCAATATATTACGCGGAAACCCTTTCATATGGACTACGAATCTGTGTTGTAAATAAAATGTAGCGTACCTAGGTACTGCTGATATTACGGTGTATGTGAGCGGTTTATTTGACGAATTCGCATCAAAGGACTGCTTTTTAGGGTTCCGTACCTGAAGTGTGCAAACGGGACCCTATTCCGCTGTCTGTCTGTCCGTCTGTCTGTCTGTCCGTCTGTCACAGGGCTCTATCTCTTGAACCGTAATAGCTAGACACCTGAAATTTTCACCGATTATGTATTATTACTGTGGCCGCTATAACAACAAATACTTACTAAAAATAAAAATAAAATGAGAATTAAAGGGGGTCGTCATACAAAAAACGTGTATTTTTTTAACTCGATCTGTCACAGGGCTCTATCACTTGAACCGTAATAGCTACACCTGAAATTTTCACCGATTATGTATTACTATGACCACTATAACAACAAACACTAAAAATAAGATAAAGTAATTAATTAAAGGGGGTCGTCATACAAGAAACATGTTTTTTCAGCGTTTTAAAACATTGTAGGGTGGTACGGAACCATTCATGTACGACTCCGACTCGCACTTGCCCGTTTATTTTGTGTGTGTTTCGTTTGCTTTTTTTCATACGCTCTGGTGACCAATGGTAATCAGAAAACCTTATAGGGTGATAAGCTTTTCCTCGCGGCGTCACCCGCGTAGACGAAATGGCAGTCGCTCAGAGTTTTGTGTCACTCTCCGGGAATGTCACATTTTTGGGGATAAAAGTATTTTTGGGTTAACTGGAAAAGTGTGAAAGTATCTTCTGCATTTTTACAAAACAACAGTGCGACACGGAATGTCTTATGTACGCGTCGCGAGTCACATTCGCCCTGAGGAAGGCCTCCGTATGAGGTCGAAACATGACGGCCAGTAGCTGATTTTTATATGAGTTACTCGTTTATCGAATATTAATAATTCTGAAATTTCCTTATCCCCCTTTTATGTGGGATGGGCACAGTATGTCAGTGCTCCTCCGTGCTTCGGAAGGCACGTAAAAGCCGTTGGTCCCGGCTGTCATTGTTTGGTAGTCGTCAAGCTTTGTCAGATGCCTTTAGGCAGCTTCAAAAATCTGACACCAGTGTTGGCCACTTACACACACGAAAAACAAAACAAAGCATGTCAGTTTTTTTCATATTTTTACAACCTTTATCAAATCATCCCTTACTCCCTTTCCATCTGTATCCTTCCTGACGCATTCATCCACCGTTTCTTTACTCTTCCTCAATTTCGAAGTTGGGTATAGTTAGTCTGTAAAACAAGTCGGTAAGTTTTAAAAAAAAAAAATTTTCGTACAAGCTTTAATGAAGAGGCCTAAGAAAATATCAAGACAAACGTAATAAGCCAAACAGGATCGGGTTGCGTCGTTTTATTACGGGGTTCCAATAGCCACCTTCCGGCTCCATCATCAGATCAGCTTCTTGTTATAATAATATTGCATTGTCATCTGATTAACATTAGCAAACAAAATTTAATCAACCGGTAAGTGGCTCAAAAACTTTCAAAATTTGACCCAAACAAAAAAATAAACAACAAACAGAAACAAAAGCTTGTAAAAACAATGTAATAGGGAATAGTGCAAACTCGCAAATACGAGAACAGAGAATGAATAACGAAATATGAAAACGTTATGACATTATGTAACAAGAAATCCAAGGAATATCTAGTTGAACTATTTGTTATTTGACTTCGGTACCTGGAACAGAGCTTAATAGCGGAAATTCCGGGAAAAACGTAGCTGCCTCACAACACTGATGGATAGGAAAGCTTGTTATTTATAGTCAAACTATGTACTTTCATGTTGTTTAGAAGACCGTGAGAAGATTGACTGGTATAAAGCTTTTACTATTAAGGCCGTACCTAAATTTTCCGGGGGCCAGTGCTGCCCCCATTTAAAATAAATCATTTCGAAGAAAACGGAGACATTATTTAAAATTTTGCTGCTACCAAGTCCCAGATAACCCTTTAAAGTATTTTATGAACTACTGTTTACAGTTTATAATGAGAACGTTAAGCTTTGCTACACACATTTGCCAAAAGTGGTCGCAAATGTGCGTAGTAAAGCTTAAGGTGAATATATAAGCAAATGGCCTTGAAGTGTGAAATAAATTGTTAACTCGTAATATCGTGATAAATATATATATATATATATATATATATATATATATATATATATATATATATATATATATATATATATATATATTTCCATATTGCTCTTCGTCATGCACTAGATAGCCCTTTAAATTATTTTATGAACCACCGTTGAAAGTATTTACATTAGTCCATCGTCCAAAAAAAAATAACCGACACTTTCCTCTTTACCCGCTGACTGCTGCAAAGCAATTTCAGTGAAATCCGTCCTATTAGGGATGATGACTGGGTCAGAAAAGTATTATTCTAATTAGTCCGTTAGTTATATCCAATAAGAATGTACCTAACAATATTTTTCAGTTTACCGAAAAAGTAAAAAAAATACAAAGATACAGAGTATCTAAGTTCCAGAGTAGGGGCTTGTGACGTCACCGATATGTAAAAATCGTATGAACGCGTGACATCATGTGTTTAAATGCGCTGTATCTTCGTCATTTATTGTTTCTCAGAGAAAAGAAAAAATACGTGTACAATATTTTTTAATAATCTAACCGATGGGCCTAAAATATTTTTTTAGTCATCATGCCTATGGGCCGCCATATCTTGATTTGGCTGCCCAATAACCGCCATATCGTTTAAAGCATAACGTTTGACGATTTGGCTAGCCATACTTGGACAAATCGATTCAGTAGGGTGACCAAAATACAAGCAAATAAAATGAAGTTTGATAATTATTTTACTAGATAAAAAGACGTTTATATAATAAAAACATATTTTTTTACAAACTATTTTTGACTAGTTAGAGACTGACAGAGCGCAACAGCGCCAGAAGCGTCGCAAAGTGGAACTACATCACGATACACCCAGCCATAATTATCTAGATGTGCCTAAATCGACAAATAGGCTGCTGTCATCGATCTGCCCAACTTTACATTGGGCACATCATGAAATAATTGGCCAAATCGAGAAATGGCGGCATATCTTGATCTGCCCAGGCAGATCTTGATCGGCCCAATTAAACGATTGGCCCAAGACATAAACACCGACAACAGTCCGTGATACTGATCATAAAAATCTGAAAAACTTTCCATAAAAACACACACACATACACGATAGTGGCATTGGGTTAAGATCACAGGCCAAAATGGGCTTTATTACTACTATTTAATAAATCTTAATTTTGGTTTGTTTTAAAACGTGAACACGAAGCGCGTTTGTTTCATAATCGTCGAAAATTATGGACAATTATTTTGTACATATCCAACCATGGAAAGCGTCTTATTTCATTAACAATGTATCTCGTATTTCATAATGCTGAAGCAGTATTGAAATAATCCACTCTTTGTTTTCCTGGGCTTGTGTAGCCTGACCAGCAACCATCCCACTGGTTTTCATATTGATTGATATGAAATCAATTACTGTACCTGTGTACGTCTAGATTCAGGGAGTGTGTGTGAAAGGGCTCTAATCCGTGTTCCGCGTATTGGGGGGTTTGTCGGGAGGTGGCATGGCAACATTGATATGAATACAATTTAGATGCAAGATTTTCTTATAACAACAATATGACTAGTAAAGAAGTAACAGTCGAAATGACAAAGGAAAGAACAAAATGTAAACGACTGACATGCTGTGCCAACCCAACTTAGAGTGGGATAAGGGAAGGAAGAAAAAGAAGAAGATTTTCTTATATACTTACAACGTGGAAGGGTAATACCTGTAATAAATCGAACCACTGGCTAAACTAGATCACTAAAGCATAAAAAAATAAAATAACAGTCAAAAAATTAAATAAAAATATAGACATTCCCATACGAATCGCCCGGCCAGCAGCACACTTTTGCATGGGAATGTCGATGTGTTTTTGTGAATTTTTTGGCTGTTATTTTAATTTCATTATACGATCCCCAGCCAAGGCAATTTGAAAATGACCTTTTTCAAATTGTCCTGGGTCTTGGGTGTTTATCTACTTATATATGTATTTATCATGAAATATAGTATCGTTGAGTTAGTATCCCATAACACAAGTTTAAAACATACTTAATCAGTGTGATTTGTCCCTATATATTTATTTATTATTTATACAGTTTAATAAATAAAAATTTACATAATATAAATTAGTTTAGATCGCAAATCAAAAACGTAACGTCTATTATGATAAATATCAAGTTATTGGGGTGGGTAGGGGTGACCTCGCAGACATATGCATTCATGTAAGTGTAGTGCATCGATTGCATATGACGCGCACACATCAAAAGCCGAGCCCGGGCGCGCTAGCCCGGCCAACTGTTGCATAGCTGGAGCTGGAGGTAAATATGGTACTTATTGAGCTCTCGCTGTAAACGATTTGTTAGTTTATGGACTGAGAAAACCTATGTTTGTATCAAAGGATGTGGATACGCACATACTTCACATGCTGAGCGAAGGCCGTTTTGGTGCATGCTTGTGTAATGTACCTAAGCAATTGTTAAGTTACCAAATTGTTAAGTATGTAACCAAATAAACAGTTTTTCTTTCTTTCTTTCTTTTCAGATTGGTGTGAAGAGTAAGTATAATAAACAGGCAAGTGCGAGTCGGACTCGTACATAAAGGGTTCCGTACCACCGTATAATGTTTTAAAACGCTGAAGAAACACGTTTCTTGTATGACGACCCCCTTTAATTTTTAACTTTATCTTATTTTTAGTATTTTTTATTATAGTGGTCATAGTAATACATAATTGGTGAAAATTTCAAGTATCTAGTTAATGCCATTATGAAGATCTAGTTAAAAACGTAGAAAAATCACGTTTTTTGTATGACGACCCCCTTTAATTTTTAACTTTTTTTTATTTTTAGTAATTGTTGTTATAACGGCCACAGTAATACATAATCGGTGAAAATTTCAAGTGTCGCTATTACGGTTCAAGAGATAGAGCCCTGTAACAGACGGACAGACAGACGGAAAGACGGACAGACGAACAGACGAACAGACGGACAGACAGCGGAATCACAGTAATAGGGTCCCGTTTGAACCTTTTGGGTACGGAACCCTAAAAATGAATAATTTAATAATTAATTATTGATCTATACAGCATTACATCGACATGACATGACCAGGAAGACCGAGGCATAGCTAACATGAATCAGACAAAGGAGAAGGTGAACGTCGTGTCGTACAGCGAAGTAAAACTGCTGGCGGATGAAAGAGACAAATGGAAGAGAATTCATACTCCACCGACAAGAGCATAGCTCTTAAATATAGATAGAGAGACAGTATTACAATGCTTGGAACAATATCTAAATTAAAAAATGTGAGCGTGAGTAATTTAAATTTAATTATTTAAACATTTAAATTAAATTTAAATGTTTAAATAATTTAAACTATTCCGGTTATTATCCACTACGCAAGGTCTTAGGCATCCTTGGGTGACCATTGACATGCATATTATATTTTGGAGAAGAAAAAGCGGGAAAACGCACCCCGGGCTCCAAAGCAGCACAGCTGAGGATGCATCCGTGATCGCGCTTAGATGAGGAAGAATTAAATTTTATCATTATCAGGTCTTTTTTAATCTCTCCTGCAAGACACTCGCTACTACTACCAGGGCCATATATTAGCCAGAGCAGTCAGAGGATTTGGCCTACACTCTCCACGCTGGACAGACGGGTTGGAGACGTCTCACTGATGTTTATAAGCTTTGTTTAGCCTGTGTTTCCTAAGTCGCCTTCTACGACATCCACGGAGAGACTTGGAATGGTCCTATTCTACTTTGCCGGGAACCACACGGCAAAGATAAATTTAAACTATATAAGAACTAAAACTAAAAAAAAAATCCAGATTGGTGTATTTGAGATTTTCTTGCTATAGGTATTGACAGTGGAGCCATTTAATAGAAATATGGTGGGTGGTGGTACCTCCCGCCATGTCTCTATTAACGGTTATGGCTATAACTACCTACGTAAAATGATGCAAAACGGGAAAAGATCGCTCTACCTTTCCTATTTTTGGACAAATAACATCGATTGAACAGGTTTAAAAGGTTGTATTATTATTAAATACAATTCTACCATACTAAGTATGTGTATTTTATAACTATTGACATGCATATTATATTTGTAGAACAAAAAGCGGGAAAGCGCACCCCGGGGTCCGAAGCAGCACAGCTGAGGATGCAACCGGGAATACACTTAGACGAAGAAGAAGAAGTATGTTTATTTTATAATAAATAAACAAAGTCACTTGCAGTTGAGCCATGTGGTTTTCGGCCTACAATAGAACCATTCCATCTCTTCCTGTGGATGTCGTAAGAGGCGACTAAGGACTAAGCACAAACAACTAGTGCTACATCTGCATTCCCAAGGAGGGTTGATATCAAGCAGGTAGGCGGCCGGTCGGAAAACTATAGCCAAATCGTTTAAACTATTCCGGCTATTTCTTCTCCACTTCGCAAGGTCTTTGGCATCATTGGGTGACCATTGAAATGATTTATTAAATTTTTTTTTTATTGGAAATCGAACTCTAAAATTCAGGAGTGGCGGACTACCGTGTTAACTAATTCGCCATGGAGGTCCCCGATACTCTTTAGCTTTATACATACCACAATTCCTTTGTCCCTCTCTCTCTTAACTAAGCGCGTTCCCCGCTGCATCCTTTTTTGTACTGCAATCAAGCCTAGAGTCCGCTATTCGGCTTTTTCTCCACTTTAATTAATCTATTTAAACTTTATTTACCAAATACGAATGGTATAAAAGGCGGACTTGAGGCCGTACCTGAATTTTCCGGGGTCCAGTGCTGACATAAGTTATTTCAAAGAAAACGGAGACATCAATTATAATTTTGCTACTGCCAGTCCTAGATAACCCTTCAAAGTATTTTATGAACTACTGTTAAGGTGAATATATAAGCAAATGGCCTTGAAGTGTGAAATAAATTGTTAACTCGTAAAAATGGTGATAATTTCCATATTGCTCTTTGTCATGCACTAGATATCCTTTTACATTATTTTATGAACTGCTGTTGAAACTATTATTGGTTATCCGTCTAGCTTTAAAACTTGCCGTGGCCACTTTAAGCGGAGGCAAGTTTTAAAGCTGGATGGACTAATGTAAATACTTTCAACGGTGGTTCATAAAATAATTTAAAGGGCTATCTAGTGCATGACGAAGAGCAATATGGAAATATATATATATATTATATATATATAATATATATATATATTTCCATATTGCTCTTTATTATTTATTTTATTTATATTAATATATATATATATTATATATATATAATATATATATATATTTCCATATTGCTCTTCGTCATGCACTAGATAGCCCTTTAAATTATTTTATGAACCACCGTTGAAAGTATTTACATTAGTCCATCCAGCTTTAAAACTTGCCTCCGCTTAAAGTGGCCACGGCAAGTTTTAAAGCTAGACGGATAACCAATAATAGTTTCAACAGCAGTTCATAAAATAATGTAAAAGGATATCTAGTGCATGACAAAGAGCAATATGGAAATTATCACCATTTTTACGAGTTAACAATTTATTTCACACTTCAAGGCCATTTGCTTATATATTCACCTTAACAGTAGTTCATAAAATACTTTGAAGGGTTATCTAGGACTGGCAGTAGCAAAATTATAATTGATGTCTCCGTTTTCTTTGAAATAACTTATGTCAGCACTGGACCCCGGAAAATTCAGGTACGGCCTCAAGTCCGCCTTTTATACCATTCGTATTTGGTAAATAAAGTTTAAATAGATTAATTAAAGTGGAGAAAAAGCCGAATAGCGGACTCTAGGCTTGATTGCAGTACAAAAAAGGATGCAGCGGGGAACGCGCTTAGTTAAGAGAGAGAGGGACAAAGGAATTGTGGTATGTATAAAGCTAAAGAGTATCGGGGACCTCCATGGCGAATTAGTTAACACGGTAGTCCGCCACTCCTGAATTTTAGAGTTCGATTTCCAATAAAAAAAAAATTTAATAAATCATTTCAATGGTCACCCAATGATGCCAAAGACCTTGCGAAGTGGAGAAGAAATAGCCGGAATAGTTTAAACGATTTGGCTATAGTTTTCCGACCGGCCGCCTACCTGCTTGATATCAACCCTCCTTGGGAATGCAGATGTAGCACTAGTTGTTTGTGCTTAGTCCTTAGTCGCCTCTTACGACATCCACAGGAAGAGATGGAGTGGTTCTATTGTAGGCCGAAAACCACATGGCTCAACTGCAAGTGACTTTGTTTATTTATTATAAAATAAACATACTTCTTCTTCTTCGTCTAAGTGTATTCCCGGTTGCATCCTCAGCTGTGCTGCTTCGGACCCCGGGGTGCGCTTTCCCGCTTTTTGTTCTACAAATATAATATGCATGTCAATAGTTATAAAATACACATACTTAGTATGGTAGAATTGTATTTAATAATAATACAACCTTTTAAACCTGTTCAATCGATGTTATTTGTCCAAAAATAGGAAAGGTAGAGCGATCTTTTCCCGTTTTGCATCATTTTACGTAGGTAGTTATAGCCATAACCGTTAATAGAGACATGGCGGGAGGTACCACCACCCACCATATTTCTATTAAATGGCTCCACTGTCAATACCTATAGCAAGAAAATCTCAAATACACCAATCTGGATTTTTTTTTTAGTTTTAGTTCTTATATAGTTTAAATTTATCTTTGCCGTGTGGTTCCCGGCAAAGTAGAATAGGACCATTCCAAGTCTCTCCGTGGATGTCGTAGAAGGCGACTTAGGAAACACAGGCTAAACAAAGCTTATAAACATCAGTGAGACGTCTCCAACCCGTCTGTCCAGCGTGGAGAGTGTAGGCCAAATCCTCTGACTGCTCTGGCTAATATATGGCCCTGGTAGTAGTAGCGAGTGTCTTGCAGGAGAGATTAAAAAAGACCTGATAATGATAAAATTTAATTCTTCCTCATCTAAGCGCGATCACGGATGCATCCTCAGCTGTGCTGCTTTGGAGCCCGGGGTGCGTTTTCCCGCTTTTTCTTCTCCAAAATATAATATGCATGTCAATGGTCACCCAAGGATGCCTAAGACCTTGCGTAGTGGATAATAACCGGAATAGTTTAAATTATTTAAACATTTAAATTTAATTTAAATGTTTAAATAATTAAATTTAAATTACTCACGCTCACATTTTTTAATTTAGATATTGTTCCAAGCATTGTAATACTGTCTCTCTATCTATATTTAAGAGCTATGCTCTTGTCGGTGGAGTATGAATTCTCTTCCATTTGTCTCTTTCATCCGCCAGCAGTTTTACTTCGCTGTACGACACGACGTTCACCTTCTCCTTTGTCTGATTCATGTTAGCTATGCCTCGGTCTTCCTGGTCATGTCATGTCGATGTAATGCTGTATAGATCAATAATTAATTATTAAATTATTCATTTTTAGGGTTCCGTACCCAAAAGGTTCAAACGGGACCCTATTACTGTGATTCCGCTGTCTGTCCGTCTGTTCGTCTGTTCGTCTGTCCGTCTTTCCGTCTGTCTGTCCGTCTGTTACAGGGCTCTATCTCTTGAACCGTAATAGCGACACTTGAAATTTTCACCGATTATGTATTACTGTGGCCGTTATAACAACAATTACTAAAAATAAAAAAAAGTTAAAAATTAAAGGGGGTCGTCATACAAAAAACGTGATTTTTCTACGTTTTTAACTAGATCTTCATAATGGCATTAACTAGATACTTGAAATTTTCACCAATTATGTATTACTATGACCACTATAATAAAAAATACTAAAAATAAGATAAAGTTAAAAATTAAAGGGGGTCGTCATACAAGAAACGTGTTTCTTCAGCGTTTTAAAACATTATACGGTGGTACGGAACCCTTTATGTACGAGTCCGACTCGCACTTGCCTGTTTATTATACTTACTCTTCACACCAATCTGAAAAGAAAGAAAGAAAGAAAAACTGTTTATTTGGTTACATACTTAACAATTTGGTAACTTAACAATTGCTTAGGTACATTACACAAGCATGCACCAAAACGGCCTTCGCTCAGCATGTGAAGTATGTGCGTATCCACATCCTTTGATACAAACATAGGTTTTCTCAGTCCATAAACTAACAAATCGTTTACAGCGAGAGCTCAATAAGTACCATATTTACCTCCAGCTCCAGCTATGCAACAGTTGGCCGGGCTAGCGCGCCCGGGCTCGGCTTTTGATGTGTGCGCGTCATATGCAATCGATGCACTACACTTACATGAATGCATATGTCTGCGAGGTCACCCCTACCCACCCCAATAACTTGATATTTATCATAATAGACGTTACGTTTTTGATTTGCGATCTAAACTAATTTATATTATGTAAATTTTTATTTATTAAACTGTATAAATAATAAATAAATATATAGGGACAAATCACACTGATTAAGTATGTTTTAAACTTGTGTTATGGGATACTAACTCAACGATACTATATTTCATGATAAATACATATATAAGTAGATAAACACCCAAGACCCAGGACAATTTGAAAAAGGTCATTTTCAAATTGCCTTGGCTGGGGATCGTATAATGAAATTAAAATAACAGCCAAAAAATTCACAAAAACACATCGACATTCCCATGCAAAAGTGTGCTGCTGGCCGGGCGATTCGTATGGGAATGTCTATATTTTTATTTAATTTTTTGACTGTTATTTTATTTTTTTATGCTTTAGTGATCTAGTTTAGCCAGTGGTTCGATTTATTACAGGTATTACCCTTCCACGTTGTAAGTATATAAGAAAATCTTCTTCTTTTTCTTCCTTCCCTTATCCCACTCTAAGTTGGGTTGGCACAGCATGTCAGTCGTTTACATTTTGTTCTTTCCTTTGTCATTTCGACTGTTACTTCTTTACTAGTCATATTGTTGTTATAAGAAAATCTTGCATCTAAATTGTATTCATATCAATGTTGCCATGCCACCTCCCGACAAACCCCCCAATACGCGGAACACGGATTAGAGCCCTTTCACACACACTCCCTGAATCTAGACGTACACAGGTACAGTAATTGATTTCATATCAATCAATATGAAAACCAGTGGGATGGTTGCTGGTCAGGCTACACAAGCCCAGGAAAACAAAGAGTGGATTATTTCAATACTGCTTCAGCATTATGAAATACGAGATACATTGTTAATGAAATAAGACGCTTTCCATGGTTGGATATGTACAAAATAATTGTCCATAATTTTCGACGATTATGAAACAAACGCGCTTCGTGTTCACGTTTTAAAACAAACCAAAATTAAGATTTATTAAATAGTAGTAATAAAGCCCATTTTGGCCTGTGATCTTAACCCAATGCCACTATCGTGTATGTGTGTGTGTTTTTATGGAAAGTTTTTCAGATTTTTATGATCAGTATCACGGACTGTTGTCGGTGTTTATGTCTTGGGCCAATCGTTTAATTGGGCCGATCAAGATCTGCCTGGGCAGATCAAGATATGCCGCCATTTCTCGATTTGGCCAATTATTTCATGATGTGCCCAATGTAAAGTTGGGCAGATCGATGACAGCAGCCTATTTGTCGATTTAGGCACATCTAGATAATTATGGCTGGGTGTATCGTGATGTAGTTCCACTTTGCGACGCTTCTGGCGCTGTTGCGCTCTGTCAGTCTCTAACTAGTCAAAAATAGTTTGTAAAAAAATATGTTTTTATTATATAAACGTCTTTTTATCTAGTAAAATAATTATCAAACTTCATTTTATTTGCTTGTATTTTGGTCACCCTACTGAATCGATTTGTCCAAGTATGGCTAGCCAAATCGTCAAACGTTATGCTTTAAACGATATGGCGGTTATTGGGCAGCCAAATCAAGATATGGCGGCCCATAGGCATGATGACTAAAAAAATATTTTAGGCCCATCGCATCGGTTAGATTATTAAAAAATATTGTACACGTATTTTTTCTTTTCTCTGAGAAACAATAAATGACGAAGATACAGCGCATTTAAACACATGATGTCACGCGTTCATACGATTTTTACATATCGGTGACGTCACAAGCCCCTACTCTGGAACTTAGATACTCTGTATCTTTGTATTTTTTTTACTTTTTCGGTAAACTGAAAAATATTGTTAGGTACATTCTTATTGGATATAACTAACGGACTAATTAGAATAATACTTTTCTGACCCAGTCATCATCCCTAATAGGACGGATTTCACTGAAATTGCTTTGCAGCAGTCAGCGGGTAAAGAGGAAAGTGTCGGTTATTTTTTTTTTTTTTTAATTAATGCCTTGACGCTACTGCGTATTTAGCCAGGAACAAGTTAATAAAACGTGGGAAATTCTTTTTTCCTAACAAGTTACAATCAAAGGTTGGTGTAGGCCTTTGATTGCTTTAAGGGAGCTTCTGGCGACAAATCTAAAAGAGTCCACTGGTTTTCATAGCCGATTGAGTGGCGGACGACGCCCGAAGACGCCCACACAGTCCGCGAAACAAATATCACTACAGCCGTCCCATGACTGTCCACTTTAACTATTTTACATATTGTTCATGAGCATGAACATTAATAACACCAAAAAACACCAATTTCATATTATAAAGTCCACTAAAATCAATTTGCAAAATAATTTAAAGAAAACCCCAACCGAACCACTTGACTTCCCGCCAAAAACTGTGGCAGTTATTGTATGGTACGTTAGTAATTATATTATCTTTGTTATGGTTATAAGAGCTCGCGAGGTCTTCTGTTCTCACGGAACTACTAGTATTATTTATAGTTCACTAGATCCCACGCAAGTCAAGTGGCCTAGAAGCAATAAGCTGTCAAAATTTAATAATTTATGCAATCGTATGTAAAGTAGATTTACTAAGACTGACATGGCATTTGCCTAATGCCGAAAGCGCTCTAACTAGAAACAATTAAATCCATTGCTTTGAGTTACTACCATAGTATATGTCAGTATTAATCAAGACATGGCGGCTTGATGTATCGGTTTCAAAGACGAATCAGATTTGATGTGCAGTTAGACTGGTAGACTTATGCTATTAGCATTAAGTCCGCCTTTTGTACCATTTTGTTTTGGTTAAAGTTTAAATAAACAAATAAAAAATAAAATAGATGATGGTTTGGGTGCTGTATGATAGTCCGTTTGTTGCGTTGGTTTGCACGCTTTGTAATGCCGCCAAATAAGACGCAGTACGTACTTGTACAATCGCATTACGTTTTTGCGTGTAGCGCGGATGGTTGTGTTCGCTAGGACGTCAATAATAATGTACTTTCGTCCCTTGGGAGGATAATGATTCTCAAGAAGATATGACTGTTGAACCTTTTGGTATTTTAAAGAAAAAATGATCGTACTTTTGCAAAAAATGTATACAAATTATTATAAATGTTTATTACTATATGTGTTTATTCTATGATTGGTCATAATTCAATGAACATTTTCCAGTTATTTGCAAGTTTGTAAAATGGTTATAACTGATCAGGCAAGTTATGACCAGTGTTACACCTGAATTGTAGAAAAAATATTGTGAACATAATATGCAATTAAAGAAGAAAACAAATACTATCGTAAAGAAACGAAGAAACTGATTTCACAGGGATCTCTTATAATAAATAGGTACTTAGTCATTTTGAGCATTCTGATGATTAAATATACAATATGTACCTATATAGTTTTAGGTAACAATCGAAATTAACATAAAATATTATTTATTTTTACTATATATTTTTATTATATATTTATTATTATTATATTTATTGAGACTAAGTTTAAAATAGCCTTTACAAAAAAATCATTATCATCGTCAGGTCTTTTTTTTAGTCTCCAGAAGCAAAACCCTCTCTTTACTACCAAAGCCAAACTTGGCCAGAGCAGCCACAGGATTTGGCCTACACTCTCCACGCTGGGCAGACGGGGTATTGGGGAGGTCTCACTGATGTTTTAGTATAATTTAGTATAAGTCTTGTTTACCTTGCATTTCCTTAGTCACCTTCTACGACATCCACGGGAAGTCTTAGAGTGGTATTATTGTACTCTTTTGGAAACCACTCGGAAAAATCACACACAATGGACATGTCACACAAAAAATATAGAGAAATAATAAAATTATTTATTATTTTCACAAACATTCCAAATTAGCATGTTAGTGTACTGTATGACATTTGAGCAAACAGACTATAAGAGGCTACTAAAGGAGTACGCACAAAACCTTGTGCAAAACGGCATTCCCTAGGAGGTCGTCAGGCAGGCGGCCGGTCACAAGACTACAGTCAAATTGTATTAAGTACCACCTTTTTCTTCCCTACTTACGAGTAACACGGTCTTTGGCTTAGCATCCTTGGGTGACCATTGACTTGCATAACGTCTTTGCTTTGATACGTGACTTGTTTACTACTCTACTTGTCTACTCTCTAAATCGAGTTGGGGCGAAAACATATGGTTTGTATGTATGTTTGTACCGCGATAACTGCCGAACCAATGGTCTGATTTTGATGAAATTTGGTAGGCATGTAGGAAATAGGTATCAATAGAATTTTTAAGTTCGTTGGGCATCAAAATCGGTTCAGTAGTTATTAAAAAAAATTGTAAAATATCGCGAGGTCTAAGTTCGCGGCCAACTACTACTTATTGAAATAGATTTATGGGCGCACTCTTAAAAAAATGAAAAATGCTCTTAGTGGTGGATTTCCCCTTTCCCCGGGCTAGGGCAGTCAGATGTTAGGGGCAGCTAATCGTATACCTACATGAACAGGTTGATTTGCTATATTGATATCTTAGACTCATAATATAACTTAAGTGTTCATCTATACTTAATATTATAAAGCGGAAGAGTTTGTTTGTTTGTTTAAACGCGCTAATCTCAGGAAGTAATGGTCCGATTTGAAAAATTCTTTTTTGTTGGGTAGTCCATTTATAGAGGAAGGCTTTAGGCTATATAACATTACGTTCCGACAATCACGCGAACGAAGTCGCGGGCACAGCTAGTTTAGTAATAAGGCCTTTGAAGGCACTTTTACATGTCAATAAAGGTAGGTGACCCAAATAAGGCCTGCCTTATTTTTTTAATAATGCACTGGTAATTTGGAATACTTATACGTATTTATTAAACTTTGTAATAAATGAAACAAAATTGCTTTAGAAACAAAAATGACGCTTTTGTGAACAAAAATAACTAAAATGTCACTTTGGCCTTATTGGAAACCCTGTGTCTTAATAAAGCCTTAATAAAAACAAGTAAACAATAACTTCTTAATAAATACAAAACGTTGTCAATACTTATATTAAATCTAATGAGGCGATGGCTACACGTATATTCATATAGACAAAAGACAGCACACTGTGTACAAATAATAATAAAAATACTTACTGTTTACTCTGCCAGAATTTTATAAAAACAAGCGTGCGCTCCGCATCGTTGTTGTTTTCGACGGCAGGTTCCAACTCGTAGGAGGCGACTTAGGAAACACAACCTGAACACAGTTTCTAAACATCAATTAGACCTTTCCAACCCGTCTGGCCAGCGTGGAGAGTGTAGGCCAAATCCTCTGACTGCTCTGGCTAATATATGTCTCTAGTAGTACAGAGAGGGTTGTGCTCCTGTAGTGGAGGCTGAGAAGGACCTAATGATGATGATGAAAATTCCAACACGCTCGCGGCACGGGCTATAGCTAGCTTCCTATGCTTATGGGTGTTAGTTAATATACACGCACACATCTACAAACAATGGCGGCCATTTGAAATCGTGAAGTGGGAAATTTAAAAATAGGCTTTATTGAGACATAGGCTTTATTTGTGTCACCCACCTAAGGTTTTTTTTAAATATAACGTATAATGGTTATTTTACAATCCGAATTGTCGAGTTGGGTAAGTGAAACACCAAGGGAAGTGAAACACTTTTTAAAAGCACTATCGTTCTTACTTTTAGACGTAAACACAGGCAGTTTTTTTTTGTGTGTGAAATTTTTCTGGACTTTTTTCCATTGCAAATGCATCTAGATAGATAGATAGATAAAAATTTATTCGGAAGAAAAACACATTTCACAAATTAAAAAAATATATATTTACATAAAAAGAACAAAATAAAAATGTGATTAGTCCCCAAAATGGACTCCAACTCAGCATGTGCTGGGTTTTGCATCAGCAAAACTCAACGCTGATCTTCCGTTGGAGCCATAATGATGGTGCTTTCACGGACATTCGCACTATTTCGCACGTACAATACTTAACTTACGCCTTACGCTACGCGATTCGCATCTAATCTAAATTCGAAATCTAACCTATTTTACATTCCTACCTAACCTTACCTAACATTCCGTCGATAAAAACAAGACAAGGAGTGCCATTTTGCATTTAAGGACTTATGTTTTGAAAAACACTCGCAAATCATTCGTAATGTGACTCCCCGAATGAAAAACAACGCCCCAGATCTCTTGCTAAAATAATACAAAAAAAAAAAGAAACATGAATGACATACATCTAGAGTAGTATTAAGCTAAATTTATAAATCTTTATACTTTTTCTGAACTATACGTTACATTTTCATTGTTATAGGACTAACGGTTTAGTAAAACCAAACGATTTTAGCTAAAAAACCATAAAGTATCACTTACCCAACCTAACCTTAAGTAGGTATATTAATTTATTTAAAAGAAACGCTACCGATACTAGTTTTAGTTTTAGTTTAGATTTGCTACGACCACTATTGAGAAGAAACGCCGAAACTCATTTACATAGTATTGGTCGCCTACTGGCCAGAAGGGCTTTGTCATACGAGTGTCAATTTACAAACTTAGGTATACTTATAATATAATACAATGGTGAAGTTATAAATTCACTTTAAAACACAAAACCAATAATCCCCGAATTTGTCATAACAGGGGCAGAAAAAGCATTTTGGGTCTTGCAGTTTTAAGCAGAGAGATTCTAGGGCTGCAATGCAAGTCCCAAAGGCCACTGGGCGAGAAGGCGGAAAAATAAATAAAATACGAGTAGCAATGGGCCGCTAGCCGCTATAGCCGCATTTCCTATTCACATTTTCGCCCATTCCCTCCATCGGCTTGTACGATCTACATTCAAGTTTTTTCAGCATGAAAGAATATAAAATACATATTTTTTTATTGAATCTTATATCCAATAGCTGAAAATAATTTGAGCAATTAACGGTAATTAAATTACTCCGGTTCACTACCAAACACGCAACAAAATATTCGGAACTGCGAATCAAAGGCGAATATGCTTCACTTTGCCCAAACCAATAATAACGTTTTGGACAATATTGTACCTACTCGTACGTGCATAATAATTAAAAGCTCACGGTGGTTTCCCTTGCTCGACTCAATTAATTTCATTACATAACAGTCTGTATTAAAAGTTGAAATAGCTATAATAATAGATGTATGCAAGTTTATGACATAAAATGTGACAAAGACTCGTAAATAGCTCGTATAAAGCTGTACATTATCACTTTCTCAGTAAAAGAGTGGTTTACTATAAAAGACTACCAGAAGAAGTGAACATACTTTTATCATGAACATACGTTTTTACGTAAGTAATTACAGTTTCATAAACAAATGCATTTAAAAATAGACTTGACTAGAGGTTAACGACAAATAAAGTGTCGTTAAAATCAATTAAGTAACTGTGAAAAGAGTTTATGGACCCTCAGCACTGTGTGAAATAGACATATCAGCTCCTAGCTGCCTGTCTATAATAAATAAAATAAATACCTATATTTATCTTCTCTTATCGAATGTGTATAGCTAATACTAAAAATACAATGAAATAAAATAAAACAAAACATATATGAACATCTCCTCTCACGGGCCTACTGGAAGAGATCTCTTTTGAGATAAGTAGTGCCTTTGTACAACTTTATGTTTATGTATTCTCTGTATATATTGTCCGTGTACATAAATTGGTAAATAAATAAATAAAAACAAAAATAAAAAGAAAATTAATCACAAAACGCAATTTTTTTGTTGGTTGTTACACTGCGTATTACTCAGAATAGTTAGGTACCATAACAGCAATCATACACCAATATTTAAAGAACTAAGTAGTTGCATGCATCCCCTATCGGCCAGTCCTATTACATCCGCTCAAAATAGCTACAAATTACACCGGCCAAAATCGATACTGCAATCATAGGGCATCCACTGCCCTGGACTACACAATATAGATAGACATGTCTCATGCCATAGATTGACAGCGTCGGGGACTGTAACTATAAGTATGAGTTTGGATGTCTTTCGTTATTCTAGACTTTATGGTTAAATGTTTAGGAGTGTTCGTAATAATTTTATGGAAAAGGTGTAGATTTTATACGTATTAAGAGTCCCCTTACCCTAGACAGAATCAGACTGTTCCATATAAACGTAGTCTAACTTTTATTTTGAAACGACACGTCAGATTTCTTTCGCAAAAATTCTTTAAACCCATAGTTGGAAAATGTAATTTATAACAAACTAGCTTTTGCCCGCGGCTTCGCTCGCGTATCCCACGGGAACATTACTTTTTTCCGGGATGAAAGGTACCCTATGTCCTTCTCAGTACTCCTAACTATGTGCATGCGAATTTTCAAGAAGATTGGTTCAGTAGATAATATATAGGCTGACTTTTTAACCACCAGCCAAAATTTTGGAGCAAGTTATGTCCATGATACTGAACTACGAGTACTTTCCATAAAAACAATTAACGAAAAACGATAAAAAAATTTCGCTTTCCCATACAGATTGGCACTCAGGCCAACTGATTTTGTATGGGAGGGCAAAAAATTTTTATATATTTTCAATACATTTTTTGTAGAAAGTAGTTCTATAAAAAAAACTATGTATTCCAAAAATTTGGCTGGTGTGTAAAAAGTCACCCTGTATTTGACTTACTTTTAACGACCTCTGTGGTGTAGTGGTTAACACGCCAGTCTACCACACTGGAGGTCCCGGGTTCGATCCCCGGTCAGGTCATGATGGAAAATGATCTTTTCCAGATTGACCTGGGTCTTGGATGTTTATCTATATATGTATTTGTTATAAAATATAGAATCGTTGAGTTAGTATCCCACAACACAAGTCTCGAACTTATTCGTACTTTGGGGCTAGCTCAAACTGTGTGATTTGTCCCTATATATTTATTTATAGTTTCTTTTTTTTACCTTTTTTTAATTTATCTATTGTACTCAATGACCTTTGATTGTACTATAAAATTAATGTACAATAGGCATAGGTATAATCTTAACGCTAAGCGCTGTCTACCAGAGAATACCTTTGGGACGTTTCATCATCATCAGGATGACCTCCGTGGCGTAATGGTTAACACGCTAGACCGCTAATCCGGAGGTTCTGGGTTCGATCCCCAGCCAGGGCAAGTTGAAAAATGGCCTTTTTCAAATTGTACTGGGTCTTGGGTGTTTATCTATATATGTATTTATCATAATAATAATAATATAGTATCGTTAAGGCCGTACCTGAATTTTCCGGGTCCAGTGCTGCCCCTATTTAAAATAAATCATTTCAAGAAAACGGAGATTTTATTTAAAATTTTGCTACTACCAAGTCCTAGATAACCCTTCAAAGTATTTTATAAACTACTGTTTACAGTTTATAATGAGAACGTTAAGCTTTACTACGCACATTTGCCAAAAGTGGCCGTTTTTCGCAAATGTGCGTAGTAAAGCTTAACGTTCTCAATTTAAACTATAAACAGTAGTTCATAAAATACTTTGAAGGGTTATTTAGGATTGTACTTACCTAGTTACAAATAAATATCCGCAACATGCTACGTGAAAAGTATAAGTCAAAAGTATAAAAGTGATTTCAAAATAAAAATATGTCTGAATTGATTTTACATGCATAATTAAGGTGAAGATATAGGCAAATGTCCTTAAAGTGTGAAATAAATAGTTAATTCGTAATATGGTGATAGTTTCCATATTGCTCTTCATCATGCACTAGATAGCCCTTTTAATTATTTTATGAACTGCCGTTGAAACTATTATTGGTGATCCGTCTAGCTTTAAAACTTGCCATGGCACTTTTGGCGGAGGCAAGTTTTAAGGCGAAGATATAGGCAAATGACCTTGAAGTGGCGCCCTCATTTGAAATAAATTGTTAACTCGTAAATATGGAGATAATTTCCATATTACTCTTCGTCATGCACTAGATAGCCCTTTAAATTATTTTATAAACCACCGTTGAAAGTATTTACATTAGTCCGTCTAGCTTTAAAACTCGCCTCCGCCAAAAGTGGCCACGGCAAGTTTTAAAGCTAGACGGATCACCAATAATAGTTTTAACGGCAGTTCATAAAATAATTTAAAGGGCTATCTAGTGCATGACTTAGAGCAATATGGAAATTATCACCATATTTACGAGTTAACAATTTATTTCACACTTCAAGGCCATTTGCCTATATCTTCGCCTTAAAGCTAGATGGACTAATGTAAATACTTTCAACGGTGGTTCATAAAATAATTTAAAGGGCTATCTAGTGCATGACGAAGAACAATTATGGAAATTATCTCAATATTTACGTGTTAACAATTTATTTCAAATGAGGGCGCCACTTCAAGGCCATTTGCCTATATCTTCAACTCCAAGGACTGCGCGGTGGTAGAAAAAAACCGGTCAACTACGAGTCGAACTCATACATGAAGGGTTCCGTTCCTCCGTACAATGTTTTAAAACGCTAAAAAAACACGTTTCTTGTATGACAACCCCCTTTGATTTTTAAAATTATCTTATTTGTAGTATTTATTGTTATAGCGGCCACACCAATACATTATCATCATCTTCATCATCAGGTCTTTTTTAGTCTCCACTGCAGGAGCACGATCTTCTCTGTACTACCAGAGCCATATATTAGCCAGAGCAGTTAGAGGATTTGGCCTACACTCCACGCTGGCCAGACGGGTTGGAGAGGTCTCATTGATGTTTATAAGCTTTGTTTTGCTTGTGTTTCCTAAGTTGCCTTCTACAAAATTCACGGGAAGACTTGGAGTGGTCATATTCTACTCTGCCGGGAACCATACGGCTAACAGTAATATAAGCTATTACGATTCAAGAGATAGAGCCAGCTGTAACAGATGGACAGACAGCTGAGTCTCAGTAATAGGGTTCCGTTTGCACCCTTTGGGTACGGAACCCTAAAATGGCGGTAAAATGGTAGTTACAGTGAAGAAAATAGCCTAGAAGAGGTACAGCCAATGCATTTAAAAAAAAAATCTAATCAAATATTTATCAGCAAAATTATTCCATGCTGGATTGTGCTCGAGTCTTTCTTTTACGTAAAGCATTTATATTCGCAAAGTTTGATAGCTGATGATTTATCTAGTCTAGACATTACTATATCAATTTTCTCCATATTGCATGATTATGCCAATTAAGTTCTGAAGTGGTAGTCAGAGGGTTTAACTCGGCGCAGGCAAGCTCTCAAAGCAACAATTATACTTTTTTTAATAAAGAGGCAGATAATTGGCAAAAACCTTGCCCGGCATCAAAAACACCTACCCTTTCATTACCAAGTGCCAATACCTAAATTGGAATTGCTTATTGGTTGTCACAGCTATTGTTATTTAATATCGTGTATGTTCTCATTCTGAATATTTTACATCAAACAGCGATTGTTCTAATATTGTGTATGTTCTTGATTGTGATTATTTGAGATAAATATATTTAAGTTGATTTCTACAGGTTGTATCATAGACCTAGAATATGGTTTGTTCCTGAGATAAAATACCACTTGCTTGCGGATCAAAAAGACCTCGCATGGATGGAAAATCAAAGATGTTAAAATTATTTAATTAATTAAATATATTTTTTAGGGTTCCGTACAAAATCTGTAAAAAAAAAGGGAATCCTTATAGGATCACGGTGATCCTTTATGTGATCCTTCTGTCTGTCTGTCCGTCCGTCTGTCACAGCCAATTTGCTCCGAACCTACTGGACCAATTCAGGTGAAATTTGTTAGGATGGTGTAATCCTATGTCCCAAACACAGATGTGCAAAATAAATCATTATTTTTTATAAATTTTCGGGGGACAAATTAGGAAATTAAAAATAAAAGGTTTTCAAACCTTACTGTATCATATATCAAATAAAAGGGCTTGTTATGAGGATCTCAAATATATCTTTGTTGTTATTGTAACATAAATAGTTTTGATTTTATTCATGAAAGAAGATGAAAATTTACCATCCCCTGATCTCTGAAACTACTGAGCCTAACAATTTGAAAAAAATACAAAATATAGTTCATTGCTTGTAGACATAATTTTGCTCTGTATACATAAATGGACAGCAAGTTCCATACGAAAATACAGCCAAATACTTAGGCATGACTCTGGACGCGAAGCTGCGCTGGAAAGCGCATGTCAAAAAGAAAAGATAAGAGCTCGAAATTCGGTTCCAAAAAATGTATTGGTTGCTAGGGAGAAACTCTGTCTTGTCAGTACACAATAAAATACTTTTGTATAAACAAGTCCTAATGCCAGTATGGACTTATGGTATACAGCTGTGGGGCTGTACCAAACCGAGCAATATCGAAATGATCCAAACATTCCAAAACAAAGTACTGAGAACTATTGTCAATGCACCCTGGTACTTTAGAAATGCTGACCTGCACCGGGACCTTAACATGCAGTTCGTCAATAAAGTTATAAAAAAATATGTAGAAGCACACGAGTATCCATTGCTTCATCACGTGAACGTTGAGGCGATCCAGCTCCTTGACAACACGGACATACGAGTAGTGAAAAGACTTAAACGAACTAAACCGTTCGAACTAGTGTAGTGTAGCGACAAAAATAATATAATATTGCAGTTATAGTGCAATAATTAAAGACACACAAACAAAGTGCCTTGCCCTTAATAGAGACAGTAAGAAAAGTGCCGATGGACACATTCTTATGCTATAACTTATAAAACTAGGTCAATATTAAATTACTAATTAGTCTAAGTTTAGGCTAGATTATATTATTAGCGTTCATATTCAATCAAATGATTTTTAGCATAAACGTTAAGAAAGGGAAAAAAAATTGCTTGTAGATTACAGAAAACCTGAGAATTCTATTAATTTAAAATAAAGTGGTTAACTGGTTAACTTAATATAATACGTTTACGTACGGAAAATAGTTCACTAAAACACCACTAGATAGCGCTAGTAGTAGTTAATTCGCGTCTTTCGCTATAAATTTCAGAAAACCTATGAAGTACGGAACCCTCTTCACGTAAGTTAAACTCGCACTTGACCAGTTTTACTTGCCTTGAAAACAATTAGATATTTCACTTCCCTCTACTATCTCGACAAACGTTATTTTTCACATTATAGTTGCAAGAGCTCACAAATTACTTGTGGATATTCAACTGCAGGTAGATATCTACTTATATAAATATATACTACTTATGAGAGGGAGACATGGTAACTATTCCACCGACAAGAACGTAGTTCTTAAATTATAGATAGAAAGATTCTTCATTTCCTGTCCCCGCACTTTCCCCCGTTCATGTGCCGCCGCGTGCGCCGTGCAGTGTGCGTATGCCCGCTCTAGCCCTGAGACAAGGCGAGGACGGGGGAGAGGTGCGGTGACGGGGAACGGGGACGCATATTGCAATGGACCGCAGGAGATTACGTTCTGTATACTCTTACTGTCTTCTGTCGTTTAGTTATAGAGGTAGTTGTACGACTGGTCGCTTGCCTGAGGAGCACGTCAACCCTCTTCGGATATGTATTTTTACCTTAGGTGTTTGTGCTTAGGCTTTTAATCGCTTCTTACGACATCTATAGGTTCTATTGTAGGCCGGAAGCCACGCGGCACATAAGTAGTATATATTTATGTAAGAAGATATCTACCTGCAGTTGAATGTTCTACACATGTAATTTGTGAACTCTGGCAACTATACCTTAGGAGATTCCGTTCTGTAAACTCTTATTATCTATAGCTATTTCTTCTCCATTTTGCATGGTCTTCGGGATCTTTGGGTGACCATGAATATGCATATCATGTTTCGTGAATAAAAACCGGGAGGAAAACGCACCCCGGGCTCTGAAGCAGCATAGCTAAGGATGCATCCAGGATCGCGCTAAGGCGAAGAAGATCTACTTACAGAAATAAATCTGTACACAAGCCATATACAAGCTTCTTTAAAGCTTCTAAAAATCTTGCAAGCTTAATTACACCTACTTCCCATGATTCGATCGAGTTGAAACTTCACATACTTATGTAAGTTGAGTGACAATGCAATATTATGGTACCAATGACCTGATCTCATGATGAAACAGGAAGGTGGCATCTCTGTGATACAAAAATATAACCGGGTTTAGGCGTTATTATTTCGTCTGAATTTATCGGAGTCCAGTGTTGCCTCCATTAGAAATAAATTATTTGAAAGGAAACGGAGATAACATTTTCTTCGCACATTTGCCAAAAGTACCGTTTTCGCAAATGTGCGAAGAAAAGCTTCACGTTCTCACTTTTTTAACTGTAAACAGTAGTTAATAAAATAGTTAGAAGGGTTATCGTTATCTAGGGCATACTAGAGACAACATTTTAAATGATATCTACGTTTACTTTCAAATAATTTATTTCAAATGGAAATAGCACTGGACCCCGAAATTCATGTATTAAGGAGAACTTAAAGGTTTTTAGTTCATTGCTTGAGATTAAGCTTGTTTTTAATTATTTTTTATTATCTGTTTTGATAATATAAGTCTCAATTAGAACATACACAAGGCTTACGTAGAACCTATACTTATTATCGAAAAAGTAAAAACATCAATATTGCGCAAACATGCTTACCTACTTAATGATTTCTTAAGATAAAAATAAACTTTGCTTACAAATTTTTGACGCAAAATTTGCTTTGACAAAAAATTCAATACATTAAGTATAAGAGTACCTACTAAGTATCTGAAATGAATGACAGAAATATAAAATACCGTACTTTTCTCACATTTCTCCTGCGGAAGTTTAAAAAGTTAGTTCAGTAAAGTATAGTAAAGATTTTACGAAATAAGAAAATAAATGTTCATACTAAATTGAAACTACTGATGGTGGATTTATATGGGCTGCCGAAGCTTGGTTTTTCTTAATAAACAAACCTTGCAAGTTAAATTTCACCCACTTCCCGGTTTCTGATAAAGATGAAATTTTGTATACAACATTACATGATACAGACATTATAATGATGGTGATGGAATCGGAAGATGGCCATAGGTATTTTTTTTTTATGTCATAGGACGGCAAACGAACAAGCGGGTCACCTGATGGTAAGTGATCACCACTGCCCATGGACAACTGCAACACCAAGGGTGTAACAAAAGCGTTAGCGGCCTTTCAGGGGGAGGGGGAGGGGGTGGGGGAATGGGAGGATGGGGGGATCTCCTCTCAGGCTCTCTCACTCACCGAACGAAGCATAGAAGCGGTGAAGCTACTACTCAGACGTCGATTTTCTGTTAGAGTGTGGACTGTGTGTGTGTACTTCCCCGGACGAGCCGGCCCATTCATGCTACTAGCAAAACTGAGTTTTGCCGGTAGCGTGGCTCTACCACAACTATATATGTAATAAAACGATGCAACCACATAGAGTTTGGACTTATTTTATTTGTCTTGATATCATCATCATTTCTTTATTTAGTCTCCACTGCAGGAGACCACTCTCTCTGTACTTGTTGAGCCATATATTAGCCAAAGCAGTCGAAGGATTTGGCCTACACTCTCCACGCTGGGCAGACGGGTTTTGCGAGATCACATTGATGTTTATAAGCTTTGTTTGTTTAGCTTGTGTTACCTAAGCTGCCTTCTACGACATCCACGGGAAGACTTGGAGTAGTCTTATTTTACTCGACCGGAACCACGCGGTAAATTTGTCTTTTTACTCGTAAGTATTACTTATTATATATACTTATTTTGGCCTTACATTAAAAGCTTGTACAAAAATTTTTTTTTTAAATTTATTTATTTTAATATTTTATTTCGTTGTACCAAATATTTTTGCTTGTATTTTTAATAGGCCAATTAAAAAAAATACATTGGTGTTATTAGAGTAGATAAAAACTTTGCTAAACAATTTGCTTTTATTTGATAAACAATACAACCGTGGGGGTTGGATTGGTTGTACCTTTGGGTACAACCCTAGTGCATTCTTACGATGACGCTTTGGCACGTGACTCGCACGGCGGGCAACACAGTCTCAACTCTTTGTGCGCGTACATAGGGTACATTTCTTCTCGTTCTGAGTAGCAGGTATTATTATTAAGATCTTGTAGGCTAATAACAGTCAAAATACCTGGCTAATTGAGTGTCAGAGCGAGTCAGATGAAATGATTCGTTAAGGGTAGATAGGTACCTATATATAGATCCCTATTCGATATTCGTAAAATTCATATTTTCATACGCGTAATTGGTCAGCAATGCAGATTCGTATTTCATTTACAAATAGATAGGTATTTCACGGATTTCGTTCCTAGATTTTTTATTTGTGTTTCTATTATGGGAATGAAATCCAAATAAAACCGCTTTCATTTGCTTTTAGGAAACATCCTTTTATTTGCTGGAATGGGTTTCAATCTATCAAAAAACTCGTCATTACGGACTCGTCTGTGCATTTTCAAAATAAACAAATAGTACTGTGTGATCGAGTAGTTCCGGGTTAGAATAAAAGTAAAGAATGTGCGAAAAGTTTTACAACCGGCCGCCGCCCGAAGTTAACCCTCCTTGAGAATGCAATTGTAGCAAGAGATGTTTATTTTATTTATTTATTTATTTAAACTTTATTGAGCCAAAAGCTACAATAGGTAGACTTAATGCTAAAGCATTATCTCCCTGTCAACCTTTTGTTTGTGCTCAGTCCTTTAGTCGCCTCTTACGACATCTACAGGAAGAGATGGAGTGGTCCTATTCTAACCCGGAACCACACGGGTAAAACATTGTAATTTAAATATTTACCAAAAAAACATTTTTTAATTTAATTGCTTATTTATATAATAATTAAGTGAAATATGTTTCTATACGCTCTTCTGTTAGGTCACAGAATACAGTAAGAGTAAGCAGAACGGAATCTCCTAAGGTACGCGCAATATGCGTCCCCGTTCCCCGCACCGCAACTCTCCCCCGGTTCTTGACGGCCAACGTGAGTCATCGAGGTGAAAACGGGGGAGAGGTGCGGGGACGGGGAACGGGGACGCATGTTGCGCGTACCTTAGGATTCCGGCCTGTGGTTAGGTTTAAATACTGTCCAATAGCCAATTATACATTAAATTTTCTTAAGGCGAGATGGGTTCACAGCTCACAATAATGTGCGTGTTTTTGAAAAATTACTGTAATTAAACTACTACAGGTTATTTCTCAAAAATTTTATATAGGAATCTTAATGGTTTTCTACACACACCCACAATATCCAAAACACGATTGAGCATTTCTGGCTTGATAAAAAATAAACCGGCCAAGTGCGAGTGAAACTCGCGTGGAGAGGGTTCCGTACAATTGATTGAATTCTTTTAGGTTTTTTCTGTAATCTACAAGCAATGAACTATATTTGGTATTTTTTTCAAAATTTTAGGCTCAGTAGTTTCGGAGATCAGGGGGGGAATGGTCAATATTCGTCTTCTTTCATAAATAAAATCAAAACTTTTCAAAATCAAAATTCATTTTACAATGATAACAAAAATATATTTGAGATCCTCATAACTAGCCCTTTCATTTGATATATGACACAGTAAGGTTTGCAAAATTTTTTTTTAATAATTTCCTAATTTCCCAACGTCCCACGTAATGTCCCACGAAAATGACCCTTATTTTAAAAAATATTTATTTACTTTGCACGTATGTGTTTGGGGCACCAAATTTCACCTGATTCGGTCCAGTAGATTCGGAACCAATTGGCTGTGACAGACGGACGGACAGAGACGCACGAGTGATCCTATAAGGGTTCCGTTTTTAATTTTTTGTACGGAACCCTAAAAATCACAAACATTGTACACAATATCACTGAGCTTTCTCCACCTATTAGTCTTGCTGCAGCACACACACACATGTGTGTATAATTTTATTTTGTGTGTGTGTATGTCTATAGCAACAAATAAATACTCCATGAGTAACTGACGCTGCTTCCATTTTTCTAACCGTTTGATGTCAAAATTGCCGTTTCCTTCTAGACAAGTTCATTTCGCCGCAAAGTGAAGGCAAAGCTGGGCCAACCTAGTTATGGAAGACGGAAATTTAATGTGACGCAAGTATAGATCATAGATAAAAGGAGTGTCTGATTTGACTAGTACTTATGTAACTGCGGACCGCTGAAAGCAAAATGTTAATTTATTGTTAGAATTAATTAATTAGAATTAATTAGAATTAACGGGAGAATTAATTTGGTGTTTAGAAATTATAATAACATAAATGCTTGAGTACCTTACTTATGCTGATAGATTTCTCTTTATACCGGAGGTTGACTGGCAGAAAATGCTATTAGCATTAGGTGTGCATTTTATAAATAAACGGAAAGGAAACGGAACAAAGAAAATAAAAATAAGTAAATATGTAGAATAGAATAAAAAGAATAGAAAAACTCTTTATTGTACACCAAAAGAAAAAAATATATAAACAAATAACTTAAAATAAGCTTAGTACAATGGGCGGTCTTATCGCTTAAAGCACGTATGTACCTCAACTTACTAAAAAAATTTTGGCAAACACATTGCCTAAATTTTTAAGTTAGTAATTTACTTTTATAGGGTTTTTAGGCATTCAAGTTGCAGTACTAAATAAAGTACTCAAATTAAATAATGAAATAAGAAATGGTGAAAAATACCACGTGAGCAGGACAGTAATTTACTTATTTAATACGTATCATTTGAATGTCATTTCACACTGCTTCCAATAAAGGTGAATTTACAAGCAAATGATCTTGAAGTGGCGCCCTCATTTAAATAAATTGTCAACTTGTAAATATGGTGATAATTTCCATATTGCTAACCGTCAGGCCTAAGATAGGCCTTTAAATTATTTTATGAACCACCGTTGAAAGTATTTACATTAGTCCGTTTAGCTTTAAAACTTGCCTCCGCCTAAAGTGGCCACGATTAGCAATATGGAAATTATCACCATATTTAGGAGTTAAGGCCGTACCTAAATTTTCCGGGGTCCAGTGCTGCCCTCATTTAAAATAAATCATTTCAAAGAAAACGAAGACATCATTTAAAATTTTGCAACTATCAAGTCCTAGATAACCCTTCAAAGTATTTTATGAACTACTGTTTACAGTTTAAAGTGAGAACGTTAAGCTTTACTACTCACATTTGCGAAAAACGGCCACTTTTGGCAAATATGCGTAGTAAAGCTTAACGTTCTCATTATAAACTGTAAGTTACTTCAGTAGTTCATAAAATACTTTGAAGGATTATTTAGAACTTGATAGTTGCAAAATTTTAAATGATGTCTCCGTTTTCTTTGAAATGATTTATTTTAAATGGGGGCAGCACTGGACCTCGGAAAATTCAGGTACGGCCTTAACAATTTATTTTAAATGAGGGAAAACTGCGAAGATACACCGCATACAATGGTGAGAACCTCGCTGGTATCGGCGGAACTACCAGCAGTCATCGTTTCGTGTCACACATGTGGCCCTCAGTGCTGAGCGGACAGCGACATCGTCGGGTCGCTGCTGACACTTGCCCTGAAAATGATCGTCTAAATCGATCGAAACCTGGTCGGCCTTTTCCGACCATTTCTAGTTTATATTAAAATCAATCAAATTAATATGGTCTTTTTAGTATTAGTGAAAATATGTCCGAGTTGAGGCCTTCTTTTGCACTTCTTCTTCTTCTTCATCTAAGCGCGTTCCCAGTTGCATCCTCAGCTGTGCTGCTTCGGAGCCCGGTGTGCGCTTTCCTGCTTTCTCTTCTCCAAATATAACACGCATGTCAATGGTCACCCAAGCAAGGATGCCAAAGACCTTGCAAAATGGAAAAGAAATAGCCGGAATCGTTTAAATGATTTGGCTATAGTTTCTTTTGCACTTTAAGGGCAAAAAATAAATTGGAATATATTTATTTTAGAACCGATATCTCTCAATACCTTCCTTCACATATCTTCTCTTTCTGTAATCTGAGTGTTTAAGGGGACGCACTCTCGCCGCTTGGCGGGAAATATGTGGAATGCATGGCTGCACTCAGAGGACATGTTTAAAGCCGGATATTGTATGTCTTCTACAATTTCTAACATCTTCCACAGTTTCTGTACCTGCGAGTACAGTAAATAACAAAATCTTGTATCTTTTTAAATAATAAGGTTACAGTCTTTTTTCTAGTGAGTATTTTGAGCAAGCCAATGATTAAAGAGTATCTAACCACTCCCATGATAGTGGCCCTTCACCTGACCTTCCATACGGAAGAAATAACAAAATATCCTGAGCTGACGGTGCTTTAAAAATTTGCTCGCTAGAAAAAATATGCTGTAATTGAATCTTAAAATCATCTACGAGTATTGCTCGCTCGCCCCATTAAATGCTATACAACTACATTCAAAACTAGGTTTACATCGATAGTTTTGAAAAGTTCCTAAATGTACTCTAAAGAGGTAGACCGACTCCTGTAAGTTCTTTTATAGAGGAAATATTAGTGCCGTTTTACCATAAAAACTGGACACTTTCAAAAGCAGACATTTCTTTAAAATGAGACTTGAGAGCCCAAAATGTCGGGCATGTGTGGAACAGAGAAGACAATGAGACACATTATGTGTAGCTGCGGCTCGATGGCTGTTAAGCGCATGGACCTCTTCGGATCAGCATATCCTGAGCTAGAGGACTACAGGCACTACGCACCAGGTGATATTCTGAAGCTTATGCAGTCCTTCTTCAGAAATCCCGAGGCGGGTAAGTAAGGAAAGGGGGTATGTATAATATAACCCAAAGGTTCAACGTCTTTTCCAATGTGGACCCCAAATGCAAGATGAGATAAGATACCATAAGAACGTAGAGTCCCCTGATTTCTCGCCGGATAGTGCCCGTAGAGTAATATTTTTAATTTTTTTTCTTATTTAAGAAATAAGAACATTCATTAACCTGAAAAATTTTATGATTTTCCAACGTGTTCTAACATTTGGCAAAAATAATTACAAGATACATAATTTTTTTATGAAAAAATTAATTTAGTCGGTTAAGTTTTGGAGGAGAAATCAGGAGACTATGAAACGTTGATTTTGTACACTTTTCATAGGTATTTTTGGCCCGAGCTGCAGTACGAGTATCTCTATTGCACCCGCTCGGTTGTTGTTCGGGCATAGCGCGACAGCAATAGATTTTACAAATATTACCTATTTTTAAATTGTCTTGACCTTAGTTTCCAGTTGTAGGTTGACTTGTTAGGATCTCTGACTGGACGTATGGACCTCTACGAATCTCTACATCTTTAGTCCGAGAACCTTAAGAACTACTTATCAGGTGATATTCTGAAGATTATGCAAGGTACTTCAGATATCTTGATGCAAGTACTCGTATTTAGATTTTAAGATATTGGAGAATCCTGCCACAGGCATATAAATGCTTAATAAGATTCTCCGACACTGTATGTAACACAACTTAATACTACAAGTAAATATTTTTCATTTTCATTTTCAAGAACAAAATAATGCAATCATTAGACGTGCTTGTCAACGTGGACCCTGGTTCCCAACGTGGAAATTTAAGGTAAGATAAAATAAGTATTAATTAGTGGTTGGATTATGGAAAATCCGCATCTGAGTAACTTTCCAGTAATAAGATATCATAGTTTTACACTATGCTGGTATGGCACGCTTTAATTGAAAACGGGCCCTGAGAGCTGTAACCTCATCCAAGTTACAAGTTAGTTCCTAATGAACTTATTCAGATTCGTCCGTGATATGTGGAGTTATGCTAAACTTTTGCCATGTTACTTACATGCCTCAAACTTCTTGACTTATGTACTACCAGGCCTGTGTCACTCCCCGTTTAGGTATCAAAAATGTACCTACATTATTACTATGCGCGCAGGCGGCCCCTCCGGGTGGTAAATTCAGTTATACGAATCGTTTGTCCAGAGTTATAAGAATGAAATTGCCCTGCAATGGATTTCTAAACAACAACCCGAGCTGATTTATTTTTATTAATTTAGTATTTTGATTTCTCACTCTTAGTTATAATAAAACAAATTACAATAAATAAAACAACTGTATACAACAATAACTGAGAAACTCTTTACTATCGTGCATATCGCAAAGTATTCGGGCAATCCCCGTGTTTCTTTTCTTTCTCTCATAACATGAAAATGATTAGGGGCGGTACATTCAGGGGTGGAAATATGATTAGCCTACTGGTCCAGAAGACAGTAAGAGTATAGAGCACGGAATCTCCTAAGGTCCCGCGCAATATGCGTCCCCGTCACCTCTCTCGTTCTCGCCTTGTCGAGGGGCGAGAGCGGGGGAATACACTGCACGGCGCACGCGGTCGCACAAGAATGGGGGAGAGGTGCGGGGACGGGGAACGGGGACGCATATTGCGCATACCTTAGAAGATTCCGTTCTGTATACTCTTACTGTTTTCTGTGCTACTGGCGCCAAATGTGTTAATCATGCAGAACCTGAAAGAAGACTTTCAAATGACATATAGAGGACTAGGGCCTCGCAAAATCCTGAAGCCCGGGGCCTCGCAATGGTTGAGGCCGCCGCTGAATATATACAAGAACGCTGAAAGATGAAGAGGTATTTGAGTACACGTTGAGACAGCCACCACTCGTGCAATGAGATAGTTTTAGCAGTTAGCTAAGTTTAAACCGTCTTATTATAAAACCCAGACTAACTTTGTTACTAGCTTTAAACCATTGTCCACCCAAATCAAGTTAACATCTAGTAATATCAAACTATCTCACCTGCCAATGTCAACTTGATTTGGGTGGATAATGGTTTAAGGTGAATATATAAGCAAATGGCCTTGAAGTGTGAAATAAATTGTTCATCATCATCATCATCGTCAGCTCTCAACGACCCACTGCTGGGTATAAGCCTCCTTTTGTCTGCGCCACTGAATCCTATTCCCAGCCTTAGCGATCCAGTTCTTTCCAGCAATCCGTTTGATATCATCGACCCACCTAGCCGCCGGACGCTCAACACTCCGTTTTCCATTCCTGGGGTACCACTCGGTGACTGCCTTACTCCATCTCCCGTCATTCCTTCTAGCCAAGTGTCCCGCCCAGTTCCATTTAAGGTTCGCAACCCTAGAGAGCACATCGTAAACTTTCGTACGACGCCGGATCTCTATATTGCGAACTCGGTCCTGCAATTTAATACCGAGCATGACTCGCTCCATGGCCCTTTGCGCAACCGCTATTTTATACATGGTTCCCTTTGTAAGAGTCCATGTCTCGGCACCATAAGTTATCGTAGGCAGGACACACTGGTTAAAGATGCGTGTCTTTAGACATTGTGGTATTTTCCTATTTTTCAATACATCCGTCAGCTTACCAAATGCCACCCATCCCAGTTGGATTCGCCGATCAATCTCCTTGACTTGAAGATCTTGGTCGAAGGATAAGTAATAAAATTAAAATAATCCAATAAATAAATTGTTAACTCGTAAATAGGGAGATAACACCCTACTGAAGAACTATAGGCCTATCACGCTTCTGAGTCATGTATATAAGTTGTTTTCGAGGGTCATCACGAATCGTCTCGCGAACAGGTTTGATGCCTTCCAGCCTCCCGAACAAGCCGGTTTCCGTAAAGGCTTTAGCACCATGGACCACATTCACACGCTGCGGCAGGTTATAGAGAAGACGAGGGAATATAACCGGCCGCTATGCTTGGGTTTTGTGGACTATGAAAAAGCCTTCGATTCGATCGAAACATGGGCCGTGCTTCAGTCTCTCCAGCGATGCCGTATTGACTATCGGTATATCGAAGTGTTGAAGTGTTTATACAGTAACGCCACTATGTCAGTCCGAGTACAGGAGCAGTGCACGAGGGCTATTCCACTGCAAAGAGGTGTGAGACAGGGAGACGTTATATCTCCGAAACTGTTCACCGCTGCACTGGAAGATGCCTTCAAGCTCCTGGAATGGAAAGGACTTGGCAATAACATCAATGGCGAGTATATCACTCACCTTCGATTCGCCGACGATATAGTTGTCATGGCAGAATCCATGGAGGACTTAAGTACTATGCTCGGAGACCTTAATAGAGTTTCCTAACAGGTGGGCCTTAAAATGAACATGGACAAAACGAAAGTAATGTCGAATGTCAATGTTGTGCCCATACCTGTTTCTGTTGGGAGCTCCACCCTCGAAGTTGTAGACCAGTATACCTACCTGGGTCAATCGATCCAGGCAGGAAGTTCCAGCTTCGAGGAAGAGGTCTTTCGACGAATCCGACTCGGCTGGGCAGCGTTCGGGAAGATACGCAGTGTCTTCTCGTCCAAAATACCTCAGTGCCTTAAGACGAAAGTTTATAATCAATGTGTGTTACCAGTGATGACTTATGGCTCCGAAACGTGGTCCCTTACTATGGGTCTCATAAGAAGGCTCAAGGTAGCTCAACGCGCTATGGAGAGGGCTATGCTTGGTGTTTCTCTACGTGATCGAATCAGAAATGAGGAAATTCGTAGGAGAACAAAAGTCACGGACATAGCCCAGCGGATTAGCTCGTTGAAGTGGCAGTGGGCGGGACACATAGCGCGACGAACCGATGGCCGATGGGGCAAAAAGGTTCTCGAATGGCGACCACGTACTGGCAAGCGAAGCGTAGGACACCCACCCACAAGGTGGTCAGACGACCTGACCAAGGTCGCTGGAAAGCGCTGGATGCAGGCCGCTCTAGATCGGTCATTTTGGAAAACCTTGGGAGAGGCCTATGTCCAGGAGTGGACGTTATGCGGCTGAAATGATGATGATGATGAAATATGGTGATAATTTCCATATTGCTCTTCATCATGCACTAGATATCCTTTTAAAATATTTTATGAACTGCCGTTGAAACTATTATTGGTGATCCGTCTAGCTTTAAAACTTGCCGTGGCCACTTTTGGCGGAGGCAAGTTTTAAAGCTAGACGGACTAATGTAAATAATTTCAACGGTGGTTCATAAAATAATTTAAAGGGCTATCTAGTGCATGACGAAGAGCAATATGGAAATATATATATCACCATATTTACGAGTTAACAATTTATTTCACACTTCAAGGCCATTTGCTTATATATTCACCTTAAAAGTAACAAAGTTAGTCCTGTTTTTATAATAAGACGGTAGGAATCCCCATAATCAAGAATTTCCGATACAAACGTAGTCTAACTTTTATTTTGAAATTACATGTCAGATTTCGGCAGTATTTGTAATTTTAATGAAATTGCATATATCTAGGCGTATAACAATTTTTTTGACAGTCAAAATATATGATCTTGAAAGAAAATATGCCAAAGGGTGTAGAAGGTTTCCATACTGATGGTCAAATTAAGATATAACTTAAGTTTCTTTCAAGTTCATATTTTGAATGTGAATGTGGTTTATATATTATAATTTATAATATATAAACTATATGTACCTGTATAATTATTTATAAATTATAAATAATTATACTGCTCACACCAAAAGAAACGATTTTATGTTAAGTTAGAAAATATTCTATTTTTTGTAAAATTATAACTTAGACTGATGTGAATTTGGATATGAATAAAGATTTATAATGAGGAATGTAATTTTGGATATTTTAAAAAATATTAAATTAACAAATTTCGCATTAAAATTGAAATGAAATTACTGCTCTTTGACACTCAATGGTCCATAAAGCACACAGTTTCATTGGAAATGCAATTTGTGAGAGAAATTAATTGGCATTGACGGCATTCTGTAAAAGGGCTACTTTTTGCTAATTAATTAATGTGGCAACTCTGAGTACATGTACAACATGTACAACACCACAGATTAAAAAAAAGCGGCCAAGTACGAGTTGGACTCGCCCATAAAGGGTTCCGTAGCAGCAAGTAACATTTTACGATTTAAGACGTATTAAAAAATAACTATCTATTATACCGAGACCGCTATAGTTTTAATTGAAAGTACATACTTTGAGGTATATACCACATTTTTTCAGAATTATTTTAAAAATATTTCAAAAGTTACGGTGGGGGGAGTCCTCAAATTTTATTTTGTATTAGATTATCTCAAGACTGGGGGGTTTGATCTACATAGTTTTAAAGCAGTTTTTGTTGCATTTTAAAAGACCTTTTCAACGGTACCCCACACGTTGGGGTTAGTTCAATTTAATTTTTTAAATTCACTTTTCATTGTATGGGTGAAAAAAAAACATTTTTTAATAATTTTAAAAATCAACTTTTGGAACTTCAATATCTATCTCTCCACCAATTTTCGTGACAATCGGTGCAGTAGCGGCGGAGTACGAGCCCGGACGGACAGACAGACGGACGGACGGACGGACATGACGAAACTATAAGGGTTCCTTGTGGACTACGGAACCCTAATAAATAGTTAACAACACAGTGGCAATGTGCAGTTTCATATAGCGGTATTCAACTCTAATAATTAATTGCAATAATAAAGTAGGTATATCGACTGCCTCCGTGAAGACAAACTCCTTGACCACTGGCAAGGAGTTTGTCTTGTGATCCAGAGGTCGTGGGCTCAAATCCTACTGGGAAGCATACTTTGTAAAAAGTTGTTTCCGCTCTGGTTAGGATATTTGAAGCCTTGAAAATCACTGATGATTCCGTGTTTCGAAAGCCACGTAAAACTTTTGGTCCCGAACGCCATCTAGCATTTGTTTAAACCTATCCTAGGATTGGTTCTGGTCTACTCTTTGGGTTGCAGAGGTCAGACGGCAGTCAATCTGTGTAAAAACCAGTAACTTAGTCAAATCACCTAGGTTAGGTAGCGGACCCCGGGCTCTGAACCGTTACCGCTGCGGTTGCAACCGGGAAGCCTCCGTAGCCTCAACACGCTCCCCAGCCAGGGCAAGTAGTAAAAAAGCCTTTTTAAATTGTCCTGGCTCTTGGGTGTTATACCTACTATCTAAATGTATTTATATAAAAAATATAGAATCGTTGAGTTTGTATCCTTAATACAAGTTTAAACTTTCTATGGGGCAAACCTAATTAATGTGATTTGTCCTTAACTAATAGGTTGGGGAAAAAGTCTTTTCGCATTTTATATGAAAATTCAAAACATTTTTTAATATAGTTTATTTACATTGAACTAAAGTATGTAGGTACCATTTTGTTCGATAACTTTTTGCCATCTTATAGGTAGGTACATGATCCCATTGCTATAGAAATTTTGGGGCTTCTGATCAAAAAAATGCGTCAAGTAGTTTTAGCAGTCCTCTCGTGATGTTAACCTGACACTGCCTAAAGAATTCTGAGGAGACAGAAACAGGTGGAAATCTGAAGGTGCCAGGTAAGGACTATACGGCGGATGCATTAACACCTCCCAGCCAAACTCTCTTAATTTTTGCTGAGTGGTTAAAGATGTGTGATTAATTCCGGCCGCTTTCTCTCAACTTCTTGCTTTGAACTTATCAGTTGTTCGCAATAGAGTTCTGAATCGATGGTCCTGCCTGGTGGTAACAGCTCATAATGAATAATGCCCTTCCAATCCTACCACATACACAGCATCACCTTGTTGCGAGTTAACCCGGGTTTCGCCACAGTCTGTGAAGCCTGACCGGCCTTTGACCATGACCTTTTTCGCACGTTCTTGTCGTACGTGATCCACTTTTCATCACCAGTTATCAATTTCTTTAAAAATGGTTCGGTCTCGTTACGTCGTAATAAAGAATCACAAATGAGTACACGATTCATTAGGTTTCTTTCAGAGAGCTCGTGAGGTACCCAAATATCGAGCTTTTTTGTGTACCTATTTTTTTTCAAATGCGCCAAAACTGTTTTGTGGTCAATTCCCAGTTCTTCAGCTACGTCGTAACTACTGATATGCCGATCTTGCTCTACTTTTTCAAAAATAGCATCCATTTTATCCGTAACAGGGCAACCAGAGCGACGTGCATCTTTGACATCAAAATTTCCGGATTAAAAACGCTTAAATCAAATTTGTGCTACTCTCACAGACACTGCACTAGGTCCATAAACATCGCAAATTTTTTTCGCGGCTTGCGTTGCATTTTTACCTTTTTGGTAGTAAAATTTTAAAATGTATCTAATTTCTTCATTAGATTCACTCATCTTGACGGTAAGAAAAACAAATGAAAATCACGCATTTTCCTAATTTGAACTTGGAATTATCTTCTTTAAAATTTAAACTTTTAAATGATACGAAAACCAGCCAGGTACGAATAGTATAGCCAAAGTGGTTTTATTGCAAGTTCATACATACTATATGCGAAAAGTCTTTTCCCCAACCTAATATTTATTTATATATTACTAGCTTTTGCCCGCGGCTTCGCTCGCGTATCCCACGGGAATATTACATTTTTCCAGGATGAAAGGTACTCTATGTCTTTCTCAGTACTCCTAACTATGTGTATGCGAATTTTCAAGAATATTGGTTAAGAGTTAACAAACAAACAAATACTTATACAAACTCACTTTCGCATTTATAATATTAGTTGGGATCATGCTGGTCTGGGAGGTAGGATAAAACGTAGGTAACAGTGGCTTCACTACCAGTGCAGCGTTAAAGCCGATTGAGGCAACGGGAGCAAATATGAATTATATTAATAGGCGATGCGGCTAGCAACCCATCACTATATTGATTATTTTTTTCTATCTTCACACCCACCATCTCGCTAAACATGGCCCTTGCGAGTCTTATGTCCCTAGGTTGTGTCTGCCCCATTAGGAAAGGAAAAAATAATGTATCTGTATCATTGCGAATGTAGCATCAAGCAATTTTACGTCAGTACCATACATTATGTATTTTTACCCGACTACGGGCAAAGCCGAAAGGACGGCTCTGTATTTTGCCGCTATGTATGTATGTATGTTTATAAATAAGTAAAAGGCCTCGTCAAGGCCTCTACGCAGTGCAGATAAACTTCTTCTCAATATTCCAGTCCACTCGACCAATTTCTACAAATATTCTTTTACTGTCTATGCTATTCATCTCTGGAACACTCTACCCCTTTCCATTCGATTCGCCAAAACTTTGAATAAATTTAAAACCCTAACTAAAAATCACTTTTTACTTCTGTTTAGTTCCTCATCTCTTTCCCCTACTATTTCTGTTTACATCATTGTGATATTTATTTATTTGTATGTATGTAATAAATTATTTATTATTATGCTATGTATATATAGGTATGAATATGTATATATATATATTCATTTATTTATATAAATATATCTTTTTTTGTATAATGTTATATATTTTGTATAAGTATTTTAATATCTATTGGTTATTTATAATTTATATTTTAAATTTAACTGCGCCACCTGTTATCTTAATCATATATAATATTATACTTCGCACTCCTTCTCTTTATGGTTGCCTGTAAGAGATTGCTTCGGCGATAAGGCCGCCTCTTGTACCTTATTTATTTATAAGTTCCGTAAACTTTGTAATTTTTTATTGTTTTTATTTGGTGCAATAAAGATTTTTGTATTGTATTGTATTGTATTGTATATAAATAAATAGGGACAAATCAAACTGATTAAGCTAGTCCCAAAGTAAGTTTTTTTAAAACTTGTGTTATGGGATACTAACTCAACGATACTATATTTTATGATAAATACATAAATAGATAAACATCCAAGACCCAGGACAATATGAAAAAAGCCATTTTCCAGCTTGCCCTGGCTGGGGGTCGAACCCAGAACCTCCGGATTAGCGGTCTAGCGTGTTAACCATTACGCCACGGAGGTCGTCATATATGTTCCTATCTTCAAAGATATCCATGACACTGACAAACGAGGTATTGCTAGAAACGTCTTGGCTGACTGCTGGTGTTAGGTTATGTGACGTCACACTAAATTTACGGTGGCGTCCTGTATAGTTCAAAAAGTAATGAACTAAAAATCAAAATAAATCGAATCATACCGAATGGGGTATCAAATGATAAAGGTTTTAAAAACATATTTCAAAAATACGTGTAAACTCTATGTAACGTCACTCGATTTAATGACCAATTCCTTAAGACGTCGAAATTCCTTGACTCTGGTTGGTTTGTCTTGTTTTCCATACAATGATACACTCTATGTAGCGTCGCACCCACTCCAAATAACGTCGAAAGTACGTCATCAATAAGCAATTAAGAGTACATTCTTTGCAGATGCAGAAAGTTTTTTTAAAATTTTTTGTTTGTTGCTTTATTGTCTAGCATGGATTTACCACGACTGACCCCATCATACCTACCATGTTATGATTACTTACACGTGTGATTGGAGACTTTTGGCAAAGGAGTCACATATGCCTTTCCCCAAAGGTTGCGAAACCTGCCTGAAGAGAGTGAGAAATTTACAATATGTGTAATTATTTGAAATAAAGTATCAAGAATATGCATAATCATTTGCCTACTGATATCGTCACAACCAACCGCATTAGAATGTAATGATATAATAATAATTTTACATGGTCATTAACAATGTATATCAAATACAACCCAATCGGGTACCAGTTAGTGATTCAATATGATTTGAAAATGGGAAATATACTTATTTACACACATGCATACAAAGGTTGCAAGTTAAAGGTCTATAAATAAATAAAACCGGCCAAGTGCGAGTTAAACTCGCGTGGAGAGGGTTCCGTACAATTGATTGAATTCTTATAGGTTTTTATGTAATCTACAAGCAATGAACTATATTTCGTATTTTTTTCAAAATTTTAGGCTCAGTAGTTTCGGAGATCAGGGGGGGGGGGGAATGGTCAATTTTCGTCTTCTTTCATGAATAAAATCAAAACTATTTATTCAATAAATATATCAAAAATATATTTGAGATCCTCATAACAAGCCCTTTCATTTGATATATGACACAGTAAGGTTTGCAAAACTTTTTTTTTGAATTTCCTAATTTATCCCCCGAAAATTACCCTTATTTTAAAAAAATATTCATTTACTTTGCACATATGTGTTTGGGTCATAAGATTACACCACCCTACCAAATTTCACCTAATTCGGTCCTGTAGATTCGGAGCAAATTGGCTGTGACAGACGGACGGACAGACAGACGCACGAGTGATCCTATAAGGGTTCCGTTTTTTAATTTTTTGTACGGAACCCTAAAAATTCTGTGCTACGAAGTCGTAGCTTAAGTAAGCGTTACAAAGGGCTACAAGATGCTACGCGCGAAAATGTCTAGTGCAATAAATGTGCAGTACTTGTAAATACTGTATGGAAGAAGAATTGAGATCTAAATAGGCGTTAAATTCTGTAGAAAATCCTTAATTTATTTATAAGAATCTCAAAATTCAGATAAGATAGATAAGACGCTTATTTACAAAAACTGCATCACATACACACATATATATATAAGGTACAAGAAAATCACATTTGACTTGGCTTCATCACACACGAGACGTATCTATAATTGTTTGAATTTTGCTCAAAATGTATCAAGCTTTACTTGATAGCTGTGTACACTGTACAGCGGTCATTCCGTGATGTGCATCAGACTTGCAAATCATCGCCTAAAGGGATTAAAGTCAAGTCAATCCGTGTCGTCACACGATACGCACGATGTAATTAGTGCGATGGCGATGGCAAATTAGTTACGACTTAATTCACTCGTTGTAAATCTAGCTCTACATTGGTCGAGTAGACTTTCCAACCAAATAAGTTGTGATTTACTCCAGTTAGTGTTGGAGACTAGTTGAGTGGTGGGCGAGTCGATTTGATTAGTATTTAATGTTTAGGACTGTATTATACTCTCTTACGCAAAAACTGCTAAACTGATTGGAATTCAATTTTAAAAACGTGAATTTATTACCCATAATTTTGACGACCTTCGTGGCGTAATGGTTAACACGCTTGACCGCTGATCCGGAGGTTCTGGGTTCGATCCCCAGCCAGGGGAAGTTGGAAAATGGCCTTTTTCAAATTGACCTGGGTCTTGGGTGTTTATCTATATATGTATTTATCTTAAAATATAGTATCGTTAAGTTAGTATCCCCATAACACAAGTTTAAAAACTTACTTTGGGGCTAGCTTAATCAGTGTAATTTGTCCCTATATATTTATTTATTTATAATTTTAAAAAAATATATATATTTTTAAATTATGGGTCATTTTCGGGGGACAAATTAGGAAATTTAAAAAAAAGTATTGCAAACCTTACTGTGTCATATATCAAATGAAAGGGCTCGTTATGAGGATCTTAATATATTTTTTGTTATTATTGTAAAATGAATAGTTTTGATTTTATTCATGAAAGAAGACGAAAATTGAGCATTCCCCCCCCCTGATCTCCGAAACTACTGAGCCTAAAATTTTGAAAACCTATAAGAATTCAATCAATTGTACGGAACCCTCCTCACGTGCGTTTAACTCGCACTTGGCCGGTTTATTTATTCATCAGTTCCAGCTCACCAAATCATACTTTCTGAACGGAAATATTTGATTCACTGACAAAAGAATCAAAGTCACTGTGTGTCTAAAAAAGTTCCCTTGATTTCTCGAGGATTTCATCATCAGATCTTGACCTGGCGACAATAGGACCAATTTGCATGTATACCTTTTTGTTTCATCTTAGCGCGTTCCTGGTTGAATCCTCAGCTGTGCTGCTTCGGAGCCCGAGGTGCGCTTTTCCGCATTTTCTTCTCAAATATAATGGGCACGTCAATGGTCACCCAAGGATGCCGTATACCTTGCGAAGTGGAGAAGAAATAGCTAGAACAGTTTAATACGAGTACATTTATTTTTCCTTTTTAGGGTTCTGTACCCAAAGGGTGCAAACGGGACCCTATTACTGAGACTTCGCTGTCTGTCCGTCTGTCCGTCCGTCTGACCGTCTGTCTGTCCGTCTGGCTGTCCGTCTGTCACAGGGCTCTATCTCTTGAACCGTAATAGATAGACACTTGAAATTTTCACCGATTATGTATTACTAGCTTTTGCCTGCAGCTTCGCTCGCGTATCCCAATTCCCATGGGATTATTACTTTTTTTGGGATAAAAGGTACCCTATATCCTTCTCAGTACTCTTAACTATGTGTATACGAATTTTCAAGATGATTGGTTCAGTAGATTAAGTGTGAAGAGGTAACAAACAAACAAACAAACCAACAAACAAACAAATATACAAACTCACTTTCGCATTTATAATATTAGTTAGGAAGTTAGGATTAGGATTGTTATGTATTATTTCGGCCGCTATAACAACAAATACTAAAAATAAAAAAAGTTAAAAATTAAAAGGGGTCGTAATTCAAAAAGCGTATTTTTTTAGCGTTTTTAACTAGATCTTTATAATGACATTAACAAGATAGTTAAAATTTTCACAGATTGTATACTCGTATTACTATGGCCGCTATAACAAAAAATAAGATAAAATAAAAAATTAAAGGGGGTCGTCATACAAGAAACCTCATCTATTAAATCGTTTAAAAATATTTATTTTTATTTATTTATTTAACTTTATTACAAACGTAATAAGCGGACTTAAAGCCATAGGCTTTATCTACCAATCAACCCACTGGCGATGCCGTAAAATACTTTTGCTCCAGACAATAAAAACTTTAAACGAGAAACCTGCAAGCCTTTTGTCTGTGTAAATATTTGCTTTCCCTTTCAATCCAGAAAAGTACACACTCTATCAATGTGAAGTTACCCGCTAACTAGGCTTTGAAATGGCCAGGCATGGCTCAGTTATTAACTTAGTCCACAGTGTGATGCGAGGGTGTCGAGGAAATGCTTTTAGTGCTCACTGGATATGCACGAAGGCTGATTGATCTAGTTAGTTTGCGGAAAGGGTGACAAATATCATTTTTAGGGTTCCGTGCCCAAATAGTGCCAACGGAACCCTGTTACTGAGACTCCGCTGTCTGTTCACCTGTTACAGGGCTCTATCCCTTGAACCGTCCATTGTACATCTGAATGTCTTGTTTTCTCTGTGTGTATATAAGTATTTTATTCTTGGTGTACAATAAAGTATTACTTAATTACCGTAATAGCTAGATAATTTAAATTTTCAACGATTATGTATTACTGTGACCGTTATAACAACAAATAATAAAAATAAGATAAAGTAAAAATTAGAGGGAATCGTCATACAAGAAACGTGATTTTTTAGCGTTTTAAACATTGTAGGGAGGTACGGAATCCTTCACATACGAGCCCGACTCGCGCTTGACTGGTTTATTCCAAATCATTTTTCCGATATGGTGACAGAAATAACGGAGTGGGTTTGAGCTTATCGAAGCGGGTGTACCAAGTGACGTCGTAAGTGTATTTAAATACTGGTATGAACACCAGACTAACCAGGTGAAGTGGCTTGGTCAGCTTTCTGATGAGTACAGATTGGAGTGTGGGGTTAGACAGGGTGGTTTGACGTCTCCTTCACTCTTCAATCTGTACATCAATCGGCTGATTGTTGAACTGAGGTGTCGGTTGCTCAATTGACGGTCAATGTGTCAACAACATCACGTATGCTGATGACACTGTGTTGCTGAGTCCATCAATCGCGGGTTTCAGAAAGCTGATAGTGGTCTGCGAGAAGTTTGCAGAGTCCCATGGCCTCCTTTTTAATAGTAAAAAGAGCGAGTTCATGGTCTTTCGGTCAAGGGGTCGTAAAGTCGAACACACTCCACCGGTAAGATTGAATGGGGAGGAATTGGTCAGAGTGTCGTCTTTCAAGTATCTTGGCCATGTGGTTACTGAGGACTTGAAGGACGACAGTGATATAGAAAGGGAAAGGAGGGCGCTGGCAGTCCGATGCAATATGTTGGCCCGTAGATTTAAACGGTGTAGTGCAGAAGTTAAGATAACTCTTTTTAAAGCCTTCTGCCAATCGCTCTACACGTGCAATCTATGGGTCAATTATACGCAGAGGGCTTACAACGCGCTCCGAGTACAGTATAACGATGCTTTCAGAGTGATGATGGGGCTCCCGCGATTCTGCAGTGCATCGAATATGTTTGCGCAAGCGCACGTCGAGGGCTTCCATGCCGTACTGCGAAAGCGAACCGCATCGCTTATGCACAGAATACGTGGGAGCACCAACACTATTCTGAAGATCATTAGTGACAAACCAGACTGCCCAATTGTGAGGCACTGGGTGCATACGCATGCGCATGTCCCAGGGCCAAACAATAGGGCAGGTAAATATTTAAATTAAAAATTAAGTGAGAGTTACTAACATAGGTTTTAAGTTTTTGTATTATTTTTAACAAACTATGGACATAACTGGTCTGAAATAAACGCATTTTATTTTTTCAAATAGACAGGTGCATTTGCTTGTTTTTTTATATATGACAATACATCAATCATTTAGACACTAGCACTACTGTGTAAAAAATTATATGCAACGATGGCTGATTCGTTCATCAACTCGTGAACGGGTGCGGCCAGGAGGGATTGGTCAGCTCCGTTTTGCTGTTTGACTACTTAGAATTTCCTTATTTATGTTGGCTCGCTCGTTAATAAGACGCATTACATGTTATAATGTATGAACATTGTATTATAAAATTAAGATAACTAAAATAATAATTAAACTAAATATAATAAGTATAAAAGACATATAAAATGTTATTATAGGACCCCAAATCGCTGCCCTCGCAGGGTAAGGTGCCCAAGAATAAAGTTATTATAATATATTTGTAAATAGACATATTACAAAGCCCTTCTGGCGAGTAGGTGACCAATACTGTGCATATAAGTTTCTTTCGGCGTTTCCTCTCAGGAATGGTCTCTAGAATCGTTAGCTTTCTTTAAAATATTTACAATTTTAACTAGAATATAAATAAACATTACAAGTGATGTATACAAAACTTATTGACGTGTAAAAGTGCCTGCAATGGCCTATTTACTGAATAAACATTTAAACTTTGAATTTTGATGGTGATTCTTTTTTAGTCATATTGACATGAAGAAATAAATAAATATGGCGACAAAAATAACGGAGTAGGTTTTCAAGTCGACAGGTATATTTGCTTGTTTTTTTAATGACTTAAATATATAATATATATAATAATAAATAACAAAGGGTACAGGATAGGAAAAACTTTGATGTCAAAAAGGTAAAAATATAAGAGAAATCATTAAATAAACAAATTTATATTACAAAAATACAATAATAAATTTCTAAAATTGCATAAAATGGTAAAAAGTGTCAAAGATATTTTAGCCTAGCTTTGCAAAACTCTACACTCAATAGGAAAAAAAAATATTAGAAGAGTTATCAATTTTTAGATCGTTCATGTAGTTTGGTGGTCTAGTCCGGAAGTAAATTACCCGCCAAGATTTGTAAAAAAAAAAATGATTTTATTTTTATTGATTGGTTTATATTCTAATATACATTATCTTCTGGTCATAGGGTCATATTACATCTTCACCTCCTGAACAAATTTGCATAATTTTACCTTAAATTATAATTATAAATTTTTTGTAAATAGTAAAAAAATGTGTGTAAAATTTTTCCGATAAATTCAAGGAATTATATAATACCTCCATAAAACGTAAGAAAATAAAAACATTTCCCGCTCCCTATATTTATGAACAAATATCGCAACCTATAAACATGCAGCTAGCACCCCGTAAAGGCTGGTGAGTGAGGTGATAAGCTATAGAAGCTGCTTCGCTAAGCGCGCGCACCCCCGACTTTATTGGCGGGAAAGTTTCGCGGGTCTCGCCCTCTCCGAACTCGACACGGCCGGAAGGGGCTTTGGCGACTGCAGTCGTGGCGGGAAACTCAACCTGAGTGCCCGTGTTCAAAGTAACCAAAAGTTAAACGCGTTTCGAGCTTGTTCATCATTTGCTAGTAATGAAATAACGATAACTACATTGTTTTTTATTTGCATTTTAGAATTTCTCTAGACGTGTGTACTCGTTATTATGTATTTAAAAGTGTAATAAAAATAACTGTAGGAATTGTATAGTTTGAAATTAAATTAATACTAAAAACATGAATTATGATATAGAAAAAGATTTCTATCAAAGTTTTGGTAATAATTTGGATATAAACAAACACGAAATGTATCTTACAAAATTAAATACTAGTTACAAAAAGTATGAATCGATCATGCCTCTGAAAAAGAGGCTTTCTTATAAAAATCCTATATTCGCACCGACGACAGGAAGAGTGCCCGACAGAACATACATCACAGAGTGGTATATTGCTCTATTTAACTTATTTGTCCTAGTTAAGACCTAAGCACCTAACCAAAACATTTTTTGAAATTAAAATAAATTCTTCTCTATTTTGTTTTGCCGTTGGGTTTGTTTTTAGTTTGGACGTTCTATGGGTGATTTTTGGAAATACTATTTTTTTAAAGTCAATCTTCTAATATAACTTAGTAGTTGTTTTGTATTAAAACCATACATCGTATAGCGGAATATAGCATACCTATAGTATTTGCACCTAATTGTTGCTTTTTACATAGCGAACCATCAATTTGTAATATATCTTTGTTTGTCAAATAAGAACTTATTTTTATAATTATTCAAAGAAATATTTATTTTAATTATTAACTTCAGTTGTCTGAATAAACGAATATTATTATTATTATTGCACGTTTCTACTATAAGGTTATACTAAACAACATATACGTTTAAATTTCTTACTATATTTAGTTACCAATGTTTTCTTTCAGTTGCCACAAGTACCTAGAAAAAACACAAGTTGTACAAGAGACAAGAGGCACATTCAAACAAACTGGTCAATCAGACACAATGTCTCTCCTTGAAATCTTGCAAGACTGCTCTGACACTGACAGTACAAATGAGAGCAATAATATATTAGATAAAACCTCAACTGGTTGTCAAACTGAACTCACACACTACAAACATTTATACATAGTCCCTGAAGCCACTGCTGAATGCGTACATGTTGCTTCTCAGACAGATAGTATATCCGATACTTTACCTCAATATTCAGAAGTAGTAACACAAACCGACTACATCAATATTGCATCGGTAAATGAGACTAGAATGTTAAAAAAAAATAATAAATTAGAATCGACTATAAAACATTTACAAAATGTTAACGAAAATATACCCGTAACTTTACCTCACAATTTAGAATCAGCATCTCAGACTGAAAATGTCAATATTATATCGGCAAACGAGAAAAAAATATTAAAAATAATTCATGATTTTAAATTTAGTATTGAAGATCTACAATATTTTCACCAAAATGTTAACGTATCTTTGCCAAATTATTTAGAATCAGATGCGCAAACAGACGATGTGACTATAATTTATGATAAGCAAAAGGAATTATTAAAATTTATGAATGATCTCGACTACACTATTGATCATCTTCGCTATTTTCAAAAAAATATTATTCATATTAACAATAACCAAAATGGTTGTAATAATATCAATAAATTAGACAACAATAATAAGGAAAATAATAAAAATACCTTACCAGAAAATGCAGAAATGCAATTTGGAGGCAAAGGAAATATTTCTTTGATTCTTAAAAGGAAAAATATAAAATGTTCTACTACACAACTAATAGGAGCATGCAGTGACTTGAATAAATCAGTCCTTAGTTCTTTAAAAAAGGGTTTGAACTTACGAGAAGCTGAAGAAACTATAATACATAAAGAATTATGCAAGATCAGCGAGAATTTGATTGCAGAAATTTTTGAAATAATATTTAAATACATTGAGATTAATGATAAACAAAGTAATATTTTAGACACCATAGATTTAGTAGAAGACGAAGATAATGTGGAATGCGAAGTTTTGCCACAAAAAAGACCAGCAACCTCTGAAGTTACTGACAATAATAAAAGCAAACAGGCGAAAACACATGAGAGTATTCAGAAACAGCAAATGGTCGAGAGCAACAATGCACATGCCCAACAAACTCAAACCGCTGCTCCACAACAGGTGACGCGAACACAAATACCAGATGTGACGCAGAGAGTATGTCCACCACCCTATATCCAACAGATGCATTCGGTAATTTTAATTGAATTTTTAATAATGTTTGTACGAGCAAGTAGTACAATAAAATGCTGCATCGGCACGTTTGTGCCGATGCAGTATTTTATTGTACTAAGTACTGGTGTTGTGAGTGTTCGATGCGCATTTTTACTTGAAAAACAGTTCGCAATTAGCCAGCCAGCAAGAGAGTTGCGCGTACTCATATCAGATACATCAATTTCATACCTTTAATAAGTTTTCAGAAATACAGTTCGATTTCCGTTATCTATCAGTGACTTTAATTCCATATCCATACAATCAGTCTGTGCCGGTATCTCCCGGTACAATGTTCAATGTTTAATTTTAAATTCTATAGTTCGTTTTTATTATAGTTATTTGTTAATGAGGTTTAAATTAAAAATAAGTATCAAAAAAGAAGACTATACGAACCCTCTCAACTGGGCGCGCCATTTTTGTTCACATTACCCTTAACCGGCAGCGTACACCCCGCAGGTGCCCCTTACCGCGCGGTTTCGCATAAAGTCGTTCCAAATACGGAAATATACTACGTGGAACAGACATACCCGTAATAAATCGAACCACGGTCTATACTCAAGGTCAAGATCATTGTAGTATAATTAAATATAAATAACAGCCAAGGAACAAAAAAAAAATTCTCGGCATTTTAATACAAAAGTGTGTCGATTTTCTTTTTTCTTTTGACTGTTATTTTAATTTCATTTTACTTTAGTGATCTAGTATAGCCCATGGTTCTATTTATTATAGGTATGTCCCTTCCACGTTGTATATTTGGAATTATTTATTTTTCTTGTTTATTTATGCAATACGTAAGTTAAACTAACATAAGTAGGTACAAAACAAAAATTATTTTCAAATCAATAAAATGGGTAGTTAATAAAAGCACTCACTTCAGTGTAATATATGAAAATCAATTTACAGAGCCCTAAATTACTAGTGAATGCTACAACGTGTTAATGAAATAACGCAAAACCTCTCAGATTGTAACTAAGATTCAGAATTTGTAGTTATCCTTCAACAAGTTCATAAAAACAAAAAAACAAACAGTGAACAATATTTACATTTTAAATGTTGGCGCCTAAATATCTGCCGCGCATTGGACTGGTCTCCCTCAATGGGTTGCCCTGTTGTTATAAAAAAATCTACAATTTTTTTTTATATATTTTTAAATCCTATTTTGTCACTTTTTATTGTGTCAAATTTATGAAACAAACGCCATCAATTGTAAATTTTCGGTAAAATAAACATGCCCGCTAAGGATCAACCATAATATGGTCGATTGCCAAGAGGGACAAATATTTTGATTTCTGATCTACAAATTATTGCAGATGCAAAACATCTACCCGTACGATGAGAGACTCCTGTATGCGCCACAAAGGAATGATCTAAGAGTGCCTCGTTACTGCGACCCGACTCAGCTTAACCAACGACTCGTGGAGAACGCCTTGGGTAAGCAACCGCCCATCCTAAACATTTCATCCATGTCACAGCAACTGCAACCTCAATTTCTTCAAGCTTCGCAGCACCAGCAGACACCATTACAGGGCCCTTCACTCCAGCCATTGAGCCAACAGCAACCACCATTACAGGGGCCTTCACTCCAACCATTGAGCCTACAGCAACCACCATTACAGAACTATTATAATAACGACCACAATTTTCTAAATCCTACACACATTCCGCAAAATACATTTGGTGAGCGAAGTAGAACATTTGAGGAAATTCTGAAGCGTCAGGATATGCAGTACCCCTCTGTAAATAATAGAAATGCATATTTTATAAACTATCCTAAAGAATAGAGAGGTAGATGATTTTCTTTAGATAAAAATGGTAGGTACTACAATTAATTTGCAGCGGCAGCTTCATATCTCTATCGAATAAATATTCAAAAAAATAAATGAATGACAACGATAAATGACAATGTCAACGTCACGAATTCGAACAAAAAAAAAAGAATTCACCTAAAGGAAAATTTCATCAATCACGTCAGAGCCACTGGTATGACTCTCCATTGATTCAGAGTAACATATATACCTACTACTACTACAAACGAAACAATTTATCTGTACACACGTCGATGTGTGAGTTTTATACTTAGGGTCGCACCGCAGAATTATTTTAATACTTACCTACTAACGAGTTCGACATATTTACGATTATATTTTTCCATACCGGAAGATTTGCGAACACTATGACGTAAAAAATATTCTGATTTATATGTATTAAATGTTACAGAAAAGTCGGAAACAGCTACGTAATATCACTTCACAAATATTTTTCATTATGTCCATTGTCCATTTCACCATTAGTTCACTTTACTGATTATTATTGAGTACCGCACTAATTTTACGAATTCACTATTGTAATATAGTAATTTGCATATTCGGCGCAAAACTATACGGTAATTATATGAATAAATTCAATAAAAATAAACAAATGTTTATCACGCTTGATGATGATGACAAATTGACACGCACAGCATGTCAAGTTGTCATTGTCAACAATGGCATTTAGCACTCTAACCCGCGGAAATGTAGTTGGCAGCCTATGTAACATTACCGGATTGCTTATTAGCAATCCGGTAATGTTACAATCTCGCTCTTGTGTATCTCCCGCCAATGCGAGAGAGCGAGAAGGGTATATAATCAAGATGGTTGCTGGGTAATAACGTGAAATTATATTGTTGCTTTGCTTACCTGTTTTCATCATTTGGAAATGTATGAAATATACGTTCTTTAGAGTATTGGGTGGATAAACAATTATTATACGCGCACCTTCTCACCATAATGGTTACTATTGGTTGACAGTTCTCAAGACAACACACGTCGCGTATTGCGTGCGGCTAGTAATTAAACCCTGGTTTGGAGCTGTCAAAGCTCACAAAGTGCGGGGGAGAGGTGCGGGGACGCCAATTTGCGGGAGACGCTGTGAGAGACCATTCTGTTTGACTCTTATGTATTCTGTGTCAGAGCGATGTTGGCCTAGCGGCACAGAATACATAAGAGCTAGCGGTCTATGCAGTGGGCTGTGAATCGAAAGACCCCGGTTCAAATCAGTCAGGTATAGTGTTTTTGAAAGTACTGAAAGAAGTTTCTAGATAACTCTAGACCAAATGGAAAAGAAAATACGGGACAGAAGATGAGTGAGAGAGAAGGCGATAGAAAATTAGTGATTTGAATATGGAACATTGATGCGACTTTGTTCGAATTCAGGGGGTATATAAGCAGTACAAGGCGTGGCCAAGGGCAGTTTTAGTGGAGAAGTGAAATCCGAATAAAGAAGAAAAGTACTAGTAGTAAAGCAGCGGATAGGTAGAAATAAGAAAGAAGTACTGCAGAAAGAAGAAGGTGTATTGATAGGAAAGCGTTGCATACAAAATAGCATAGGCATACTGTTCGCATCGCCATGTATTGTATTATTAACTTTTCATCAGGGTACTTTTAAATAAAACTGGAGATGCTTTGAATCTTGTATATTTCACATTTCACTGGGTAAAAACACTTTTACAAAAGATCTTACTTTTTCTATTTTTTACGCGGCATTTCTTACAATGTCAAAATTGACAGTTGACAGTCCACACCTTGGCCGGTGTTGCACTTTTTCAAATTATCTTACAATTTAGGGTTGCCAGTATAAATAAAAATATGGCAGATTTGGGAAATGCTAACAGTCGGCCATTCTGTTTACAGGAATGTCCCTATTCCTAACGCCAGAAATGGCTGAAACTAAATTTTAGCTGTTTCTAAGGCGCTACTCAAAATAACAAATTATTGTACTAACTACAATATTTTGACTTAGCATTTCCAGCTTAGTCTTTGATTAAGTACTAACATAAACAAACGCTATGAAGTGCGCTGAATCACTGAATTTGTGCTATATTTACAATTGTCTAAGTACTTTCTTATACTTAGTATAAAGAAAAAATTTTTTTTATTTGAAAGTCAATATTTCATCAACTTGGAAAATGTAATAAGATTATATGCATAATGATATTCATGATAACTGACAAAGTACTAACATTCTCGGCCGTTCTGATATGGGATATGTCCACATATCCAATTTTAACTAAAGATATAAAGGTTTTTATTGAGTTAATATTATATTATTAATTTTATAAGTACATTTTATATATAAAATTCTCGTGCCACAATGTTAGTTACCATACTCCTCCGAAACGGCTTGACCGATTTTTATCAAAAAAAAATTTATGCATATTCAATATCTATTTTTCATACCCCTAAGTGATAAGGGTTGTCCATGTCCACCCCTAACATTTTATTTTTATTTTTCTAGAAATTCCCTAGAAATAATTTATATGGCAAAACAACGTTTGCCGGGTCAGCTAGTAAGGCATATAATAGAGTCAAAACATACGTACATTTTTGTATGCTGTTGAAAATCAGTAACTGTATGCTTGTTTATAAAACTTATATTACTATATTTTTGATCAGAAATACAATTTAGTAATGATTTGCCAATTAGGTACAGTAAAAGAAATCCCAACAGATTAGTACATACCACAATGAAAACATGGTTGTATAGTTCTAACAGTTTTCCTATGGCTGTACGGATCTACAATGATCTGCTTTATAATATTAGAGCAATACATAGTCTTAAATCATTCAAACAAAAACTGTATGACTGGCTGGTAAAGAAATGTTTTATAGTGTTAAAGGCTTTTTATCCGCATCTATAATTATATGAATTCTATAATGATACAATACAATACAATACAATACCCTTTATTGCACAAAAGTAAAAAACAGAACATAATTATCTTAAAAATTAGGAAATGCGCAAAAGGCGGCCTTATCGCTAAGCAATTTCTTCCAGGCAATCTCGTTTATATAGAAAAAAATGATGGGAAATTAGGTAGTGCGGGGTGGTCAATATAATAAACATACTTATATACAATAATTATAATAAACATACATACATCTAATACTTAAATACATACATACAACTTACACAAAGAAAACATAACAAGACAAAATGAAGAAACTAAGTGGAAACAAGGGAAGGAAATTACCTTTCATAAGGATAGAAAATGCGATTTTACTTGGGATTTAAAGCTGGCTAGCGTTTCGGCGCGTCGGATAGTAAGTGGTAGTGAGTTCCATAGGCGTACGGCTCAGGTATGATAATTTGACTAATGAGAATTTTAATAGACAATAAATAAAATATTAACTAAAATTTGTTCCAATTGATATACCAATGTCTTTGCATGTCACTGATGACTAAATGTGTGAGACTACATGACTTTTGTGCCACCAACATTGTACCACATTTAAAGCAATAAACTACATTTCATTGTATTTTATTTCAAGTAATTTTATTTTACTATCGTATCGTATCGTACCAAAAGGATTCGTGTTTTGCTTACTGAATTGAGTTAAAAACAGCTGTAAGTTTTATTTCAAAGTAACCTTGTTGCCCTGTGTGGTTTACTTACTTAAAGTGATTACAATTACAGGCCATTTATCTGCTGATAAAATACATTAGTGCTAAGGCAAATCTAAAGAATACAACTCATACAAATAGAGATGTTTTGACCAAGAGTTGGTACTAACTTATGAGAGCTTTCATTTTAAATTTCAACCAAATCTACATTGTTGTTACATAAGTCCCATGTTTAACCAATACAATTGATTTCGTTTTAATAGCTGAACAATAAGTACCGTATCGGATTATTTCTTACTAGGAGTTTTATTTAAACAAGAATAAACATGCAAGATGAACAAGTAGGTATGTCTGTTACATTTAAATTAACATAGATTACAATTAAGTACCTACTTATACACAGGTACTGGCTCTAAAGAGGAAAAACTGTCAGCTCAAAATAATTGAATAAATATCAATAAAATCAGACATTTATTTCATATCGCCAGAATATAACTTTATATAAATTCTATAGTAAAGCCTGACATAGTAACAATAAATAGGTTAATATTACCAGTACTAATTTTAGAGACATATATATATATATATATATACATAATCCATATTGATGTATCACTCTACATTACAACAAAATCCCTTGTAGAGTAAGACAAACATTTGAGCAAATCCACATATTTGCATGGAAGTTTATTACTACAGCTTAGATTTAATTTACAAAATTTGTACAAAATATGTGGTTACATTTTAATATATCTAGATTTTACTTTGTTTATTTTTAGTAAAATTGATACATGCTAAGCTCTGATAGGGCTCATGTATGTAGAATGTCGCGTTAAGCAGAAATTATAATCTATTCTCATAAATGTATGTACATATGTCATAGGATGCAGAATAATATGCATATTCAATACATTTATGTCTGAAGACGATAATCACTGAATACAAAATAAATTTTCTATCTATCTTTATGAGCTATGCTCTGGTCGGTAGAGTATGAATTCTCTTTCATTTGTCTCTCTCATTCCAATGTTTCTAATTAGATTCATTTTTGACTAATACTTGTTCCTAAGTATTTAATTGCAATTTTATATGTATGCTCAGAATAGATGAATCAATTCTGGGTATGTATGATAACTTGAATTTATTATTTTATAGATGTCACGGCATAATAAGAGAACTAATCGTCGTACTATTTACTTTTAGTTAACACGAGTATAATAATTTTATAAAGTATCTTGAAACGAATTACATTATCGTTATCTAGAAAATAACAGCAATCTTATTTTTAGTACAACTTCATCGCGGTTATAATATGAATTCTGGCTAAGCTTTACCAACTAAGTAATTCAATAACGTTTTAACAAACATAATTAGTTTGAGTTAAGTCAAATATTAATTTTAAAGACCTTTGAAGACATTTATATAAATTACTTAATAAGAGAATAGCTATTATAACAGATTTAAACAATCTTGTAAATATTTATTTACTATCTTACTATACAGGCCAAATATTGCCATATCTATACTAATATTATAAAGTGGAAGAGTTTGTTTAAACGCGCTAATCTCAGGAACTAATGGCCCTATTTGAAAAATTCTTTTTTTTTTTGTTGTGTAGTCCATTTATAGAGGAAGGCTTTAGGCTATATAACATTACGCGAACGAAGTCGCAGTCACAGCTAGTGTTTCATACATACTCGTATTATTTGTGAACTTTATCTTGTCGGCGTAGTAATTTCCATATCATTCCGAGTCAATTCATCTTCTACCCTCAGCTATCCATCTGGCCTCCCTTTAAGGCACAACTTGTGAACTTTTCCTCCTTAAATGCTCTTCTTGGTCTCCCCTTCCTTTCCTTGATTCAACTTTCCCCTTTACGACGTTTGCGACGAATAGGTCGTGTCCGCTCTAGATTGACCTGCTACTGACTAGTAGAAATAACTGAAGTACCTACTACTGTTTAGTAGATACAACTAGTAGAATCGTAGCATATGACGAAACATATTTCCTCTTCTGGTGTCAATTGTTCTTAGTACTTGTCTTTTCTCTTTCACTAAATGCAGTACTTCTTCATTTTATTATTATTATTTTTTTAGGTATCATATACACGTTCCAGCAGAACATTCCAAATGCCTTCAGACGCTCTCTGTCTTTCTGAGCCATGTTTTAGTATATCCTTACATCAAAAAAATAGATAATTAGACATACACTCTATCAAAATAATCATGATCCACTTCTTGTGCTATATGAGGCTTCTGCCTCCCATATTATTATCTTCCTCAAATATTAAAATCACATGTCAATCTCCTTTTTTTTTTTTTAAATTATTATTTTGAATCTGCCATTCGCTGACTTAATGCTAATGTAGTCTATCTCAATTTTTGGTACTGTACATAGCATATTCACTTGACAATCGGTCACAGTTTGCCACCCGAGGGACACATGCCCACCGATGTCGACGCCACCCGCGGGCATCACATATTTTTCTCATCATCACACAATCATAAATTTCTTCATTTTCATGTGTTATCATTCGGTTCATATTAACCGATAGCCGGGCCCATTGCCCTATCGCGCCTCTACGCGAACTATTTCTATCTCTTTTGTCGTATCAGCTACAGTTACCGCTTGGCCACTTTGGCATACGGCCTACTGCTACTGAACTGCAGCCGTAGCCATCCGCAGGCTCGCTGCTACTTCCAATCTGTACAACACAAACACGATTTATTAGATATATATATTTAGTATTTATCGATCCGCCATAAACAAATACGTACACCCTACAATTGGTGTTCCGCTGACTGATAGGTATGACTATATCATAAGATGTCGACTAAGATATTAAAATGTTAAAATCTATTCCATTCAAACGTGAACAGAAATGTAAACATGCGGATTCATCTTTGAATTTACCAAATAACCCGAAATACCTCAGAATTATCTATACATCTTATACCTTTAAATACAACTAAAATAACAAACAAAAAGCTTTTGTTAAACAACAAAACTTCTTTCTCAACAATAAAACAAAATACATTCGTTCGACCATCCTGATTACTTGAGGCGTTTATAATTAATTTTGATAAGTGAGTCTGCCTCAACCTAAACTTACTAGAAAGGGCTAATGATGTAAAATCACGAATTACTGATCATACTGAGAGATAGTTCCTCTTTAACACAGCGACATCCTCAGGCTTTGTATATCTAGTTTACTATTTTTATTAACCTTAATATATAAAATATGACAACTAGAATATTCAAAAAAAATTCAAAATATCTTTATTATCATAGGATATTTATAATATCTCTTAATAATAGTCACTTTGTTTTGTTTTGCACAAATGTTGACGTCAAATCGTTACTTAAAGCTAAGTTTACGCCGCTTCCTAGGCGCAAGTGCAGAAGAAGCGGCAACAAACTGCACTGCACGTTTTCTCCAAAGACGTCAACTAACAAACTAAAAACTTAAAATTAGTTATATAGATGGACAGAGATTACATTGTTTATTATGTCATAATTAAATTGAATTATAAGAATTACGAAATTTAAAATAATGTCAATTTGTAAATTTAGTATGTACCAATGTACCTAAATTATGACATGTCTAAGTATACAAACCTTTAAGAGGGACCCGCGCCAAGCTCAAGCCAGACCTTTTTGTCTTTAAGATAGTCATCGGTCCTATAATAAGCCTTCTCACAAAGTACTTTCTTTACATAAGCTTTGAATTTTCTGTCTGGCATATCAAGGACCGATTCTGACAATTTATTATAAAAAAGTATACACTTCCCCATAAAAGACTTACTGACTGTATTCAGCCTGTAATACGGGCTAACTAAGTCATTCTTATTACGTAAATTTCTATCTGTAAAATCACTTACTTTATTGAACATGGAAATATTTTTCCTTACATACATTATATTTTCAAATATGAATTGTGATGCAAAAGTAAGTATACCTATTTCCTTGAATAATTCCCTCAGTGAGTCTCTCGATCCTAAACCGTAAATAGCACGAATTGCTCTTTTTTGTAAAAGAAAAATAGTCTGAATGTCCGCTGCACTCCCCCATAGAAGTATCCCGTAAGACATTAGACTGTGAAAGTAACTAAAGTACACTTGTCTAGCAGTTGCTACATCTGTCAATTGTCTTATTCTCCTAACAGCGTAAGCCGCAGAGCTAAGCCTATTATTATAAGAAAGTTTAGTTATATGAGCGCCCCATTGAAGTTTCGAATCAATTGTGATTCCTAAAAAGGTAGTACTTTCAACCAGATCGAGTTTCTGGCCATTAATTAGTATGTCAACGCAGGCTTGATTTACATTAGGAAGAGAGAATCGAATGCATTGGGTCTTGTTCGCATTTAACATGAGGTTATTGGCCGAAAACCAATCAGAAATTAAAGATAAGGTGCTGTTCACCGCGCTAGCATCACTGTTATGTCGATCTATTTTAAATATTAGCGAGGTGTCATCAGCAAACAGCACCATGTCAGCCTCTTTCTCAACCATGTAAGGCAAGTCATTGACATAAACTAAGAAAAGGAACGGTCCTAGAATTGAACCTTGGGGAACGCCCATTTTCACATTAGACCCGTGTGATTTTACGCCGTTTATATCAACAGTTTGAAGCCTATCTGTTAAGTAAGATTCTATTAATTTAATTGACTTATCATCAAAACCGTATTGACGAAATTTGAGCAAAAGTGTTGGATGATCAACGCAATCAAATGCTTTAGAAAGATCGCAAAATGATCCAATTGCATCATTTCTGTTTTCCCACGCGTCGTAGATATTAGTAATAAGTGCTACTCCTGCATCGGTGGTCGATTTTCCAGCAGTAAAGCCGTATTGTTGGCTATGGAAAAGATTATTGGTCTTAAAGTGAAGTAGCATTTGATTGAGCATTATCTTTTCGAACACCTCACTCAAAACTGGCAGAATAGAGATAGGTCTGTAGTTGCCAGGGTCTGTTTTTCTCCTTTTTTGAATAAGGGGATTAGTTTACTACATTTCATTAAGTTAGGAAATATGCCTTCATCAATACATTCGTTAAATATGAAAGCTAAATCGGCAGCAATTATGTGTATAATATGACTTACTACGGCTACTGACATGCCCCAGTGATCTTCTGATTTTTTTAAATTTAACTGTTTAAAAGCATCTATTATATCGCTAGGGCTAACATGCTTAAAATTAAATTTAGAATCACAAGGGCTAACATTACTCTTAAGCAAAGCCTCAGCACGCTGGGCGCTAGAACTCACATTAGAAGTGAGTTCCAAAGGAATGTTAGTAAAATAATCATCAAATATATTTACTATTTCTTCAGTTTTTGAAGTATTTTTACCACTACATTTGATTCGGCAAATATTTTCTTTGGTTTTATTTTTACCTGTTTCCTTATTTATGACACTCCATGTTTCTTTAATTTTATTAGGAGCATTATTTATTTTTTTGCTAATACTATTCGACTTGGCTCGTCTACAAACTTTTTTAAATATTTTAGAATAATTTGTAACATATTCTATAAAAGAAGGATTAAAGTTATATTGTTTTTGGGCATATAGATCATATAACCTGTTTCTACTTATGTAGATGCCGGTAGTAGCCCATTCACTAAACTGTGATTTACTATGAACTACTACTCTTTTTTGTTTCAATGTTTTAGAATACTCAGAGGAAACAGTACTAAATAGTTTATTATAATGGTCGTCAGGATTATTTCCTGTATATACCACTGATAATAATTTGTTATCTAAATTATTTTTAAGTTTTTTTATGTTTTTAGTAGTAATCGGTCTACACAAGATCTTATCTTTTCTCAAATTACTGGTGGACTCTTTGACAAAAGCTACATATACACCAGAATGATCTGAAGGCAATTTGTTGATAACAGATTTATCACAATATTGAATATTATTAAAAAAATTATCAAGACATGTGCCAGATGTAGCTGTAATTCTGGTTGGCTCAAAAAATAAGTTTTCTAATCCATAACACTCAAAAAGATTTAGGAATTGTGTGCTCTTTGGATTATGTACTAAAATATCAACATTAAAATCACCGCAAATAATTAAATTCTTTTTACTAGTTGAACAGGACTTAAGGACCTGGTCCATTGCTTTTAAAAAACTTTTGAAATTACTATCTGGTGGACTGTATACACAAACAATTATATGATGATCAAGCTCGGCACAGGCCACCTCACAACAGCGCTCAACAGAATGTCTGACAATATCCTTCCGCTCTTTGCTATGGAAAGAATCTTTTATAAAAATTATAGAACCCCCTCGTTGAGCAGACTTTCTGTTAAAGCAGCTAACAATATTATAGTTGTTTAGGCTGAACATCATCTGACTCTCATGCAGCCAATGTTCAGTCAAACATAAAATGTCCATATCCATTTCTTTTAAAACTAATTCTACTAATAATTCTTTGCCGGAAAGACCTTCTAAATTTTGATGAAGTATTCTTAATTCATGAGGCCTTCCCGTTGTCTGAATGGTCAGTTTAAATCTGTCGTCAAGTCTACAGAATTACCGTTACATAAACTTGGTAAGTCTGTAGGTGTCTTAAAACTAGAATCTTGTTTACAATGTAAACTCGTCCAAAAATTAATATTATTTGCTATCAATGTAGCAATCTTATGTCTTAAATATTTTGAAAGATAAATATTATCTTTTGTCACATGACATTCACTTATAAAATTGTTAGTGTCAAAAAACACTAGTTTATCACTATAACCACATGTCATATTATGTATCAAAGTATTGAGATAGTGTATGATTTTGTTAGTTTTTGGAGACTGGCAATGTAGATATGGGAACGCACATAATATTATTTTGCTTACTTCTAGTTCAGATAAATAATCCATACAGCTGATTATTTCTTTCTTTCCTACTTTGTTACTATTGCCTATTAATAATACAACAGTAGATTTACAATTCAGTTTGGTTGATTTCATTTTATCTAAAATTTGAGTATAGGTTGCATCCGGGAAGCAGTAATTTATACAAGTTTTATCTAGAATTTTGTTTAACATGCAACCCATATTGCGACCTATACTGTCAGAAAATACTATTGTATTACATGGAGGGTCAATAAAGTCAACACAATCAGACACATTACTACACAAACTACCGTCACAAGGAGAGAGCTCTGGTGTGGAGACACTGATGGTGGGCTGGGTGAATTGCCCGCAGGTACATTGCTTAGTTAATAAATCAAGAGTTTCTTGATTGTACCTGCTGTCGTTAATCAATTTCTCCACAGTCAGCATGTGTTCGGTATTTTGTTTTTGTTGGAGGTCATACTTAGAGAATAATTTGGAATAGTCCTCCTGCAACTTAATAATATGAGATTCAAGTCTAATCCTGTTGTCCTCATATGACTCCTGACTTTCCGCCAATTGTTTATTACATAACTCTAACTCTGACTGCAATTTACAATTTAATGAACTGGATTTTAATAAACATGATTTCCTGAGATTAATTTTTAATTTATTATTAGTTTTCTTAATTTTTTTGGATAGTTTTACATATTTTTTAACTTGGTTATGACTAATCATTGATTTTGAGATATCTAAATCAATACTACTCGATGATGTCTCACTAGTGAGATCAATAACTGGAGAATTAGTTGAGGGAGACATAGCGACACTATCAATGAGCTGGTCATATAGGCTGGACACCTCTGCTGACTGACGCATCTGGGCATCTTGCTCATAGCTATTAATTTGTCTGTATGCCTCGCCCAACTCCTTTTCTAATTCAGTGGTACGTCTGAGGGTCTGCTCATACGTATCACCACATTGGCGGAAAGAATCTATTTCTAACTTTGATCGGTTCAGCTGCTCACTCAAATCATCACATAACTGAAGACTCTCAGAGAGTTTTTGTTCAAGTCTAATGTTGTTATTTCGCATCAATACATATTCGCGTTCATTATCTTCCCTTTCCAGTAATAATTTCTCGTTGTCTTCTTTTTCTGCCTTGAGCTCGAGTAAGACTTGCTTCAGCTGGATTTCCAGTTGTCGGGCAGTCTCAGCACGGGTTGAGGAGGACATATTTTACAAAAAGGGACAGATGTAATGTCTAGGGAAGATAATAAAAGCTAGAATTGCACGATAAAGCTAGCAAAACCGATCACCTAACTAAAAAATAACAATAACATAACCTAATCTACTTTGTCAATTTACATCAAAATTAGATGTGTTTATGTACGATAATTTTCGCAAATATGAAAAATTGTGCACAAAGGACGCTGTGTTTTAGTGAAATATATAAACGGGATTAAATATTGTACCGTTCTTACCTTGTAAAAGTTGTAAAAAGCCGGTAACAATTTATACCCACTGAACGTCAACTTGGAACACCATTATTTCACAAAATACACTAAATTTACACAAACAAATTATGAATTATGTAAGCACCTATCTTATTTTACGATTAAATAATATTATTTAATGAATTAAACTATAAAAATATTTAAATTTACAATATTAAATACGGAGCAATAAAATTGACATATAAGCTCCTGGGTTGCCAGCCGCAAAAAAAAAAAAATAAAATCATTTATTTCCCATTTCAGAACTTTTCGAAGTTTTCTCAGAACACTAGGCTGGACCTGTATTGTAGAAGTCTCAACCAAATAGTTAAAACTCGCGAGAATCTGAATCATATGAATAGGAGAGGTGCATGGAAAAACTTTGTTTAAACTTAATTAATGAACTGAGCTTTTTCAGGAAAAGGTATTGTGCCACTGGTCTGGACGTAAGCTCAGATATTACCACATATACGAGTAAGATGTACCTATAGCAATAGCGAAATATCGACTTTTCCATTTATGATTTTATCATACATCCAATCAAGATATATATAACAATAATATAGTTATATCACATATATTTCACTAATAACTTCATGTAAGTAAGTATTTGTATCCTTACTTAACACATACTTAAATAATTATCGTTCTATCTGTATCCTGTCATTGACAATACAAAATCTTCATTCATCATCTCATATGCAGTAGTGAGCATAAGTATATACATATACTGTTCATATAAACTGTATATCCTACTACATACCTTTTTTTTTCTCGAGAAGAAGATGACCATAAGGGAACTAGAGGCTTTTTGATGTTTAGGTGTGACAGCAGCCGTTCTTGACATAACTTCACCTAAGATATCATCTTTACAGACTAATCACGCATGGAAATAAATGTTTAATGAAAATGAATGTTTTAGTATTCTTTTGAAGTCACACAGCGACCACTCCGTCAACTTGCATCTACTACCACAATATTATTAAACATTTAACATAAATACTTCATCTCCATCAATATCATTGTTCGTTGCTTTTTCATTGACTTACTTGTGTAAATTCTATCTAAAGTGGAAACCTACATTTGCTAATAAATAGATCATGACTTAGTATAAGTCAAACATTTCAAAAAGTCCCTAATGGTATGATTTGTTCTGCATGTATCACATATCCAAGTAGATGAATCCACAGAATCTCTAATAGCTGAATAATGATTATATATGTTACACATTTATAAAGGATATTTAATATATTAAAAATATTTGTAACCTGCCAGTAAACTTAATGAACTTAAAACCGACGCGCTGAATTTCTATTGTGGTTCCGTAACATACTTATTTGCACCTACAATATGTTCAAGTAACAGCACAAAACATTTATTGATTCTCATTAAATCTGTTAATTCTTTCTCTCACCCTCAGTGTGTCAATATCTACACACCTACTACACTATATTCTGAAAGAACTTATTCATTCTCTAAAATATATCAACTCAATATTCAAAATATCAAAAATAAAGTTTTCAACTTCTATTTTCCAGTCACAAAAGTGTCCTGTGTTCTTCTAACTGGTTTTCTTTCTAACTCTGTAATGCGCTTTCTTAATCTATACAAACTGCTTCTAGTTGCGCTAGCTTTAAGACACAAGGCTTTACTCCATAAAACAATATGATAGTCGTCAGGCACTGACATCCTATTTCTATGTCAAACCAAATTAGACTTTATCATCATGTAATAACGCTCAATAATGCTTGACACTGAAATGCGGATACGTACGTCTTGCGTGCCGCTTTTGGAGCAACCCTACAAGTTTTTAGGTACACCTTGTCGGAGTTATAGAATAGAATAGAAAAGAAAAACTCTTTATTGTACACCAAAAACAGTATAACAGTAGACTTGAGAATTTCTGAATTAATATTGTATACATGGTGTATACGAGTATGTATGTAGGTATACATACCTACATATACATATTTAACAATGTATATTATGTATACTTCACACTTTATCTTGCAACTCACACTGACTGGAAAACAACACTTTCAGCGTCAAGTTCACCTCTTGTTCTGTACAATTTGTATATGATGGACAATAAAGATTAAATTAATAAGCTAAATAAAAACTCATTATATTTGATTCTATATGACAATAATGTAGAATTGAACATTATTAACTACTTGGAGTTCTTAAGACAAGTTATATTCTTAACTGCAATCACTTCTGTATTGTACCTACTTCACACAATGCAAGTGTGAAATAAATAAATAACAGGTGCTCTAACTGAGGCTGACTACTTACTACACTGACTACACTTCTCATCCAGTCTGTGTGATATCAACTTAAAACCAAGGATCATAAGTATCTAACATATGGTTTCTGCGTATTGTAATTATTTTAATAGCTTGTTTTGATTTTATTTTATTCTATTTCTAGTTATATGAATAATCATATTATATACTGTTTTTTTTTGTGCATGATCCTACAAAGCCAGTGGCTATGGAGCAACTATCATGATAATGTAATATATTACTTATTTGATTCCTAATTCTCATTACTAGTTTTTTTTTCATACGCATACATATTTCACTCATACAAAAAGTATGCATTGTGAATTAACAAAGTCAGTAAGGGAAATATATTCTCACCGCTAGCATGCTTATATTACCAGGGGTAATTTAATATATAATTGATATGGTTACCTTGACTCCGACTACCATTTTCCAGTATTTGCCATCGCTAGATGTCTCCTTAATACAATTAATACATACCACCTTCTTCTTATTATGTGTGTCATTTCATTGTTGTATGGGTATACTTAGTCTTCATTCTTCAATAAACACAAGCAATCCTTCGACACATTTGATGCGGCATGTTGTCATAAACTACTGAGACTATTCTTTAAGCTAGCTGAAATCAGAAGATAAAGGGCCTTCTCCAAAGAGCCACAGCATAACACATTGAATATGAGCACAACCAAATATTAGTTAAATGAGACTGAATCATTCTCACTGTCTACTTGATTTGATTTCACAATCTCATCAATCACGTCAGAGCGATGTTGGCCTAGCGGTCTATGCATTGGGCTGTGAATCGAAAGACCCCGGTTCAAATCACAGTCAGGTATAGTGTTTTTGGAAGTACTGAAGAAAGTTTCTAGATAACTCTAGACCAAATGGAAAAGAAAATACGGGTCAGAAGATGAGTGAGAAAGAAGGCGATAGAAAATTAGTGATTTGAATATGGAACATTGATGCGACTTTGTTCGAATTCAGGGGGTATATAAGCAGTACAAGGCGCAGCCAAGGGCAGTTTTAGTGTGTGTAAAAGTGAAAAGTGAGTAGTGACACAGAATACATAAGAGTCAAACAGAATGGTATCTCACAGCGTCTCCCGCAAATTGGCGTCCCCGCATAGTATTTGTTGTTATAGCGGCCACAGTAATACATAATTCGTGAAAATTTCAAGTGTCTAGCTATTACGGTTCAAGAGATAGAGCCCTGTGACAGACGGACAGACAGCGGAGTCACAGTAATAGGGTCCCGTTTGCACCCTTTGGGTACGGAACCCAAATAAATTAGTACGAGTCCTCTAATTATCTGTAGAAATGTATAAAAAGGTTATCTTATGTATAAATAAATTAATATATCTCAAATAGCCATAACTAAATTAGCCATATTAAATATACAGATATAATCTCATTTGATGTCTATTTGCATATTTTAAAATATAACTAGGTTAAAAATATATTTGCCAGTAAAAAATGTAAACTTAGACATGTCAATTCGTATGTTCCCATACAACGGGTAGATTGGGGTAAATACCCGACATACTTATTTGTGGGAAATGTTATAAAAAGTTGATGGGGGATTGAAAAACTCGTCAATACGAATATCTTTTGTTCCGGGACGAACCTTGAAATCAGTAGTTATGGCCTTCAAATAAGCAGTCAAAAATAATTCTCTCTATGTTTCGAATGAGGGGTGTCCATATGTTGACATCGCGTTTGATGTCTGATTGCCTAGTTTAACATAAAATTAGGTCTACAAACATTTTCCAGCAAAAAATGTAAACTGAGACGTGTCAATTCGTATGTTTCCATACAACGGTTGGGGTAAATAAATAATAAGTATAATAATAGTGCTAGCAACTGACGGCGGTTAAATGCAGGACACATAGTGAATGCAGCCTCTCTAATCAAAGTCTGGCGGTGCACTAACAAAATCGGTGGCCTCGAAATTCACGAATTTGATTCGGATTCGGCTGCAGTGCACAGACGCTACTCAAGAATTTTCAGGTCCGTAAAACTGGCAATATAAAATCGGTGAAAATCGAAAAAAAAACACCAAAATTTGTTGCTTTTTAGTTGCTAATTAGTTGCCAAAACGATGATTTTTTTGCTTTAACCGATCGTGAGAAATCGGCAACAGTTCCAGCTTTACATTAAGCTACCGTGACAAAAATCGGAGAAATGTATGATAGGTTGAGTAAATGCAGGTGAATTTGTTGCTAATTTGTTGCTACAAAAAAATTGTAAAAATACTAATTTTTGTTATGGTCCCATAAAAAATACTGGACTCGCTAGCTTAACTTCCGAAATAATTTGTTGCTGCTCATATCTTTACTTGTTACAAAGTATAGAGTCAGCAACAAAATAGAAACCGGAAGTTGAGGTAATTTTGAAATCGGTTATCTCTCAAACCGGTCACGCCAGCTTAACTTCCGATTTCTGATAATTAAATTCTATAGAATAATTTGTTGCTGCTTAGATCTTCACTTGTTACAGTGTATTGAGTCAGCAACAAAATAGAAACCGGAAGTTGAGGTAATTTTGAAATCGGTTATCCCTCAAACCGGTCACGCCAGCTTAACTTCCGATTTTCAACGGCTAAGTTCTATAGAATAATTTGTTGCTGCTCATATCTTCATTTGTTCAAAGTATAGAGTCAGCAACAAAATAGAAACCGGAAGTTGAGGTAATTTTGGAATCGGTTATCTCTCAAACCGGTCACGCCAGCTCAACTTCCGATTTTCAACGGTTAATTTCTAAAGAATAATTTGTTGCTGCTCATATCTTTATTTGTTACAAAGTATAGAGTCAGGAACAAAATAGAAACCGGAAGTTGAGGTAATTTTGAAATCGGTTATCTCTCAAACCAGTCACGCCAGCTCAACTTCCGAATTTCAACGGTTATATTTTGTTGCTGACTCAATACACTGTAACAAGTGAAGATCTAAGCAGCAACAAATTATTCTATTGAATTTAACTATCAGAAATCGGAAGTTAAGCTGGCGTGACCGGTTTGAGGGATAACCGATTTCAAAATTACCTCAACTTCCATTTTCTATTTTGTTGCTGACTCAATACACTGTAACAAGAGTAGTTATTTATTGGGCTTTTCAACACACGTATCCGTGTTTTGAAAAGACCAATAAATACGTTGAAATTTAAAATTCACTTCATCAAAGGCCGCCCCTCTTTTTCAAAAGTCTCAATAAAAGATATGATATCATGCTTAACTCACCTGTATTTTACTCGAAAGTTTCCACTTCCCGAGGTATATTCACTATCACCTTAAACTATTATTACACGATTAAACCGTAGTGAATGATGGGAAAGGAAAATCTCTCTGTTCTGATACGATGATTATATTGGTTTGCACCAAGAACGATATTTCTACGCATGCTTGACAGGACGCCCTGTCTCCGACAATCAGATATTGCATCACTGGATCAGATTGACTCGTACCTTTCATCCGTAGATTTTAGGCACCCAGTAAGTACAATTCCTTCATATCGAAGTCAGGACATTGGTATTTTGATACCCACTGTAAACTACGCGAAAGATCTATCGCTTTGACGATCATTCTACCTCATGACCCAAGACACGTCTTCGACAGTACTGAGGTATCGCAAACTGGTCCGGATTAGGCTCGTGCTGATGACCCGTAGGTTGTTAGCACCCATTAAATACGATTCCTCAACATTGAAAACTATCGTGAGCGATGAGAAAGAACTTTCGCTTGACGGATATTTAATAGCAAAGTCAACGGGACGTCTGTAGTTGCGAAAGAATTATCTCGTTGCTGGTCCAGATTAGGCTCGTCCCGATCACCCGTAGGTTTTTGTGGGTACCCAGTAAATGAGATCCTTCGCAGACAATGATATCCACCATGACTAATACTATAGATCATCGCTTTATATCAAACCAATTTCATATTCCAAATCACACTCCAGTGAGAATGTTATTTCCCCCCCAAAACCACCACGAGTTTTCAGATCACTTCACATATCATACTAGACAAAATAACTTTTAAACTACATTTTTACACTTTACACAATCACGATCCTTGTACAAATGCGGTTTGCCAATAAATGAACCACGATGTATTAGTGATGTAACATTGCATGGTGTATGGTAGTGATAAACAATCGATTATTCGGTAATCGATTATTGGATATCAAATCATATTAACGTTTAGAGTATTCTGTGTGATGAATTGGTAAACCGTTTAATAGTAGGTAGCATATCTAGTTTCAATTAACACCTTTCCGTTTTTCAAAGAAGTTTACTTGTAAATTGTTTTGCGAATATTTTCTATCGATTCTACCTATGAATATAAATCGAATAAGAGTAACACTATTCAAGCACTATGATAAATTTTGCTAAACCTGCAGTTATGCGCTCCCACGTGAATATTCCTGAGCGTAACATGATAATCAGTGGCGGATTAAGCAAGTGCGAAGTCCGTAGCCAATTATTTTAAGGGGCTCGAGTCACGAGTGTTACGAGGGATGGTGGAGTATATGCAAATCGAAAATGTATGCCTACTAGATTGTACGGGTTATTTTAAGAATTCACAATGCTATACTATCTTAATCTTATTAAATAAATAAATAAGATTTATGATGAAAAAATTCTTGAAACAGCTCTGCTCGCATGGATTTTTTTACCATATCTTATTTCTTCATACACCCAATGCTTAATTCTCTAGGCAGCTCAATGCTAGGTCTAACGAGATGTAGCAATTTAGAATGTAACACCTTTAGCGCGGGGCCCCTTTTTGCGCGAGGCCCGCAGCATTACCTACTCTTGCTATGGTTGCTGTTTTTCGTGTGTGTAAGTGGCCAACACCTCTTGCTGCGGTGTTAATCCAACACTGATGATAATCAATCGTGATAGCGCGTTATGCTAAAAGTAGCATAAGTACATCTACATTGTAAAGACAAAGAGAGGTTCTCAAACATGTACAGTTGTAAAGGATGGAAGTTACTAAGTGCAAATACCTACCTAAAGTAAAATACGAAATATTATTTTAAATTAGAACTACATAACCCTTTTTTGACAGTTGGGTAATAAATTGAAATAACATTTGCGGTGCGCTATTGATAAAGACGGTGTGTTTGATGATCGTGTTACAAAGGAAGTATGAAACATAAAACTTTTGTTTTCGACTTATTATTTCAAAGGAAATAAAATAAAGTGCTTATGTCTTCAATAAAGTGCCTATGTTTTCAAAAATACAGAGTTTGTACACCATTTTGCATTGCATATTGCTAATTGTTGTACGTAAATCATGAGTCTCTTTGGCAAACCTTAAGGTTTACAATACCTGTAAAATAATTGATGATTTGGCTAAAACGCATTATTTAATTCGTTTATTGGTGTGATGCACTCCAAATCAGTCCTATCCAGGTGAAGCTCTACTCAAGAAGTACTGTGCACCGTTTATCTACATACGAAGTCTCTCTGCTCGTAGATCGACCTCATCGTCAATCAGCTGAAAGTTAGCTGTAATTTTCTATCACCACGAGGATCTTCGCACGTACAATCATGTTCGTAAGTTTGTAACTAATGTTATGTTATGCATTTTATTATTTGTGTTAACCTCATTTCATACCTTAATATTTGTGTTATTACTTACTTGCAGGTCTGATTCGGAGTACTATGCGACTAAACGTCATGCCAAGGAGGTAAAAAAACAAAAAATAGAAGAACTTATTGAGACGGATGAAGATAGTGCAACTACTTCTGGAATAAGGTACGTACTTCTTTCTTATCTTAGCTAACCTAAGTTTAAGTGTGATTTTGTGTGATGATATGTGAATTCTAAACTGTATTCCTATATCCACAGTTATATGAATATATAATATTTAGCGTATAAATATTTACAACTGTACGTAGATTATATAACTTACATAATTAATAATTTTTAAAAAATACTCATTTCAGGTTAAAACCAGTGTCTTCAAAGCACGTGAATAAACGTGCAAAAGTCGCGCCTGTAGAATACGGATCAGACGAAGATATTTTACCCAAAAAGTATGTATTAACCTAAAAGTGACTCGTTACCTAATTTTTATACTTCATAATTGTTCTATTTAACCTTACTTACACTCTAATTGACGACCTCTGTGTTTTAGTAATGATCATACCAAGCTATTACACCGGAGGTCCCTGGTTCGATACCAGGTCCTTTTATTTATTATGTGAATTCTAACCAGTATTCCGTTATCCACGGTTATATTATGTTAATGTAATATTTAACGTATAAATCTTAAATAGGTAATTATTAAAAAAACTCGTTAATTTCAGATCAAAACCAGTGTCTTCAAACCACGCGAATAAACGTGCCAAAACTGTGCCTGTAGAATACGGATCAGACGAGGATATTACACCTAAAAAGTATGTATAACGTAAAAATCACTAGGCACTCACTGTATTTATTTTGTTGTACTACGAACTTGTTTCCTAACTTTTATAATTGTAATTCACTCTAATTGACTACCTTTGTGGTTTAGTAGTCATCATGCTAGTGCGGGTTCGATCCCCGGTCAGGTCAAGATGGAAAATGATCTTTTTTCAGATTGACTGTAGTCTTGGAAGTTTATTTACATATGTAATTATATATGTAGTATCGTTGACTTAGTATCCCGTAACACAAGTCTTGCTCTTACTCTGAGGCTAGCTCAATCTGTGATATTTGTCCGTATATATTTATTTATTTATATTTAATTATACCTAAACCTACCTAAACTATCCACCTAAACTACCTAAACTAAACTACATTTAAATAAAAAATCATACTTAGTTAAAATTTTTCTTATCTCGTTTTCAGATCAAAACAAATCTCGAAGCCTACGTTAAAACGGAAGACAACAAGTAAGAAATCGGTTGCGACGCAGTTTTCCGGTGTGTTCGGCTCTGACTCTGAAGAAGAAGCTGTAACCCTGCGCAAGGCTTCTAAAAAAGAGGAACTACAGTCGGTGCTAACGCGGAGGGTTGTTGACGGGGTCTTGCGTCGTACCGCAAGCCTTGATGGCGACATATTTGTTGATTTAAAAGTGTATAACACAGCCGATATCGTCTCTATAGACCCTAAAGAGCGCTGGCAATACGCCGTTTTGGCACTAAAATATCGAGCTGATTCTGACTCTGGCGAATTGAGCCAATTAAAAGACTTTATTAAAAAGTGCAAATCCCGCTTTACAGAAGAGGGAAAGTTTTTTGCTTCTAAGAAGTTTTGATCTTTTTTATCTTTTATTTCTTGTATATGTATGTGTTATGGTCATGGATAATATATGATAATTCAAATTATATTTTTTTTTTCAACCAGTCTACTTGAAAAGTTAATTACGTACATATAGTCTGTTTAAATAATAATTGATAATCACTACAGATATGGCTAACAGAACAGTATACTGCACAGTTTGCGATATATCAGTAAAAAGTAATGCATTTTCAGGTCATTTAAGAAGTAAAATACATAAAAATAATTATTCCATTGAAGTTTGTGACGGTATTCAAAAGATAGGTACTGCATTCAGGAATAGAATTGCTTCTTATAGAGTGCAGCCGATATCCGCTGATGCATGTGTTAACGGTGACGAGAATAATCCTACACAGCCAGCCAGATATTTACACGATTTAATACCTCGTGTGAAAAAGCTATTAGCTGCGAGACAATCCACCTATAATTCTATTAAAGTAAACTTTGAATTGTTTGGAGAATTCAATTTGCCTTCAAAATTAACCAGCGAAATTAAATCGTTTGCTACAGAAAACGTAATATTACATAATAATTATAATTTTAACGATATTTTTTCTAAGGTAATTTATACCATTGTTACAAAGATAGATGAGTTTCAAGAAAAAGATAGTGGTTGGGCTTTTGTACGTAATTTGTACTTAGAAGTAAATATAAACAAATACAATCCCTTGAGAGCTGCGCGCTTTATTGAGTTGCCAAAATGTATAAAGTTAAAACGTGCGTGTATAAATATAAAAAATAATGATGCATTCTGTTTCTTATGGTCTGTAATGGCATCATTATTTCCTGCTAAGAATAATCATCATAGAACATCTTCTTACCCCTGTTATGATAATATTCTCAATACTACGAATATGACGTTTCCTGTTGGCTTCTCAGACATTAAAATCTTTGAGAAAAACAACCGTCAAATTAGCATTAACTTATATGGTATTGGTACCAAGTCAAATATTGTTGGCCCCCTGTACAAGACAGAGCATAAAAGGAAGCATCATGTCAATCTATTATTATTAGAAAAAGGTCAATTTAAACATTATTGCTTAATAAAAAACTTGAGTAAATTACTTAGACCTCAGTTAACAAAACATCATGGGAAAATATATTTTTGTGACGAGTGCATGATTTTTTTTAACACCGAAGAGAGTTTAAATGTTCACGTTTGTAGTGGTGTTCGCACATTATTACCTGAACAAGGCTCTGTAATTCAATTTAAACATTTCGAGAGGATGCAAGATATGCCGTTCGTCATATACGCTGATTTCGAATCTTTATTAGTACCCCATTCAACAAATAACAATGAGCCTGATAAGAAATGTACTACAATTTTACAAAATCATTTACCAGCTGCATTTGCCTATTACATTGTTTGTTCATTTGACCGCTCACGAAATAAATATGTAACCTATCGTGGGAAAGATTGCGTTGCAAAATTCCTCGAACTTCTCGGTAAAGATGTGAAGCAAATACATACCATTTTAAAACATCCCATTTCTATGACTACATTGACGTCACAGGAACAGGAAAGCTTTGAAAAATCCAAATATTGCTTTATCTGTGAACAGTTGTTACTTGACGACAAAGTCAAAGATCATTGTCATCTAACAGGAAAATATCGTGGTGCAGCTCATTCTTATTGTAACCTACAATATCGCTTACCGAAATTTATTCCAGTATTTTTTCACAATCTATCTGGATACGATAGTCATTTGTTTATTCGAGAGTTAGGAGACATGCCAGGCAAAATAAAAGTAATTGCAAAAAATAAAGAAAACTACATTTCATTTACAAAATTTTTTAATACCGGTCGACAAGAATATTTGCCAGTACGGTTTGTAGACTCATTTAAGTTTTTAGGTACGAGCTTGGAAAAACTTGCAGCTAACTTAAATGAAAACGATTTTAAACACTTAGCAATATTTTTTCCAAATAAAAAGCATTTTGATATATTAAAACGAAAAGGTGTATATCCTTATGAATACATGACGAGTTGGAATTCCTTTGAAGAAAATAGTTTACCGGCGCGTAATTGCTTTTATAGTCATTTAACCAATAACATTATTTCTGAATCTGATTATTGTTATGCTCAGCATGTTTGGAAAACATTTGGATTAAAAAATCTTGGTGAATATACAGATTTATACTTAAAATCAGATGTTATATTACTGGCGGATATATTTGAACATTTTCGACTAACTTGTAAAATTAATTACAGATTAGACCCAGCATTTTACATGACAGCTCCTGGACTAAGTTTTGATGCCATGTTACTCATAACGAAAGTAAAACTTCAACTTATAGACGACTTGGAAATTTTACGTATGATTCAAAAGGGCATTCGTGGAGGAGTGTGTTTATGCTCAACTAGATATGCTAAGGCGAACAACAAATATTTGGCTAGCTACAATCCAACTGTGCCTGACAAGTACTTACTATACATAGATTGCAATAATTTGTATGGTTACGCTATGTGCTCTTATTTACCGTATTCAAATTTTGAGTTAATAACACAAAAAGCTATTGATGAACTTAATATCCTCAACGTACCAGACGATGCGGAGTACGGTTATATTTTGGAAGTGGACTTAGAATATCCAGATCATCTACACGATTTTCATAATGATCTGCCATTTTGTCCTCAAAAATTTATTCCTCCGGGTTCAAAAAATCCAAAGTTAATACCTAATTTATACGACAAATTTTATTACGTTATCCATTACGTACATTTGAAAACTTGCATTCGACATGGATTGCTGCAAAAAAAAGTTCACCGAGTAATAAAATTCAAACAACATCCGTTTTTAAAACAGTACATTGATTTGAATACCAAATTACGTCAAAAAGCCAAGTCTGCATTTGAGCAGGATTTTTTCAAATTATTAAATAATAGTGTTTTTGGGAAAACATTAGAAGATTCTGAAAAAAGAGTAAACGTTCACTTAGTTAATCAGTGGACTGACACTAAAAATATTACTAAAAAATCTTATACAGCAGAGCATCTTATTTCACGACCTAATTTCCATAGTTGCACTATTTTTGCAGAAAATTTTGTGGCTGTACAAATGAAACCAGAGTCGGTTATGTTGGATAAGCCTATTTACATAGGATTTACAGTTTTGGAGATATCTAAACACCATATGTATGACTTTCACTATTCTATCATGAAACCATTCTATGTCAACAATTTAAAGCTTTGTTATACAGACACTGACAGCTTGTTATATTGCATAGAGACAAAAGACGTATATAAAGATATAAAATTATATTTTCAATCATACTTTGACACCAGTAATTATGAGAAAAATAATCAGTATAATATTGTTTGTCAGAACAAAAAAATTCCTGGGTTGTTTAAGGATGAGTTTGGAGGTCAACTTATTAATGAATTTGTGGGTTTGAGATCAAAGCTTTACTGTATTAAAACACAGGATAAAGAAATAAAAAAAGCTAAGGGTGTGAAGAAATCCGAAATAAAAACTCTTAATTTTAAAGATTATAATAATGTGTTGTTGTATAATATATCTTTGAAAAAAAGGAATGTAGTGTTTAAATCTCTAAAACATGAAGTATTCACTCAAGCTATCGACAAAATAGCTTTATCTTCAAACGATGACAAACGTATAATATTAAAAGATAAAATAAGTACCATATCCTGGGGACATAAATCTAGGTTTTGAATTAGACTGGTTGAAACTAAAATATAATTATATAAGAATTTTGGAATATGATATAGATATAATTAGATTACACTATAAAATGAAATATATGTGTTAAATAAATTTTCATAATTTGTTAATGTATCATGTATAATGAATGATGTACATTTATATGTTCTCATCAATGATGTTTTTTTCTATGGTTCCCTGTCTTCAACTATTTACTATCTTATACATAACATGTTTAGTAATAGATAGATAAGTAAGTCTTAGCATTTGATTATTAATTAACATGACCTTTATGCATTTTAATAAAAATCAAAATGAAGTTAAAAAAACTTGTTTAATTTGTTAATATGTCCCTCCTTCAATAATCCGATAGATATACATTTTCATTCTATCTGTGGTTGCTATCAAAATCTTAATGCAAACAAAATATCACAAAACAAAATAAAAAACAAAAATTAATAATTCGTTTCAATTTAATATGGTGGATAGTATATTGCCATCTAATTAATAATTTTTGTGATGAAAAGTTTGTGATGTATATGATACTTAAAACTAGATAACATCCAAGACCCAAGGAATTTTTAAAAATATCGTTCTACACCATGCCTTGGCTGGGAATCGAACCCAGAACCTCGTGGCGGGTGAGCATGGTAACCGTAACGCCACAGAGGTTGTCGAATGAAAGACTTAAAATTAGAATATGATTGAGCCTGATATGAAATATGATAGCTACTGTATTGATATACCTGCTAGTTACAAGGTGAACATCATGTACAGACATGTCTATTCCTGTTTATTTAGTTTTGCGAGGAACAACCTGTTTTGCAATATAATCAAATGTTATTTATAAAAGACTTGTTCTGTTTGTAATGGTTTTTCAGTCGTATATTGAACAGCCAAACTGCGATACATCATCTGCTGCATCAACTCACTACATCGATTCACTGCTAGTGCTTCAATTTTATAACTGAATGTAAGAAGACATATTTTTCATTAATAATGCCTAACCGATAAAGTATTTAAAAATATTATTCTTGGTATTAGTCACTTCATTTATATTTTGTTCTTTACAGATCATGACGGACTCGCAAGAGACTTGCATATTGTGCTCACAATACGCTCAAGATCCCAACGAAGACGCTGAAGAATGCTTCCAAGGATGGAGAAATCGGATTGCAGAGCTAAAGAAAATAGAAGAAAAGAAAGAAGCTGCAAAAAAGAAAAGTGGAATATCATCCTCCTCTTTTGTTATCAGCAAAGCAAAGAAAGGCATAAGAATGATAAAAATTCAGGTGTTGGATTTGGAAAACGAAGCTGGTAGTTATTCTTCATCGCAGTGCAGTGATGGTACTGAAAACGTGATACTTAGTGCGCAATATGTGATGAGTGATACTTTTGATGAAATTATGGACCTGACTGAAAATGTAATTAGTAAAATTAGTAAAAAGCTAACTAGTGATAACTTTTGATTGTAAAATATGTATATAATAGTTTAAGAAAATTTATGTAAGTATATAAATTAATTATTATTTAGATTTTAATTTTTTTTTGTGTAATTCTAATTATGGTTATTTAAGGTTTTGTTAAAGAAATAAAATTGTTAAATGGTAATGTAAATAATATAAATTATGGGTATTAACTTAAATATAAATAGTGTATAGCTTAGTACCTATATCTTGGAATAAAAACTTAAATATGTAAGTAGAGTTAATTTCTCCTTGTAACTTAATTTTATGTAGTTAATATGTGTGTATTCATGAAAATTGTATTTTAAATTAAAATAAATATTTTGTATGTTATAAGTTTGTATATAACTCTAGAATTTATTAACTAATGAATAAAAAACGCTATAAATTTATCTTGCTTTATTATTATTCATAAACATGAAATATATTTACAAATAATTTATAAAAATACACTTTTTTCTATCATTAACTTCTTTACACATACAACATAAAACAAAAAAAAAACTTGATTTTACCTTATATCATGACAAAACTAAATATTTTCTAAGTACCATTTCTTTATACAAATAGCATTTTTTAGTGCACAAAAGTTCTTATGACTTAAACAATTGAAGTTACATTCATTTATGCAATAAGTTTGATATAACGTTAAAAAATTAGGACTACCCATATTTTCGATATCTAATAACACACACTCTTCACACAGTTCCTTTATCCATTTCTGTTTCTCAAAACCTTTCATTACAATAGTTTTGTTTTGCATTATTGGTGTAATAATTCTTTTAAATTCTCTAGAATCAATATGACCCTCACTCCAAGTGATCCCTCTCTGTCTTTCAAGGTATCGAACGGTCTTCTTTTCTTTCGTAGATAATGAAGTATATGCATATGGAGGTTTAATTAAAAAAACTTGAGTGAACTCCTCAGTAGATAATGCAAACTCTTTGATAATAAATTTATTATAGCAATCCTTGAATCCTTGAACATCAACGAAAATAATCGAGTTCATGATAATTTACGAACAATGTTGCTCAGAGGTCTGTATTCGACTATACAGTCATTCAAAATTAGACAGTATGCTGATGTCTGATCTGGTATCTCTTTATCACACTCTAGTTCGAGGCGAATGTTGATCACCGGTCCTGATTTAATATTATCGTTCTGTCTAGAACAGTCTATCACGAATAATGGTGCAAAAGTTTTAAACTCTTGTGCAGTCAACAATGCGTTGCATGGGCGGTTGTAATAAGACTGCTGAAAATTTACATATTGCTCGTATATTAAAGCATAGTTATGATATGAAAAGTTGGTGTTGTAACTTTCGTACGGGTAATATGTAGAGTTTAAAAAAACTTTGACATCTCGAACATTGCAGTGATCGAACCGAGACATATCATTCATACCGTTGTTCTTTCTGTTTGTTTGTAATCCTAAAATGACATATCTTGGTTTTTCAATTTGTGACGAAGTTTTAATTGACCAAGTGTGTTTTGTAGTCTTTGGTAACAAAGGATACTCATAAAGGTCCCAGTTTCTATACACTAATTGAATGGGTCTATCTTTTTCAAGTATTTTAAGTAAATTAATTCTTTCTCTATCTGATACTTTAACGTGAGGAACTCGCCATACAATCTTTTTTATGTCAATACTTTCAACCTTTTCGCCAGTGTTTAGCTTTAAAGCATTAAGGTTAGTATTACTTCGTAACAACACAAGTTCGTGTTTGCAATTGAGAATTATTTTTTTATAATCTTCTGCAAAACCTAGTATATTGCTGAGAGGTATTGACGCAGCAAAATGACCTGCAATTTCATTTTTTGTACCGTGTATATCCCAACCCCACGCTCTCGATACCTTCGCCTCGTCTGCGTTCATAGACACCAGTGCTTTCATAGTAGTAGTTATACCAGCATTCTTCACTTTGTCTATTTCAATACCGTTCAATTCATATCTTATATCTTGAAAAAGGAATAAAAGGGGGTTGTTGGTAAAATGTACTGCTTGAGCTGCTTCTTTCTTCTCAACATTGATAACATTTACCACAGCTTCAACATACAAGGTACTTGCACATGGAAGCACATATAAATCTTGTTGGTTTATAGGTATCCGAATTTCATCATTTATATTGAAAGTAGTGGTATATGGCTTGTAAGAATGAATTTCTATGCCGTCTATGGAGTTATCATAAGCAGGTGGGTTAGTTATATTTAAAATACTCATTTTAGTAATCCAATCGATTTGAGAAAATGTATATTGGCAGCTGTCAATTTCTTTTTTTTATCACTAGTATGTGTAGTCTTCTTGATTGCTCGATGGGTACTAATCTTTTGAATACATGTAGTAGTGTATTTATTGTAGTCAATCATATTTTCTTTAAATGTAAGTACAGTTGAATTTGCTCACCGCAAAAATTGATTAAATCGTTATTTATATCCAATATTCTAATATTTATACTATTCACTGTGCTTCTATTAACAGGAAAATAAATCGTATTTTTTGGAATTTCTATTAGTCGATAGCCTGGAGGAACATTCAAAGCAAATTCGTGAATTATATGACTTGATTTTCCATTAATGTAGGAACCTCCAGTAATGTCACATTCAACTCGGAGCACAGTTGTAGGTAGAATGTTCACTGGCAGTAAAGACTTGTGCCATATATCCTTCATCAGTAAAGTCTTACTGTAACCCAATAAAGGTCCAATAGAATTTTGTTTTTCAAAGTGAATATCCTTAGAGCAGAATATCGAGAGCTTCAATGTATTATTGTTGCACAATAACTTGAAAACACAATTCTTTACTTTTGATTGTATGAACTCGCTGATGTCTTGGAGTTCATACGCTCCTTCAGGAATTTCAACCACTTCGTTAATGCCGTAATAAAATTTATTATTTGTATTTGTTACATTTGGTATAGAATTAAAAGTAGAAAAATGTAAAAGAGAGCACTCGTATTGACCATCAAGTTCCAATGGAGGGGAATAGTTCGTTGTTAGTACTGAGCTGTTTCCAGTTATAGACAGAGTGAAAGACATTTTTGAAATGATGTTTTATTCAAACGTAATAACTAATATATACAATATTGACACCAAAAGTCTTGCAAAAATTTTAAACATAAATGACCACAGATCACTGTATCAAAGTTTTGAAACCTAGTATAATTATAATTTATATCACTAACATTCAAATATTTCACCAATTCATTGGGTGGTCTTAAATTTCCAAAACTATCGAAATATTCACAATAATTATTAATTTTTGCAAAAGCTACCCAGTGTGTTCCATTATTATTGTGACTGTCTAAGTTTAATATTCCACACTCTATCTGTTTTGGTTTACGTGGCAATCTATCTCTCATATACACACCACGAAAGTAGGGAATATTTTTAGCGTATTTAATAATATCGATATTCGTAAGAGCACGTTTGGGTAGCCTGCTTATTAGTTTTTTTTAGATTTCAAAAATAGTCCACTTCCTTTTTTATATGGCTTAAGATAAAATCCTTTTCCAAGCGCAATAGCCTCCATAGTTTTGTTATGACGTTCAGATTCTTTAAAATTTTGTTGAGCTATTTTACAATCATTTACAGTTTTAGCTATACCAGCCGCACCTCCTGCCAAAGCGCCTAGTGCTGATAAACCCGCAAAAATTGGTATCAAAGGTAAAATCCCGCCTGTTTTAGGGATTGGTATTATTCTTGGTAAACGAACGTGACATGTTTTAGGAAACATTTTTTTTGCCGCTTCATAAGCATACTTAATAACAGTTTTGTTATCCTTTGATTTCAGTTTCTTTATTTGTGAACGTATTTTTGACACAATGGTTTTAAATTTTTTTATTCCGGCACCTGTTTTTAATTTTGCTTTCATAACTTTGTTTACTACCCACGATGCTAACTTTTCTCCTTTGCCAGCGTCTTTAGAATGTAATCGCTTCTTAGCCATTTTCATAAGCTGTAAATCAGCTTTATGACGAACGGAGAGGTCTGGATTGTTATATGCAATATCGTGGTATTTACAAGCTTCGTCTAATTTGTTAACACCTTTATCACCTCTCAATAATCTTTCTTGTAGCCTAGTGCCTGGTCCACAATAGTTGTAACCTGGTAAGTGAAGCTCAAACGGGATATTGTTTATCAAGTTATTGATCAGTCCACCTCCTGTCATAATTTTTTACCTAATGAGCAAAATACTAGATGCTAACACTTATATGTATTATGATACAATTGAATTTCTATCTACCCAACTGTTTTCTGAGTCAGAGAGCCCTAACCATTTGACAAACAATTTATTGCCTTTTTTCCTAATAATTTTTTCGATTAAGTATATATTCGGGTATTTCGTTTTTTGTAACTCTTCTTGATAGAATGAACCCAATATATTTTGTTTTCGTTGATCTTGTATTAAATATGTAACTGGTTTAGTATTATTTACCGTTTTAATTATAAAAATTTCTGTAGACCAATTAGGCGTAAAACCTTTTGCAAAACTACTCTTGAACTTACTTATTCTAACGTGATCACCTATTTTAAATTTATTTTTGGTTAATTTACAACGTTTCTCTTGGAATTTTTTAATGTTATTTTTCACTAGGTTTTCATTTTTTGTATTTACATCTACTGGTTTAAACTTAGTAACGCTATGTGTTTCATTGTTATACGAAAACAAAACGCCGTTTATAGTTTTTCCTATCCATTTATAGTTACCATTATAACTAAAACATTTATACAATTTAGTCTTCAATGTTCTGATTAGCCTTTCCACAATTGAAGCTTTTTTTGTTGAATACGATGAATAATGGTTAATTTTCATTAACTGCATTTGTGTTTGAAAAACATCGTTATAAAACTCTGTGCCTCTGTCAGTTTGTAGGTTTTTAGGGATACGACCACTTTCCCTTATAATTTGAGTAAATGCTAAAATAACCTCTTTCTTTGATTTTGTTTTCAAAGGAATCATCCAAGCATATTTTGAGAAACCATCAATGACAGTTAAAATGTACGCGTATCCATTATTATACTTTTTAAATGATTGAAAGTCGGCAAGGTCCGCTTGCCATAAGTCGTCCATTCCTTTCAAGATCACATTACGACGATCAAAATTTTTGCGTGCTGATCTATGAATTTCATCTACCACTTGCAGTTTCGCCATTTTGTAGTTTAATAATTTTATCGATGTAGTCTTTAGTATAAAACTTTTTTTCAAACTGATTGAGATTATTTATCACATCCTCTTTTATTGCCTTTATATGAGCTGTTATTTCATCAGCAATCTTTTTATCCACATATTTTTTATTCACCACATCATCATGTGCCACAGGTTCTGGAACTCCTCTCAATCGAGATGATTTTAAATCAAAATCTCCGTTTTCCGATCTAAGTAGGTGATTTGTCGAACAATCTAGTATTTCTGACAAACGCAGTCTTTTATGAACATGGTGACCAAATTTATCAACATTCATTTTGAACTGAATTCGGTCGCAGTGAAATAATAAATGATCTAAGTATGATATGCGGTTATGAATTTATACTACCATTTTCACGTAGTTCTTCTATGATTGAAATTATTTCGTTATCCAGACCAGTGTTTCCGGCATCTTTAGAAGCTATTAATAATTTTAGCCTATCCACTAATTCGTTAGGGTCATCCCAGTAAACGTAGTCAGTATTTTTTTTATATTTCTTTTTAAGTATTAAACCTTCTCCAGCGCTGATATCATCAACATTACTGGTAGAAGATGTCGAAGGCTTTCGCAGTCTAAAAAGCGGTTTAATGATACGCAAGTACTTCCGTCCTTTATTAGATTTAATTGGTTTACTGGGATCAAAGTCTCGTCGATGAGCATTTGTGTCTAATAACATGGTTTTATATTCTTGACAGTCATTTTCAGTCACCACATCCAAATTAGGTATTTTTTTTAACAATAGCTCCTGCAACCCTGGTGTAATTTGATAATCACGTCCTGCTACAGATATAATATTTTGATCGTTTATATGCACACGTGCTGAACCCATCATTAATTTACCTCGTTCTCGTCTAACACCAAAAGGTACATCATTAAATATTTCGGAGGAAAGTGACCAGGACGAAGTATTTTGACTAGGACTAGGTATTGACTCAACAGTTCTAAACGATGTATTACTGGTATTGGTAGAGTCTCTAGATTTTTCTAAACTAATATCTTCATCAGAATCATCTTCACCACATTCATCTTCAGAATTTTGTTGAAAAATATTATTCTTAAGAGTTTTGTTAAAATGCGATTGAGGCGATTGAATATGATGATCCTTTGCTTCTTTTGATTTAATTTTATGGTCCCCATCCTTAATCAACTGATGCATTGGGTCAGTAACAGGTCTAAAAACTGTATTCAAAACATTTTCATTATAGGATTCCATACTTTTCATATCTTTGATTTTCTTTTTAACAGCTTCTGCTATTTTAACTATCTGAGTCTTCAACTCTTTTTCCATTTTGAACTTGATGAATATACGTTATTTTCTTAGTATGGTAATAGTTCAACTGAAGATGATTATCGAATAAATCTTCTTATATGCTCGTATTTTTATCCTCATCAAACAAGATAAAAGTATCAAAATTCTTCCTGTAACAGCCTTTATTCTTTATACAATCTTTATTGATTACCAAATAGGTATAGGGTTCGCTCCATACTTTTGAACACATTTCTCGAAATTTGGACCACGACATGTCAGAATTAACGTGTTCATCATATACATGATGGAGGTTCACATCATCCTGTTTGAATAGTATTAAAAGGTTTGCGTTGTCTCTTACTAGCTGTTTAGGTATCTTACTGTACGTTTGATTCAAGTAAAAACAGTCAATAAATTTATGTCTACCCATTGCGAAATAATCCCTCATATTGGACTGATTCTCACATGCGACATCATCAAATATTATTACTGAGTGTGATTTTGCATCGTGAGGACTTAAAACAAGTTCATTATCTTTATATTTTACAAATGATACATCTGGCACTAAATTAAGAACATTTTCTAAAAACACATATTTCGGTTGATACAATGTTTTTGCATAAAGATAAACATTTTTAAAACGTAAACCATTTTCATGTAATAGAAGACCTATGATTAAATTAGTTTTACCACAATTCGAGGGACCGCAAATAATACATCGAATAGTATTAGGTAGAAGGTCACCATGTCGAGAAACATCTGCTTTTTCCTCTGGACATATTCTACTCAATTGTAAAGTTTGAGATTGTTTAACGAATTTCATCCTTTTAACCACTAAGACAGTTTTTGATTGAATGTTTTTTTATATGTTAAGCAACGATTTATATATATATCGAAACAAACTGACTCTGTGATATGATATAAGTATGTGATTCAGTTATAATTTTGATCAGTTATTGTAAAGTAGTTCGGAAAACAGGGTATCAGCTATTTCAAAATATCTACCTGTTCATCGAATCAGTTGACATGTCATTGAATATTGGGGATCACGTGGATATTGTAATCATGTATAAGAGAAAAATATGTGGCATTCGCACAGTGAAAATGACTATCACCGGATCAGTTGACACATCTTTGAATATTGGAGATTACGTGGATATAATAATTACTTCTGAGAAAGTACTTGGTCTTCACATAGTTAAAATTATAAATTATGAGCAATATGATGCTATTCTAATACCTTCGCAAAAATACACTACATTATGGTCTAAAATTCGATTGGAAGTCACCAGAATAGATGGAAAAGAAGTAGACCTGACTGAAGTGGAAGATACGTTTCCAAAAATGCTCATCGACATAAAATGCGACTGGAAGCCCAAATGGATATAAATATAGTATTTCTGACTGAAAGTGTAACGAACTGACCCAAAAGGGGCGGAGGGCCTTTGTTAAAGTGAATTAGAAAGCCCAATTAAGTATTTAAATTTCAACGTATTTATTGGGCTTTTCAGAACACATAAAGGATGTGTGTTCTGAAAAGCCCAATAAATACCTACTAACAAGTGAAGATCTAAGCAGCAACAAATTATTCTATAGAATTTAATTATCAGAAATCGGAAGTTAAGCTGGCGTGACTGGTTTGAGAGATAACCGATTTCAAAATTACCTCAACTTCCGGTTTCGATTTTGTTGCTGGCTATACTTTGTAACAAGTAAAGACATGAGCAGCAACAAATTGTTCTATAGAATTTAACTATCAGAAATCGGAAGTTAAGCTAGCGAGTCCAGTATTTTTTACGGCACCATAACAAAAATTAGTATTTTTAAAATTTTTTTGTAGCAACAAATTCACCTGCATTTACTCAACCTATTATACATTTCACCGATTTTTGTCACGGTAGCTTAATGTAAAGCTGGAACTGTTGCCGATTTCTCACGATCGGTTAGAGCAAAAAAATCATCGTTTTGGCAACTTATTAGCAACTAAAAAGCAACAAATTTTGGTGATTTTTTTTTCGATTTTCGCCGATTTTATATTGCCAGTTTTACGGACCTGAATTTTCCGTCCGAATTTTTCTCGTTTTGGATTTGATTTGAATATGAATCGGATTCGGAGCAGTGGACAACCGCTCTAACGCTAAGGCTAACGAAATTGTTCATACAAAAAGCGGTAACCCGCTTTTTGTATGAACAATTTTAGGTACACAATGTATTATAATATTTTGTTGCGGTGCTAAATATTTAAATACTTACATATATAACATACCGAACAATATACATATGTCGGGATAGTAATTACCACGTGGCGTGAGGCGCCACGTGGGTAGTTTAAAATTTAAATAATTAAACTCTTTAATCCCCACTATTGCCTTGTTGTGTTCGGCTTATAAAAGCGTCGCACGGTCGTCGGTCGATTAGTCGTCAGTCGAGCTCGGGCGGCCGCATGGTGCACATCTTATAATATATTATATATTGGTAGTTGTTTAGCTGTGACTAGGCGTAGCCATGAATCATTCAGATACGATTATTGTAAGGAGTGCGGATCATCTGAACTATTCGTCATAATGACAGTCTACTTCACCAGGACGGTAAGCCCTGTGGCACAGAATATCTGAGCGGGCTAGAGAGTTAGTTTAAACTGTGATGTGGTCTCACAAGGAAGCTTCTCTTAGGTCAGCGCGAGGAGGGCCGCTGACCTTACCGTCCCATTTTTAATTACTGCCCATTGCGACACATAGATATTTTGATAAATAAAAACTTAAACATAAATATTTACATATCGTTAAATTATAAACTAACGCGTTTTTAACTAAAATTTTTTAGAGAATAATATACCTAAATAATAACTTTGTAGGAAATAAAAATTATAATTGAGACTTATAAAATATTGTCTTGAAATCTTTGTATATTAATGAATAATTTTGATAAATTGATTTTAGCAAATTATTATTTTTATTAACTTTTTTTTTTAATAAAAAAATAGTGTTTTAGAATTATGTTTGTAGTGAATATTGTTTGTTAGGAGAATAATATTGTGTTATAAATGAAGTAGGGATATCTATATGAAGTCTCACACTGTATTAATAGTCTGCCCTGTTAGAAATATAAGGATAAAACGTGTTAGTGCGTATAACACCTTTTAGTTGAACTCTCCGATTGTGATATATTTGTAGATTGATAAAGTATACCTACTAAGGTATACTCGTATCACGGCAGATAATTTTTCTTTGAGTGCTGCAAGCGCGGAGCCACCTTCGTGGGTACGATGGGACACACTTTCTCGGTCTACTTAATGTTTTTTTGGAGTGAAAACTTCAATAGGCGCGTTGGGCATTTTTCGAGATGGGAAAAAACCATTGAACTCGCAACACTGTTACCGTGTAACCGACACCATTTTGTTCAAGTTTTCACTTCTGTTGGGACTTCCGGAGTACCACAGTTTTTTTTTCTTTTTTTATTTACCTATTTGTATGCACTGTATTGCAAACAGCTGTCCAAATATTACCAAAAGTATGTGGCATCAGTGAATTTTCCAAAGAGCTTGAAATGTGCTTACCTTCTTATAGAGAGAATTTGACTTAAAACCTATCTTATGTCTCTTTTCCTAACAGCATTTACCCTGGACTTTCATAAATATTTGAAAACCAAAATAAGCCAAATCGGTCCAGCCGTTCTCGATCGCAAATTTTTAAAAGATAAAAATCTGTAATTTTATTTCTAATAGAATAAAATAACAATAAGATTTTTAAATTAATTAAAAAATCAAATTGCATATAAAAATATATATTAATGCTAGTCTACTCTGCGCATCCATTTTATACCATCTACTGCGAACACCAACCCGTCTGCCCAGCGTGGTGATTATGAACCAATCCTCCTCTTATTGTGAAAGGCCTTTAGTCCGGCAGTGAACTGTTATAGGTTGATGAAGAGATATCTTATGTTTGCAACACTATTTAAGTTGTGTTAAAAAGTGGGCACCCTGGAACTGTCAACGCAAACCATGAATATTGACTTTAAGATAGTGAACTTATGTTGTATCAAGTTACTCGAGACGTATATCTGCCTTCGCTAATTCGTTCAAAAATGTTGTCAGCAACTTGAAATTCTTAAATTCCTGGTAAAGCCGTTAATCCTCCATTGCGGGACGCCCCAGGCCTGCGCGCACCTAGGGTAGACACAGTTTACCTATATATGAAACAGCAAAGCCAAAGGGAGGAGATCAAAACTTAAGAACTTAAGTAAAATCAATTTGTTTATTTATTTAAATTACACACATATTATCAGTTTAGATCAACCATAACATCCGCATGTTAAACAGTACTTACAGTATGTGAAAATTGTATTACCATTCGATAATAAAAATTATTATATAATACAGACACTAAAAAAAAGAATATAAAATTAGTTTATCTTACAATTATTTATTTATTTTACTCTTTATTGCACACAATTTAACAAATTAGACATAAATAATAGAGATAAATTTTAGCATACAAACTATGTGAAATATACCTACGCAAAATATTACAAAATAATCAAATCAGGAAGTCAATTTTAAAATGTCAAATTTTTTAATTTAAATAATTTTTTCGATGCCTTCATCGTTTAGAAGTCACAGTTGGTAAATGCAATTTGATACAAATTACTTTGTGTGCTTCCGCCACTAGTTAGTTCATGTATCGAATTTTATTTGAATCTGCTTACTTGTTATACTTTATTCGATTTCATACGTAATACTTAGCAAGATTTTACATTTTTGCTTTATTGTCTAATAAATTAAATACGGACAAATAACACAAATAAAATAATTTTACAAATAAAATATCTCTTCCAACGCGCCACATCGAGGCAACGTACCCAATATGCTGGCAGCATTTCCTCGCTGTATAGCTAGACTTATTCTCTGAGCAAAAAAGCCGCCAGCTCTAGGGTCACCAGTTGCCTCGATAAGGCGCGTTGTGACGTCCTTAAAAAATAACTTAGCTTCAGGGCCCCAAGGTCCCATCGTCTCCACTGCGAATGGAAGAAAAATAAACCCGTCTCCCAGACCCGCGTATTTCCGCTTTTTGGCAGCCTCTGCAGTACAAGCCGCCGCTCTACCAAGATTAAACGTTGCAGGCAAATGTAAAGGTGCAAGAGTATCCACACATGTGGCATCCCAAACGAGGCACCTACCCTGCCTCCATGGGACCAAGGACAAGCCATCAGGTCGCTTGCCATCAGTGCGGACGATCCCATTCGGTTCCAAAATGGATGGAACACCGACAGTGGCCAAGGTTCTATGAATAATATCATTAATAGATGCATGTCGGGGGATTCTGCCCGCACTTTTAACACAGGCTAACCCATGGCGACCGTACCCATCCACATTAGCACCACAATGGCAAACATGTGGTTCATTAATTTTTGCGCCTAGACGAAGGCCCATAGCAAGAGTAAAGGTGCAATTATCAAGAAGGGTGCCAACATGTCAGAAGGAAGCGCCTGCAACCAATATCCAGACTCTCTCTCCGATAGCGCCACGAGGCGAGAGCGTTCCTCCACTCGAGAACACTCTGCAATCATTCGCTGCTGGATATTTTTACAAAGAGGATTGTCCCACTGTTTTTGAGAGCATAAATTTAAAGGCAGTGCATCGAGTTCATTGGATAGCCATACCCCCTTAGCCTCACTCACGCCACACACCTCAGCGGAACCCATTACTGGGCCAAGTAGACTACCGCATAGTGAGGATAAAGCGTGAGCGGAAGATAAGAAAGCAGGTAGAGCCACTGCAGATGCCTTGCGTACACCAATGCCCCCAAAACGGACAGGAAGAGAGGCAAAATGCCAAGACTCATCGCTAATCTGACAATTAAATATTTTTACTAATGACGTCTGGATAAGATCGTCTATACTTTTAGATGGTTTCGATGCTTCCACAAGAAAGAACATCGCAAAACATACGTGAATTTTGGCACAAACAGACAACATTTGAGTAAAAAAAAAAGCCATGTGAGCGTTTTTCTTAAATAGAAGATCAGATGAACTTTGAAACTTGACTACCTGAGCACTTACGTAATCAGGGATCGCATCGTCTAAAAGTGGGGCTCCTAGAATGTTTAAGGAATCCTTATGCACAAGCTTAATTCCCGGAGCTAACTCTTGAAACATGGAGTATATTTCATCTTTTCGCGAGCCTTCAACCGAATCATTTATATACAGTTCACACTTAGAGAAATTAAGTTTCAATCCTATTTCTTCTAACCGAGAGACAAGAGTTTGCAAGTCCAATTTCACCGTCAAAGCGTCCCCGCCAATAGTGCCATCATCCAAATACCAGGCATTAAGGGGTGACTTGAGGCCGGATATGATGGGGTTTATTTGAATTGATGTTAGATATCCAACATAATATCATATTGCTTACCTATAGGCAACCTACCTTATGTTCTATTATCAAAGTTATTATTATTTTCTCTCTTTGTAAATAGATATTATCGTATAGAAGTAAGAAGATAGTAACAAATTGTAAATATTAAAAAAAAGGGTCAAGGCGACCAATTAATAGTGATTCGTACGTACCTACTATGAGTACCTACATTGAAACACTATTGTACATAATACTCGTATATGCGAGTAAATAGCTTAGTTTTTTATTATTTCGATATTGATATGTAGGTAGTTGTCGTGAATAAATATTCGGGTCTTTATAGTAGAATTTTTATGTTATAATATTATTATGCATAACAGCGGTTTACAGAAACGTCATTTCGTAGAAAATAGTTTGGCATCTACTCATTTATCATAGTTTCAAAACCAATAGTCAGAAAATAAAAGTCAGAATAATCTTAGAGCATTAATTTTACAGCCGTAATAATCTAAAAGTAGACTCATTATATCGCAGAAAGATCGCAGTCTGAATAGCCTTTTGGTATTTAATTTATATGAATAGTAATTTCAATGCAGAATCATGACTTAATACCTATAATTTTCTAAGATAGAACTTTCTTCTGGCATAGTTATTTGGTTGAACACAATTGTTTAGTAGCGGACATAACGACGATAATTCTTATTGCTATATCTTTATAGACTTTTTTATGTTGACCAACAATAGTATAAATTTTAATGATTATGGTTTTTATTAGGGTTCCGTACCCAAAGGGTGAAAACGGGACACTATTACTGTGACTCCGCTGTCTGTCCGTCTGTCCGTCTGTCTGTCTGTCCGTCTGTCACAGGGCTCTATCTCTTGAACCGTAATAACTAGACACTTGAAATTTTCACCGATTATGTATTACTGTGGCCTCTATAACAACAAATACTAAAAATAAAAAATAGTTAAAAATTAAAGGGGGTCGTCATACAAGAAACGTGTTTCTTCAGCGTTTTAAAACATTGTACGGTGGTACGGAACCCTTAATGTACGAGTCCGACTCGCACTTGCCCGTTTATTATTATGCTTTTTGATTTGCATCGCAGATGAAATTAGGCCATCTTCTTAGAAGGTCAAAAGGAATTATACCAAATAAAAGTTACACTAATGTAAAAGTTTATTGTACTAAATTAAATTCTTACATCTTAAAAGTATGACATAAAGATATTCGGCCAAACAAAAATCATATTAACTATTTTTTTAGCGTTTCTACGGCGACCAATACTGTGTAAATAAGTTTCTTTCAGCGTATCTTCCCAGCAGTGGTCGTTGGGTCGTTGCGAAACGCTAGTATCGGTAGCTTTTGAACAAAGAAAAAAAAAAGTAATATAAATAAACATTACACGTAATGCACACTATAATTATTGATGAGTAAAAGTGCCTGCAAAGGGCTAATTACTGAATAAATATTTGATTTTGATTTGATTTTGATTTCAAATGTTCTTTTAAATAAGATTCTGCCAAGTATGTTATGCCAAATGAAATTCGGAGCATCGAGATTCTGCCAGATAGATAGAACCCACTTAAACATTATTACATGAGAAAATGTGGGTTTAGTCTATTGACAAATAGATTTTAAAATTATCATTTATAGGTTAATTAAAATTGTAAAAAACAAGCAAAGGACGCTTAAAGGTAACTAAAAGTAGGTTGTATAATATGAGTAGAGTGTAAATTATTATGATAAACATTATTGCTTAGATATTAACTATTTAAAATAACAATTTTACCTACTTAGGGTCAGTTCACACCGAGACGCGACGCGACGCGACGTAGCGCGCACGTGAAAGAAATATAGAACTCGTTTACTAGACAAAAAGAGTGAGAGCCCGCTGAGCTTCTGTATGCATCGCTACGCAGCGCGGCAAAGCGGGCTGTCGCTAAAATTAGTATATTTTTGCCTAATAAACAAGTTCTATATTTCTTCCAAAGTGCGCGCTACTTCGCGTCGAGTCGCGTCTCGGTGTGAACAGAACCTTACATAAATCATAAGCTTATAAATTACTTTAATTGAAAATGACATATCAATATTTAAAGCAATGCTAGTACGAATTTATTAATGTACCTAGAGTATTTTAGCCCCATATTGTCCTAGGTTGGAATTAAGTTCAAACCGCAGGGCAGTTCGTGGCGAACTGTTGGTGAGTGACGACAACCACGGGCCCTAGTCTCCGGAGACCCTCGTCTGTTTGTATGGTCCATTTTGATAAGTTCTCTATGTAATGTAAATTTATGGAGAAAAAAGATCTTACAATACTTTTATATATATCGTAATTATATATAAATGTATATATCGTTTTGCTATTAAGATAAACCAATCAAATCTGAAAAAAATAAATAAATAAATAAAACCAGAAAAATAGAAAAAAGAAACACATAGACAGTACCTAAATACTTTAGTAATCGTACAAAAAGAAAGTTAAGGTAGGTAGAAAACATAATATAAACAGATAATAAGTAAAAAATATTATTTACATTATACAGGTTTAATAACTTGTGGTATTTTAACTGTAGTCAAATAAAAAATGCAACACTGAAAAGCAGAAATCACAGTACCCCATTAAAAAACTATAAGAGAACTTGGAAGAAAAAGCCTAACTAGAGTAATTTTAGCCACATACTGTCCTAGGTTGATATAAAGGACAAACCGCAGGGCAGCTTGTGGCTAGCTGTTGGTGAGTAACGACACCACGGACCCGAGTCTCCGGAGAGTCGACCAGAGCCTTCGTCCCCGATACGTTTTTTTTGGTTGAGGTGGAAACCCAAGAGGGCTCGCAGGACTCTCGGCTCTGGCTTGCCTTAGTTGGCCGGCCAGAGAGGAGCCGTTAGAGCTGTTGCTCCAAGGGTGGAAGTGTTAAACGTAATTTTGCGAGCACACCTCTCGATACCCTTGAGTCGCCCGCAATTAGGCCCCTGCGTTGCCAATCGTTAAATTAATTGGTAATTTTCAGGGCCCATTTTGTAGCGGCAAGCCACCGCCTGCCTCATTGTCATAATAGTTTTGTTTGGCAGGTGTCCATTCTTTAATTTTTTAAATAACCCAGTTTCAAATTTAACAATAAATAAAAAGTCATAGAACTAACGTAATTGTTCATATTTCTGCCATAGAATCTACACATGTTCTCGTATTTTTACAAACCTCATTAGGTCAACTTTTATAAAACCGTACTATTCCGGTAAGTTCTCTATGTATTGTCAATTGATGGGAATTAAAATAGATGTAACTACAATACTTAAATATATTTGGTAGTTAGTTATATATATGTACAAAAAAATTTAAAAAAAGCAAGAAAAAATAAAAAAAGTAAATTCGTAAAAAATAAAGTAGAAAAAATAATATAAGCAAATAAGAAGTAAGTAATATTATTAACATGAGAGGTTTTATGGCTTGTGGTATTTTACAATTTTACAGTTAAAAAACTGTAGACTAATAAAAAATGCAAAACCGAAAAGCAGAAGTCGACGAGAGCCCTCGCTTGTTTGTTTCGTCCGATCTGATTTATTGTCTATGTAATGTAAATTTATGGATTTAAATAGATCTTACTAGATTACCTTAATATATTTAGTAATTATTTACATATATATGAAAACAAAATTATTTTTAGCAATAAAAATATGTAAAAAAATTAAAAAAAACGTAGACAGTAGAGGCGTAAAAAAATAAAGTAAAGTAGATTAAATAATACCTATAACCAATTAAGAAGTAAGTAATATTATTTACATTAGAGGTTTTATGCCTTGTGGTATTTTAACTGTAGACTAATAAAAAATGCAAATCCGAAAAGCAGAAATTACAGCACCCCTTTGAAAAAACTTTTAAGAAAAAAGCCAAACTAGAGTTATTTTAACAACGTATTGTCCTAGGTTGGAATTAAGATCAAACCGCTGGGCAGCTTGTGGCCAGCTGTTGGTGAGTAACGACACCACGGACCCGAGTCCCAGAGACTTGACCAGAACCCTTCGTCCCGATGCATCTTTATTGGACAGGGTGGAAACCCAAGAAGGCTCGCAGGACTCTCGGCTCTGACTTGCCTTAGTTGGCCAGCCAAAGAGGAGCTGTTAGAGATGTTGCTCGTAATGTTGCGGGCACACCTGTCGATACCCATAAGTCACCCGTAATTGGGCCCCTGTGTTGGAAACTTTCAGGGCCCATTTTGTAGGGGCAAGCCACCGCCTGCCTCATTGTCATAATAGTTTAGTTTAGCAGGTGTCCGTTCTTTCATTTTTGAAATTTTCTAGTTTATAAAACTAAGAGAACTTGGAAGAAAAAGCCTAACTAGAGTAATTTTAGCCACATATTGTCCTAGGTGGATATAAAGGTCGAACCGCAGGGCAGCTTGTGGCTAGCTGTTGGTGAGTAACGACACCACGGACTCGAGTCTCCAGAGAGTCGACCAGAGCCTTCGTCCCCGACACGTTTTTATTGGTTAATGTGGAAACCCAAGAGGGCTCGCAGGACTCTCGGCTCTGGCTTGCCTTAGTTGGCCGGCCAGAGAGGAGCCTTTAGAGCTGTTGCTCCAAGGGTGGAAGTGTTAAGCGTAATGTTGCGAGCACACCTCTCAATACCCTTGAGTCGCCCGCAATTAGGCCCCTGTGTTGCCAATCGTTAAATTAATTGGTAATTTTCAGGGCCCATTTTGTAGCGGCAAGCCACCGCCTGCCTCATTGTCATAATAGTTTTGTTTGGCAGGTGTCCATTCTTTAATTTTTGAAATAAACTAGTTTCAAATTTAACAATAAACAAACAGTCATAGAACTAACTTAATTGTTCATATTTCTGCCATAGAATCTACACATGTTCTCGTATTTTTACAAACCTCTTTAGGTCAACTTTTATAAAACCGTACTATTCCGGTAAGTTCTCTATGTATTGTCAATTAATGGGAATTAAAATATATGTTACTACAATACTAGAATATATTTCGTAGTTAGTTATAATAATATATGAACAAAAAATAAATTAAAAAAAAAAAACAAGAAAAAATAAAAAAGTAGATTCGTAAAAAATAAAGTTAAGGTAGGTAGAAAAAATAATATAAGCAAATAAGAAGTAATATTATTAACATGAGAGGTTTTGTGACTTGTGGTATTTTAACTGTAGACTAATAAAAAATGTATAACCGAAAAGCAGAAGTCGACGAGAGGCCTTGTTTGTTTGTCTCGTCCGATCTGATTAATTCTCTATGTAATGTAAATTTATGGATTTAAATAGATCTTACTACATTACCTTAATATAAAAAGTAATTATTTATGTATACAGGTAGACAAAATTATTTTTAGCTATTAAGCTAAACCAATAAAAATATGTAAAAAAAATAAAAAAAACGTAGACAGTAGAGGCGTAAAAAAATAAAGTAGATTAAATAATACCTATAACCAATTAAGAAGTAAGTAATATTATTTACATTAGAGGTTTTATGCCTTGTGGTATTTTAACTGTAGACTAATAAAAAATGCAAAACCGAAAAGCAGAAATTACAGCCCCCTTTTAAAAAAAACTTTCAAGAAAAAAACCTAACTAGAGTTATTTAAGCAACGTATTGTCCTAGGTTGGAATTAAGATCAAACCGCTGGGCAGCTTGTGGCGAGCTGTTGGTGAGTAAGTACACCACGGACCCGAGTCTCCGGAGAGTTGACCAGAACCCTCGTTCCCGATGCGTCTTTATTGGACAGGGTGGAAACCCAAGAGAGCTCGCAGGACTCTCGGCTCTGGCTTGCCTTAGTTGGCCAGCCAAAGATAGCTGTTAGAGATGTTGCTCGTAATGTTGCGGGCACACCTGTCGGTATCCTTGAGTCACCCGCCATTGGACCCCTGTGTTGCCAATCGTTGGAAACTTTCAGCCACCACCTGCATCATTGTCATAATAGTTTAGTTTGGCAGGTGTCCGTTCTTTCAGTTTTGAAATTTTCTAGTTTAAAATTAAATAATAAACAAAAAGTCATGGAACTAACGTAACTTTTAATATTTCTGCCATAGAATCTACACGTGTTCTCGTATTTTTGCAAACCTCGTTAGGTCAACATTTATAAATCCGTACTATTCCAGTTAGTTCTCTATGTTGTGTCAATTAATAGGAATTAAAATAGACCTTACTACAACACCTTAATATATTTCGTAATTTTACATATGAACAAAAAAAACAGAAAAAAAACAAGAAAAAATAAAAATAAAAAGTATATTCGTAAAAAAAAAGTTTAGGTAGGTAGAAAAAATAATATAAGCAAATAAGAAGTAAGTAGTATTATTAACATGAGAGGTTTTATGACATGTAGTTTTTTAACTGTAGACAGGTATTTATTCTTCTATTTTCATGTTTCTGTCATAGAATCTACACTTGTTCTCGTATTTTTCACACAACTTTTATAACACTCTTCTGATATGTTCTCTGGGTATTGTAAATTTATATAATTATAAAAGATCTTATTAAGTTAACTTAAATGGTACTGTAATTATATATAAAGTAATAAAAAATTAAAAATAAATACGTAAAAAAATAAAAAAAATAAAAAGAAAGAAAAACATTGACAGAGTCGAATAAAGTTAAGGTAGGTAGACAAAATAATATAAGCAAATAAGAAGAAAGTTATATTAGAGGTTTTATGACTTGTGGTATTTTAACTGTAGACTAATAAGAAATGCAAAACGTAAAAGCAGAAACTGCAGTACCCCTGGTAAGAATTAAGATACATTATAGTACCTAGTGAAAAAAAATGTATATTAAGTACCTACCTGAATTAAAATATCTTGAACGCTATTAGGTCATTCAATAAAAACAGGTTTACGATAGATAAATTGCTGTAGTAAAAAAAAACAAAGTAAAGTAAAGACAAAAAGAATTAAGATATCAACAAAATGCAAAATAAAAAACGTGACATAAAAAACATAAAAATCATAAAAATAAAAAATAAAATACTATACCCGTAGATTACAGTATTTAAAAATATATTTAATTAATTTCGATAAAATAATTTAATAAATATAATCCGGTAAAACGCTTTACCTAAAAATATTTAGTAAATAAGTTCTTAGATATCGAAAATAGTTAAATATCTGATAACCTTAACTTAACGCTAAATTTAAAATTTACCAAATTAATTTAGATTTAAATAATTAACCAAAGGTAAATCTAATTATAATCAAACGAGGTCAGAAATATGGCCAAAAATACATAAAAAAATTAAATATGTCATAAGTGTAAGTACATTAGGCAGTAGGATATATTGAGTAGAATTGATGAGTAGACTATAACAATCACGCACAAAATGTAACACTAATAAACTAAAACGCAGCTCGAGATTGAGTATTTTATTTAAAAATAATAAGCCAAAACAAGGTGTAAGAACTTAGTTACCAAAAAAAAAAATAGCAAAAAAATACAAAAAAATATATAGAAATTAAAACCAAAAAAATAATATACTGACAATGGAGACAATAATGCACTTTTTGTATTTTAGTAAACTAAGAATAAGATTGTATTTAAGTACCTTAATTCTTAAGGGAGGTACTTACTTAAATCTTCTATATTTTATCTTTGCGCGTTTCCAGATGAATCCCTATCAGTGATGCTTCTGGGCCCAGGGTTTGCTTTCTATTTTATTTGGATTGTATAATGTATATAGAGCATCACATCGTTTATATTACCATCAATTATGATGGTAATATAAATTCTAAGCTTAGCAACTAGTGTTTCTAAAATCAACCTCATGATACGTATTAATATAGTAATATTTCAAAGCTAGCAAGTTATTAGGTACCTTTTCTAATACGGTAAAAATAATCTCTTTCATAAAGCTTTAACCACCGCGTGGCCGCCGTGTGGTTTCCGGCAGAGTAGAATAGGACCACTCCAAGTCTTTCCGTGGATGTCGTAGAAGGCGACTTAGGAAATACAAACTAAACAAAGCATAAACATCAATGAGACCTCTCCAACCCATCTGGCCAGCGTGGACATTGTAGGCCAAATTCTCTGGCTGCTCTGGCCAAGTATAACTCTGGTAGTACAGAGAGGGTCATGCTCCTGCAGTCCTGTTAATGATGATGATTATGATAAAGTTTTGACCAACTTCAGCAATAAGAACTAAGCACAAACATCTCGTGCTACAACTGTATAGAGGGTTGACGTCAGGCAGGCGGCCGGTTGTAAAACTATAGCCAAATCGTTTAAACTGTTTCGGCTATTTTAGGTTTAGAATTGATTGGTTATTTAGTTCCAGTGGTATTTACGTAAACTTACTAGAATTAAATTAAATTTTTTGACATTAAAAAATGTGAAAGGTGAATCAATTCCATTCTACGGTTTTGAACTTAGCTTTTGGACTCGTCTTGGTGCTGTGAAAAAGTAGTTGCTTGCCATAAAAATAGTCCTTAGTTCTCTAGTAAATTGTCTTAAAATAAACATAAAACCGGCCAAGTGCGAGTTAAACTCGCGTGGAGAGGGTTCCGTACAATTGATTGAATTCTTGAACTATTGGTTTTCCTGTAATCTACAAGCAATGAAATATATTTCGTATTTTATTCAAAATTTTAGGCTCAGTAGTTTCGGAGATCAGGGGCCCATGGTCAATTTTCGTCTTCTTTCATGAATAAAATTAAAACTATTTATTTTATCATTATAACAAAAATATGTTTGAGATCCTCATAATTAGCCCTTTCATTTGAAATATGACACAGTAAGGTTTGCAAAACTTTTTTTTTCAATTTCCTAATTTATTATTATATGACTGATGAATATGACCCTTATTTTTAAAAAAATATTTATTTACTTTGCACATATGTGTTTGGGTCATAGGATTACACCATCCTACCAAATTTAACCTGATTCGGAGCAAATTGGCTGTGACAGACGGACGGACAGACAGACGCACGAGTGATCCTATACCTAAGGGTTCCGTTTTTTAATTTTTTGTACGGAACCCTAAAAAACAAACAAAAAGAAAATAAAACAGTAGTACTTATAGCATCGTGTAAAATAATATTTAACTAGTAAGGTTTGCTAAACTTTTTTTTTTAATTTCCTAATTTATCCCCCGAAAATGACCCTTATTTAAAAAAAAATATTTATTTACTTTGCACATATGTGTTTGGGTCATAGGATTACACCATCCTACCAAATTCCACCTGATTCGGTCCAGTAGATTCGGAGCAAATTGGCTGTGACAGACGGACGGACAGACAGACGCACGAGTGATCCTATACGGGTTCCGTTTTTTCATTTTTTGTACGAAACCCTAAAAAACAAACAAAAAGAAAATAAAACAGTAGTACTTATAGCATCGTGTAAAATAATATTTACCTAGTAATTTTTTGTAAGATTATTAGTGGGTAATTGAATAGTTAATGTATCAGTAAAAACAACAAAATAAAAGCAAAAAAAAACATTCTACGGTTTTGAACTTAGTTTTTGGACTCGTCTTGGTGCTGTGGAAAAGTAGTTGCTTGCCATAAAAATAGTCCTTAGTTCTCTCGTAAATTGTCTTAAAATTAAAAAAAAACAAACAAAAAGAAAATAAAACATAATAAGAAAATAAATAATTTTTATAAAAATTATTTATAAATATAATATTTACCTAGTAATTTTTTGTAAGATTATTAGTGGGTAATTTAATAGTTAATGTAGTAGTAAAAACAACAAAATAAAAGCAAAAAAAAAATAACAAAGTTAAATTATAGATACTTTATTACTTACTAAGGCCGCGTCCGTGGACGCGCACTTAGTCTATTGGTTACTTCAAAATATAGTTCTTAGGTAGTGCTTCGTTGTATCTTAGTTATAATAAATTGTAGTAAATAATATAAAAATAACAAAAAAAATAGTACCTACTTACTAGCTTTCTATAAAAAAATAAAAATTTGGTGACTTGATAGGTAATTTACTGTCATAAAAACCACAAAAGCACAAAAAAATAACAAAAAGTCCAAAAATGTAAAAAATACCCTAAAAGTAGTAAATTAACTGATTACGCGTACAGTAAATCATAATCCATAATAATAATAATAATCCATAAGTATAGCTGTAGTAAGTTACTAGCAGGGTTGGGCATTAATCAATTAAAATTTCAATTGACTAATTAATTGATTGAAAAACTAATTGCGATTGATTTAGTTGCAAATAAATCAATTGCAATTATTTTTTTAATTGCACGTTACAACTGATTTTTTTGGATTAATCTGTATTAGTTGTACCCTACAACTAAATTAATTGCAATTAAATTAATCGCAATTAATTTTTAACAGTTTTTAAAAGACAATTAAAATTAACAATTAACTCACAACTTTCCCAGAAGAACATAGGTAACTATACCCGGGGTTGCATTTGAAATTAATCGCAACGCATCATTATATAATTTTGGGGAGAGGGAGGGGGAGGGGGCGAGAGGGATCCCCTGGTACCACTTCCCCCCGCGGAGATTGATAGTTTCCGAGATATTCTCGGGCAAAGTTTGAGGTTATGTCAGTAGCACAAGTGACTAAACGTACCAATTGGAAGGACTTGAGGGGTTTTTATGGGGGAGTGGACCATAGAGATGTTTATCGCAGTTCTAACATACACAGGTTTGCCCTAACATATTTAAATGGATAGAATTTTTAGTTGGTCGCAGTTTTAACCTAACCTATAGGTTTTCCCTAAACTAGTAAAATAGATAGAACTGACCTAGCGCTTGCCGGCCGCTACCGCGGCACACTCGCTCCGTTGCACGTAACTTCAAACTCATTTTAAAAAAAGAACTACGCGTCTCCATAGGGCGAGTGGGGTGTCATCTGAAAGTGGCAACCCATACCCTATAAAAAACAACCCCTATCAACCGCGAATTACTAATACCAACCCCTATATCCAAATATATATGATAATAATAAGTTTTAATTGTTAGTTTTTAATTATGAATCTCACGATTAATTAATTGTTAAGTAACTAACGAACTAACTAACTAACACTTACAATTAATTAATTAATTGTTAGTTGCGAGTTTTCGCAATTACAACGAATTAATTGTTAATTGCGAGTTTTCACAATTACAACTAATTAATCGTTAACTGCAAAATACGCAATAGCAAATGATTATTTTTAATTTTTAGTTGTTCAAACAATTTATTTTTGCCTAACACTGGACTTACTAGCATATTATTCATTAACTAAGTCGTATACATGCATTGAATGAAAAAGTTACATCTGTACCTAAAATTCTGCAAAGGCTTATTGCTATATGAGTGCATTGCGAAATGTAAGTTTATTTAGAATTTAATTGTATAGCTCCATCAAATTGTATGGATACATAAGTACGTAACTCTAAAACTGTCTCAATGAGTTATTTTACCTTTTTCACCTTTAAGGCTGTTTTGTTAGATTATTCAACTTCTTTTTATCTTCTAGCGACGGTTTAATGCCATAGTTTTCTTTGCCTTCTTTTTTCTTTTACAAGATCTCTTATTTCCATTGGGTGTCTATATTTAGGGTTCCGTACAGACCCTTTGGGCAAACGGGACCCTATTACTGAGACTCCGCTGTCTGTCCGTCTGTCCGTCTGTCCGTCTGTCCGTCTGTCCGTCTGTCCGTCTGTCCGTCTGTCCGTCTGTCCGTCTGTCCGTCTGTCCGTCTGTCCGTCTGTCCGTCTGTCCGTCTGTCCGTCTGTCCGTCTGTCCGTCTGTCCGTCTGTCCGTCTGTCACAGGGCTCTATCTCTTGAACCGTAATAGCTAGTAGACACTTGAAATTTTCACCGATTATGTATTACTGTGGCCGCTATAACGACACATACTAAAAATAAAAAAGAGTTAAATATTAAAGGGGTTCGTCATCCAAAAAACGTGTTTTTTAACTAGATCTTTATATGGCATTAACTTGATACTTTAAATTTTCACAGATTATGTATTACTATGGCCGCTATAACAAAAAATGCTAAGAATAAAAAAAGTTAAAAATTAAAGGGGGTCGTCATACAAAAAAACGTGTTTTTTAACTAGATCTTTATATGGCATTAACTAGATACTTTAAATTTTCACCGATTATGTATTACTATGACCACTATAACAACAAATACTAAAAATAAGATAAGTTAAAAATTTAACGTGTACGGAGCTGACGAATTTTTCTAAGTCTATGTTTAGTTGCTCTGGAATCTTTGGTAGTACACAACATTTCTATCTAAATCTACTTTCAAAATATCCCAGTCTGTATATTTATTGACTAGGGGTAGATTATCTTCCTTAAATATTTCTTTTCGCTTATTTCTAAATATATAGCTCAGTAATCGGAGTTCCTACCATAACTTTGATCAGTTTGTTTGTAGTTATACGGCTGGTTTTAATGTATAAAAAAGTCTATGAAATCAGGGATTTTTGATTGGTTGGCCAGTATGTATTTTATTTCTGTGATAGCGCACATAAGTTTTCTTTTGTGTTCTTAGCCAGTCAATACAAATCTTTCACTATGTTCGTGAAGAGCGTGCTTACATAAGTCTTTATGAATTTTGTATCTGGCTGGGCAGCCACAGTAAGAGGATAAGTTTTTGTATTCAATCTAAATGCTGCACTTTGCACCTGAGGGATTTTATATTTAACATGATCTTGATCTTGAATCGTTTCTCAAAGGTAGTGCTGTAACAATTAATTTGTTTGTTGGGTGGTTGCAATCCATTATTCACTTTGTAATATTTTTCTTTTATATAAGACTGTTTTGTAAAGTCTGTTTCGCTCACCAGATGTGTATCCATATATTTGAAAAATTATAAATCTAGTACCTATTACTTCTTATTGAGCTTCATGTATAATATTTTTTTCTAGCTTTATTAATCAGACTATACCGATGTATTAGATTCACCTGTGTTTTTAATTTAACTGATTTTAGATCAATAAGGCATAAATTAAATTAGACATAACTATATTTAAGGTCCATTAACAAAATGTAAATATTAATTTGACAAAGAAAGGATTAGTGAGACTATTAACAATAGTGTATTAACTATTAAGTAATATTTACTTGTAATTATTTATCTCACTGTTTAGAATTAAGTAATGGAACGAAAAGGAACGATTGCATTGTAAATTTTGTGGTGGAAAAAAAAACAAAGCTTGTGTGATGAATTATATACGTACTCGCAACATGTGTATCTAAATAACGACGTAAAACTAATTGAATTAAATTAATAATAATTAAATATAATTATAACAGTTTTACAATGTCAAGTTTTACAATGCATGAGTCTATTTCTTGGCACTAAATTAATTTCGCACCATATGCAAATGTCAAAACTAATACAATACAACTTTTTTCACCATATACCTAAATCCGATTATACTAGTGATAATATATTGTTCGATAGATACTATTTTCACGATCTAAATTATTTTGATGCAACAAGTTTTACAAGTGCAACCTGAATCGTAAAAAATAATTTAATCATGCATGCCAATTAGATTCGTAATGTAAATTCGGCTATGCGGTTGATTCACACTGAGACGAGGCGCAAAGTAACTACTTATTTAGTAATCTGTGGCGCAACGCCACACTCGCTTTGCTATTTACTTGCATAATTGTGAAATGAAAATATTTTTTATTTACCAAAGAAATGATATCAACTAGCAATAAAAATATTTTTTATTTATCAAAGAAATGATACCAATTATTTGTTTAAATTACAGACGAGCAGCTTATAGCTGATGTGTCTATTTCAGGCACTGTTAGAATTCGTTTAATAGTCTTTACATATACACTTCATAAGCTAGTTATATGTATGTATATTTATAATGGTATGTATGTAGTGTGTGAGTAGATATTCATTTTGATATTATGTAGTAGATATGTATTGTATATTATATAGTAATATTTTATTATGTATATTGTATTACTTTTTTGCGCCGCATAATTTTTCTGTTTATCCCTATGGTTGACTGGGAGAAAATGAATTTAGCATTAAGTCCGCCATTTGTTAAAAGTATATTTTTACTTTGGAACAATAAAGTTTTATAAATAAATAAATAAAATGTCCAATGTCCTCTATAATTGTTTAAATGTCACTTTATTTGTGTGTAGCCAATTATTGTGCAGCCTATTTTGAAATGAGTTTATAGATGTGGCAGACACTACTTCCTCAGGTAGTTTGTTCCAATTATGAACCACTCGGTTGCTCAAAAAGTGGTGTGTAGTGTTGGTTATTAGCAATGAAAATAGTTTTTGTTTACTTAAGAAATTATACCAATTAGGTATTTGTTATTTGTTTAAATTATAGGCGAGCAGCTTATAGCTGGTGTGTCTATTTCAGGCACTGTTAGAATTTGGTTAATAGTCTTTACATATACACAAAATGTCCAATGTCCACTATAATTGTTTTAACATCACTTTATTTGTGTGTAGCCAATTATTGTGCAGCCTATTTTAAAATGAGTTTATGGATGTGGCAGACACTACTTCCTCAGGTAGTTTGTTCCAATTATGAACCACTCGGTTGCTCAAAAAGTGGTGTGCAGTGTTGGTTATTAGCAATGAAAATATTTTTTATTTACTAAAGAAATGATACTAATTAGCAATGAAAATATTTTTTGTTTACCAAAGAAATGATAATAACTAGCAACGAAAATATTTTTTATTTACCAAACAAAACGACACCAACTGGCGGGTGTCATATGGAAGGATTACTGGCAAATTAGGGGTGCCATCCGGGAATATGCCCCTAATTAGTATGGACGTGTTACAACATTTATCATAATCTTGCGGAACACGCATATTCCGTTGCGCCTTATCTCGGTAAGAATCGATCTTTACCACCCGAGTAAATGACTTTTGGTCGTAGCTTAGTTGGTAGGGTACATAGGTAGTTCTAGGGTATAATCAAAGAGTCTATATTATTATCTACTATAGTAACACCGAATTATAATACTATGAAAAAGCAAATATCATCATCGCGGAAAACGGCATCACGAAATTTATATAAAACGACTGATGCATGACGCAGCGTCAACTGTCGCCTAACATCTACATACTATGACGCAACGTCATACATCAGCCACTGATTCGCCCATCAATTGTCGTGGAGTAACGTCACTTATGGTATTGATGGAAAACGAGATGTAATGCTTAAGTAGGTACCGCCTACTTAAATGCACTTTGTTGGGATCATTTTTGGCGCTTGTTTCTACTTCCATAATATTATATTTCGCTGAGTTAAAGAGTTAAAACTCTTGGTGTCTTAGTGGTTGACCTTTACAAGCTTGTAATATCTTAGATCGAAAAAAAAAACTTGTAGCCATTAAATTCTTGTTAAAGAATATATAGTTATGAAATATCTATTTGAGTATATAACCATATTCTATTTCTGTATTAATGTTGTGAAATAAATGTTTGATGTCGTGAATTTGTCTTTGATTTTGCAACCTAACATAGAGTAACATAAATAAATAAGTATAATAATGTAAGATCGAGGAAGTCGAAGTAAAATTCCGGGAATACACTTGATCTTATGTATTTGACTCACTATTAACAGTAACTTGAGATAACTCCATAATTAATAATTTTAACCGGTTGACTCACGTAATACAGTCAGAAAAGGCCGACCAGGTTTCGAACGATTTAGACGACCATCTTCAGGGCGAGTGTCACGAACGGCGACCCGACTATGTCGCTGTCCACTCAGCACTGAGCGCCGCCTGCGCCGCCATTCGCTCTACTCGACTCGAAATGATGACTGTGGGATGTTCCGCAGATACCGGCGAGTTTCTCGTACGAGACTAAAGGTGATCGTCTAAATCGATCGAAACCAGGTCGGCCGTATACTATATTATGAATAAATAAATATATAGGTAATTAGGGACAAATCACACTGCTTGAGCTAGCCCCAAAGTAAATTTTAAACTTGTGTTATGGGGGATACTAACTCAACGATACTATATTTTATAATAAATACATATATAGATAAATACCCAAGACCCAGGACAATTTGAAAAAGGCCATTTTCCACCTTGCCCTGGCTGGGGATCAAACCCAGAACCTCTGGATTGGCGGACTAGCGTGTTGACCATTACGCCACAGATGTCGTCAATATTACGTGAGGTTTCAACCGGTTTCAATTAATTCATTTAAAAAGTTTGACGTGGTCCCTTAATATGGGTCTCATAAGAAGGCTCAAGGTCGCTCAACGCGCTATGGAGAGGGCTATGTAAGGTAGGGACAGTACGGAAACATCAATTTTCGTAGGAGAATAAAGATCACTGGCATAGCAAAGCGGATTAGCTTATTGAAGTCGCAGTGGGCGGGCCATATAGCGCGAACAACTGATGACCGATAGGGCAGAAAGTTTCTCGAATGGTTGCCACGTACCGGCAAGCGCAACGTAAGATACCGACCTACTAGGTGCTCGAACGACCTGAGCAGAGGAAAACGCTGGATGAAGCCGCTCCTGATCGGTCATTTTGGAAATCCTTGGGGGAGGCTTATGATCAGCAGTTAAGTAACTGTGGCTAATATAATAATTATAACGATGATGATTATGACGATTATGACAATTGAACTATTTTATATTAAATCTTTAGCACCCATTCATCATTGTTACACTGTAAAATTCCCTAAAAATCAGGTAAATGTACGGAAAAACATGAAATTTTATATAATTTTTGTAATTTTTTTTCCATATTTTCCCGTAAATTTCCCAGATTTTTCGGGAATTTTACAGTTTTATGTAATTTTTTGCATGTAAAATTACATAATTTTTAACATTGTAGGCATTCATCAGCTCGACAGTTACAAAAGACGTGTTTTGTTTACAACTGCCATAGCTGACGACTGCCCAACAATGACGACCGCTGGGACTAATGGCATAACGTGCCTTACAAATACCATTTTCCAACTTGCCCTGGCTGGGGATCGCACCCAGAACCTCCAGATTGGCGGACTAGCGTGTTGACCATTACACCACGGAGGTTGTCGTTGTTTATTTGTAATAACTTTATTGTACCAAAAATTTAAGTATATAATTATTGATATTTTTTTCAAAACAAAAAACCGACTTCAATACCAGAAAAGCTAAATATTCAAACAATTGTATACTTAGACGACATATTTTCTCTAGTTATTGTCGTTTGAATAACAAACCACGCAACCGATTTTAATAAAATTTCTATGAGACCACCTGGAAAGTATACCCTTTTAAATAAATAAACGGGCAAGTGCGAGTCGGACTCGTACATGAAGGGTTCCGTACCACCGTACAATGTTTTAAAACGCTGAAGAAACACGTTTCTTGTATGACGACCCCCTTTAATTTTTAACTTTATTTTATTTTTAGTATTTGTTGTTATTGTGGTCATAGTAATACATAATTGGTGAAAATTTCAAGTATCTAGTTAATGCCATTATAAGGATCAAGTTAAAAACGCTGAAAAAAACACGTTTCTTGTATGACGACCCCCTTTAATTTTTAACTATTTTTTATTTTTAGTATTTGTTGTTATATCCGCCACAGTAATACAAAATCGGTAAATATTTCAAGTTTCTAGCTATTACGGTTCAAGAGATAGAGCCCTGTGAATGATGGACAGACAGACAGACGGACAGACAGCGGAGTCACAGTATTAGGGTCCCGTTTGCACCTTTTGGGTATGGAACCCTAAAAAAGAATTTTTCAAATCGATACAAGCGTAGTCGAATAATCGGGGAGCATACATTAAAAAAAACATAAAAGATTCCGACACATTAAACCCTCCTTCTTTTTTTGAAGTCGGTTAAAAAGACAACACAATAAGATTTTTTGAGCTGCCTAAAGGCATCTGACGTAGCTCAATGACTGTCATCTAGTGACAACAGTTGTTATTACTACCACAGAATAGGATAGTACTCCGTACAGAAGTCTCACTCAGCAAAGAAATTTAAAGAAATATCTACTCAATGTGGCTAGTGATATGGTTAAATTTAGCTCACGTCAGAACTCAGCACTTTTCGTGTAGATACCTAGACATCCATTGCAAGCCAATTTCATTCTTATTATTTTGGACAAACGATTCATACAACTGAATTTACCACCCGGAGGGGCCGCTGCGCGCATAGTAATAATGTAGGTACATTTTCGATTCCTAAACGGGGAGTGACACAGGCCTGATACTACTAACTAGTGTGCAGGTTCCTCACTATGTTTTTCAGACAGTCTTCTTCTTCTTCGTCTAAGTGCGATCCCGGTTGCATCCTCAGCTGTGCTGCTTCGGAATCCAGAGTGCGCTTTCCCGCTTTTTCTTTCCTAAATATAGAGATAACATGCACGTCAATGGTCACCCAAGGATGCCAAAAGCCATGTCAACTGGAAAAGAAATTGCCGGAACGGACGGCCGCCTGCCGGTCGTCGACTCTCTTTAGGAATGTATTTGTGCGAAAAGTTTTACAACCGCCGCCGCCCAACGTTAATTCCTTGGGAATGCAATTGTAATACGAGATGTTTGTGCTTAAGTCGTTTAGTCGCCTCTTATGACATCTACAGGAAGAGATTATTTGTGGTTGAAAAACCAAGCTCCCTGATTCAAATGACCAGTTAATAAATATGCCTTTTGCTAAACCACGTTGGCCACAAACCGCAATGAGGATTCACTCATGGGGGAAAGGTTAATGCAGTGAACCGTCATTAAAGCGTGGCAAGCTAATGAATTTGCTGACTGTATAGGGCACCATGAAATAGCTTCAAATTAAAGTTACACTTAAAGTGAAAACTAGCAAGGCCCTATTCAATAAACGTTAAAAATTGTAAATAGGGATAATGACTGGGTCAGAAAAGTATTATTTTAATTAGTCCGTTAATTAGATTATCCAAAAATAATGTTCCTGTATTTTTCAGTTTATCAATAAAGAAAAAAATCACAAAGATACAGAGTATCTAATTTCCAGAGTAGGAGCTTGTGACGTCACCAATGTGTAAAAATCGTACGAAAGCGTGACGTCATGCGAAATTTAAATGCGCTGTATCTTCGCCATTTATTGTTTATCAGAGAAAAGAAAAAATATGTGTAAAATATTTTTTAATTATCTAACCGATGGACCAAAGATAATTTTTCAGTCATCATGCCTATTGTAATTGTAGTTTACAAGTTACAATTCTACAGGATTCTGTTTAATAAGAAATGTAACTTACAATTTTACCATGGTAGAAAAGTGACAAAATTGTAAAATTGTACCTACAACATTTACTGGTGAAAATTAACATATTTGTAAGGAAAACTTTTTTATTGAACGCATAATTGTAATTACAATTTTACATATTTGTAAATTGTAGAAAAATTCCGACAGGTGGACTCAAACTGTGTCAGAATTTTACAATTTTGTGTTGTTATAACTTATAATACACTTACATTTTATATATATTTGTAACTTACAATTACAAATTTGTAGATACACAATTTTAATCGAAATCTACAGGCGTTTTCTACATATGCAAACGTTAATTAAACTGCATTTATAATGGTAATATTTGTAATGCTTTTACTTGTAAAAATCTTACATAATAGTAAGGTTTAATGAACAGCCCTTGTCATAAAACTTTACAAATATGTAACTTATTTACAAAATTGTCGGATTGTAACGTTTATTAAATAGGGCCCAGGGCCCTAAATTAAGATTACATATTGTAAATTGTAATTTTATTTTACAAGTTACAATTCTACAAGTTTCTGTTTAATAAAGATTGCGACTTACAAATAAATTTACAATGGTGGAAAATCCACGAAATTGTAAAACTGTACCTACAATTTTACATATTTCTGTTTAATAAACATTTTCTTCTTACAGGTGACAATTTACATATTTGTAGGGAAAACTGTTTTATTGAACACATAATTGTAATTACAAGTTTACATATTTTGTAAATTATAGCACAATTCCGACAGGTGGACTCGTCGTGTGTCAGAACTTTACAATTTAGTGCCTCCACCTAATAAACTGTAAAGAAATTTATTTGTTAAACACAAAAAATGGTTCTAACAACTAGTAGTGGAAGTTGTGACTTTATAGTGATGAATATGTAAGTGTACGGCAACGGCGAGTTTTTAGTAAAAGGATTAACTTTACTTTTGATGTGACAGATTTTACATTGAACGAAAAATTTCGGGTCAGCAAAACTACCGTCGAATATTTGGTAACAAAAATAGGACATGATCTTAAACACGATTCTAACAGAAATGTAGCCCTTACACCCACTCAGCGAATTTTGTGTATTTATTTAGTAATATTTACATCAAATAAATCAATAATCTCATCGTAAATACTGACTGCACATTTTAATTTACTATATAGGTTTGGGCAAACTTATAGGTTAGGTTATGTTAGAACTGCGACTAACACACGGTTACTAGGAAAGTTCTATCCATTTTACTACGCCACAAATATAAATTGCAGTTTGTTTAGTAATATTTTCAGTCGAGTATTTTGCTGTGCAATCAGTAATTTTGATTTGCGTTTAAATACTACCCTTATTCGTTCAGTAAAACAGTACCATTAAACAGTATACAAAATTTTATTTATTTAGTGTGCATAATTAGTGTGCAATTCAGTATTTTTGGTGAAACTTTAAAATATTTTGTTCGAAAAAAGGGAATATACAGATATTGATTTAAATACATACCTTTCTTTTGGAATGTAGCTATTTAAAGCATAAATAAAGAAACAAATCGGACCAACAATTCACAAAGAGTTGTTTCTGTGATTCGGAAGCATTTGAAGTGACTGCCTGGTAATACGTGATAGGTACTTGACGATAGAAACAAGAAGTTCGCGACTTCGAAAACGAAAAACGCTGCTACTTATAAAATACTTTGCTTTCTTTGTTGTATCAGAAATACAATTTAACTTGTATTTTATAGGTGGCTAGCGGCCCGCCCCGGCTTCGTACGGGTAGCTATTTGTAAATATAAACATTACTCGACTATGTATTGATCAGTTGCGTTTTGGGATACTAACCCAACGATATTAAATTTTATAATGAATACATAAATTAGTATAGAGTATATCGACTGCCTCTGTGGTTTAGTGGTCAAGGCGTATGCCTTGTGATCCGGAGGCCGTGGGTTCAAATCCCACTGGGAAGCATACTTTGTGAAAAGTTGTTGATTATCAGAAAAGAAAGATATTCCGTGCTTCGGAATGTACGTAAAGTTGTTGGTCCCGAACGTCATCTAGCGTTTTTACCTATCGTAGGATTGGTTCTGATCTATCCTTTGGGATGTGGAGGTCAGATGACAGTCGCTCTGTGTAAAAACCAGTAACCTCGTCAAATTACCTAGGTTAGGTAGCGGACCCCGGGCTCTCAAGCGTAACCGCTGACGATGCAACCGGGAATACACCCATTGTACTAATGTTATTTTGACATAAATTAGTATAGGTTAACACCCAAGGTGTTGCCGTTCACCGTGTGGTTCACGGCAGAGTAGAATAGGACCACTCCGAGATTTCCCGTGGATGTAATAGAAGGCGACTTAGGAAACACAAGCTAAACAAAGCTTAATAATATACAATAATAAACATCAGTGAGACCTCTCCAACCCGTCTGGCCAGCGTGGAGAGTATAGCCCAAACTCGGTGGAGTTACTTGTATAGTTTCACCGCAGAGATGCCGTGGCCACCTTCCGGCTTTATCATGAGATCAGGTCATTGGTACCATAATATTGCATTGTCACCCAACTTCCATAAGTTGACGACCTCGGTGGTGTAGTGGTTAACACGCCAGTCCGCCACACCGGAGGTCCCGGGTTCGATCCCCAGTCAGGTCAAGATGGAAAATGATCTTTTTCAGATTGACCTGGGTCTTGGATGTTTATCTATAGATGTATTTGTAGAATCGTTAAGTTAGTATCCCATAACACAAGTCTCGAACTTACTTTGGGGATAGCTCAATCTGTGTGATTTGTCCATATATATTTATTTATTTATTATTATTTATAAGTATGGGAATTTTCAACATGATCGAACATTGGGTAGTGGGTTTAATTTAGCTTGCAAGATTCGGTTACGGACACACATACAACGGGATAGGTGAAACTAAATAAAGCTTGTAAAAATCGAAAAACTCGACTGCGTGAAAAAAATAACTTAAAAATTAACTGAAAAGATACAACAGCAGTATGCCTAAGATGCATTGATTGCTTTTTAGCATTTCTCATTCCAAATAAAATTTATAAACACATACGTTGTATATATTTTTATAATCATTTTATACAACCTTCACATTTAATAAGTTTACATATTTATTGAGTTTCTAAATAACAACTATAAGATAGTTAAATTAAAAGTATAAACTGAAATGAAATCCTTTATTTTTAGTTGTCATTGTCACACGCGCAGTGGTGAAATTAATAAACACTCTAATACGAGTAGGTATTGAATTATTTAAAACTGTTTTTTTTCAGTCAGCAATTTTTTTTAATATACTTAAATAGCCAGTATCACTTTGACAACTAAGACGAATCTAATGACATCTCAAGGGCATGCCGAAGACATATACAAACATATTTACATACTTTTACATACACTCGAAAAACATTATCCTCCTTAGTTGGATAATAAACGGGCAAGTGCGAGTCGGACTCGTACGTGAAGGGTTCCGTATCGCCGTACAATGTTTAAAAACGCTGAAGAAACACGTTTCTTGTATGACGACCCCCTTTAATTTTTAACTATTTTTTATTTTTAGTATTTGTTGTTATAGCGGCCACAGTAATACATAATAAGTGAAAATTTTAAGTGTCTAGCTATTACGGTTCAAGAGATAGAGCCCTGTGACAGACGGACAGACATACGGACTGACAGACGGACAGACAGACGGACAGACGGACAGACGGACAGACGGACAGACAGCGGAGTCTCAGTAATAGGGTCCCGTTTGCACCCTTTGGGTACGGAACCCTAAAAACGGCAAATGTTATAACTTACCTTGAATAATAAGTTGCATTTTTATAACAAATGATAGTACAGACGGTTACTCAGATACATGTGCCACCGCGCGTCGCGCACTACGTGAGGTGGTACAGGTATCTTGTCTTTCCTCTGTACGAGTACTAACTAAGTTGTGAGGTAAAACAAAACGCTTTTAAAAAACATAGAACATTTATTAAACGACAGCGAAGATACAAAGCACTTTAATTTTGAAAAGCTTATACACCAAATATTATATTTTACGACCATTATAATTTCTACGAACAATTTATGTGATAAAGAAAATATAATTAGAAATATTAATTATACATTCTATTAAAAATCACTCAATCAATTAGTAACATTATAAAACATAATTACACATTGTAAATATTCTTTCTATAAAAATTACACAAATGTTTTCATATATATGATACCTATACTAGGAATAAGTGATAAAAAAGAATTTTGTGTTTTTTTTGTGAGGCCAGGACACTTATCAAGACAAATGAAATAAGCCCAAACCAAGTACAAGTTTTGTAATCTCAGCTGATTCATATCTTTTGCATACAAAATTTCATCTTGATCGAAAAGTGAGTCAAATTTAGCTTGCAAGATTTGAATTTGTTAGTTAACGTCTTTGGAGAAAATAGGAAGCTGCACTAAACTTAGCTGTAAGTAACGATTTGACGTCAACATTTGTGCAAAACAAAGTGACTATTATTAAGAGATATTATCAATATCTTATGATAATTAAGATATTTTATACTGCAATTTAAATAAAAGCTTGTAAAAATCAAACCTGACAGTAGAGTATAAACTGCTTGCTTAGTAGGCTATGAAATAGTCTACACTCGTAGACATAGTGCTACGACGCGTAGCAGTTCGTAGCGCCACGTAGGTGGGTAGATGTTCTACAGATTTTTCTTCGTTATTTTCATACTATAGAAGAGAAACTTAAAAAAAATATATGATTTAGCATTGATGTAAAATATTATAGACGTTACGAGTAAGGCCTTCCCTATCTTCATAGAAATTTTAAATGTTTAATTACTCGTCTTAAATTTTTTAAGTTTTAAATACCAGTTATGGTGTCTTTTACAATATTTTTCATACGTTTTATCAAATATAGTATTGGTCTTTTAACTATGCCCAAAGTGTCCTTTTAAGTTTACATGTATTTCTATGTACAGTAGAGGAAACCGGTTAGCAACATTAGTTTATTCATAAACATAATCTACTATTTATATAGCAATCTTTTTTAACTTTGAAAACACCTATAAATGCTTAAAATATGTCTATAAAAAATTATATTAAACATCAACCCTAAGGGTTGCTACACACATAAGCGGGCCGTCATTAACCGGCACAGCCGGGCGGTAAAATCGAATATGTGTAGATGGATGTTGCTACACACATAAGCGGGTCGGCAGCCGGGTGGTAAAATCGAATGAGTGTAGATTAATGCTCGGGGAAAAGCCGATATAACTGCTTTGGGACGGCTTTGTTGTTCGACAAATACTGCCGAACGGAAAATGCCAGCCCGATTATGTGTGCAGCAACCCTAAATAGACAAAGCGGCCTGGCCCGCTAAAACTATATTTTCTCACTGAACATTTATGTGGGATTAAATAGTGTTAGTATACTTTAACTTTGATTGAAAACATTACAAGGTGTAAGGAGTAAAAGCGTCCAAAGTTATTTAGGTTCAGAAAAAGCCAATAAACACATGGTAACAGACATTTTTATGAAATTGAGAGAAAAAGCAGCGCTAAATAAATCAGTAGCGTTATACTATACAACGTGTTAATGAACCACTCAGAACCACTCAGATGGTACCTCAGCCCATGAAACTGAACAACTTTTGTTCTACAACTTTCACGAAACCCAAAAAAATATGCGTATTTTCATACAAATTGACTCGATCAGCTGATCAGCTTGTATGAAGATTCAAATTTTTTTTTGGGTTTCGTGATATTTGTAGAACAAAAGTTGTTCAGTTGTATAACGGTCTAACAAAATATACTGAAACTATTTTAAGGGTAAATTCAGTCCATAATACTGAACAACTATCCCCAAGGAAAATATATCGAAATATGAAAAATATTTTTTTTGCTTTCCATACAAACTCGGATCAGCTGATCGCTCGACTTCTATGGGAGGCCATAAATTATTGTTCATATTTCGATATATGTTCTTGGGCAAAGTTGTTCAGTGTCATAGACTGAATTCACCCTTAAAATAGTTTCAGTATATTTTGTTAGATACCTACTGTATACTATATGAGCTATAGTAATTAAATACAGAAAGGCTTGTATCTAACTTATAACTAGAGATCAGATATTTGGTATAGGATTCTTCAAATTTGCCGCCCCATTGTAAACTAACGGAGGGAGGGAGGGTGCATACAAATAAGAGTCTAGAAATTGCCGCCATTAACTAGCCGCTATTTATATATTTACTATTACCTGTGACCCCCCTTGCCCAAAAACGCCGCCTGTCGCCCCTTTGTATCTGGCGCCCTGGGCGGTCGCCCAACCGCGCCCTACCCTAACGCCGCTACTGGTTGAGATGTTGACTATTATGGAAAGCGCTTTTTTATCGAAAAAATTCCGCAATCCCGGAAAATTTAAATTTAAATGTATTATACTCCGTGAGACATAATAATCCCAATTTGACACAAATGACACTTGCTCTGCTACAATTATATGATTGCCCAGAATCCTGGGATTTCATTTTTAATAAAAAAAATTAAGAAGCCGCTTCCATATTTTGGTAGCCAAAAATTAACTTCAGGTAAATATGCATCCGAATTATTAATCTCTAATTATATATAATAATTTTAATGGATAAGATTAATAAAACATCTTTATAAACTTAGAACATACGTAAGGAAAATATAACCCTTTGATTTGAAATTCCCACAGAAACGAAAACATCTTAGTGGGCAATTTTCGAAGAAATTAATCCTTCTATTTCACACAAATTAAACTTCTTTTTCGACAAAACGGTCTTTGAACAGTTTGAACTAGTCAAACGCAGAAATCCGGTCTGGAATTCTTGAAGCTTTCATACACAACATTTCAAAAGCTTTTGGACTTTTTCAATTACTATTGGCAATTTTATTCGTCAGATTTTCACTAAAATTAAATTTTAAAAAAATCGAAAAATCTCATGTATAATCATTGATAAGGCCTTTGCAGGCACTTTTACATGTCAGTAAGTTTAGTATACATACGTTACATGTAAAATTAATCAATTATTTTAAAGAAAAGCTACCGATACTAGCGTCTCGCAACGACCACTGCTGAGAAGAAACGCCTAAAGAAACTCATTTACACAGTAATGCCTTTGCAGGCACTTTTACATGTCAATAAGTTTAGTATACACACTCGTACGATACTTGTAAAATTAGTCAATAAAATTTTAAAGAAAAGCTACCGATACTAGCGTTTCGCAACGCCCACTGCTGAGAAGAAACGCCTAAAGAAACTCATTTACACAGTAATGCTTGCGAAGAAGCAAACAAACATAAATAACGTAGTCAGAAATACTAATAAGTCAAAAAGTGAAGTCGAGCTGTTACTGTGTACTCGTTCACGAGTTCACGCACGGATCAGCATTTTAGTTTCGTATTAGGTCACGGCTTCGTAAAATTTTTACAGGACTGTGATGTCACAAGCCCCAATTGGGTAGTATCCAGGGTCAGAAATAAATTATTTTGTAATGACACGAGAATAAAACGTCACAAAATAATGTCACTTGTCATTCATCATATCCATTTTGAACGTGATTTTACATTTATTAATGGCAAAAAACTGATATTAAGAGCGCTATTTGACTCCAAAAAACTATAACGTCACACCGTGCGTTTTTCATAGAACCCATAAAAAATATTCGTTTTGAAAAAAGTATCTGTTTTGACTTGATGGCAACTAGCGGATTCCGGAAATTTGATACTCAATATCTTTGTTATTTTTTAGGGTTCCGTACCCAAAGGGTGCAAACGGGACCCTATTACTGAGACTCCGCTGTCTGTCCGTCTGTCTGTCTGTCCGTCTGTCTGTCTGTCCGTCTGTCACAGGGCTCTATCTCTTGAACCGTAATAGCGAGATACTTGAAATTTTCACCAATTATGTATTACTGTGGCCGCTATAACAACAAATACTAAAAATAAAAAAAAGTTAAAAATTAAAGGGGGTCGTCATACAAGAAACGTGTTTTTTTCAGCGTTTTAAACTAGATCTTTATAATGGAATTACCTAGACACTTGAAATTTTACCGATTATGTATTACTATGACCACTATAACAACAAATACTAAAAATAAGATAAAGTTAAAAATTAAAGGGGGTCGTCATACAAGAAACGTGTTTCTTCAGCACTTTAAAACATTGCACGGAGGGACGGAACCCTTCATGTACGAGTCCGACTCGCACTTGCCCGTTTATTACTCATTTGATAAACTGAAAAAATGGGTCCATTATTTTTGGATTTTGTAACTGACGAACTAAATAGAGAGTTACTTGTCTGATTCAGTAATCATCTTTTATCTTATATTATATCTAATTCTAAATTTCATTTAGATCTCTTAAGATACTCTATAATCCAATGATATATGGGCACATTTCCCGAAAATGTTAAAAATAATTCATAGATCGTCGAGAGTAAATCGGCGAAACTAAGAATTAAAAAAAAAATCTGAAACACTTGTTTACCATTCAATGTACAAGTTTAAGTATACAAGAAAGTAAGAATATATCAAAAAATTTAAGACCTATACCTATTTTTGCTTTTTTTGTATTTTTTTAAGTTTTATATAAAGTTTAAATAGATTTTAGCTTTTGTGGCTTTTTACAATTGTATTTTACAATCCTAATTTCTAAAAAAAGCACTATAATTCTAAAATTTGGACTTATATATTTTTTTTAGTTCAAAGACTATTTCTACAAACTATATGTTGCTGTTGTAATGGCAAAATGATACAGTTCGTTTGTTTAAATGGTTTGTAGACTGACGGCGCACTACAAAGACGCCGCCTGTATGGCGCCCTGACAGTCTGCATTTGAGCGAACTAACTGTATAACATTATATGATACAAAGTTTAAAATTGACTTACAGACAATTTTATATATGATACGGAATATGGATAATATCATTATATAGAACTAGGTACTAAGGAGGAAAAAATGTGGCCATACGAGTACACTGGTCTGCAATCATATATCATATAATAAATATTAGCATATCATATAATAAATATTACCATTCCGACTCGCTAAGAAAGTACTGCGATTAATATTTTTTGACTAGCCGCATTAGTTCCATCACAAAATCACCTACAAAACATACCAGAACCATTTCCTTAATACACTCCCATTCCTTGTGGAATATTGATAATGGAACTACTGAGACTTTTCGTACTAGTCGCATTAGTTCCGTGGAACAATTTGGAATGGAACTAGTGAGACTGAACCAATGTTTGGTCTACATTACATCTAATTAGGTACGTAAAGCGAAGCACTGTTTTAAAGATTCATAATAATTTTCGAAATACAACGAACGAACTTACTTGACTATATCGAGTAAAAATACTACACGTAGCATGTTTTTAAATATACGATATAATACAAGAGACAAATTTATTTACAACTAACATATTACCCTTTTACGTATGACCTGTGATTTGCCCTTATCTATTAGTTATATGTAGAAAGATGTAGGTTATATGTATTATATGTGTTATAGGCTTATATGTATATATAAATCGATCAAAAAGAAAATAATAAACTATAAGTATATTATTATTATCTTCACAATTTAAGATTTGTTTTTGTAACTTGAACAAGACTATATAGTTGTTTCTTATAGATTTGTATATGGTGTATATGGATATGGTTTTATTTTGTTTCAACGAAGAATGTTACAAATCAAATTTTCACGATATAGACGATAAACAAATAATAAACAATTCAGCAATTAGGCTCCGAGTGAACAAACATTAATAACGTAATAAGAAAAATTAAGTAGACAAAAAGCGAATACACCTCATTTTTATTAGTAAGTAGTTATAAGTAAGTATATAATATAATATATATTATAAAAATCTAAGAACCTACGAGTATGTCGGTAACGAACCCTGTTTTTTTTGTGATTTTTTTCCTTTTTTTTAAATTTATTTATAAAGTTTTAATAGATTTTATAGTATCTAATTTCTTACCTACACTACTAAATGTTTTGATAATTTTATACATATTTTAATCTTTTTTTTTTCCTTTAGTGACTTTTTACACTTATACTTTACACTCCTTATTATTCCTAATACACAATATAATCCTAACTAGAACTTATATTATTTTATTTCATGAGACAGATTTTTACAGCGCTTTAAACGAGTTCGAAAACCATATGTATACATATATGTTTGTTTTTTTAAACACTTTATTACACATTTAAATAAAAACAAGTTACATATCATATGAATTAAAAAAAAACATAGATGAATGTACAACGGCGGGCTTATCCCAGTGAGAGATTCCTTCCAGCCAACCAAGCATTAAAGGGAACAAAACGAAAGCATTTGGGTAGCATGAACACAGTAAAGTGCAACAAAAACCTAACATTAATTAATAAATAGACCAAAACAATCGAACTAAACCTAAAATCCATCATGAACCTACCTACATAAATACATATAAAATATTATATATTTATATAAATATATTGCTAATAATACATATACATACAAATATAATTGCTCAATGGTCTGACAAATCATTGTGAAATTTCCGAACTCGAGATTTAAATGAGTCTGCACTCTGCAGTAAGAATACTTCCCGTAGCAGAGTATAATATATTTGATATGTTCATATTGTTCATATTTTTACTTAATAAAGTCAAGTATGAACATACTTGACTTTATTAAGTAAAAATACTTCAAATAACACGTAATTAAATATACTATATTTAGAATATATATTATAATATTTAGAGACGAATTATTTACAATTACTGTATTAGCCTTCAACGCATTAACCCGTGATTTGCTCTTATCTATAATTGTATCTAGAAATATGTAAGTAGCTTTAAAAATATGGGAAGCATAGGCGTACCGAGGGGAGATACCCCCAGAAATAAAGATATATTGCTGATAGATAATAGTTAATAAATAAAATCCTAGTGTTACATGGACAGACCCAGAAAAATATGGTTAGCGATATGGTTTACAAAATTCACAAAGGTTTTTTTTTGTAAATACATAAATCTAGATTTCTTCTTCGCCGGTCCCCTAAGTGCTGAAAATCTTGACCACATATTTATTTTCAGGCTATTCGGTCGTCAGTTCAGCAGTCAAAACTGGACTTGTTGTTTCTTATAAATTTTTATATACTGTATATGGATATGATTCATTTTTGTTTTTATGAATAATGTTAGAATTCAATTTTTTACCAAATTCAGATGTTTTCTATTTTTGAAGTATGGAATCAATCGACCAAATTATGAAATAAGTATGTAGTAATTAAGCCTTTACAGGCACAGACACACGGTGAAATAACATAAACAAAGTTATAAGAAGCGAAGCTGGTCAGCCATTGTTCTTATCTATTTAATTACAGCATTAACAATCAACTATCAAATGGTACAAAATTAACTTTGTTAAGTAATTAAAAAAACATTGATTCTTCTATTTTTATACCTTATCGAACAACGAGCTGTACTAGATCACTGTATTATAATTAAAATAAAAGTCGAAAACAAAAAAATCAACATTCCCATACATATTGCCTTGGTGGGTGTTACCTTTCTAAGGAAATGCCGAAATGTTTTTTGCTTTTAGACTGTTATTTTAATTTTATTATACTCGTACTAGGTATAGTGATCTAGTTTAGCACGTGGTACGATTTATTACGCATACGACCCTTACACGATGTATAAGAGGTATAAAAGTAAGTTGTTTACTTCGTTGTGTACTGCAAATATTGCGTTACGTTATGTTACGGTACCGTTACGTCATGATATTCAGAATAACATTTTAAAAAAAAAATTTGTTATGATATAATAATATTGTATAATAAGAGATACTCGTATTTACTAAAAAGCTAATTTAATTTATCGTAAAGTTTTGAAATTGCAAAATAAAGAAAATTTAAATGTTTGAACATGTAATAATTGAAAACTTGACGACTTAAAAAAATATGACTTGCCATATTCGTGTTTTGTAAATGGATTCTATAGGAAACCGTCTTATGCTTATTACATAAACTAACACAATAGCATAACAAGTTGTATAAGATGAAAAAGACGTAATTTTTCAAAACAAAGAAACCAACCTCATTCCCAATGACAGTCACAAAAAAGCTGACCTAAGAAGCTAAGGGTTGGATCTCATCACTTTCCTATGCTGCTATTTTTTTCTGTTGCTCAGAAGCGTCATTTGCTAGAGCGAGAGAGAGCGACGGAACGGTGCAGCACGGCCGGTGCTGAAGCGTTCCGTCGCTCTCTCTCGCTCTAGCAAATTACTGTTCTGAGCGACAGAAAAGGATAGCAGCATAGGAAAGTGCTGTTCCGTGCTGATAGATGAGATCCAACCCTTAGATAAGATATCTTTTCCAATTATTTTTATTTATTTACATACATATTTAATTAATTTGGTTTAATATTAAGCTATTATATATATTAATTTCTCGATTTCCTAAACTATTCTCTAACATGATTATTCTAAATTCCAATAAAGGGTGATTTGCCCATACTCACCACGCTGGGCAGGTAGGATGGTAAACGCAGTAGTTAGTATAAATTCTTTACACAGAGAACGCTGCTGCCCTTTCTCTGTTACGTATACCTTCCTTAGTCGCCTCTTACGACACCCGTGCCGTACGTTACGAAAGCCGTATGCCCGATGGCTGGTTCACCGAAACCATTGGCTCGAGCGTCAGGGTAAGGGGTGGTGACAAATCGTATATTTTAGTCTGGCGTCACCACATGGCCATACAAATATGCACAAAATTAACTAGATTCACTTATAAAATACGTTGTATTATTATGTTAGCAACAATCTAATTATACCCTACAATAAATTACACGCATTAATATTTTTGTACCTCCTTTTGGAATCAGGGGTCCTTTCACCCCGGACCTTTGGGAAGCTTGCGTGGGGATACAGATCCAACACGTAGAGGCCCTTTGGAGAAGTTGATTTTATGTGGCGCTCCCGCCAAAACCCATTCTTGGATATACCAATGAAAGGTGTACCTACTCTTGAATAGGTTTCGGCAGGAGAAAGATCTATTGCAAGAAAAAGGAAAGGTTTATGGGTACTGGAATGAGGTTGGGATGGACTGATGCTGGGCTATTGCAATAGAAACGGCACCTGCCAAAAACATGATTACTGACTATTGTAGGCAGGTGGTGGCTTGCCGCTTACTAGATGAACCCTCAAACGAGCCGACAATAGTTGCCGGCAAAGGAGCAACACCGGTGTAGGCGACTCAGAGGTGTCGAGAGGTGTGCTGCACTTTCTCCGAAGTTACTCACGGCGTTATGCCCTTTAACACTTCCACCTCTGAAGCAACAGCTCTAACGACTCCTCTTTACACAGCCAATTAAGGCAATGCAGAGCTGAGACTCCGGCGAGCCCTCTTGGGTCTCCACCCCGACCGATGAAGGCACGTCGGGGACGAAGGCTCTGACCAACCCTCTGGAGTGAGGCTTAGTTTGACGCACTAAAAACTTAGTTAATGTATTAAAGGACCTACTTATACATGTTTTATTGCACCATCTCCGTGCCTAATTGTTATATTATATTTTTCTAAAACTTTGATGCACTAATGAGTAAAATATCGTACTGTATTTTGATTAGCATGCACTTTGCCGATAAACTGCCTGGCAGTTTGGCAAAAGAAACTTAATTGTAAAATAGATTAAATTTTTTAGGTATTCATAAATTAAAATTGAAAATTTTAACTTTTTGCTTTCCATCTGTCTGGGCTCTTAGCTACCCATAAAATTAACCTACCTATTTAATGCTATGAATAAAAACTATGTGACAATGTGACTATGTGACATTGAATAAAAACTATGTGACAAACTTATATAGAGTTAGAATATAGTTCTATTAATAGAAGATAAGGAGAAGCAACCAATAAAGTAACTGGTACTGCACCTCCAGAAAACATCTGGACTTGTGTACCGTAGAATACTACTGATTTATCACATAATACTTGACTTTTATAATATTTACACTTACATGCTAGCTACAATGTTTACAGACAATATAAGCAAAGATAAACTGACACACAGAAAACACTAATCTAGTCACAAAGTTTAGAGCAGATTAAAATTCATTAGAAATAGTTTATATAATATAGTTTTAAAAGGAACTTTCTGCCACGTAAGACCGAACTGTGAAATCAACTTCCTGTGTTCCCGAACCGATACGACATTGAAACTTTCAAAAAATGAGTCTATATCTTCCTGAAAGGCCGGTGACGCCCCTGGTGTTGCAGTTGTCCATGGGCAGCGGTGATCACTTACCATCAGGTGACCCACTTGATCGTTTGCCGCCATATAACATAAAAAAAGAAATGGTAGGTAGCCGTTGTTATTAGACTTTGGCATCCCTCTATGAACTCGTACAATCTACAACTTAAACATTTTATATTAAAATGATCTAGCGCTTTTGAAAATTGTAAGGATATGACTGGCGGCAGGTTGACCACGTATTATCATACGGTGTGTTTTGGTCCTGCATCATTAGTTCGAACGTCCTATTATTGCTGCACACGTGTTCTGCGTTTTGCGGAATTTCTTGATTATAAAAATTATTGTAGGAATACGAGTTCTGGCACCATTGATGCTGGTTTTGCTGTCGGAGTGGAATCCTTTGAGATTGTGCCCGGTACAATCGGTTCTCAAAAGGTCGATGGCCATATTGCATTGGAAAGCAGTACCGAGATAATCTTGCGTCATTTCTATATCCATACATTGACCTCGCAGGCAGATTCAGCGTCTGCAAATAAGGTTAAAGTTAAATTTTAGCTTGTAAAGAAAAATGGCAAAGAAAAATCTAAAAATAAGTAGTTTTTTAAATCACCGATGGTAAAGGAGACGGGGTTTTCTGTGCATTTTGTGTTTGAAACTTCCGTAGAACCTTTTTCTGCGGCAATGTTTGTGACCGCAGTGGCATCTTTTGTGCTTGAATCAGCAACTTTCGTGTTTGAATCGGCAACTTTTGTGTTTGAATCAACAAATTTTGTGTTTGAATTGGCAAATTTTGTGTTTGAATCGGCAAATTTTGTGTTTGAGTCGACAACTTTTGTATTTTAATCGCCAAGTTTTGTGTTTGAATCGGAAAATTTTGGGTTGGAACCATAAAGTTTTGTGTTTGATTCGGCAACTTTTGTGTCTGAATTGGCAACAATTGTGGTACAATATTTTTTCGAACTGTTTTTTCTTGCTGCTTCTGACTTAATTCCTCAGTTCTATTCTTTTTAACACTATTCATCTGGGTATTTTCATCCACGCTCGGTTCTTCCACAGCTAGTCTCTTTCTAGGCAAGACTTCACATTCATCGCTATCATCCAATTCTATGATTTCAGGAAAAATGCGGAATTTCAATGAATTTCTTTTATTAAAGTTCAGAAATACTTTGTAAATTTTGTCCACTAGGACTTGACTAACTGACTGACTGGGGTAACTGATTTTTCATCGCTGCTGCATCATGTCTCTTAAGTTGCGCAGCCTCATAAAAATAACCCAGGATAACTTTATTGAGATCACTACAAATACTCAATCGTTGTAATATCTCTGGTGATAAGGAATTTGACCGATCATTTGGTCTTTCGACTTGTACGTTGTCTGTTGTAATAATTTGTAAAGGTAATTTGTTTGTATGACTAGTAATCGGTTGTTCAATAACATCAGGTGTATTTAAGACTGTTGTATCACCATTACTTTTTTCTAAGCTTTGATCAGAATTTAATTCATTTTCCTTATCGTCTAGATCTATGACATTAAGATTTTGAAAATCATGCTGATTGTTATTATCCTTTATTGAGTTCTGATAAAAACGTTCTAAATCATCTATAGTAAAACCATAATTTTTAACAACTCTTAGCAATTCTCGATCTTGTTCGTCGATTATAGTAACATATTCTGTTTGTGTTAATTGTTCTTGCGGAGGTAACGGTATATTGGTTAAGTCTATGTTATGAGAATCTGTTAACGCTAAATATTCATGATTTTCAGATGGTAAACTTCCAGGCTGGATCTTGATGCCATCTTCAGAAGATAGAATTATTTTTAATTTTGTAGTTTGATCTTGATCCTTTTTATTTGTATCGTCAATAATGATAGTATTATTTTTAAATTTTGCATCATTAACATTACTCAATTTGGTCTGTTTCGTAGATAAATCCTGAGTAATTTGAGATTTTTTTAATTTTTTGTCCTTTTTTCGTGACTTTTTTTGACATTTCTCTTCGAAACAACTTTTTCTTGGTATTCCATCTGTTTAAGAAATTTGTGGTAGCTGAAACAAAGAAATACTCAGTAATTTAAAAATTAATTTGTAATTTTATACATACTTATATAAAGATATTAATATTTATGGTCATTTTTTTAATCTCGAGCTTAATAACACAAATATAAGTTACCATAAAAACAATTTCACAAATAACTTTTATTATGTAGGCACAGAATACATAAGAGTCAAACAGAATGGTCTCTCACAGCGTCTCCCGCAAATTGGCGTCCCCGCACCTCTCCCCCGCACTTTGTGAGCTTTGACAGCTCCAAACCAGGGTTTAATTACTAGCCGCACGCAATACGCGACGTGTGTTGTCTTGAGAACTGTCAACCAATAGTAACCATTATGGTGAGAAGGTGCGCGAATAATAATTGTTTATCCACCCAATACTCTAAAGAACGTATATTTCATACATTTCCAAATGATGAAAACAGGTAAGCAAAGCAACAATATAATTTCACGTTATTACCCAGCAACCATCTTGATTATATACCCTTCTCGCTCTCTCGCATTGGCGGGAGATACCGGGATAGAGATAAGAGCGAGATTGTAACATTACCGGATTGCTAATAAGCAATCCGGTAATGTTACATAGGCTCCTCGCTCACAGGTAATCACATACACGCAGATGCCAACTAGTTTTCCGCGGGTTATAGTGCTAAATGCATTGTTGACAATGACAACTTGACATGCTGTGCGTGTCAATTTGTCATCATCATCAAGCGTGATAAACATTTGTTTATTTTTATTGAATTTATTCATATAATTACCGTATAGTTTTGCGCTGAATATGCAAATTACTATATTACAATAGTGAATTAGTGAAATTAGTGCGTTACATTATAAATGACTCAAAAATAATCAGTAAAGTGAACAATGGTGAAATGGACAATGGACATAATGAAAAATATTTGTGAAGTGATATTATGTAGCTGTTTCCGACTTTCCTGTAACATTTAATACATATAAAACAGAATATTTTTTACGTCATAGTGTTCGCAAATCTTCCGGTATGGAAAAATATAATCGTAAATATGTCGAACTCGTTAGTAGGTAAGTATTAAAATAATTCTGCGGTGCGACCCTAAGTATAAAACTCACACATCGACGTGTGTACGTATAAATTGTTTCGTTTGCAGTAGTAGTAGGTATATATGTTACTCTGAATCAATGAAGAGTCATACCAGTGATGTAGGTACCCTATTGACTTTGATACAACCGATCTTTAAAGTCAAATGTCTTGTTATTAAAATACTTCTATATTAGTACTATTCATTATATAATAGTACGAAAATTTGAATATAAGGACTTTGCTATCATTTTAAAACACAAAAACTTTGTCTTATCGATTAATATGTAGATACACCAATAGCAAATATCTCAGAGTACAGCTAATGAATTGCCTTATCCTTCTGTCGTTTTCTTTATCTATGTTAGATTTCGAAATTAAAAAGTATTTAACACCATGCATTTTCAGTGTAATATTTCTTTTTTTTTCTATTTAAGTACTTACATCTTTAGAAAAAAACTTTTTCAAATAAATTAAAACGCACTAAACCTTTCGCTTATTTACGTAAATAGGTACATTTTATCACCTAAACTAAAATAATGAAAAAATACTGGCCACAAAACACAAAATACACTTTCCGTGAAAACTATTACGCGTTTGAACTTTTTGTTTACAAGAATAACGTGTTCACAGCCGAATTTTCCCGCCACTACTGCTGCCGACAAAGGCTTTTTGGTGCCGTGTCAGGACCGGAGAGGGCGAGACGTAGTTTCCCGCCAATACGCCGTGAGTGCGCGCGCTGAGTGAAGCAGCGCGCGTCCATTACACGATAGGTTTTTTGTCAGTTTTACCACAGTCATGGTTTGTGACTGACAGTTAACCTACCGTGTAATGTGGTGACTGATGGTTGCATGAAATTGATTGACAATTATCTGGATATTTTGATTTTTGCGCCATGCAACTGTCAGTCATGACTTTTGAGTGAACGTGTAATGGCATTTCGTCAATCACGCGTCAGTCGGCGCGCGGCAGCGAAGGGATGGAGTCGGACACGGATTATATCGAAGAAGCGGCGCCCCCGGCACCGCCGGGGGTCGCGCGCTCGCGCAGCCCATCACCGACGAGCGGCAGCGCAACGCTCCCGCCTAATGTATTAAAACCAGAAAGGGATTTTATATTGACTTTTGAAACACTCCCTGAGTTGTGGGATACAACGAATCCCACATATACCAATAAATATAAGAGGTATGTTTAGTTTTTGTTCTCAAGATGTAAATATTATATTCTTAGTAGGTAAATAGATATTGTCCTGTGTATATGTAGCATATATCGTGCTATTTATTTGATTTCAGGAATGAAAGTTTGGCAAAATTATTACCAATTTTAAAAATGATTAAACCTACTGCTTCTGTTGACGATGTAAAAAAGAAAATAAATTCCCTAAGATCTAATTACCGGAGAGAGTTGAAAAAAATTCTGACATCTAGACGATCCGGTGCTGGAGCAGAAGAAGTTTACACACCTAAAATCTGGTATTACCCGTTGTTTTGAATAAAAGTGCTTTGTTAGGAGACTAGCGCCATCTGCGTGTGATCTCCACAAACACGGGCAAGATTATCGATTCATCGATATCCCGCCCTGCGCGGATTGTCTTTGCCCGACCAGAAAAATAATCATTGTCTTTGCGTCAAAGTCTCAACTGACATTGGGAATGTCAAGTTGCGAGCGAGGCCATTGTGAATGACTTGCGTTCGTGGTCCCGCGATGATAGCCGATGGCCGGCTAATTTTGTATTTTTGATATATATAGCGAATATTTCGTGGAGAATTGTCGTTAATTGATTTGTGCCCAATTTGTTTGGAACGGCGTGGAGCCGAAATTATTTGCATTACGTAAAGAACAGTGATTTGTGTCAAATGTACAACGCGTGCCATGCGGCCTTATAAATTATTGGTTTTTTGACTATTGCCCGTCTGAGACGGAAGTGTTTGTGAATTGACTGTAAAAGGAACCAATTTTGGGGGCGTGGATGCCCATAAATATATAAACAGTGATAAACTTTTGAATCGGAGCGAGGGACATTCCATGTTACGTTCCGCTGTTAGATTATGTGAATAAGAAGTGTCAAGAAAAGGAAGAAACCTTTGGTGCTTGTTGGAGTGATGCTATAGAAGTGGTGTAAAAATACGACGTATTCGTTTGGGGCGACATACATGAGCTCATGGGGAGGTTAGTGTAGGGACCACATTTTCTGCACCACTGACTCGGGATCTATGGAGGGACCTGAGGCCGTCGCCAGCCCTGAGTAGGACTTAGGGCTCGACGCGAAGGCCAGGCGAGGCTGCCTGAAGACTGCGTGGACGCGGTAAGTTTTATAATTAGTGTAATTACTTTTAATTAGAATTAAGTTCAACTCATAATTAGGTTAGAAGGTTCCCTGGACCTTATCTGGGGTGGTAGCAGACTGCGTAGGTTTGTTTGGGTGTTTGTTTGTTTCCGGTGGGATTGCCGGACTCGCACCAAGAGCGTAGTTAGTAACATTTCTTGGTATCAAAACGTAATCTTAGCTATCTGCGCCAACACCCGTACTTACATTTTCTGAAAAAATTTGAACAACCAGTGGCACTTGATCCAATAAGCCAGGTAATATTTTATACATTTTATAAATATTTGTTGTTTTACACTATTTTAAGATCTATACATATTGCTTGAATTTTACTTGATTAGGTGTCAAAAAATTATATTTACCAATTTTACGGTATATTACTACACAAGCAGTCCGCCCCGGCTTCGCCCGTGGAACATACATAGCACTCAGGGAAAACTCCGCGTACTATACACTATACACTGCACACAGCATATACATATTACGTATACTTATGCGTGCGCAGTGCAGTTTGGTTTTCAATTCAGTTGCACGCATTAGTAGGTAGGTATATGGCAGGAGAAAAAATAAAATAACCGTTAATGATTCTTGTTTATTTGCTAACAACGACTATAGCTACTCCTTTAGATTGTAATAGTTACATCCTTATAAAAATGCTTATATCTTACCCTTATTATTGAAATAATAACAAAAATTGTCTCTTATTATTTTAACTTCTGTTGGAGGATTTCGATTATTAGTGGGTTCTAAATCCAATAATTGATCACCGTTTTGTTTTTCAGTTTTCCAATTCGATGCTAAATATTGGTTTCGTGAATGTTTCATCTAATAGTTGTGTAAATAACAACATGTGGCTACTATTATTGCAGCCTTGTTGGGTTCAAAACAGATGTCTTTTTGAAAAACTCCAAATTTTATCCGTATTAATCCAAAAGCACATTCAATCACAGAACGAGCACGAGAGAGTCTGTAATTGTATGTTTTTCGTTCATTATTATAGCCGCTTTGAGGATATGGCTTCATAAGATTTTTACCCAATGCAAAAGCTTCATCAGCAATAAATACGTAGGGAAAGACATCTGTAGTGTTGGGTAATGAGGATGGTTCTGGTAAACACAATGTGCCTTGTTGATACGATTCCCAGAATTTTGTATAAAATAATACTCCACCATCAGAAACGCGGCCATTAGCACCAACGTCTATCATAATAAATTCTTTTCTTGAATTTGCCAATGCCATGAGAACTATACTGTGATAATCTTTGTAATTATAATACAATGCGCCGGAATGTGCAGGTTTTTAAATAGCTACATGTTTTCCGTCAAGTGCACCCAAACAGTTCCAAAATTGGTATCTTTCACCGAATTCTCTCGCAATTGCTTTCCACTCTTCTGATGATGACGGCATCTGAAACAAAAATTATAACAATATATTTACAGGTAGCTAACTAATAAATGAATATGTTGTTTACAGAGTCAAACTACTGCAGAAGCGGAGCAATCGACAAGCCAGCAAAGTAAACCATTAGATGCAACAATGGAGAAAAAATCATTTTCATCTGTAACGACAATTTCAAAGCCTTCAGCTGTCTCAGCAAACAAAAAAAAAGTCTAAACAAGAAGAATTATTGGATCGTGCTTGCCAATATTTGACTGAACCTTGCAGCAAAGAGTCACAGAAAAAAACAAATCCCATCGCTCTGGAATGGTCCGATATTTTAGATAGACTGGAACCTATTCAACGGTTTTATGCCAAAAAAGCAATCAACGATGTTTTATTTGAAGCAGAGCTGGGAAATTTGAGACGAGACTCTGTTAAAATTAATGAATCCTTTTCATACCAATCTTTCACACCATCTCCAGAAAACTATTCATCCTCGCTGATATCACCACCTCCCATACCCTCACCCTCACCATCCCCACAAGCTGATTCTGTGATTTGCACGACTACACCCACCGTAACATCTCCACCACCTCCACCGTCACCCGGATCACAACAAACTTTCTCTGCAATTCCTCCATCGTCAAACCATAACAACCCACAACAACATAACTACACATCTGTACAAAGAGGCTCGGGTTCTCAAATAATTCATTTCTCTCAAAATTTAAATTCAAATGAATACATATTACAAATTCCAAATAGTCCTACCGATCCTACCCCATCAACACATTTTGATAGTAGTAATAATATAGTTTCACTCTTTACTCAATTTCAACCTGAATTTTAAGAACTTACATCATTACTATTTTGTACCGAAATAATTATTCTTTGCTAAGATTAAAGGAATAAATAAATCAAAATGTTGTTTTATTTTTTACTTACCTTCATATAATCCTGTAAAACATAAATAAGTGCCCGACATGTATCCATAATTGCTTCAGAAATTGCAGCTGGTGACATTATAACTGAAAACTTCATGTCTTCAATATTTCTACAAGTAGCAAGATAACGTAAGGTAACTCCTAGTTTTTCTTCTGGAGTTATAGCTTTTCGCATACAGGTGTCTTGTTTTTTTATATATGGTGTTACTAAGACCAGAAGGTTGTCAAAACACGCATCTTTCATGCGAAAATAATTTTCATAGTCTTTATCCTCTTTCGTACTCCGTATATCAGCCAACAAGTTTAAATGGGTGTAAAAATCCCTTTTCAATAGCCACTCTTTTACCCAACGCTTTCTTTTTATACGTTTTTTAGCCAAAATCGCAACCAAAATTCCAATACAAGCTTTTTTTTATGAATGTCCATATTAACTTGTATGAACACTTTGAAATTTTGAGTATGACTGACGATCAGTCAGAATAACCGTCTAATGTCGGTATTCATTTCTTCAATCATGAACAATCAAACGTAATTCATGATTGACAGAATTGCATGACGCTTGCATGACCGTGTAATGGACGCCGCCAAACTCACCTGCTTAATGAGAGCTGACTGCATGTTAATGTCCTATGAATTTATTAGAAATTCATTGGCTTCGTTTGATTTGAGAAACGTATGCTATAAAATTTTCATCTCATCTTTTCGAAAAACGATGATTTTATCCCAAATATTTGGGGCTAAAGTCACTGGTAATTCTCTAGACACTGAAAAGTAAAAAGTAAATTCCCTAGGCGTTAAAACACATTTTTCGAATAGATGAGATGAAAAATTATATTGGCAGTCAGCTAAAAAAAGAAGAATTTAGTTTTAAAATTATAAAATATAGGCAAGGGCGGCGTAATTTTTTAAAATTGGAATACAACACGTTTTATGTGGATGACTGTAGGTCAAAATGTTTTGGTTCGCGATATACTTGAATCCCTCGCTTCACTCAGGATTTCACCGTAGAATCCCTCGCTACGCTCGTGATTCTGTTGTGGCATCCTTCGTTTCGCTCTGGATTCAAAGTAGCGCCCTCGCGTTAAAATACGCCTTGTAGCACAATCTACTATTAAACATGATGTCAGTGTCAGTACCACCTACTTAAAATACATTATTTTTCAATAAGGGCTTCCTGACATCTTTCCTCGTCTAAAATTTAAGTCTTTTTTTAGGGTTCCGTACCCAAAGGGTGCAAACGGGGCCCTATTACTGAGACTCCGCTGTCTGTCCGTCTGTCCGTCTGTCACAGGGCTCTATCTCTTGAACTGTAATAGGTCTAACACTTGAAATTTTCACCGATTATGTATTACTGTGGCCGCTATAACAACAAAGACTGAAAATAAAAAATAATAATAATTGAAGGGGAGCGCCATACAAAAAACGTGTTTTTTCAGCGTTTTTAACTAGATCTTTATAATGGCATTAAGTAGGTACTTGAAATTTTCACAGATTATGTATTACTATGGCTGCTATAACAACAAATACTAAAAATAAAAAAGTTAAAAATTAAAGGGGTTCGTCATACAAAAAACGTGTTTTTTAAACATTGTATTATAAACATTAGCGTTTTATAAACATTGTACGGAGGTAGGGAACTCTTCATGTACGAGTCCGACTCGCACTTGCCCTTTTATTATTTTTAGGGTTCCGTACCTAAAGGGTGCAAACGGAACCCTATTACTGAGATTCCGTTTACCCTATCTTAGTTAACACCACTCTTTTTAGCGTCGGTGATTAAAAGATGGGCCATGTGACGAGTGAGCAATTTTTAAAGATTTGACAAATTTTAACAAAAATTACCAACTGGTCAAATTATCAATTTTTCACTGTATCGGGCTTTAGATTTTTTAAATTACATATATCTTTATCGGTTAACAACCAGAATACGGTTGCGTTACGGAATAGGGACACTGTGAGTGTAGTGTGTGACGGTACTTGGAGAATGAACAATATGACGGTGGACGAAGATCACACCGGGCAGGGGGAGGCGTAGGCGTCATCGCTGCTTCAGTCAAGCTAGGACCACGTTCGGTGAAACCCGAACGAAACGTCAGAAAAATAAATAAAAAAAAAGGTACGTTTCGCTTTAATTCCCGTATGCATTAATTTAATAATAATGCAACGCGATAGTTTAAAAGTATTTACATATATCTTGTCATACTGAACCAATAGTGTAGTACGTCCATTCCCTTAATCGACTCCTACAATCTGCATTGAAGGAGACAAGAGACCAGATCAACATGAAAAGAGTTACAAATAAATACAGCGAAAAATGTTTTCGACAAGCTTCTTGGTCGCTAGCTCTCGGCGTATAATGATTTACCGCCCAATAGAAATAGGATACGTGGCTGTACTTACTTTCCTATTACAGCTCAGAGCTTGTTATGACAAAGATAATGAGGTCACTAGGCAAGGGCTTAATTGCAGTCACTTTTAGAAATTTAGTTGTTTAGAGGTTAGAGAAGCTTAGTGGCGCTTTCACGAGTTAAGCAACACCGGTCGTGGTCTGCACCTGGATGGATCATTACAAGTGGTCCACGTTGGTCTCGACTTTCATCACTGTATGGTAGCTGTCAAGCTATGTCAACCCGTTTGGAAAAACAAGCGAAAAACAAAAAACAAGTTATAGTACTTCGCTTTAATTCCCGTATGCATATATGTCACAAAGAAACAATTTGCTTAATACTTTACACAAGCTTAGTTGTTATTTATACTAAAAATAATAGAACTTTTAGAAGCTTAGTTGCTTAGCAGTGTAGACCTGAAGCGGCCTAGTCGTTTTAGTTGTTGTAATACATTTTACTTTATTTTACAAGCTGTTATTTAACTTCCAATTTATGTATGTTTGTACGGGTCAAATCTTGCAAGTTAAATTTTACCCACTCGAAAACCGGGAGGTTTTCGATCAAGATGAAATTTTGTGAGCATGTGCAAATCTGATGATAAAATAATATTATCATGACAAAAAGGTGATCTAATGATGGAGCCGGGAGGTGGCGAAAATAAAAAACGCGCATACATACATGAACCCTGAAAACATTACACTTCTTTTTAGGATTCAGTACCCAAAGGGTGCAAAGCTACCTATTAGGTACTGAGATTCAACTGTCAGTCCGCCAGTCCGTCTATCACTGGTCACAATCTGTTGAACCGTAATAGCTAGACACTTGAAATTTTCACCGATTATGTATTACTGGGGCCGCTATAACAATAGATACAAGAAATAGAAAAAATTAAAAATTAAAGGGGTCGTCATACAAAAAACGTGTTTTTTCAGCATTTTTAACCCGAACTTTAACTAAATACTTGAAATTTTCACCGATTATGTAATACTATGGCCGCTATAACAAAAAATACTAAAAATAAGATAAATTAAACAATTAAAGGGGGTCGTCATACAAGAAACGTGTTTTTTCAGCGTTTCAAAACATTATACGGAGGTATGGAACCCTTCATGTACGACCCAACTCGCACTTGCCCGGTTTTTGATATTTTTTATTTTTATTTAGCTTGCCCTGTTCGTTGTTTATTTGTTTAAGTCAAATCTTGCAAGTTAAATTTGAGCCTTATCCCGGTTCCCGATTGAGATGAAGTTTTCTATGCTAATTCAAATCAGATGACAATGCAATATTCCGAAAGGTAGTATAGTAAGTATAGTAGTAAGCTATATGAAGCATGTAATCAAACGACGCACCCCCAATCGAGTTTGGGTATGTCTTAATAACTTAGGCCTCACAATAATAACTTGTACGAATAAATATTTTTTTTCCTAAAATCTTATTTTCCCACTGTTTACCCACCGTATGTGTTTTCATTTTCGCAAAACACACAAGGTGAATTTTTCAGCAGGCGAAGTGTTAACTTCTCTCAATTTCAAGGTTTACTGGAAGAAATTCATATCTGAGATAAATAAATAAATTTAGCAGCCTTTGCAAGTTACTTTTAACTTGTATTTCTGTTTTGTGTTTATGTGTACAATAAAGTTTTTACAAACAAACAAACGTGTTCAGTATATTGTAAAACTTTTCGCCCAAATACATTCCCAAAGAGGGTTGACGTCAGGCAGGCGGCCGGTCCTAAAACTATAGCTAAATCTTCAAACTCCTCCGGCTATATCTTCTCCAACCCAAGGTCTTCGGGATCCTTGGGTGACCATTGCCATGCATGTTATATTTGGAGAAGAAAAAGCGGTAAAGCGCGCTCAGGCTCCGATGCAGCACAATTGAGGATGCAACCGGGAACGCGCTAAGATAAAGAAGAAGAAACAAACGTGTTCAGTATCATTCTAAATCCAGGATGGCAGCAATATCAAAAGAAAGAGCTTGATTAGTAGAAAACAGTACATTATAAAAAAAACATCAATCAAAGGAAAGGGCAAGTTAACCACAGAAAAACATATAGCAACAAGTATTTAATTCCATTTTTTTTATAGAAACAATTTGTATGTTTGAACAATAAAGTAAAATTTTTATAAATAAATAATAAAGAATAACAAGTACTTATTTAATAAATATTTTTGAAAACAAGCTTTTATCTAAAACAATGAACTAAAAAGTTTAAAGTTCTCCTCAAGAAGAAGTTCAAACTCGGTGGGGTTATGTTGTTTTATTACATAGGCCATTGCCAACTTTCGGCTTCATTATGAAATCAGGTCATTAGTACCATTATATTGCATTGTCACCTAACTTACATAAGTAGGTGAAGTTTCAGCTCAATCAAACGATGGGAAGTGGGTCTAATTTAGCTTGCAAGATTTGATTACAGACACACAGACAATGGGACGGGAAAAACTAAATAAAAACTTAGATTTTTATGAAATCGAAAGAAAAAATTTGACAATTATCAAGTAATCACACTTTAAAAGATAAAAAATGATTTAGACTCTGCTCTAACGTTACAAATGTCACCATTGAATAAAAACATTTAAAAATGAAATGATAGCTATCTGACTGAATTACTCCGCTGACGTAATACCCTCGACGTTATAAATTTAAACCCCCTTTGATAAATTGAGTTGATCAATTTGCCCCCCGGCCACCTCCGGTAACCTCCAGCCCTGCAGTGGGCACTGAAAGCATTCCCTGGAATTCCTGGGTTTCGCACTGCGAACGCCATGGCATAATCCGCGGTACATTTTCAAAGCAGAGTTCACAGTGACCGAGTTTACTTCTCTATTGGAGAAAATATGTTTTAAATTAAAACAAGTCTCCTAAAGTTTATCTCTCATTCTTCTAAAACTGATTCTTCAGACTTTCGCGGCAATAAAAAAATATCTAGAGTCCTAAAAAAATACTTTAAGTACATCAGTTTACCCGTGCTGAATGTACCCCGGTCACAGGCCGGAATCTCCTAAGGTGCGCACAATATGCGTCACCCAGGCGTCACCGTTCCCCGTCCCCGTTTTCGCCTCGATGACTCACGTTGGCCGTCAAGAACCGGGGGAGAGGTGCGGGTGCGGGGAACGGGGACGCATATTGCGCGTACCTTAGGAGATTCCGTTCTGGTTACTCTTACTGTATTCTGTGCCCCGGTGAAAAATGTTTAATCTCATCATTCAATGTCAGACCTTTTAACTTAGTATATCCGTCTGAAACTTTACAAACCTTTTTTTAACCAACTTGCGTCGTCTGATTGTAACTTAAATTAAGCAGACCTATCTGTATGTAATATTACGGTACCATAAATAAAAATAAATAGATAGGGCCATATCACACTGATTAAGCTAGCCCCAAAATAAGTTTAAATTTGTGATATAGCTGATTATGGCCTATGGGATACTAAATTATCGATACTATATTTAATAGCCATTTTTCAACTTGCCATGGCTGAGGATCGAACCCAGAACCTCCAAGTCACGGAACATATTATGTAACCAAAAGTTAGGGACAATTTTAGAAATTACTGGAAAACGCTAGATGGCGTTCGGGACCCACAGCTTTACATGCCTTAAGAAGCACGGAATCATCTTTCTTTTCGGATAATCAGGTGATTCAAACCTGCAATATCCTAACCAGATTGAAAACAACTTTTCACAATGTATGCTTGCCAGTGGAATTTGAACCCACGACCTCCGGATCACAAGGCAAACGCCTTGACCTCTGGACCAAGAAGGCAGCCAAAGCCGTTTCATCGACTACTCGACCAATATCGTACTACTTCTATAGTCAGTGGATTAAGTCGCATGTAATTTTCCATCACCATCGCACAAATTACATCGCAGCGGCGTTGCACGACACGGATTGACTTGATTTCATCGCTTTAGGTGTCGTGTGGGGCCCAACTATGGGAATCATCCATGATATCTCGTTAGAACTCTTTCTTATCGAGTGTTTATTTATTAAATCTTTATTGACACAATGGTACAAAAGTTTACTCGCGGACAGGGGGGTTAGTACAGATATAATAAATGATAGAAAACGATGGAGAGAGTTGACATACAGAGCCGACTCCAAATAAGGAGAAGGCGAGGAAGATGATTATGATAATGGTTCAAAAGTCAGTAGTGTTTTAGTAACTAACACTAGTTTCGGATTTTTCGTGCTGCCTTTAGGGTTTTGACGTATAGCTGTATAACTGTCATCTGTGACAACAGTAATTTTTCCACACTAGTGACGTGTGCAGATTTCCTTATGATGTTTTTCGATAGAACGTGTACTGAATATTTACGAGTAAACCTGTCTAAAAGCGTCTGGTTTAGCATAAACTATACACAGAGAATACCTTATTATAACTAGTGGTTCTGTGTGAATAGTAGGTAGACTTAGCGAGACCTTATAACCATGCAATAACCAACACTATCCCCTTTCCCCTGGCAAAGCTTTTTATGCTTTATTATAATGCAAATACAAGTCCAAAAAGCAACAAAATTAACGGAGAGTCTAATTTTAAGGCGAAATGGGTTCACAATTTGCAATAATGTGCGTGTTTTTAAAAAATGACTGTTATTAAACTACTACAGTTTATTCCTCAAAAACTTTACATAAAAATCTTAGGGATTTTCTACAGACACCCACTTAAGCCAAAATACGATTGAGCATTTTTGGCTTAATAGAAAAAAATTACAATCGCAATAAATATAATACAAAAAATACAGTGTAATATTCGTCGAGAGCGAAGAATGGCCCGGAGCCGTGCTCGACGATATTTCGCAGTGTTTTATTTATTTATTTTTTTGTATCATATTTATGTATTTTTTTTTGTAGCCCCTGCCTCCCTGCGCTACCTTAGGCGCGGTACAGCGGTCGTGGTCAGACTATAATGTATAAATTTTCCGAAAAAAAAATCTAAAATTGAAATCCGTCCATACAAACTTCCTCTTTTCTTCTTTTTTTCCATCATGCACTCCCCCTTTTTGGAATTTTTCCCCATTATTTGAAGTGAAGAATAAAGTCCTTTTAGTGTACCTTTCAAATTTAATTGAAACCGTCGAATAAAGCTGCTGAAAACATCCCCCCTCTTCCCCCCCCCCTATTTTTCCCTAATCAAAAATCGAGATCAATTAAAAAATTTAAATAAATCAAGGAACTTGTGTGCCAATTTTCGTCAAAATCGGTTTGAAAATGCGACCTGTAGGCGAGAATAGACAGACAGACAAAAACATTTTTGGCTAATCTCGAAACTGAGATGCTTCGTCAATTACATAATGCAATTTCACTTTAGAAATTCAACCTCAATAGAAACGGGCAAAGCATGGCGTGTCTACGAAAGCGATCGTTTTCGTAGACAGCACACACCTGCAGTCTACGTCGTAGACAAGCTGCTACGACTTCGTAGCAGTTCGTACCGCACAGCCGTACCAAACTTTTCTTCAGTAAGAAATGTTTAGAAACTTACATTGCCGTGAAATTGCCAAGAAATCTGACTTGGAATGTGCATTGTGATCTCAAAACTTGTACGATGCAAAACTCCATTACGATTGTCGTGAGACAGGCTTCTTAACAAGTATTTTACACAGTCTAGCACTAGAATCTTATGGAAATTACAAATTACAAAAACTCTTAATTACGTACCTATTTATTATTACATTTGTAGGAAGGTTGTGACATTTATTCGCATAAAATTATTAAGTCATAATTTAACATGACATAATTTTGCTTATCCTAATAATAATTACACTCAACATGATTACGCCAACGACCTCACGGCCTCCTTTGCTAAATCAGAGGGGCCGGAGAAGCCGTTGCCTTGGCCTCTCGGCCCGTCAAGGACATGCGCGCTGACACACACACGTGCCTGCCTTCCACTCCGGAGGGCTTTCCGTTGGACTATGGAATCCCGTTTCCAATGTCCAACCAGCCCTCATAATTTGGGGCCTGCAAGAGCAGGCCCTGCCCCAGTCCACCTGACGGTGACCAGTGCCCACCAAGCCGGCCGCAGGGGATAGGGAGAGCGGCAACGTAACACCGATACTCCTCTTCCCCTGCTGCCCCACTGATGCCGTGCCAAGCACCACGGCCACGCTTGGTCGCGGAGAATAGGGCGAGCGGCAACTCGGCAACCAACACTCCTCTTCCCCCGCGACCCCTACCACGGCTGTGATGGTAGGGAGGTCGCCGTCAGCCCCTTCCTTCACAGCCAGGCCATTCCCAACTGGAATGGCCTCTACTGGGCCCGGGGAGGCCTTAGCTTCAACCCGGGCAATGGGTTCCTCTTAGCTTCCCCGCGGATGCCCAGTCCGCAGGTACTGAGCCCCCCCATCGCGACAAGATGAGAACCCGGGCGGGAGGGAATAGATTCTTCTCCTGCCGTAACCTGTTCAAGGGTATATCTACCATTGGTATATTCAATAATAGGTTTTGGCGGGATCGCCACATTACATCAACTTCTCCAAAGGGCCTCTACGTGTTGAATCTGTATCACCACGCAAGCCTCCCAAAGGACCGGGTTGGAAACACTCGTGAACCCAAAGGAGATTACACTTAATATTAATTTGGCATAACTGTTAGGGCACAATTTTTTAAAGCATAATTACTATAAGCATAACATTTGTTAAGCATACTATTCTAAAGCATAAATTTGTTAACACACAATTATATCTTCCGTGGCTAATTCGGGCTAGCCAAACTGGTCAATTCGGTCACTTGGTATGCCAATCAAAATTAAGGAAAAAAACATTAGCCTAAATAATAATAATAATGCCTACTGAAATAGTATGCGTAAAAAAATATTATTATGACAAAAAAAATATGCCTAACTCGTTATGCCAAATTAAATTAGGTTAAAAAAAATTGCCGAAGCAATAAGGAATATGCATGTAATACCAATCCGGCTCATATTTTAATTTTACAATTTCTATTAATACGTTACCCATTAACCCATTTGTTCACAATAATCCGGGGTATGGGGAACTTGTTATATGATGACTTAAAAAAATACGGTAAATTTGTATGTATAGTTCTGGCGGTGATAAAATAAAATGACAAAATTCCTCATAGTCAAATTCGCTAGAAAAAAAATTAAAATTAAAATTTAAAAAAATATATAGTTAAAATTACAAGAGCCATATACCTACATCATAATATTGGTTAGAAAACTACAGGAGAAACTAATATATAGGTACTCATTACTCCTTAGTACACTAATATTACTTACATTACGTACCCATATTTTTCAAAGTAGATATATACCTTTTTTGGATTCAAACTTCAAAATATCTTTTTTATCATAGAATATTTATAATATCTTTTAAAAGTAGTCTTTTTTTTTGTTTTACACAAATGTTGACGTCAAACGTTACTTACAGCTAAGTTTAGTGCCGCTTCCTAGGCGCTGGTGCAGAAGAAGCGGCAACAAACTACCAGCTCTCTAAAACCATGAAAAGTAATTGACAATGAAATACCTACCAAATATAACACAAGGCAACAAATTATATTATATTATGCAAACAAATTTTTCAATGAAATACAAAATATAATATTAACATCAGGGACACTGTGATTCTGTGTAAAGCAATCCAATGTAACATTTCCGTTGCAATCTCCATTTCCAATAACCAATGTCATTAGCTTTACATTGCGGAATACCCCTTCTGTTTGAGGCTGCCGACTTTGTGGTGCAGTCCAGTTCTGTGTAGTCAAAGAATGTAGGTAGTAACTCGTCAATGTATCGCGACATCAAAGGATTCATTATATGTAGTTGGACGGTGCAATATCGTCAGTCAAAGGATGGCTAAATGAATATATTGACTTTATTCGATACACACGGGGGCCGAATAAATACACGCGTTTATTAAAACTACATTTATATGAGGAATAAGGGGACTGTAGAGCCGTTTAAAATTTATTTTGTTTTTGTCATTCAAGAATTAGGGGACTGTAGAGGTATTTAAATTTTATCTTGTTTTTTTTCAGTCAATGAACGCTTTATTTAGTTAACTTTTAAAAGTTATTATACATACGTACTATCACGCCTGTTTCCAACAGGGGTAGGCAGAGACAATGGGCCTTAACTTGCTATGATCCTGACAGATCTCTTTCGCTTCATCTACACTCATCAATCTCTTCATACATACGGGTACTTCTTACCTCTCATTTTTTAGAATGTCTGCAATCTGATCTCAGAATGTTCGCCGAGGCCGACCAGGTGCCGCTCTTCCGTTCACACTTGCCTAATAAATATTTTTTGTTAATCTCTTTTTTCATCCATCATTTCTACGTTATTATGGCACTTGAAGATCCTGGGTTCGTTTCTTAGCACGATATCTTTCTTTTCGGATAATCAGGTGATTCAAGCCTGCGATATCCTAACCAGACTAAAAACAACTTTTCACAAAGTATGCTTCCCAGTGGGATTTGAACCCACGACCTCCACGATCACAATGCAAACGCCTTGACCACTGGACCACGGAGGCAGTCGATCTTTGATGCATGTCTGTTTGTTTATTTCCATTGAACACCCGACACAAGCTTACTCTTTCCTTTAGCCGTGAAACTTTTCATTACAACATAAAAAATCCGACTCAGTTCATAATTGATACGCTAAAGTTTTTAATTGATACCAACCTACTATTCACGAACAACATAAAAGTACTAAGTACTAGAAGTTCACAAGTTTGCTACTTATTGCGAATTGTTGTCACCGGCGACTCTGTGTGTTGAGAATTTCTAAAGGTACTCACATAAGAAGTTTCAGTACTTAGCACCTACTTCTTTCCAATTTATTTAATTTGTTGGATAAGTTTGTTTACGTAAAAAGAACCCACAAAAGTGACAGCTACCTCTGTTCACATGAATACAAGTTGCAAAAAAATCTAAACCGTAATTTTTTATAACTTTTTTGCCTAAATTACAAGAAGAAGGAGCCATATTTCAGCAATGGGGCACAAAATAAGGTTAATATAGATTAATATAAATAAATAGATAAGAATTAATTACACAGATTGAGCTAGCCCCAGAGTAAGTTTTAAACTTGTGTTAAGGGATACTAACTCAATGATCCTATAAAATTTAATGATAAACTATTTAGTTTAAGCACTATTCTGTGCCAAAATCTAACTAAGGTTTTATCCGTATTTAAATACAGATAAAACCGTATCAAAATAACACGATAACAAGCCACCCAAAGCCCCCCTAAACTTAAAGAAATAACCAGCAACAAGTAAAACAGAAATCGCAACGGCCGAGTAGCGATCCAAACCAAAGCAAACAAAACTTAAAATCCTTTGTGCGCTCGGAATTCGTCTTCATTTCTCAACAGGTGGCCCCTTAAACCTTACAGAGATGAAAAGTAACAGCTAAGAAGCGTGTGTTGTGTGTGACAACATCCATAAACCGTAGTGTACACAGGCGAATATGTCGAAGTGTATTACAGCGTGCATATGTGCAAGCTCACGTACATCTAGTTCCACGAAAACCCTTCAATTGAAAGCCCCGGGCGAGATGCAGCGAGCGTCGGGTGTCATGGCAACGCCGGGCTGAGCTGGCTGCATCTGCCCGGGCTTCGTATTGCAACGCGTTTTGATTAAATTGCTGATTAGCCGGCCATACTCCCTTTTTTCATTAACAAACATTCCTGTTTGACAGACTTCATTACAAATATGTGCGGAGGAAAGTTGTCTAACTCTCTGCCCTTTGACTGTGTATATTGCATTGCGTTTGAGAAGTTGTGAAAGTATTTCTGCTACGGCACACAGGTCCTGCTTTGACGACTCTTTGAAAAGTTACATTGCATCACTGCAGACACGGAAATATGGAATTGCGTTTGATGTAAAGTTTCGTATAGCTTTGAGAGAACTGTTTGTAGAAATTTATTTGTTATGAATTGAGAAAAACAAATATAAAATGTTTTTACAATATTTACACATATGTAATTCTTATAATCTCTAAGTACATCTGCGATAGTAAGTAGATACTTATACTTCAAAGTAAATGTGCAAAGATTTACTCAGATCTCACGATCACTGTCAAATATAGCATTGTGACTATTTACGTTTGCGACCATTCGATACTAACTCAGTTAAATCCCTCGATACTAACTAAGTTAGATCCCTTAGACTAGATTTCACCAAACACCTCTGTACTCTAGCTAGAATAACTATCCTTGAAATAAATGTATTCTTAGTTTACGTTCCACCAATCTACACGAGAGTAAATTTTCTCCCGCATAGTTCTGAGACTTGGAACGAATCTGAATGATTGAAATGAACGAGAGTATAAACCACCTTAATCAAATTGTCCGCTTGCATTGTTATTTTTGGTTGGGGTTGATATCAAAATTAAAAAAAATATTTTAACCCCAATCAATATTTAATTTTATGGTATTTTGTTTTGATGAAGACCACACTTAAAATTGACAGAGTCAGGCTGAGTCAGCTGTTACACTTGGATGGGTTATTTATTGTTATTTGCACTCGGACGCCATATTGAAATCTTATCCATTGTATTAGCTCAATACTCCTTGGAAATCGGCGGAGTAGTGGTTAACCGTGGAGAATAACCACGTAAAAAAATGTTTAACCTTAGAACAACTACTGTAATTCTCTGGAGTAAAACTAATTCTTGTTTCGGAAATTGACTATTTCAGGATTATTTAATAATTAAACTTTTTAAAACTAGTCTTAAAAGAAATCATTATTAGTTTTAAACAGATCAATAATAACTACATTCCGAAAAGATTGCTAAGAATTGATGCAATTATTTAGTGTTTACTATGTAGAAATAACAGGGAACGGGAGATGTGCTGGGTGGTCTCAGGTACACCCCTGGCGCCCCCGAGCGCCCCCAGTGACACCCAGCCACCCTTTTCCATGTAATGTAGCTTGTCAACAGTCTATTGATAAACTTGCTAAAGAAAGAGTGCGCCTATTTTGAAAATGAGGAATCAGAGAAACAAAAAGTACCCATACTACAAGTATTACTGCGTTACTACTAAGGTATATATTAATTATGTGCTTATAAGTATGCTAAAATATTTTTTTTTTTGTACTAATTTATACAACGTCACAGACAATTTGTTAATGAACTAACGCAAAACCTCTCAGATAGTACCTCAGCCCATGAAATTGAACAACTTTTGTTCTACAACTTTCACAAAATCCAAAAAAAATATGTATTTTCATACAAACTGATTAGCTGATCGAGTCAATTTGTATGAAAATCCGAATTTTATTTTTGGCATTTTGGGAATGTTGTAGAACAAAAGTTGTTCAGTTTCATGGACTGAGGTACCATCTGGGAGGTTTTGCGTTCATTAACACGTTGTATAACGTGTAACAAAATATACTGAAACTATTTTAAGAGTGAATTCAGGCCATAATACTAAACAACTTTCCCCATGGAACATACTATTATATCGAAATATAAAAAATATTTTTTTTTGCTTTCCATATAAACCTGTCAATTTGTTGGTCAAAAAATATTTTACTTATTTCACTATACATATGTTCTTTGGGGAAAGTGGGTCAAGGACCAAATTCTTTAAAATAGTTTCATTATATTTTGTTAGATGCTGTATTGTATATCTAATATGTTTATGGGCGTTCTTCACGTAGAAAAGCAATCATAGTTTTTTTTAGGGTTCCGTACCTCAAAAGGAAAAAACGGAACCCTTATAGGATCACTTTGTTGTCCGTCTGTCCGTCCGTCCGTCCGTCTGTCAAGACCCTTTTTCTCAGGAACGCGTGGAGGTATGAAGCTGAAATTTATATCAATTACTCAAGTCTACTGTCCCTTGAAGCTGTGAAAAAATCAAACTTCTAAGCCAACGCAATCAAAAGATACAGCCGTTTATGCCGCAAATTTTCGACACTTGCAAGGGAATCAAAACCTACAGGGTGCTTCCCGTGAACTCAGAATCTTGAAATTTGGTACGAAGCAACGTCTTATAGCATAGATAAAGGAAAAATTACGAAAACCATAAATTTTTAGTTACATCACATAATATATTGTTTTTTAATAATTTTAAACTTACTACCCATTTCCTCATAAACGCGTAGAGGTATTAAATTGAAATTCATACCAAATACTAAACCTTGCAGGTTTGTACGGAACCCTCGGTGCGCGAGTCTGACTCGCACTTGGCCGGTTTTTTTTTTGCATGCAGATACTTTGAAAACCATAGAGACATAAGTAACATTTTATTTAATTGCACGAGGGTTCCCGAACGAAAGTCATAGAAAAAATCGCTCTCGGATGAAGCAGTATGCAAATACAGGATTACTATTAAAACACCGGCAACAGTTTTGGAGCAAGTTCAGCCCATGATACTGAAGTACTTTCCATAAAAACAATTATCAAAAAACAAAAAAAAATTTGGCTTCCCATACAAATCGGCGCTCATCCAAATGTATTTTGTATAGAAGGACGAAATTTTCTTATCGATTTTCGATACTTGTTTTTATTGAAAGTAGTTCAGTATCACGGACTGAACTTGATCAAAAAACGTTGCCGGTGTTTAAAAAGCAGCCCTGTATAATAAATCGCATTGCAAAAATATGGATCCAGCGTACAGACCATGGATCAAGATAGACACAGCTTCTGTATGAATTTGCGTGTCGATCTGACGTCAAATTGACTTCATTCAGGATCTTCACTTTTAGTCCTTGCATGTCAATTCGTGAGATCGGACATTGAGCTCTCTACTGTAAAATACCTAAATCTGCCGTTTTAAGCCGTAAAACTCGTCGAAAAGCGTTGGAGGAAGTAATAAAAAGATTCCTTTCGTTTTTAAGTGAATTTCTTATTAAATATTGTATTGAAAATTGGCACGCCAAGTTTTCATACAAATTGAATGACTTTCTTTATCTAGTAGTATTTACAGATCTGTGGTGTCATAAGTCCTGCTAGGTAGCTTTGATTGAAGTTCCATTCAAAAACACTATATTTAAAAAAATCAACGATTATTTTTTTTGGTTCCGAAGTCACTAGACGGAACTCTAATAAATTCGGGTGTCCGTCTGTCCGTCCCCGGCTTAGCTCAGAGACTGTTAGTACTAAAAAGCTAGGGTAGCTCCCCTATACCTACGTAAATTGTACCCCATAAGAGGGGATCCTTAGATAGGTGTTTTAAATCCATTGGGAGTTTGGAAACACAAATTTTTGAATTTTGTGACCCGTTTTTGACATATTATCTCTTAATTTAAGAGTTACAGCCGCCTAAACTATAACATAATATTTGGATCAGTTTTCTAAAAATTTAATTTTTTCGTACTACTTACCTTTTATTGTGAGGCCTGAGTACTTATTAGGACTAATGTAAGTAGCCCAAACTTGATGGGATGCGAATGTGGGCTAAAATAATTTTTGTATAGATTTTTTTCTTTTTTCTTCGGATGCAGTCAACGTCCGTATTACTTAAATAAAGTTTTAATTGGTTTAAATAGGCAGTAAACATGTAGGTGTAAAATTATGGAAAATAAAGTTTCTATCTTGCAACGTGTCTTCGGAACTCTACTCTGTGACTCTACTCTGAGCATGTCCTGACACGCACTTGGCCGATTTATTTCAATTATTATATCGGAGGTATGCCACTTAGGGCACCCGTCTGAATAGCACCTGGCCTATTCCACGAAGAGCACTTAAATTTATTATTACATTTTTGTCCATGAAGAGCACCAATGATTTAACAGCTAGTGATGGGATTAATATTTTTTACATTTTATTACGAATAAAAGATATCGATACAAAATCACCTAGAACGTTTATTAATTACGCCATATGCGTATTTTGTACATAAAAATCTGTCTAGCTAGACGATGCGACATTAGAAAATAAAATAATAACAAAATCATACCCAATAATAACACTAGCTTTTATGATATAATATCACAATTACGCATATAGCGTAATTAATAAAAGTTCTAGTGATTTTGTATCGATATCTTTTATTCATTATAAAAAGTTTAAAATATGAATCCCAGCACTAACTGCTAAAATTATAGGTGCTCTTCGTGGACAAAAATTTAAAAATAAATTTAAGCCCACAAAGAGCACCTGCTAAGGTGCTCTTCGTGAAATAGGCCAGGTGCTGTTTGCCCAGGTGCTATTCGGACAGGTGCCCTAAGTGGCATACCTCTTATATCGCATTTATTTATTTAACTTTATTACAAATGTAATAGGGTTCTATCTACCAGTTAACCCACTGGTGGTGCAGAAAAAAAAAACTTTAGAAGGTGGTGCAATTTATGCAGGTAATGTAACATTTACTTTCTAAGGATATTATTAACAATACATACTCGTATAAGATACAAATATACATTTATATACCTACTTTATACGCTATTACTTTGGAAACAAAAATCATTCGATATAGGTAATGATTCCTCTTTGTAAAAATAGCACCACATATTAATGTTTCTTATTATAAGCTCTATAATGTACTCAGGTCCTATAGTCGAGGTTCTTAGAATTAGATGGGTGTCTTTGTTATAACCTAAGCTCCATTATTCTATAATGACGTCATACGTGAAAGGGTTACTCTCAGTGTAAAAGATATCAAATCGATGTATGGTGTTCATTGTTTATTTACATTGCGGCAGAATCGCAGCGATTCGCCGAAATCGTACATAGCATAATGTACTTTACGTCAATCGTATACTAAATGTTCAGACTAAATTTGAGCTCAAAAAGTCGTCGCGCGTCAAGCAGGGAATTCTCGCAAAGTCGCTGGAAGACACCGTTTGAACATTATACGATTGAAATAAAGTTTATTATGCTATGTACGATTTCGGCGAATCGCTGCGACACTGCCGCAATGTAAATTGAGCCTTACCTGCAAGGTACAGAGACACTGTCATGACTTTATCCATAAAGTGGTTATTATACTATCCAATTTGAAGGAATCCTAACTAGCAAATCGGAAGATGCAATCGCAGTTAGGACTGATTGGATCCGATTTATAGTAAAAAGGACGTTCCGACCACTCTATTTCCTTGTAATATGTAAATAATTTTCAAAACGCAATACCTAGGTCACAAGCTGGTGCTTGTGACCTAGGTACTTACTATTATGTATATACTAGGTACTATTCTGGTGAATAATAGCAGATAGATAAGGACAAGTCACACTGATTGAGCTAGCCCAAAAGTAAGTTGAAACTTGTATTATGGGAGACTAACTTAACGATACTATATTTTATAATAAATACATAAATAGATAAACATACCCGTGTGGTTCCGGGTTAGAATAGGACCACTCCATCTCTTTCTGTGGATGTCGTAAGAGGCGACTAAAGGACTGAGCACAAACATCTCGTGCTACAATTGTATTCCCAAGGAGGGCTAACGTCGGGCGGCAGCCGGTTGTAAAACTTTTCACACAAATACATTCCCAAAGGGGGTTGACGTCAGGCAGGCGGCCGGTTGTAAAATTATAGCCAAATCATTGAAAGTGTTTTACAAGGTTTTTGGCATCCTTGGGTGACCACCCCGGCACCCCGGGCTCCAAAGCAGCAAAGCTGAGGATGCAACCGGGAATGCGCTCAGACGACGAAGAAGAAGACATACTCGTAAATAGATAAACATCCAATACCCAGGTCTATTATCCAACTTGCCCTGGCTGGGGATCGAACCCAGAACCTCCGGATTGGCGGACTAGCGTGTTGAATATAACACCACGGAAGTCGTCAAGCAATTCAAAAGTTTTTGTTTGCGTCGCCGTCGGTCACGCGACTCGATTTAAGGTGAAGATATAGGCAAATGGCCTTGAAGCGTGAAATAAATTGTTAACTCGTAAATATGGTGATAATTTCCATATTGCTGTTCGTCATGCACTAGATAGCCCTTTAAATTATTTTATGAACTGCCGTTGAAACTATTATTGGTGATACGTCTAGCTTTAAAACTTGCCGTGGCCACTTTTGGCGGAGGCAAGTTTTAAAGCTAGACGGACTAATGTAAATACTTTCAACGGTGGTTCTTAAATAATTTAAAGGGCTATCTAGTGCATGACGAAGAGCAATATCACAGGCCGGAAACTCCTAAGGTACGCGCAATATGCGTCACCCAGGCGTCCCCGTTCCCCGTCCCCGCACCTCTCCCCCGTTTTCGCCTCGATTTCTCACGTTGGCCGTCAAGAACCGGGGGAGAGGTGCGGGTGCGGGGAACGGGGACGTATATTGCGCGTACCTTAGAAGAGTCCCTTCTATTTACTCTTACTGTATTCTGTGGCAATATGGAAGTTATCTCCATATTTACGAGTTAACAATTTATTTCAAATGAGGGCGCCACTTCAAGGCCATTTGCCTATACCTTCACTCTTAATTTAGGATGTAATTTAGTATATTGTGATCTCTGGCACAGAAGACAGTAAGAGCATACAGAACGGAATCTCCTAAGGTCCTGCGCTATCAGTGTTACCAACTTAAGGGTTTTCCCCCCAGATTTAGGGGGTAAATAAGTAAAATGGGATTTTTTTAGGGGTCTGAAATGTTTAGGGGTATTTTCAGGAATTTTGACTCTAATATTTTTTTTCGCTTTTATTTTTTTTAGCCATTTATGTCCCATAGTTGGACAAAACCCTCCCCTTTTTGTTTCCAATCACTTCTATCTTTAGCTAATAATATTTTTAAATTGGTAATATTAATATTTATTTCTTGACCTAGCGACTTATAACGACATCTAGTACGTAATTCAACAACCACTCTGTGGTGACTGGCGGCAATACTGGCGCCACTGGCGGTCATATATTTTTTAGGGGGACAGGCGATTTTAGGGGTTTTGACACAAACTTTAGGGATAAATATTTTTGAGAGTTGGAGTTACACGCAATATGCGTCCCCGTCCTCGTACCTCTCCCCCTGTCTCGCCTTGTCGACGGGCGAGAGCAGGCGAATACACTGCACGGCGGGACGTGGCGGCGTAAGAACGAGGGAGAAGTGCGAGTACGGGGAACGGGGACGGATATTGCGCGTACCTTAGGAGACCGTTCTGTATACTCTTACTGTATTCTGTCATCATCATCATCATCCAAGCGTATTCCCGGTCAGCGGTCTTACTGTATTTTGTGTCTCTGGCTAACAATTTAGGCACCTAACTGTTCCTAGTTAGAGTTTCTATAATTTAGATAGTTCCGTCGTCCGTTCTGTCTTTAATATTTAGCGTGACGCGGTAGCGGAATTACATTTTGACGCCACAAATCCGGGTTCACTCGAGAATCTCATAGATCCCCCTTCTACCTAACTGCAGCGATGGACGGGGAAGGGGAGGGGGTGGATGCAAACAAATTGGCCTACTCAGCCAGCTGGTAAATCCGCCACTTTGGACGAATAAGTGGAAAAGTGAATAGTGACGAGTTGTTAAACTCCATTATCTATAATCTTACCTAGAAAAATTATTTACTTATTCTATTATATATAATTTTATTTATTTATATTTTATATATTATTTTATTTTATTATATTCTTATTTTATTATTAAGTTCTTCAACTTCTTTATCTTAGTGCGATCCCGGTTGCATCCTCAGCTATGCTACTTCGGAGCCCGGGGTGCGCTTTTCCGCTTTTTTCTTTTCCAAATATAATATGCATTTCAATGGTCACCCAAAGATGCCAAAGACCTTGCAAAGTGGAGAAGAAATAGCCTCAACAGATTAAATGATTTGGCTATAGTTTTACGACCGGCCGCCTGCCTGACGTCAACTCTCTTTGGGAATGTATTTGTGCGAAAAGTTTTACAACCGGCCGCCGCTCGACGTTAACCCTCCTTGGAAATGCAAATGTAGCACGAGATATTTGGGAATGCATTTGTACGAAAAGTTTTTGAACTGGCTGCCGCCCGACATTAACCTTCCTTGAGAATGCAGTAGAGGCATGAGATGTTTGTGCTTATTCCTTTAGTCGCCTCTTACGACATCCACAGGAAGAGATGGAGTAGTCCTGTTCTATGGTCCTAGCCCAAAGCCACACGGCACGTTTATTTTATTAGTTGTTTCTTAAAGGTGTTTCAAAAATGTTTTATAGCTTTCTATATTTTTTATGGCTTACGGTAGTTTACCTTTTATATAGTTTTATGGACATCCCACAGGGGTAGGCAGAGCCTATAATAAAAATAATAATAATAAATCCTCCACTTGCTATTGCTACGATTACGATCCTGACAGACCTCTTTCGCTTCATCTACACTCATTAATCTATTCATACATGCCTTTCGGTTGTGATAGTTTTTGCTTTTGCCAGTCATTTGAATTGGATCCCTCGCCCTATTTGTGAGCCGAGCACGTACCTAGGTACGAGTACCTATGCTTGTTTCATCAAGCTTCATTTGTGCGGACAAACTTCATTTGTCCGGCGCGGCAAAAGGTGCAACCAAATTATTTGTTTGCTGTATGCAACGAGATCTATGTACATGTCAATGGCTGTATGCATAGATATCGCTGCTGTATGCAGATCAAATTATGTTCCGGATGCATTTCCGCTTCGATGACAAAATGCATAGGGCTAGTTACGGACAGACCAGCCAGTTTAGCTTGGCATTATGGGTGAAAAGGCCCGTCACCTTTAAGGCCATACATGAATTGTGCGGGGTCCAGTGCTGCCCCCATTTGAAATAAATTATTTCAAGGGAAACGGAGATACAATAAAATTTTGTCTTTGTGAAGCCCTAGATAACCCTTCAAACTATTTTATGAACTACTGTTAACAGTTAAAAGTGAGAACGTTAAGTTTTTCTACACATTTTTGCGGAAAACGGTCACTTTTGGCAAAATTTCTTCCACTTCGCACGGGAATAGAAGACTGAAACAGCCGGGTTACTAAGGATACAACTAGAAATTTTGAAAAAGTAATTATTTGGTGTTTAAGTTTAGTAATAGTATTCTTACATGTATTAATAAAACAAATACTTATCTAATTTTATTAATTAAGAAAATTTTAGAAAAGAATCAAGGCCTTCGCAGGCACTTTTACACGTCAATAATACGCATGATGACTGAAAAAATATTTTTAGCCCATCGGTTAGATTATTAAAATATATTGTACACGTATTTTTTCTTTCCTCTCAAAAACAATAAATAACGAAGATACAGCGCATTTAAATTTTAAAGGTGACGTCACAAGCCCCCACTCTGGAACTTTGATACTCTGTATCTTTATGAATTTTTACTTTTTTGATAAACTGAAAAATATGGGTACATTATTTTTGGATAATCTAACTAACGGACTAATTAGAATAATACATTTCAGACCCAGTCATCATCCCTATTTTAGTGTACATTACGTGTAAGCTTATTTATATATATTTATTTAAAGCTGCTGATACTAGCGTTTCGCAACGACCACTGCTGAGATGAAACGCTGAGCTGAAAGAAACTCATTTACACAGAATTGGTTGCCTACGCGCCAGAAGGGCTTTTTCAGTTTACAAAGATATTATGCTTTGTACAATGTTATAGCAATATAACATGTAAAGCTTGCGAACGAGTGCTAATGCGCTAAATTCAATTTACAGAAATAAGTAATACTACTTAAGGGTTAACTGGAGGGACGAAATCCCATACAAACGTACTTTCGTTTTAATTTCGAAACCATAAAACTCATCGTATTCAAATTTTTTACAAGCATTAAGATGATAAATATCTAGATCTGTAATTAGTTTTGGTTCGAAAATAATAAACAAAAAAAAAGTTATAGCAACTTAAAATTTGCCTTTTTTATCGACGAAATCGAGTAATATTTAGACGCCTATTACACTTATAATTATATTTTCGATCCTTATGGAAACTAATTATACGACTAGAGTGAAGACTCTAAATTCCAAATAATTGAGTTTTATTTGGGTATGTATCGTATTTATCGAAATAAACGAAAACTACGAAAACTACGATTCATGGCCTATAACGGCCCGTTTCGCTGGCGTTAAGTGCACTCTCTTTGTCCTACGCGGGGGTGTATGCGGGGGTCGGGATGGAGCTACATTTTTTAGCGCCTTTCTCTTTCTCGACGAAATAGCAACACGACGAAGCGCGTCGGTAGGCAACTCGCTGTGGAGTTCGCCCGCGCCTCCAGTACCACCTTAAGTAGTCTTAAAAAACGGAGCCGAGCTGATCTTTCCTTACTGGTAGCAGTCAGCACCCTTTCAAGAGCATAATTAAGGGATGAGCCACCCCCTCAAGTATGTTGGCGGAATATTTGCAACCGATAAGTAGGTATACGTATTACTTAAGGATAGGTACCTACGTCCTACCTATGATCTAAGTTTCAACCTATATTAATATCTGTGTAAAGGACAACGAGCCTGCCCGCCGACGACATCGAGCCCGTCAGCCGACTAATCAGAGCGCTTGCATTAAAATGTTTCTCTCGCCTCTGATTGGCCGGCGCATTCGTCGAACTAGTACGCGCTCGCTCCGGATTGGCCGGCGCACTCGTCGAACTAGTGCGCGCTCGCTCCGGATTAGCCGGCGCACTCGTCGATATCGCGTACTGGCGAGACCCTTTTATTGTTCATATAATAGCGGCCGACGGCCAGTATTGTATTCCATTCAACAAGTGATATTTGTACAGTAAACATTGGAGCAATAAAGAAATTACATCGAAGAAGTGTTTGGAAAACTATACAGTCCTCTACAGTTGTGGTCCTTCGAAGAAGCCGGATCTACTAAGCGAAACCAGCAGTGTTACTACGAGCGAGTTTCGTCGAGCAAGAAACTACGGTGCCGATCCTTCTATTACGGATCTGCCTACATTCCGAAGAAGCTGCAACCACTGTCAACTGAACGAGATGGTGTTCACCAGGAGCCAGGGTGAAGCAGCCGAACAGGAAGAGCTAAGGCGGGCCCAGGAAGAGGAAGCACGCCGCGAGACTGAGCGCCAGCGGGTCGAGCTGGAACGTATAAGGAGGCTGTCACTAGAACCACCGGCCTCTCCGTGTACTAGGCAGAGCGAGGCGCAGGAAGCTGCGGCTGCCGCCGCTGCAGGACCGACGCCAGGTCCCTCGAACCTTGAGGCCCGGCACCGAACGAGGTCCCCAGCGCGCTCAGCATGCTCCGCACGGTCCACGAACAGCGTCTCAGCTAGACTACGCCTTGCTGAACTGGAGGCAGCCGAGAAGCTTGCAGCCATCAAGAGGGAGGAGCTACGACTTGAAGCCGACCTCATTAAGAAACGATTGGCTGCTGAAGTATCTGCTATCCAAGAAGAGGAAGATGCAATGAACGAACCAGAAGCCAGGGAGCGTGTGGACGAGTGGCTACGAACCAACCCACTCCCCACTCGTAACCAGGAAGAGCTCAAAGACGAACCAAGGAGACTTCGCTTCGACGTCGCAAGAGGAAGTTCCCCGACACCGACCAAGTCAAGGAACGACATAGGTCATCCAGTGGAGTCACTAGAAAGGATGATGTATCCACGTCTACGGCAAACCGATCTGCCGACATTCTCTGGAAGCATCAACGAGTGGCTACCATTCAAGGCCTCTATGCGTGACACGACAAAGCTATACAACGTGTCACCAGCCGAGAACCTACAACGACTAAGAACCTGCCTGAAAGGAGAAGCCCAAGAAGCCGTTGCGAATCTACTATATAGCGCAACCGATCCCGAAACCATCATGAAGTCCCTGGAGCAGAAGTTTGGAAGGCCCGAAATAATCATCGATCGAGCCATTGAAGATTTGAAAAGGATGCCAAAGCCCGGAACTACAGCTACGGAACTCAACAATTTTGCTATCAAACTGCAAAACGTTGTCTGCATGCTCAAGACCATCGACCGGCAGGGAAACCTCAACAATCCCCTACTGATGCGGGAGGTGTTGGCCAAACTCAGTCCGCATCTCATATCGCGTTGGTGTGACTACGCCCGTGCACACGACGGCTCATCAGATTCAGAGATAGTCTTACTGTCTCAATTCCTCATGCAAGAAGCAGACCAAGAGCTACGTTACACCTACGTCGCAGCGTCCAGCGCGACCTCTACGACTATGAAGAAAGAAGTCAGGCCGCCCACTACATACAAGAAGAGGACGAACCCAGTCTACGCCGTCGATGAAGCCGCCGAGAATAAGGAAAGTTGTCTAAGCTGCGAGCAGACCCACGCGCTACCGCAGTGCCCGTCATACAAGGCACTCACAGTTGACCAGCGCTGGGACTTCGTGAGGGACAAGAAAATCTGCTTCAAGTGCATTAGAGCAACGCACCGACGCTTCAAGTGCAAAGCAAAGCCGTGCGGTGTCAACCAATGCCGCCGCCCACACCACTCTACGTTGCACCTAGAGAGGAAACCAGAGGACGAGCAAACACAGCAACGATCTGAAGCTGTGTTATCGGTGGCAACCTCAACCACCAACCAACGCACTGTCTTGCTAAAGACATGTCCAGTCATCGTCGTCGGACCACGGGGGGAGGCGAAGACCTACGCGCTTCTAGATGAAGGGGCGACCATTACCCTCATCGATGAACGTCTAGCAAAAGACATCGGCGCCGAGGGTCCATCGCAACCACTACATCTGCGCGGCGTCAACATGTCTCAAAGCGAAGCGGACAGCAAGATCGTCAAGGTGCTGATGCGGGGCAAGAAAGAAGACACGCTACACGAACTTTGCGCTCGGACTGTGAAGAACCTGAAGCTACATCAACAGTCCGTACCTGACACGGTGATGAAGTACGAACACCTCCAAGACCTGCAAATGGATGAAGTGTGCTACGACCTGGCACGCCCCGGCATCCTAGTGGGGTCCGACCATTGGGAGTGCATCGTGTCCCGCGAATTGCGAGTCGGTGAACCGAACCAACCGGCCGCATCACGAACTCAACTTGGCTGGGTGGTGCACGGAACGGTGCCACGCAGCGTGATCGTCAAGCACGAGAGGGTACTACACGTCTTCGAACAAACAGACGAGTGGCCCGATCAACGTCTACACGACCTGGTGGAGAATCACTTCAAGATTGAAGCACTGGGTGTCGCTCTGCAACCACGAGTGAGCGACACAGATCAACGTGCCATCGCCATCGTCAAGAAAACCATCAAGAAAATTGACGGTGGTTATGAAGTTGGACTACCGTGGCGAGAAGATGACGTCACCATGCCGCCCACCTACGACATGGCGTTTCGACGGCTAAAAGCAATCGAAAGGAAAATGGACGCTTCACCTGACTTCACCAAGGAATACGCTGCGCAAATAGAAAACCTTCTGAAGAAAGGCTACGCGGTCCCATGCGACGGATCTGAACGATCGAGCGCCGTCTGCTGGTACCTGCCTCACTTTGCCGTACAGAACTTGAACAAGCCCGGCAAACAACGATTGGTCTTCGATGCAGCGGCGAAGAGTCACGGTGTGAGCCTCAACGACCATCTGTTGGAAGGACCGGACCTACTGTTGTCGCTTCCGGGAATTCTATTCAGATTCCGAGAAAAGGCGATAGCAATCACGGCGGATATTCAAGAAATGTTCTTGAGAGTGAAGATTCGCTCAGAAGACCAACCAGCACAGCAATTCCTATGGCGAGGCGACGACCGAGAGAATCCACCGCGTCACTACAAGATGGCCAGCATGATTTTTGGAGCGGCCAGTTCACCCTTCATGGCGCACTATGTTCGTGATCACAATGCGAACATACACGCGCAGAAGTATCCACGAGCCCAGAAAGCTATAACGCAAAGCCACTATATGGACGACTTGGCGGCCAGTTACGACGGCGAAGAAGAAGCACGTAGTGCCGTGAACGAAATAATAACGGTACACGCTGTCGCTGGGTTCAAGCTGCGAGGATGGAGCTTGAATAACAAAAAGGTGCTCCACAACGTGCCTACAGAGCTGCGCGCAACCACACCTACGCAACTGGGGGGAGCGCAGCCCGAGAACAAGATACTCGGACTCTACTGGAACGCCGAACGAGATGAGCTGGGATTCAACACATCGATGCACCGAGTCCCAGCCGAAGTACGCACGCAAGTCCGAACGCCGACCAAAAGGGAAGCGCTCGCCGCTGTGATGTCTATCTACGATCCACTGGGGCTGCTTAGTCACTACACAGTACGAGCAAAGATCATCCTACAGAGCTTGTGGCGCCTCAAGACGGCGTGGGACGAGCCGCTACCCGAAGAAGGAGAACTCTTTGCTGATTGGCTATCACATCTCACCGACATAGCCTGTCTACGCCTGCCGAGACTCTACGCGCCAGGAAAAGACAAACACGTCGAACTACACGTGTTATGCGATGCGAGCGAACAGGCTTATGCAACAGTGGCCTACTGGAGGGTTACGCACAGCAACGGGACCGTGGACGTCGTGCTAGTCGGCGCCAAATCCAAGGTGGCGCCGAAACGCACGCAGACCATCCCTCGCCTTGAACTACAAGCCGCAGTCATTGGAGCCAGACTAGCAGACACCATCAAAAAAGAACATGAGATGGAAGTCAGCCGAACGACCTACTGGACCGACTCCTCGACGGTCGTGAATTGGATTCGCCACGACACGAAACGGTACACACCGTTCGTGGCTCATCGGCTAGGCGAGATTGCAGAACTCACTCACAAAGAAGAATGGCGATGGCTACCTACAGAACTCAACGTAGCTGACGACGCCACGAGATTCTCCCACACGCCGATCAGTGGCAACGACCGATGGTTCCGTGGCCCAAGCTTCTTATATCACCCTGAGGAGCACTGGCCCGTCGAGAGGACAAGCGCTGAGGTAGATGAAATTGAAGTCCTGCACACGCGCGAAGACTCACAGCAAGACCGATGGCTGCCGGATCCTGCCCGGTTCTCCAAGTACGAGACGCTAGTGCGAGCCACTGCACGAGTGTTGGCATTTATTGACATATGCCGACGCCGAGCTACAAGGATGGAACATCATCACATACAACGAGCTGAACGAGAGCTACTACGACAAGCGCAACGGGATAGCTTTGGTGAAGACATCAAGAAGATAGAGTCTGCTCGTCCAATCACCAGGACGAGCCGACTATTCAAGCTGGACCCTGTGCTTGAAGACGGCATCCTACGAGTGCGAGGCCGCATCGAGGCTGCTACAGCGCCTATCGACACTAAGCAGCCCATCATCCTGGACGGCCGCCATCGACTTACGAAGCTCCTCGTGCTGCGCAAACACTGCGCAGCGGGTCACGCGAACAGAGAACGCGTGACGAACGACCTACGGCAGCGGTACTGGGTCATTCATCTACGGCCCACTGTACGCGCCGTACAGAATGACTGCGCGCTTTGCAAAGTACGCCGAGCAAAGCCACAGCCGCCCGCCACTGGAGACCTGCCGCAAGCCCGCCTGGATCCATTCCACCGCCCTTTCACGAACTGTGGCGTGGACTACTTCGGGCCCATGGTCGTGAAGATTGGACGTCGCCGAGAGAAGAGATGGGGTGCGCTCTTCACATGTCTCACTACGCGTGCCGTACACGTGGAACTTGTGGCATCCCTCTCTACGGACTCTGCGATCATGGCGCTAAGAAGAATGGCCGCGCGGCGAGGTTGGCCGAAAATCATGTATTCGGATAACGCAACGAACTTCCACGGAGCAGATCAAGAGCTACGGGCAGCGTATGCAGAGTGGACACCGGCGCTACGAGACGAGGGCCTGCTACGCCGTATGGAATGGCGTTTCATACCGCCGGGGGTGCCTAACCAAGGAGGTGCCTGGGAGCGATTGGTGCGCTCTGTGAAAACCGCGCTCGCCGCTACACTCCGTGAGAAGGAACCCACCGAGGAGATACTACGAACTCTATTGACAGAGGCAGAGTTCTCAATCAACGCCCGACCATTGACCCATGTGAGCGTGAGCCCTCACGATCCAGAGACACTCACGCCGAACCATTTTCTATTGGGGTCATCGATGGGCCTTCCTACCACGGGCCCTTGTGACGAAGCTGACAAGAGGGCCTGGAGAGCTAGCCAAGCGCTCGCCGATCATTTCTGGCGGCGCTGGCTAAGGGAGTACCTTCCTGCTTTGGTACCACGCGGCGAGCCAAGGAGCAGCAGACGCCCGCTGCACGTCGTAGACGTCGTCGCCGTGGTCGACAACACACTACCAAGGAATGTCTGGCCTATGGGTATCGTCGAGCGCACCTACGAGGGACCAGATGGAGGCATCCGCGTCGCCGATGTACGAACGAAGACTGGAGTCTTCAAGCGTCCAGTCAGCAAGCTCGTCGTGTTGGAGAAGGAAGAGGCTACGCAAGCTGCGCCGGGGGGAGAGATGTAAAGGACAACGAGCCTGCCCGCCGACGACATCGAGCCCGTCAGCCGACTAATCAGAGCGCTTGCATTAAAATGTTTCTCTCGCCTCTGATTGGCCGGCGCATTCGTCGAACTAGTACGCGCTGGCTCCGGATTGGCCGGCGCACTCGTCGAACTAGTGCGCGCTCGCTCCGGATTAGCCGGCGCACTCGTCGATATCGCGTACTGGCGAGACCCTTTTATTGTTCATATAATAGCGGCCGACGGCCAGTATTGTATTCCATTCAACAAGTGATATTTGTACAGTAAACATTGGAGCAATAAAGAAATTACATCGAAGAAGTGTTTGGAAAACTATACAGTCCTCTACAATCTGTATTACCTGTTACGTACCTGTGCAGTCGGGATTTAATCTGAAATTGCTAATATGCCACCTGCTGCGGTATGCTGAGGATCCTGCAGATGACACGGTAATTGTGTAGCAATTGATAAATTGATCAATCGACACAATACCTAGCTCCAACACACCATACCTACACAGGTTAAGTTCGTCCTAACTATCCTAACTAATATTATAAATGCTAAAGTGAGTGTTACCTCTTAACGCTTTATCTACAGAACAAATATTCATGAAAATTCGCATACACATAGATAGGAGTAAGGACATAAGGTACCTTTCATCCCGGAAAAAAGTTATATTCACGTGGGAATTAGAATACGCGAGCGAAGCCGCGGGCAAAAGCTAGTACATTATACATTATTACGTATTTATCCCTAACGGGGTAGACCGGGCCGCAAGAATCAAAGGCCACTCTTAGCGTGATGGTGGCGTGAAAATAAAAAATGGAATCAAAATAGTGATAGGTTGCTAGGCTTTTAAGCATCTGGTACACTCATTTTTATTTTGCCCGGACAGCTTCTAAAGTGACTATCAACCAACACAATAACCCCACAAACCCCTGCCACAAAAATAGCAGTAGGTAAGTATATAAATACATGTGAGGTCAATCGCCGTATGTAATGACGACACTTGATTTAATATTGGTCTGGAAAAAAGATAGTAAGTATGTCTCTTTGGCTGTGCTGTTTGTATCTGGCTGGTTTTGATGACATTAAAAAGAGGATATATTACAAAGTTCGTTTGTTTTTTTTTTGTTTCTAATGAGTGAATCCACAGATCTGTATATAGTGAATCTAATGAAGAAATTCGATAAATCACGCAAGCCGCGAAAATAAATTGTGACGTTTTATGACCTGCAGTGGCAATAGTAGCATTTAAAGTTGTAGCGTTTTCAATCCGGGAATTTTAATGTCCAAGATGCACCTCGCTCTGGTCGCCCTGTTACGGATAATTTAGACGTCATTTTTAAAAAGTGAAGCAAGATCGGCGTGTCAGCAGTAACGACATAGCTGAAAAACTGGGAATTGACAAAAAAACTGTTTTTACCCATTTGAAAAAAGCTGGCTATACAAAAAACTTTTCTGAAGCCTTATCTCTGTATTGATCTATCCTGATACATAATAATTAGCTACCAGAGCATAATAATTAATTGTACATCGGTTACGTGCGTAGAGGCGACTAATTGCACAAAATGGATCGGGTTTCAGCCTGTGGTTGGACATTAATGATGGACAGGGAAAAATAGGTAGATATTTAAAAAAAACATATATAGGTACGTGTGTCGTCGTGTTGTGACAGCCGAGTAGTAACACTAACTTTTTGTTAACATTAACCCATGTTACAAGATTATAGGGATACCCACAGAACAGAAAAAACAATAGAAATAGTAAGTGGGCGTATCCGCCGTAGTACACAGTAAGCGTAGTTTAGCGCACTTAGAGCTCCGCTCACTTCAGTGCTTCAGTCGTGATTTGTCATTACACTGTCATCGTTGCGTCGAAAAAATTTCAAATTAAAGAAAAATGCCATATTGTGCTATTTTACAGTGCAAAAACAATAGCCGTACAAGAAATTTAGCGAAAGGGGGTATATCCTACCATCGGTAAGTGATATTTTATTATAATTCCATTTAAATTTAAGAAAAACCTAATCCTAAATAAATCAATAATCACGAACGAAATTTGACTTTAATGATTAAACTTTAAGGTCTAGTTGTATTCTAACTTAAATTTACTGCTTCTCGATTCATGCACTTTGTATTTGACGGTTGCTACTCGATTAGGGACGTGACTCACTACGTATGAGTTATCGATATTTTAACCTTTTACAGTTGTGATAAGGTAGTCCGATTATTTAATTTTATTTGTAATTTATTTGAATAGGTTATGTAATGTTTTGTGATTTTAGGTTTCCTAAGACTCCAGATATAAAGGAAAAATGGATTAAAGCGACAGGAAGACAGAATTGGTTTCCTTCAAAAGGCAGCACAATTTGTTCAAAACACTTTAAAGATAAATATTTTATAATTAAAAAAAAGAGAAATAAATACTTGTCTGAAACTGCAGTACCAGAGATAGATATTTTATATTTTCAGGTAAGAATGTACGAGAATTATAGGTTTTTATTTTATTGTCATTTCTTTCGTTATTTCTTCATGCAACAAGGAAACGCTTGGCCTTCATCTCACCTGATGATTAGTGGATATAAGGCCGTAGATGGAATCGTATTTCACCCGGATATTAATACGGACCTAGTTATCTCTTATTGCAACACAACAAATGCTACCAACATTGTTATGATGGTGGCAGTTGTAGCTAAAATTGATGTTGTAGCAAGCGGACTAAGAAAAAACTCTTCCACAAGCCATAGGTACGTGGAATATACCTAGTCGAAATTGCACTCAGCTGGAATCGATATCCTGACCGCCGGCATCTAAGCGGTGTGCTCACCGCTAGACTACAGAAGTGTCTTTGTTATTTTTTTTATGTGTTATTATGGTGCAATAAAGTGAATTTGTATTGTATTGTGTTTAAATGTTATGAGCAAGGACTAATGACTTGGAAGTATTTACTTACTTTACTTTTAATTACTTACAGCCAGATGCGCTACAAAATGATGACCAAGTTTGGAAACTCAATCGCAACCATTGCCACGTAAGTGAAAACTTGATGTTGGAGTAACGAAATATGGCTCGCCAAAAAAAATTAAATTGGATTCATGCAATGCTAAAACAAATGCAGATCCTAGTTCAGCGGCATCTACTCCTCGAAAAAAAAGGCTCCAAGGCATGTTACGATGGAAGGATAACAAAATTAAGAAACAGAATTTAGAAATCAAGAGATTAAAAGCACGAAACCGCAGGTTAAAAAAGAAAATTAACAAAATTGAAGATATCTTAAAGACGTTAGAAGAAAAGTTCTCTATGGTCAATGAAAATATAACTAGCCTAAAAAACACTAATGTAAAAGTGAGTATTAATTTATTATTTTAAGTCACAGTAGATAACGAAACCATACAGTCAAATTATGAACATTATTGTTATTTTGAATTATTAGTTTCACTACATGTTATTGTTTTGTTTTACAGGTAAATGATTTGGTTACTCGACAAGTTAAAAATTTGAAATCAGGAGTTATTTCAAAACAACAGTATTCGCCTAAACTTCGCAGTTTTGCCCTCACCCTACATTATTATTCACCTAAAGCTTATGATTACGTGCGTAGTACATTTAACAGTTGTTTATCTCAGCCAGGATCAGAGCCAGGATTTACTAAAGAGTCGTTTGTAGCTTTGAAACTTAAAGCAGATTCATCAAGTCATCCCTTGTTAGCTACTTTAGTGATTGATGAAATGGCTATACGTCGACGAATTGAATGGGCCGGAAATAAATTTTATGGTTACATCGATGTTGGAACAGGCCTAGATGGTGACCATTTAGCGGAAGCTAAAGAAGTTTTGGTTTTCCTAATAACGGCAATAAACGGTAATTTTAAGATCCCAGTAGCCTTTTTCCTAGTAGATGGAGTTACAGGCGAACAACGCTGAGAGCTTGTTAAACAATGCATTGAACGTGTTCACGAGGTTGGCATTAAAATTGTGGCGTTAACATTTGATGGATGCGCCTCTAATGTATCAATGGCACGACATCTAGGTTGTTGTTTTCAGAAAGGAAATGTGAAATTTGAAAATCCAGTAACAAAAGAACCTATTGTCAATCAATCAATCAATTCTTTATTTGCATAGTAAGAATTCACAAGGTCTAACTATATACAGTTCTCCTTACTTACCCTCTCAGGTGTTGCAAAAATAATTATTTACTTAATTATAAATCATTCAATATCATATAATTTGTCACATATAAATTCCTCTATACTATAATAACATTTTTGTACTAATAATTGTTTCAATTTAAATTTAAATAGTCTAGTATTAAGTTCTTTCAAACAGTCAGGTAATTTGTTATATAATTTAGGTCCTAAAATATACACTGTTTTGTCATATATTGTCGTCATACTTGATCCCTGTCATATGATAAAACTCATCCGAAATACATTTGAGACTTACAAAAGTTTTGTCGATAAAGATGGAAATAAAGTACAATGGAAATATTTAATTGAGCTTAATAAAATCCAAGAACATGAAAAATTTCATCTGTCTAATAAACTGAGATACGGCCATATCAACTATCAAAATCAGAGAATGAAGGTGAAATTAGCTACACAACTTTTCAGCTTAAGCGTGGCAGAGGCTATGCAGTTTTGCCGAAAAGATTTACGACTTGTGTCATTTGAAGAAAGTGAGGCTACAGAAAAATTTATATTATTGATCAATAATATGTTCGACATATTTAATTCAAGAAATCTCCATCAATACGGTTTTAAGAAAGCTCTCAATGAGTGTAACGCTGCTCAGATTTTTGATTACTTGAAAATGGCTTCTGATTACATTTTAAATTTGAAACTGGAAGATGGAACTCTTTTAATTACAACTCTCCGAAAAACCGGATTTTTGGGATGCATTGAAGCATTAAAACATCTTTACGCAACCCTCATCCAGGAAAAAATTATCATATATTTGCCGTTTTACAAGCTGAGTCAGGATCACCTAGAGCTTTTATTCGGTAACATTAGAGCACACGGTGGATCAAATAATAACCCGACAGCACGACAGTTTGTGGCTGCATATAAAAAGCTTTTGGTGCATGTTGAATTGAAAGATTTTGGATCAGGAAATTGTACTGCATTAGAACAATTATCCATACTTAATTGTTTATCCGCTGTGAAACGAATAAATCGAACTACTGGTTTAGATTTGACGCAGGAAGACTGCAATGAAGATAATACGGAAGAGCAAGAAATCGGCGAGCTTTTACAAAACATGTCAGAATTTAGTTCCCAAGTTATAGCTCATATTGCGGGTTATATTACCCGTATCTTGATCAAAAAAATTAATTGTGACATCTGTGTTGGCGCACTCATTTCAAAGCATAGCAATTCTCTACACAAGTTCATTGTGGCCAAAGATAAAGGTGGGCTTGTATATCCATCGAGCGATATGGTCAAAATATGTAAAGTTGCTGAAGCTGTCATTCGGAGTATGGATGGTCAGCTATTTAAAAAAGAAGTAATAATGACCAAAATATTACAAAAGTTTGTTGGAGAAAAATTGTTTGAAGATATTAATTTTCATGAAGTTGGAGAATTTCCCACATCAAACCATGTCACTGATTTAATAAAGCGATTACAGAACGCTACATTAATGTGAGAATACACCATTTATTAAAAATAAATATAAAACTTACGAAACGACAACTTTTTAACAAATATGTTCTATTTCAAGGCCATTAAATATTAATTTAAATTGTTTAATTTTACCTTTGCATCACAGTCCCTCTTAAAGAATAAACTTAGATATGTCATAATTTTGGTACATTGGTACATATTAAATTTACAAACTGACATTATTTAAAATGTCTTAATTTTTATTATAATTCAATTTAAATTATGACATAACAAACAATTAATCTCAGTCCACCCACATAACTAGTTTTAAGTTGTAAGTTTGTTAGTTTACGTCTTTGAAGAGAATGTTGCACTTGCTTCTGCACTAGCGCCTAGGAAGCGGCACAAAACATAGCTGTAAGTAACGATTTGACGTCAACATTTGTGCAAAACAAAGTGACTATTATTAAGAGATATTATAAATCCTATAATAATAAAGATATTTTGAATTGCATTGAATCATTTAATTCTATCCTTATAATATGAGCAAACAATATTTTTGTTGTTAAAATGATTTATCAAAATCGGTTCAGCCGTTTGAAGATTATAGATAAGGCATTAGCGTTAAGTTTGACCCATTGTAATCAATCAAATATAAGATTGTGTGTAATAAACTTAAATAAATAAACAATATTATCAGCTCTTTTCTAGTTAATGTTGGGATTTTTGTTAATTTTTATTTCAAAAGAAAGACCACTGGGTTCACTACATAACACTCTAAGAAAAGAATTTGTTTCATTTTCATAAATTAAATAAGGAGAAAAGATGGCTTAGCTTGCATGAATACCCGCTTTTATATACAGGGTTATTTTTAATTAACTGGCAACATTTTTAGAGCACGTTCAGTCCGTGATACTGAACCACTTTCCATATAAACAATTATCGAAAAACGAAAAAAAAAATTAGACTTCCCATACAAATCGGCGCTGAACCAAATAGATTTTGTATGGGAGGACAAATCTTTTTTTTCGATTTTTTGATAATTGTTTAAGTGGTTCAGTATCACGGACTGAACTTGCTCCAAAAATGTTGCCAGTTAATTAAAAATAACCCTGTATAACCGCATAACCACTTTTTGAAATTACATCTTTTCGTGTCCGTGGTAGGTACCACTTGGTATCCAAACATGTTGAATCACATACAGGATGCATTTGTAATCATTGGCATTAATTTAACTTGTTAACATACCTACTTACATTAAGAATATTTTTTACGGTAACAATACTGCAATGAATGCACAAAAAGTAAGATAAATAAACAAAATATCAAAATATCACGCGTCGCGCGCGCATTATCAGTTATTTACAAATTCACTTGGGCATACATGAACTGTATACTTAAATTTTCCCTTTGAAAACCTTATAAGTGAAAACCCGAATAAAATCTGATTAGTAGTTACAGAAAAAATCGTGTACAGACAGACAGACGGGGACTTTGTTTTATGCTCTGTATCGATGATATAAACATTTATCGATACTTTTACTTATGATGCCGTCATCTTTCAGCTACATCACTTATCGAGTAGCGCATGACATTTTAAATCAGAATGTCTTAAATCCATGACAAGCGCATACGAAAAGCGCCTGAACTGTATATGTAATAAGTAACTTTTTTCCATGAATGTTTTATTTTGATAGGACTATTTAAGATTTTCTACGCGTAGTTCAAACTAAAGAACGTCGTAACTCAATGTTAAGAGATGTCAAATAACAAATCTATTGCGTTTTAATAAAAAACCTTTTTTTCTTGTGTGACAAAATACATTATACTTTTTATTTCCACTGTTCCGTAACCAATCAGAGGTATTGTTTTGATGTGTGAGAAAATATGACACTTATAAGTTTGTGTGCAAAAAGACTACGGTGGTTTTCTTACTAGCCCACGGCTATGCTACTTCTATTGTTTTTTCTGTTCTGTGGGGATACCCGTGTTGTTCCGGGTTAGAATAGGACCACACCATCTCTTCCTGTAGATGTCGTAAGAGGCGACTAAAGGACGAAGGACTAAGCACAAACATCTCGTGCTACAATTGCATTCCCAAGGAGCAATGATTTCAAATGAGGCCATCGGAACATTTTGCATAAAATATCTTCATACATTCAACGTCGCGCCCGGAGCGACCACAGCGCATACGCTGTTGTCACTTCGGGCACAGAATACAGTAAGAGTAAACAGAAGGGACTCTTCTAAGGTACGCGCAATATACGTCCCAGTTCCCCGCACCCGCACCTCTCCCCCGGTTCTTGACGGCCAACGTGAGAAATCGAGGCGAAAACGGGGGAGAGGTGCGGGGACGGGGAACGGGGACGCCTGGGTGACGCATATTGCGCGTGCCTTAGGAGTTTCCGGCCTGTGCTGCGGGCGCGACGCCGCCACCGCGATCTTGGCCACCGCCGCCTGTCGGTTGTAAAATTAGGGCGGTAAAATTCCTTAGTATTTTAAGTATAACAAACAATTATGTTACTTACCGAGGATACGATATTCCATGTTCTTTTTTCACTTTCTTATCGCGGTTTTTGCAGCCTTTAAATGTGCAACCAGGCATTTTTATAGCATTTAAAAAAACGAATAAAAGCTAATGAACTCTTCCGCGGACCGAGGACGACTAAGTCGCGTTGGCCCGCAAACCGACTGTATCGGGTCAACGAGTTGGTGCCATTTCTTCGCGCGGTTGGCCTAGTCCTTACGCTAGTAATATATGAGTCAATGCCAAGAAGGGTTAACGACGGGCGGCGGCCGGTTTTAAAACTTTTCGTAAAAGTACATTTCTAAAGTGGGTTGACGTCAGGCAGGTGGCCGGTCCTAAAACTACTTATATATAGCAAAATCATTTAATTCTTCCGGCTATTTCTTCTCCATTTTGCAAGGTCTTTGCATCCTTGAGTGACCATTGACATGCATGTTATATTTGGAGAAGAAAAAGCGGAAAAGCGCATCCCGGGCTCCGAAGCAGCACAGCTAGACGAAGAAGACACGAATATAGGGTATTCCCTTCTTGCAATGGCCCAAGACTACGTCACAAATGTCAAATTATGTGGTACCTTGATTGTTCCTTTCAGTAAATTTAAGGACTTTCAATTATTGAATGAATATAAAATAAAACTAACTAAAAACTATTTTTTATATTGTGTGATTCATCTATTTAATTTTACCTAATAAATTTATTTATTGAATTATTAGTTCATAAATGGTTTGTTAAGTTAATAATTAAATTTTTAACAAAAAAAAACAACCGACTTAAATTTTTTTTATTAGGAGTTTCTTCCATATCTCTAAAGTTCTTCATCATATCTTCACCAAATTAAAATGGGACCAACTTGGTAGGAAAGGCTTTCAAATAAAAAAAGAGTCATCTAAATCGGTTCATAATTGGCGAAGATATCGCGTAACAAACATACATCTATACTAATATTATAAAGCGGAAGAGTTTGTTTGTTTGTTTAAACGCGCTAATTTCAGGAACTAATGGTCCGATTTGAAAAATTATTTTTTTGTTGGGTAGTCCGTTTATAGAGGAAGGCTTTAGGCTATATAACATTACGTTCCGACAACCACGCGAACGAAGTCGCGGGCACAGCTAGTAAAAAAATAAAAAAACATACAGTCGAATTGATAACCTCCTCCTTTTTTGAAGTCGGTTAAAAAATGCGTTTTGCCAGGGTTATCAATCACACACAGTGGTCGTGACCCAGTTGTCACGGGAAAAGAATACCAGGCCATTGACATAAATATATAGACTCGGCATCTTCAAACACGGCCATGTCCTTTTTGGGAATATAGACTAAACACGAGAGTAGTACAGAAAGGTCAATATATTTTACATACCTACGAGTACGTGGTTCAAAATAATTCCTACATATATTTTAATAAATGCGAATGTTGGTAAGTATGGCTGGATGTACGGATGGGTGTATGGATTGTTGTATGGTTGTATAGATTTTTAGATTGTAGACTCACGACTATAATATTTATAAAGGTAAAAGTTAAACTGCACATATCTGTTTCTTTGGTAACCTTTTATTATTCTTACTTAATTTATTTACCTAATGTTTTGCACTAGAAGAAAGTGATTTCTTGTACTTGTATACCTTTTTGTTTGTTTTTTCTTTGTTAGCTATCTCTGTATTGAATGTATTATATAATCATATACGTAGGTATTGGGTCTAAATTACATATGTTTATTTAGATTACATATATAAAGATTTGTAATCGGCTTATAGTTATATATTAATTTATCAAAATCGATTAAGCCGCGTAGTTGCTACGAGGAAACAGAATTATAGGAACAAACATAATAAAAAATCAAAAATGTGTAAGCGGTCATCTTGGATCCAAAATCTGATAGCAGTTTCAAGTTGCGCGGGGCACTTGTAGGGTTACAGCCCCCACATACAAAATGTTTCAGCCCTCGGATCGGAGGTCCTAGTTAGACGTTACGAGATATGACTTAATTTTATGAAGGATTTATAGGATTTTAGGAAACTTTTGTAAAGCATTTATAGCATATGTAGATAAAAATTATAAAACTTAAACAATTTTAAACGATTTACAAACATTAATAACTGAGTAGCAAACCAATAGTTTTTCGATGCTTCCATGAAGAAAGTGAAATGTAGGCATATTTATGATGTCTACATTTCACTTCTGTTTTGTTAGTCTATGACGAATCATTCCATCGGTTGACAGATCATTCACTCATTACATTCATTATGGCAGCATTCATATTCAATTTTTAATCAATGAAATCTAGTTACTTACCGATGGAAAGTTATTCCTTCATATTTTGCTTTGTTCTTTGAATTACTAGTGCAGTATCTCAACACACACCAAAGCATTTTTGACAGTGTTTTCTTTAATAAATTGTGGAGTGTTTTATGCGCGTATTGCTAGCGAGTGACTAATGTGAGGTTAACAGTGATAGCATATGATAAACAGAACACAACTGAGGTATGTAGCGTCTTCTCTAGTACGTAAGTACATAGATCTCGTTGTACCAGGCGGAGTATTTTACCTACCATCAAATATCTTGCATGCTCTCTGTCATGCAAGATTTTTTACATTATTTTGCATGTTGCATGCAGATGGCAACTCCATGGGGTTGCCTTGTGAGTTGCATTGATATCTGCACCGGATATTAATAATAATAATAATAATTCTTTATTGCGGTCAACTAGGGGCCGGCCATACATGATTTAGAAAATATTATTATAACAAAAATGTCAAACAAAATTAAAATTAAATTAAAAATAAATAAATAAATAATACAACACAAACAATGGCGTTCAGTCACTTTCTAGTCAGTACATGAATCATATTGCAATGGTTGATGTACTGACAGTCAAATTAATAATCCAATGAGCGGTCAAGATGCTCGTTAGTTGGCACGCCTCAGGCTATTGTAACCGCGAAGTGCAATCTAGCTTCTAGGAACTGTTGCAGATCAAAGCTTGCTTCTTATATAGCCTGTCATTAACAATGCGTCTATGACATTTGTACATATTTGTGATTATGTATTACTGTGGCGCATATAACAACAAATACTTAAAATAAAAAAATTAAAAAAATTAAAGGGGGTCGTCATACAAGAAACGTGTTTTTTCAGCGTTTTTAACTTGATCTTCATAATGTCATTAACTAGATACTTGAAATTTTCACCAATTATGTATTACTATAACCACAATAACAACAAATACTAAAAATAAAATAAAGTTAAAAATTAAAGGGGGTCGTCATACAAGAAACGTGTTTCTTCAGCGTTTTAAAACATTGTACGGTGGTACGGAACCCTTCATGTACGAGTCCGACTCGCACTTGCCCGTTTATTAATAATATTACGCAGTAGATATTATTTTTAGATAGTACCTAATACGTAAGTTAATGTAATTATTTAAATTATATTGACATAGGTAGGACAAAGTTTGAAATTTCTCATTAATAGTAAAACTCTTTGAAAACGGATAGCCTTGTATGGCTCCCTAGTTTACCTATTGATTTGTCTGGGCTGCATCAATGGGATAAGATTAGTGTTCCTTTATATACCTCCGTATATTGGTATGGACAGGACATCCTTGTCTAACTGGACTGTTTGTTTCAAAAGCACATTATTTTTGTTATTATTAGTTTATTTGGGTAAGCTAAGCTTAAAAGCTTTTTTAGTTTATTTGGCCAACCACTGTCAGCACATCTATAAATATTATTCATTGATTTATTCCTCAAAAACATACGTACAATTAACATAATAAGGATCGTAACAACCGCTATAGTAATAAACTATGTAGTATTGAAAGGTCTATCTTGTTATACCTTCTTACAAGATCGTCAAGAAGACACATATAAAATTCTAGCTTTTGAAAGATAAAATCAAAGAATCTATAATATAATCTAGAATAAAAACGGATAATTATCTCAAAAAAAACAACATTGAAAATTAAACTTAAAGCCTCGCACATAAAGCTTATATTTTCATAATTCGTATGTTTAAATATCTACCCAAAAAATGTACCTAAAGTTCTATAGGCGTCACTTTCCCGCAAACTGCCAGTGCAATAAAGTAGAAGGAGAGAGCACTGGACCCCGGAAAATTTAGGTTCGGCCTTAAGGGGTGATTTAGTCCATCATTTTAAACAACTTTTCCGAATAAATGAACTTTTATATTGAAACAAAAAATAAACACTTTTCACAGTAGGTACTCGTAACTACTCGTACGAGTAAGTACTTTGATTTGTATGCCATAAAATTGAAACAAATCCTCCTTTACATAAGAACTTATACTCGTATATGCCTGTCTGTCTATACTAGGTATAGGTACATACAGGTTATACTCTGAAACTACTAAGGCGACAATAATTAGATGTCATTACATAAGCCAGCAGGCCGTTAATATTACTAATTAACTTGGCATTAGGCCTCTATCTAAGGGCTCCGAATTCGCTCCACTGCTCTGCCTAATGGCATGCCGGACACCTTTGTGACTCGGTTTCTGCGGCAGGCGTGGACAAAAGCCTATTGAGACTGTCCGATGCAATATCATATGTGTACAATTGTATATACACGTTGCATTATCGCATCACACACTGACATTTCGGTTCGTGAATTCTGAAGGGTTATTCCCATTCGCTCATACTGGATACAGCCTGTGACGACGGCACACTAGATATGTACAAGTGCTACTAGATATTGGCCCTAAGATCGCGAAGAATCTCAAGTCATAGGTATCTCAACCGAAAGTATGGAATTCTATATATTCATAAATGCTATCTCCGACACAGCGTCATTTTATACCAGCTCATGTGAGGAATTCTGCGCTCTCTCGTTTAAAATTGAATCTTCTATCACATAAGTATAGGTCCTTACCTATCTGAAATTATGGATACACCCTGTGACGACGATACGTTAAAGATATGTACAAGTGCTACTAGATGGCACTAAGATCACGAAGAATGTCAACTTGTCAAGTCATATCTCAAACGAAAAATAGTATGGTACCTACCTATCAACTTTTTATGCTAGCTCAGGAGTGTGAATTGTTTACACACTAATTTATCGCCTCAGCTATACCACTCTGGAACATCTTACAAGCTTAGGTATATCCGGAATCTGGAAGGCGCAGACCAGCTTGTCATCAAGGAGTAAGGTGAAGGTAATTTGAATGGAATATCCACAGCAAATTAGGTACTAGTATACGTTCCATTCATATTTCTCTAGGAGCTACTTTCTTGCTGGGGTAACGTACTCTGAACTGATATGTAGGTTTAATTATGTTGTACTGTGTATTAATACAAACCTATTGCCGCCACCCGATGTTAGTCCGACTCGCGGAAATACGACGTTCACAAGTAAGTACTAAGTCAAGAAGAGATGAAGTAATCCTATTCTAAGCTAGAAAAAACATAGCATATTAATGGTCTCTAAGAATAGTCTTTAAAAAAAATAACCCCACTGGTGACAAGTTTAAACTATGTACCTTCTAAAATTTCGATTACATCTGCCCCTGGCCCGTGTGATGCGCTCATGGGAATAATCCAATGAATGGCAATTCATTGAAACATTCGATTGCTTTGGTCTCGGATCGGAATAACCACTACATTCCTTTTCTCACAGACCATTGTCATATCCCGCCAAATCCACTACATTTCCGCCATATAAATGGCTTATGGTTCATCGCTGATGTAATATCTACTATGTTGTATGTACCTAGGTAACTATCGCCAGTGCGATTGTCTAGGTTGTTCGTTTCCGAAATTCTCGATTGTTCATCCTGTATTTTATAGTTGGTGTTAGAATTAAATCTAAACTATATAAGTTAGATTTAGATGAATGTAGAGACCGAACAAGTTCATTTTCGTTTTTGAAAGAAAAATTTACTGACATAAAATACGTATAACGTATGAAACTAGGTCAATGTTAAATTACTTATTAGTCTAAGTTTAGACTAGATTGTAATATTATTAGCTTACTTGTTTATGTGTTGGTTAAGGGAAAAAACTGCGTTCGTAAATCCCTTTTAGAAATCATTAATAAGTATATTGTATTGTAATATAAAGTTAAAAGGGATGTAAAATAAAACACAAATTGCACCACACAAAGCATTTATTTCACGACATTGAGAAAGTTAAGTAAGTATGTATATGAATATATTATTAATAATAAAATAGTTTTTTATTAGGTACATTACGACTCCATTTTCAATAGCAGCTTTCTCTACAGTTGCAATTTTTAACTTATGTAATATGTCTTACTTTAACATTAATAATTTAAGTTTAATTAAATTGCAACTAATTGATAGTGAATCATGATTTCAAAGGTCATAAAATAAAAAACGATGAATTTTTAAATATACTTAGGTACATAGAACTTAAGGCCGTACCTGAATTTTCCGGGGTCCAGTGCTGCCCCCATTTTAAATAAATCATTTTAAAGAAAACGGAGACATCATTTAAAATTTTGCTACTACCAAGTCCTAGATAACCCTTAAAACTATTTTGTGAAATACTGTTTACAGTTTATAATGAGAACGTTAAGCTTTACTACGCAAATTTGCCAAAAGTGGCCGTTTTTCGCGCGTTGTTGCATGGTAGTTGAAGAAGTAGCTGTCAGTGCAATAAAGTAGAAGGGGAGAGCTATAACTTTAGGTATAATTTTTGGGAACGGCTTTGCCATTTCGTGCGCATTCTAAATTTATATACAATTTCTTTGCTTTTGCCTCACTGCTGCTTTTTATAACGAAGACATTTGGTGATAGGTACTGCCATGTTTCATACACAATGTTGTAAAGTACATACATTTCTCTACGTTACAGGTAACTAACTCTATCGTTGTTAATCTGTTTGAGTCCAATTTGATGTGAGAGATGCTTTCTGTAGATACATTTAAATTTTACAGACTTTTTACTTGGTAAATAAGTTGGACCGTTTTAGGTAAGTACCTATCCAATAGGTAATTATTTTATTGTACGCGCAAGTAATAAACCTATAAAATTAAAAGAATCGATGGAGACTCAACACATTACATAATAGGTTTGTTAAAAGCGTTGATTACATATATATTCAACAAAAGTTGTTTTACTTGATTATAACGCAAACAATTTTGTCTCAGTAGGTATCTTTTATATATTTGGAATAAAAGCTGCCAACGCGTTAAAACTACAGCTAAAAGCTTGTGCTGATAAAATGATGCGCTCTAAAATCCGTCCATACACTATAATTAAGTATATTAAATAGGTAGGTCTAGAATCAGGTGCTTTACTCTAAAACCTGTACGACATCGTAGCTGCATGGATATGTGAAAGTTCCATGTGCTATGAAATGATGATAAAAACTTTTTTTTTGCATGGTAATGCAACGATACTTGATACTCGCAGTATCGTGGCATTACCACGTCAAACCAGAGTTGTGTTATTTTTAGAATAAAGCCCATGAATTATACCTTAGATGATACACACACCGATATAAATTGACAACACAGATTTGTATTCTACGAGCAATATTAAAAGTTTTGTTTATACAGGGTGACTTTTTAAACACCAGCCAAATTTTTGAGCAAGTTCAAACACACACGCACACACACACACACACACGGCACACGGCGGCACAAGAACGGGGGCGGGGAACGGGGACGCATATTGCGCGTACCATAGGAGATTCCGTTCTGTATGTAATACTCTTACTGCCTTCTGTGACAAGGGGACACCGCTCAACCCAGTAAGCCTGCGACCACGGAAAATGATTTTTTCCGATTCAGTAGAAGAAGATTAAAAATTCCCTTACTCCCGCGACAACCCCATACAAAAAAGCGTACCTACTCTGCTAGAAACCCAAAATCCTACAATATTTCTAGATGTTACTACTAACTCGCCCTACAAAGATTTGCATGTATTTTTTTGTTTTTTATATTTTTGACTTTTTTTTCGATTTCTATATTTTATAACTACCTACTTATTAATATTACCCTTTTACTCCTTGTTTTTTTTTAAAATATTTTTATAAGTATTTTTAACTTTTTTTGTATATTTTCTGCATCTTTATGTTACACATTTTCTTTTTAGTATAATACCTATATATCGTGTTAATGAAACAACGCAAAACCTCTCAGATGGTACCTCAGCCCATGTAACTGAACAACTTTTGTTCAACAACTTCCACGAAACTAAAAAAAAATATTTGAATTTTCATACAAACTGTTCAGCTGATCGACTCAATTTGTATGAAAACCATTGATTTCACAACATTGAGAAAGTTAAGTAAGTAGGTATATGAATATATTATTAATAATAAAATAGTTTTCCTACATGTAAGTAAATAGAAGCTGAAAAGCGATAAAATCTAATGAATTAGGTACATTATGACTCCATTTTGAATAGCAGCTTTCTCTACAGTTGCAATTTTTACCTCTATCTACTTAGGTATTTACATTAATTTACGTGTGTCCAAAAAAAATACATTTTAGGCTGTCAAAATACTTATTTATACAATCACGCAAAAAATATTGACAATGTAAATTGCAAAGATTAAAGCCTTTGCTGCTTATAAAAAACTGGAGCGTGCTTAGGACCTGAGCCCAAATAATTCAGAATGGATTTGTTATATTAAGAATGAAATTGCATGTCTAATTTCATACCATGTAGGTATATATAATGTACGGAATCAGTGATGTAGCCATATAGCAAATGCAGACATAAAAACAGAAAATTAGAAGTACGGTGTCTCATTCACGCATGCTCAAAACAGTAACATAGTAAAACTGATGTTAATCTTGTGAGTCGCCAACATTGCCGTTCTGTGCGTGCATGAACGAATATACTTACGCTATACTCGTATGTTGACATTTCCATGGTAGTTAGAGCAAGATGTGACTTTTGATGTGACACTAAGGTATGAATTTTGCCCAAAGAATTTATAATACTATCTAGAATAACTACGAATAATAATCTCACAAAAACGACATTGGAAATTAAACTTAATGCCACGCACATAAAGCTCATATTTTCATAATGCTTATATTTAAATACCTAACGTTCCCAAAAAATGTACCTAAAGTTATAGGCGTCCCTTTCCCGCAAACTGTCAGTGCAATAAAGTAGAAGGAGAGAGCTATAATAACTTTAGGTATAATTTTTGGGAACGGCTTTGCCATTTCGTTAGCATTCTAGATTTGTATACAATTTCTTTGCTTTTGCCTCACTGCTGCTTTTTATAACGAAGACATTTGGTGATAGGTACTGCCATGTTTCATACACAATGTTGTAAAGTACATATATTTCTCTACGTTACAGATAACTCTATCGTTGTTAATCTGTTTGAGTCCAATTTGATGTGAGAGATGCTTTCTGTAGATACATTTAAATTTTACAGACTTTTTACTTGGTAAATAAGTTGGACCGTTTTAGGTAAGTACCTATCCAATAGGTAATTATTTCATTGTACGCGCAAGTAAAATTATATAAAATTAAAAGCATCGATGGAGACTCAACACATTCCATAATAGGTTTGTTAAAAGCGTTGATTACATATATACGAGTATTCAACAAAAGTTGTTTTATTTGATTATAACTCAAAAAATGTTGTCTCAGTAGGTATATTTTTATATATTTGGAATAAAAGCTGCCAACGCGTTAAAACTACAGCTAAAAGCTTGTACTGTTAAAATAATGCGCTCTAAAGTCCGTCCTTATACTATAATTAAGTATATTAAATAGGTAGGTCTAGAATCAGGTGCTTTACTCTTAAACCTGTACGACATCGTATCAGCATGGATATGTGAAAGTTCCATGTGCTATGAAATGATGATAAAAACTTTTTTTTGCATGGTAATGCAATTGATACTCGCAGTATCGTGGCATTACCACGTCAAACCAAAGAGTTGTGTTATTTTTAGAATAAAGCCCATGAATTATACCTTAGATGATACACACACCGATATGAATTGACAACACAGATTTGTATTCTACGAGTAATATTAAAAGTTATGTTTATACAGTTTATACTTTTTAAACACCAGCCAAATTTTTTGAGCAAGTTCAAACACACACACACACACATACACGCACACACACACACACACACACACACACACACACACACACACACACACACACACACACACACACACAAACACACACACACACACAAACACACACACACGGCGGCACAAGAACGGGGACGGGGAACGGGGACGCATATTGCGCGTACCTTAGGAGATTCCGTTCGGTATACTCTTACTGTCTTCTGTAACAAGGGGAACCGCTCAACCCAGTAAGCCTGCGACCACAGAAAATGACTTTTTCCGATTCAGTGGAAGAAGATTTAAAAAATTCCCTTACTCCCGCGACAACCCCATACAAAAAAGCGTACCTACTCTGCTAGAAACCCAAAATCCTACAATATTTCTAGATGTTACTACTAACTCGCCCTACAAAGATTTGCATGTATTTTTTTGTTTTTTATATTTTTGATTTCTATATGTTATAAGTACCTACTTATTAATATTACCCTTTTACTCCTTGTTTTTTTTTTATATTTTTATAAAGATTTTTAAGTTTTTTTGTATATTTTCTGCATTTTTATGTTACATATTTTCTTTTTAGTATAATACCTATACATCGTGTAGATGAAACAACGCAAAACCTCTCAGATAGTACCTCAGCCCATGTAACTGAACAACTTTTGTTCAACAACTTGCACGAAACTAAAAAAAATATTTGAATTTTATTACAAACTGTTTAGCTGATCGAGTCAATTTGTATGATAATCCGAATTTTTTTTTTTGGATTTTGTGAAAGTTGTTGAACAAAAGTTGTTTAGTTACATGGGCTGAGGTACCATCTGAGAGGTTTTGCGTTCTTTCATTAACACAATGTATGTATATAATTATGACACGATTATACTAACCAATATTTGTTATTATGTTTTACATTGTTTTAGATTTATATTACATTGTGGTATAACTTTATATATAGATTTTTTTTCTTTCTTTTTTTAAATAAATAAATAAATATAAATATATAGAGACAAATCACACTGCTTAAGCTAGCCCCAAAGTAAGTTTATTAAACTTGTGTTATGGGATACTAACTCAACAATGCTATATTTTATGATAAATACATATATAGATAAACATCCAAGACCCAGGACAATTTGAAAATAATGACAATTTGTAATGAATAATTTAGGTAACTACTAACAGAAAGTGTCCATATGATATACGTACGTACTAATGCTTGTTGGTTTAACCGGAAACGGATTTGGCTATGATTTTATGACCGGCCGCCTGCCTGACGTCAAACCTCCTTGGGAATGCATTTGTGCAAAAAGTTTTACACCGGCCGCCGCCTGATGTCAACCCTCCTTGGGAATGCAATCGAAGCACAAAATATTTGTGCTTAGTTAGTCCTTTAGTCGCCTCTTACGACATCCACAGAACTGAAAGAGCTGGAATGGTCCTATTCTAGGCCGGAAACCACACGGCAAAAAATAATAATAAAATAAACGGGCAAGTGCGAGTCGGACTCGTACATTAAGGGTTCCGTACCACCATACAATGTTTTAAAACGCTGAAGAAACACGTTTCTTGTATGACGACCCCCTTTAATTTTTAACTTTATCTTATTTTTAGTATTTGTTGTTATAGTGGTCATAGTAATACATAATCGGTGAAAATTTCAAGATTTCATAGATCAAGTTAAAAACGCTGAAAAAAACACGTTTCTTGTATGACGACCCCCTTTAATTTTTAACTTTTTTTATTTTTAGTATTTGTTGCTATAGCGGCCACAGTAATACATAATCGGTGAAAATTTCAAGTGTCTAGCGGTTACGGTTGAAGAGATAGAGCCCTGTGACAGACGGACAGACAGACGGACAGACAGCGGAGTCTCAGTAATAGGGTCCCGTTTGCACCCTTTGGGTACGGAACCCTAAAAAGTATATATGAATGTAAGTTCTCGTAGATATCTACCTGCATTTGAATGTATCTACACAAGTCATTTGTGAGCTATTGCAACTATAATGTTTCTAATAATGTAATACCATTAAATAAGTATATATTAAGTAGGTACTGAGTATACCTTTTTTTTACCGCTCGATAAGACTTCAGTCAATTAGTCGCGTCTTACGACACTTGTGGGAATAGGAAACGTGAGGTGACAAATTTTATTTTACTCTGCCATCACCACACGGCGAAATAGAACGTTTGGTGGTATCAAAATAACGTATTCCTATTTCGAATTGTATTAAAAGCAAACAAACTTTTGGTCTGTGTAGTTTCGTTAACACGCAGTAACCGACGTGGAAGTTTCGTAGCTTGAGTTGTACTACGCGTAGCAACACATAGTACTCGCAAAACTGTAGTACGAGTATGTTTACTTATTTTCATAGTCGAGTTTGAGTCTTAATAAACAAACATCGTTTTAAACCATAGAGATAATAAGCTTTAGGTAATCACAAGGATAGATAAGTGACAAAGAAGTTTTTATTTCTAATTGTTATTTTTATTTACTACTTTTTTTTACTGTATTATTTATAATTGACTATTTATGGGTCACTTTTTTTAATATTACTTAAACGAAAGTTTACTTTTTTTATTATTATTCTAACTGATTAACTAGACTTACTAATAAGCTATTAATTTTTTTGTGTTTTTTATATTTTTTCCTACATTTTTTCTTTAATTTTTATTTATGTAGATACAGACATACCAAAGTCTGTACTATCTTATAACTGCATTTACGTGCTCAGCATAATATATAACACTGTAACTTTATTATTATCAGCTATCAGGCAATTATTAAATAATTAATTATATATATTTTTATATACCTTGTATATTTATATTGTTTGGAGCACCTAAAATTTGTTTTTTTATGAATTCAAAGATATATTTTATTGTTTTTGTATATTTTTTTATTTATGTTTTTGTCTTTTTTATTGTTTTTTTTTTTATGCATTGTGTACTTATATTACTTATATAATAGTTTTATATATAAAGAGCTATTACATATAATGTTAACTTATTCGTATATGAACCTTTCAGTGATCTAAATTTGAGACTGAACGAATTTTTCGTTCCTTCTCAACCACTGACACAAGTTCTTTTTTGTATCTTTTTAAGATTACAAAACCCAAAAACCTACGCACTATTATGATAAGTATCGTTAAAATAAATAAATCACGCTTAATAATTAGTTAATTAATTAGTTACTTATCCAAATCGATACTTTACAAAGCGTTTATACTGGATTAATATATAATAATATATATGCAGTAATAGATCACCTTTTTAATAAGAGATACTTTTAAAAGAGCAGTATATATTAAAAACAATTGAATTTATTTTACATCTACTGTTATTTTCTATACATACTAACTTAAACATTAAAATATATTTATAGTACATCACAGCTTTACAGCAGAGCAACTAGGTATTTCTTGTTTTTTCTTCACCTGAATATTGTAATGATATAAGCCCGAAATTTAGCGTAGGATTAATTAATGCTCATCAGTGGACTTGTGAGTCTCAATAAGTCATCGAGTAAGCTAAGTTATGTTGATATTATTGGTTATCGTATATCTATTACATAATTATTAAAGTGGAGGTCCATAGTCTCTGCCTACCCCTGTGGGAAACAGGCGTGATAGTATGTATGTATGTATGTATAATTATTAAGATACATTATAATATATAAGTAATCGTTATTAAATATCAAGGAATACTATTGTTTATAAATGACTACCTTACAGTTATTTTAACATTATAAAATAGACCTTTGTGACATGACCAGTCCAAGAAAAAAAGAGTTAAATTAATTCTCTCAGAGTGATAGTTTAAAGTATATGTAACTAGTTACTTAATTCTTAGTTTACTTAATTCATATTTACAGCTATAATCTATAAAAAGGATACTATTGTCAAGGTAATAATAATATAAATACTTAATATTCTTAGTTTCAAGAACTTATCTAATTCATTTTGACCTGACCTGCTTACTGTTATAATATAAAACCGTTTAAAAATGAAATTAATAAGTTCAGATTTTGATATTAGTAAAAAAAAATCAAGGTGTGAAATTAGTGTGAGTACCTTTATTGAATATATTGTCATGATTCAAACTAGATTAAAACAAAAAGAACAATTTATAATTACACTACTCAACAAATTTTCAACTTTTGATTTTATCTGAGGTCGCATTATGTGATTACTATTTCTTGCCACTAAAGTAATAAAAATATGCAAATATACACACACCATCACATCTCAATGTCCAGATAAACATCCATGTCCGAAATAACGAATTTTCCATAATTTTATTCTAATTTTAATTGAAATGGCGTAGTTTTTTTGGAGTGGCTGGCTTTTCTCTTGTACTCAGTAGCAGGGGTCTCTCTAATAAGGCTCCAACAGTAATCCGCGAGCATAGCAGGCTCCCATCTGCCTTGAAATCGCTTTTCAAATGCAACAACATCTTGGTGAAAGCGTTCGCCATGTTCGTCACTGACTGATCCCATATTTTCAGGGAAAAAGTCCAAATGCGAGTGAAGAAAATGCAACTTAAGTGACATATTGCATCCCATTTTATAGTAGCAGTCCAATAAAACTTTTATTTTTTCGCGAAAATCTTTAGATTTCTTGTTACCAAGGAAATTGTTAGTGACATCGACAAAAGCGTAAACTCGCCACAAATATAGCAAAATAAATCAGGACTGTTAACACACACTCGCGACATTTTAGAAGTCAGTTAATATACTAACAAATGCACTATGTTCCATTTGCAAAAGTAATAAGTTTCCGGACTACCCGCATTTTAACTTTTGTAGGTAGGTAAAAAAATAAAAAATATTTATCCCTATAACCAGATGTGATATCGAAATAAAATGCATACAGTATTTTTATATTGGTCAAGCTTATTATGAAATAATATGAATTGGGTCAGATATTTTTTAAGTGTTGAGTAGTGTTATTGACGAGCTAATATAACTCATAATTTAGTATATTTTTATGGAATAAAAATCTCAATAATAATCATATAAACGTACTACAGCAAGTTTTTTTTTTATATTATATTTTTGGTAGTCTAATTTTTTATGTATGCTGCTAAATTGACACATTTTTTTTAAGGTTTTAAATTTTTTATTCTTTTTATTTCGTATTTTATTTATTTTTTTATTCGTTTTTATTTATTTTTTATTCTTTTTTAATTATTTTTTTGTTTATTTTTTTCTATTTTCGTTAAGATATATTTATAAGTATTTAGCTATTAAATAAAGATTGTATTAAAAAAGATTATATACAAATAGTTCCGACACTGGAGATATTAGCATTTGTCTAATTTTCTAAAGTGTCGGGTGGCTAGCCACCCACTCCACTGCATAGTGCCCCAGAAAACTTTGTTTACTTCTGTGAAGTTGACATTGGGACACCGCCAGGGTAGGGCGACTGACAGAGGCAATCCTAAAAGCGAAGTAATACGCCTTTAATCTACCTCTGGAGCAACAGCTCTAACGGCTCCTCTCTGGCCGGCCAACTAAGGCAAGCCAGAGCCGAGAGTCCTGCGAGCCCTCTTGGGTCTCCACCCCGACCGATAAAGTCGCGTCGGGGATGAGTGCTCTGATCGACTCTCTGGAGACTCGGGTCCGTGGTGTCGTTACTCACCAACAGCTTGCCACAAGCTGCCCTGCGGTTTTTAATCGACTTTAAAAAAAGGGTATGTTCTCAATTCTGTTGTATTTTTAAACCCAAATAAATATATTAAGTCCCAAATAATCTCGGTTTTCTGGTTGATAAAATTATTTTTATAATTTTATTTCACATTCCCAGATAAAATAAACTTCTATTTGATGAAGTGATACAACTTTAGGCTTCAGCCAACGACGACCATGCACAAGCAAGTGCAGCGAGATTACCCTCAAAGGTTTCCACTAGCAGCGGATCCTTCGACTCAAGATACCGCTTCCAAACGATCATTCTGGATATTCGCCAGAACTGAATTTCTTACCCCTAACGTTTTGGGAATCTACGAGGAACTAAAATTGAACACTTTAAATTCGAAGTCATCATCTTTAGTTGTTGTTCAATCGGACAGCTGCCATCGGGCACTTGAGAACTGTTTTTTGGAATATTTTTAAGATTATGGTTACTGTTCTGAACCTGTTTACGCTGGCGGGAGTGATCCTGGTTGTAATGCCGTCCCCACACAGATTCTTTATGAGATTTTACTTGAGTGCAAGGATTATCAACGGAAAGGCGGCGATACTCTGGGTCGCAGTAGCGGGAAAATCTTGGATCTTTTTTGTGAAAATCATACGCCGATTTTTCGAAGCAAATATTCGGAATCTGCAAAAAAATACAAATTATAATACAAAATATGTAAGTAACAAACTTCTATAGATAAAGGTAAGTTAAGTTAAAAGTGAAGATTGTTCATGCTTAAATTGGGAGTTACCTGCGGATCCGCTTGTGTCTGTGTTGTAGCAACAGCAACAACTAAGACTGTCTGTGTCGTAGCCGTGTTTGTGTGTAAGCAAGTATTCGGTATCTGCAAAAAAATTATAAGTAAAATATAAAAGAAATAATCTTAAGTAAAAAGTTAATGTTACTGAAATGAAAAAAAATAACCATTACCGAAGTGCGATATGGAACATGGCTTGCATTACTTGCAGGCAATAAATTTAGTCCATTCCAAAATTGGGCTGTTCCCTGCGGATCCGCTTCTGTCTATGTTGTAGCTGTGTTTGTGTGCAGGCAAGTATTCGGTATCTGCAAAAAAATAATAAGTTCAATACAAAATACAAAAGTAACAAACTTAAATATAAAAAAATATATAAATTAAAAGCTATGATAACTTGAATGAAAAAATATCTAACAATTACCGAAGCACGATGTTGAAAATAAAGCTGACTTGATATGAGTTAAAAGTTAAGATAACTTGAGTGAAAAAAAAGAATCCAACCATTTACTTGTCGGAAAAATTTTTTTTCAATGCCAAAATTGATATGTTACCTGCAAATCCGCTTCTGTCTGTGTTGTTGCCGTAGTTGTGGGTAAGAAAGTATCCAGTATCTGCAAAAAAATAATAAGTTGCAATACAAAATATATAAGTAACAAAATTATAAAGATATAACTTAAAAGTTAAAATAACTTGAATGAAAAAAAGAATCCAACAATTACTTGCAGGAAATATTTTTTTTCCATGTCTAAATTGAGATGTTACCTGCGGATCCGCTTCTGTCTGTGTTGTAGCAACAACAACAACACAGACTGTCTGTGTTGTTGCCGTGGCTGTGGGCAAGCAAATATTTGGTATCTGCAAAAAAATAATAAATTACAATACAAAATGTAAAAGTAACAAACTTTTATAGATATACCTAAGTTAAAAGTTAAGATAATTGAAAAAATATCTAACAATTACCGAAGCACGATGTGAAACATAAAGCTAACTTGCATTACTTGTAGGCAATAAATGTTGTCCATGCCTAAATTGGGATGTTACCTGCGGATCCGTTTCTGTCTGTATTGTAGCAACAGCAACAACACAGTCTGTTTGTGTTGTTGCCGTGTTTGTGTGCAAGCAAGTATTCTGTACCTGCAAATAAAAATTAGGTGCAATACAAAATATAAAAGTAACGTATTTATAGCTTGAAGAAAAATTAAGTAAAATACCGTAGTGCGATGTGGAATGTAATTTTTGTTTTGCTTTACAGAAGTACTATTTTCGTGCTCAGTGCGCTCATACCGCTGACGCATAGGACGTTTCTTTTTCTCTTGCGAATGTCCTTCTTTACCTTCACTATTAAATCTCCGTCTCTTTTGTGGCAAAACTTCACTATCATCATGTTTACCTTTTACTACATTTATTATCTGAGATAGTTTGCTTAAGTATTCGGCATTATTTTCAATGAACATCGTAAAATCCATGATAATATGCTCCAAAAACATTTTGCCAACTAAAGCCAATTTTTTATTTGTAGTACCTTTGCGTCGACGTAAAAGACGCACAACATTAGAAAATGTCTTGATAACCGATTTTGTCAAGCCGCTGCGGGATATCAACATGGTGACAGTTGCTAAACCTAACGGGTTTGACCACTTATTTTGTTCCTTATCAAAAACTGTATTTAAATAAGGTACGATATCAGTAATGTTTTCAGTAGATGATGTAACATTTTTGTATGTCCTTTTAGCACTGGATTTTTCCACTTTTATGTTTTCATGTTTTTCATAGTTCTTTTTCTCTTTGTTATTTTTATCAACATTTATTTTCTTTTCATTTCGCCTATTATTCTCATTATTTACGACTGCGTTACGTTTGTCATCATCACATTTAATATTCTTGAATATTGTGAACTTCTTTGTATCTGTTTCACTATTTTTATTGCTAATGACTTTCTGAGTTCTTGAAAATTGTTCTAACTGTTTCTGTTTTGGTGCTATTGGTGCTGTTTCTTGTGTTCGAGAATATATTAAATTTAAACCACCAACAGACTTGCAGTCTTTTAGATTTGCAGACGTTGAAGGACTCCCCGCCGGAATAGGAATATCGCTTACATTTATACTCATTATTGGTAATGTTTCATCTTTTTTGTAATGATTATCTTTTTTATTTACCGCTTTATTATAACTTTTGGTATCTGTTTTCTCTAACTTGTTAGAAGAACTTGAATCTTGAAATTTATTTTGGCGTATATATGAATCTATTACTTTTCGCGGAATTATCTTAGTTTTGTCTGATTTTGTTTTCTTCACTACAGACAATTTTTTTTGTGTTTCTTCCTGCTGTTCTAAAATGCCTCGTCTCTTTGCTTTTTTTGCTATGTATTTGTGGTAGCTGAAATAAAAAAAATCTTATCTATGTGGTATGTATATATTCAGGTTGATTTTGAAACACTGAACTTTATTGAAATCTTGGAATCAGAATTACTCACACAGATCAGAGTTTTTTTTAATTCATTCCAAACAAACAATCACACAATCAAATCTTTTCTCTTTATATTATAAGTATAAATCATCCATATTATTAACACCATTTTTTTCGCATTTATTAATTTAACAAATACCAAAGTAACTTTAAAACTATCTTTTGTTTTGCTCGAAACTTATGCTTAATTCCCATGCAAATTAATTAAATTGTTTAACAAAAAAAAAACAACCGACTTCACTTTCTTTGAGAATTTTCTTCCATATCTTCAAAGTTCTTCATCATGTCCTGATAATATGCGACTAACTTGGTAGTTATAAAAAGGCTTTCAAATAAATAAACGGGTAAGTGCGAGTTGGACTCGTACATGAAGGGCTCCGTACCTCCGTACAATGTTTTGAAACGCTGAAAAAACACGTTTTTTGTATGGCGACCCCCTTTAAATAAAATAAATAAATAAAATAAAAATCTTTTATTTCAGGCTTAAGAACCCATAAAGTGTTAGTAACAAAGAAAACTTATAACTATGTTAGTATAATATTATCCACATCAAAATTTATTGACGGCTTAGTGTCTTTGACTAGGTGAACGCGAGTCCAGTGCTGCATGATAGCACTGTCCACGTCCAATCTAGCCGCAACCGTCTTAACTAGAATGTTGGCGCTGCCCCGCACCCGGTGAATCAAGGATGCTGTGCGCTTTCTTATAATTGCTGACAGACTGTCAACTCCAGCTTCCGCCAGCATCCCTGAGGCACTACAAGGGCGGCGCATCCCCAACATTACTCTAAGGGCATTGTTATACTGAGTGCGAAGAGCCCTGTATGCTACTTGGGTGTAATGTGTCCAAAGGCTGCACGTGTACAAAGAAGTACAAAATGCTTTGAAAAGCGTAACTTTTACCTGCCTGGTACAGCGTGCAAATCTTCGGGCTATCATATTTGCCCTAACACACAAGGCTCTCCGCTCCCTTTCCATGTCCAAATCATCCTTGAGCGAGTCGGTGACCCAGTGTCCCAGATATTTAAATTTCTGCACCTGGTTCAGTGGAACTCCATTTAGTTTTACTACTGGAACTTTATAGTTTCTATCTTTAGCTTTAAAGACAAGGAGTTCACTCTTAGCAGTATTATATCTAAGACCATGCGACACCGCGTATCGCTCACAGATGCCAAGCAGCTTGTTGAGTGCACTGATAGAAGGGCACAGCAGCACCATATCATCTGCATAGGCTATATTGTTGACAAAGGTACCGTCGATAGAGCATCCGACGCCGGCGCCGCTGAGCTCCTCCATCAGCTTATTCACATAGAGATTGAAGAGCATTGGTGAGCTAATCCCCCCTTGCCTCACCCCGCTTTCCAACCTGTACATACTCGAAAGCTCTCCTGCCCATTTGACTTGGTTCTGCTGATTGGAATACCAATACTTTAATAACAAGATATACTGATAAGGTAGAGTAGTATCTTCACACAGCTTTTTCCACAACACATTATAATTAACTAAATCAAAGGCCTTTGACAGATCCAAAAATACAGCATATACCGGTGTACCTCTATCAGTATAATATCGGACAGTCTGCTTGAGACACAACACAGCCGTTTCAGTCGATAGATTTGGTCTAAAACCAAACTGTGCATCATGCAATTTTATATGTGCGCTCAGCCGTTGCTCAAGCAGTCTGTCCAACACCTTGGCAATAATAGTAGCCAAAGATATTGGTCTATAGTTGGATTTGTCACTAATATTACCTGTTTTATTTTTGACAATAGGTACAACCACTGTTTTTAACATTTCGTCTGGTAAGTATCCATGATTCAGACATAGCGAGAAAAACATAGCTAAAATTCTAGGTAAATGCACACCGGCATACTGAAGGTGTTCTATACTCAACCAGTCGTGACCCGGAGACTTACCATGACTCATGTTCTTAATAATAGATCTTATTTCTGATGCAGTAACCAAAATAGGTTTTTCATTACAACCATTACTATTATATGTTGTGTTACTGTTATCTACTAAATCTGAACATAAGGGTGGATTTACCAAAAAGTGTTCTTTAAACATTTGAGCTATCTGCTGTGGTTCATTCAATCCCTCTATACTGGATGGCAAGGCTGCCTTTGGATTTAACCTTTTTGTATGTTTCCAAAAATCTGAGAAATTTTTATTAGAATGTTGCTCACATAAAATATTCATTTTTATTTGTTTTTGGTTAGCTTTACACCATTTCAGTTTGGCTTTAAAGGTACTTCTAGTTTCCCTCATTTTATTATACATATAACCACAAGTTGGTCTACCATAAGCAATCCAATTACGAAACCATATACGAGCCTCACTATGAGCAGTTTTCACATGTTTATTCCAACCGCAAATATTTTTATTTTTATTTTTATTACTTGTTTTCTGATTACAGCTATGTATAGAGGCCTCAACTAACACTTCTACAACCTTATTATACAATATTATCAAGTCTTTTCTATGATTAATGTTATTACATAATTTATCAGCACACCCTACAAAATTAGATGGAAAATCAATATGTTTTAACTTTTCATTACAATAATTAGTATACTGTGAAGTCTGGAAAACATTCCGTTCTCCCCATACAATAGCATTTCTCACATTACTACAGTACAATACTTTTGATCGCATCACGTTGAGATTGCACTGCACCACAAGTGGCAAGTGGTCAGACCAAAAAACATTGTACATAATAGAGACACTAGCTACAGTATGTCGGGCTGCTTGTGTTACAAGACAATGATCTAGCCAACTACATGTACCATGACTATCACTTACATACGTATAAGAACCAGAGTTCAACCCAAGCATTTCAATGTCTACACAGTTCCAGTCTTGTTCTAAACAAAAACTGTTTAATTCATCACCGAACGGTTTACGCGGGGCAGCATTGAAGTCCCCGAGTATGTAACTATATTCAACATCACAACTTTCAATAACGGCATTGATTTCACTTAAACAATGCGTAAACTCATCTAAGTGTGATGGTTTATCATATGGCATGTATATTGAGAACACAAGAAAAGAACACTCCGCCACACTGATTTTCACCGCACATATCCTATCACTTGCACATGGGATCACAGCAACCGTTTTAAATATATTTTTCCGCCACAGGATAGCAACCCCACCATAAGGCCGCCCACGTAGGATTTCCTTCGATGTATCCACAGCTGACTTGCCGCAGTAATCAAAATTTTGATCGATTTGACCAAGTGAAGCGATATCATCCGGAAGTAGGCATGTTTCTTGTAGTGCTAAAAGGTCTGCAGACTGACACAGTAATCCTATGTCATCAATAGAACTTGCCAAAGATTTGCAGTTGAAGGTTATAAATTTTACTCTAGAGTTATCTATATCCATATTTATTTATCAGTATTCTTTGAATTTCCGTAATTTTTCATAAATCTTCTGAAAGCCACACCTTCAGGCCACATACTGTCGTCCAGGAACATGGATAATTTATTTTTCGGCACATATACAATATATGCATTATACTGTCTTTGCTCCTTCGTATTTATTTTTTTGAGATTCACAGTTATTTCAGATTTCACTTTTATATATTCAATAATATCTTCCTCCTTCCTTTAATATTTAACTTTTTTTTATTTTCAGTATTTGTTGTTATAGCGGCCACAGTAATACATAATCGGTGAAAATTTCAAGTGTCTAGCTATTACGGTTCAAGAGATAGAGCCCTGTGATAGACGGACAGACGGACAGACAGTGGAGTCTCAGTAATAGGGTCCCGTTTGCACCCTTTGGGTACGGAACCCTAAAAAGAATCATCAAAATTGGCGAAGATTTCGCAACATATGTATCTATGTAGATACATTGTACATACTTCTGGCGCGTAGGCGACCAATACTGTGTAAATAAGTTTCTTTCGGCGTTTCTTCTCAGCAGTGGTCGTTGCGAAATGCTGGTATCGGTAGCTTTTGCACTAAAAATAATTAAATCGAATTGGTACCCTCCTTTTTTTAAGTCGGTTAAAAACGTTGATCCGTTTGCTTTACTTTAACGTGAAAGTAAAAAGTCTTTACATTATCTACTTAACAAATAAGAAGCATGCAAATATCTGCAGGTAAGAAATTATTAAGGAAGGTTGAAGAGTTAGTCTACCAAGACATTAAAAAGATGGCAGGAGAAGAGCGGAATGGATGCATCTCCACTTAAAACCACCTAAAAGAGCAAGCCCTTAAGGTAAAAAAAAAGAAATTATACTAAAATTAATTTAAAAAAATGTCTCAAAGATAAAGTATTACTTACAAGCGTATCGGTAGAGGAACGACGAGCTTTGGCGCGCTTTTCTTCTGACCAAGTCGCTTAAATGCCTTTTTTTCTTTCTTACTTGTAGGCTGTAGTATTAATAAATCCAGGCTCCGCATGCATTCGTCAAACGACATATCATCATAATTCGCCATTTCTACTTTAAAACTTTATTAGACACTTTCCGACTATACAAAAGACTATTTAATTATTTTACTTAAAAAGTACTAGGTATTATCTGCACTAAATATTAAACATTACTTTTACTTAGTTGATAAACTGGTCAGTAATCTACACCTGGCGGATAAAACTTTTGGCTGCTCTAGAACTTGTGATCACTTTAGGGTTTCCAGCGCGAATGCAGCCGGCAGATCCGTCGCGTCAGCTCGGGGGGCGAAATCCGCGAAATCACCGCAGATTTCCGCCAATAAGCTGCCAGTGCGCGCGCTGACGAGTGCAGCTTGTTATAGCTCACCTTATTCACCTCCCTTACCTGCAATCGCTAGGAGCTAACTGCAAGTTTGAAGCTTAAGATAATTTTTGATGTTTGTTTAATATATTTATTGCACAAATCAAGTACGTACATAATAAAAATTATAAAAAGAAAAGAAAGACTTGCACAAAGGCGGACTTATCTCAGGATATCTTTTAGTCAACCCATCATCATCATCAATTCTTTTTAGTCTCCACTGCAGGAGCACGACCCTATCTACTACTAGAACCATATATTATTAGCCAGATTAGTCAGAGGATTTGGCCTACACTCTTCACGCTGGCCAGACGGGTTGGAGAGGTCTCATTAATGTTTATAAGCTTGGATTAGCTTGTGTTTCCTAAGTCGCCTTCTACGACATCTACGGGAAGATTTGGAGTGGTCCTATTCTACTCTGCCGGGAACCACACGGCATTTAAAGTTACAGAATCTTTATTATTTTGTCAGTTCTTAATTAGGCGGTGGATTTTTTAAAAATTACTAATAAGAAACTGTCGACTCCTATCATATCGGTTGAGGCTTGGTATGGATTATACCTTCAACAAACAAAAGCGCAGAACGATAAAATAATATATTTAATTTGAAAGAAATAATCATATTCTGATCATGAACAACTTTTGCTCACAAAAATCTACTTCTCTATATTTTGCTATTAACTTTTATATTAATTTTACGCCATTAACAAATAAGTAGTTAAGTACTTTAAAACAGATGTAAGTATCTAAAAATATATAAATTTGAATATTCCTTTAAAGTACCTTTAGTTTTTGGTCCTTCGAACCAAAAATTTAGGGAAAACCAGAAAAACATGACATTCACAGCTGGTTACTCCCAGCTGAGATAAAAAAAAGATGTAGGTATGTTATAAAAAACATTTATTTACCATTAAACCATAACCAAAATGTTTACAAAAATAAACAGTGCATATACAACGTCGAAAGGACATACCCGTAATAAATCGAACCACGTTCTATACTAGATCATTATAGTATAATAAAATTAAAATTACAGCCAAAAAACAAAAATAAGTTTCGGCATTTCCATACAAAAGTTTGCAGCCGCCCGGGCGATTTGTATGGGAATGTCGAATTTTTTTTTTGTTGTTTTTTCACTGTTATTATTATTTCACTAAGCATTAGTGATCTGGTATAGCCCGTGGTTCGATTTATTACGGGTACCTATGTCCCTTCCTCTTTGTATAATATAATCCATAATTATTAAGTAGGTTAATTTTGCACCCCTATATTGAAATATTGGCTAACCTACTGACGTCACTACACGCGCGGCCGTCGCATCTCCGCTTGCCGTCCGCCGCCCGCCAGTCGCCTGGTAACGGGCGGTGACATTCAAAGGGGAGCTTTTGGTATGCATTTGCCGGCTTATATCTTTGGTGTGTGTTTTTGAAAAATCACTGTATTTATTTTTTGTATGAGTTTATGACTAGTTATTTAGATTAAACATTTTTTGGAGTAATTTTTATATAAAAAGGTGATTGTATAAAATAATTTTAGTATTTTAAAGGTAAATTTATATGTTTGTGATTTTTTTCTATCGAGCCAAAAATGCTCAAACGTGTTTTGGATATTGTGGGTGACTGTAGAAATAAAAGCCAATTGATATGTAAATTTTTTGAGAAATAAACTGTAGTAGTTAAATTACAGTGATTTCAAAACCACGCACAGTATTGCGGTCTGTGAACTCACGTCACCTCAAAGAGTACCTACTTTCCTTGAATACAGCTACGAGGTTCATATCATAATTGATATTTTCTTACAAAAAAATAAACACGCAGGATATATGTTTGTCCTATATAAGTTGATAAACTAACTTAAATTCAATTCGAAATATTTTATTGTATTTATAATATCTCTTATTAATAGTCACTTTGTTATGTTTTGCACAAATGTTGACGTCAAATCGTTACTTACATACAGCTAAGTTTAGAGCCGCTTCCTAGGCGCTGGTGCAGAAGAAGCGGCAACAAACTGCACTGCAGTATTTTCTAAGGACGTCAACTAACAAACTTAAAACTTTTGTTAACATCATAATTTAAATTAACCATCTATTATTTATAATACTCCTTGATGTATAATTTCCAAATATAACAAAGTTATTGTCTAGACAACAGACAACAAAAGTCACGTACAAACAGGCACTAGTACCCCTATTCGTTACTGTTATTCCAATAAGTTACGTGACTGAACTTCGGCACTATGCTCATTGGGTTATGCGACATTTCAGACTTTTTACAATTCACTTTTGAATGTGTATCTATGGATTAAAATTCATTTATTTACTGACCAAACATAAATGAAGTACATCTGTCAACAATCTGAAATTAAATCTATTGTTTTGTTATGCTGTCGAAAGTTATCCATAATGTTTACGAGTAAAATAACAATTTAATAATAAAAAAAATTTTATACACGGTCTATATTAAAATTTTGGCCTCCCATATAAGTTGACCGAGTTTTTATGGAAAGCTTAAAATATTTTTTCATATTTATATATATGTATGTTTCTTGAGGAAAGTTTTTCAGTACCATGAGCCCTTAAATTAGTTTTATGTGTTAGTGTATATGAAAATCATAATCACATTGAACTTTTCCAAATCGCTTTAAACAAAACACTTGGCATTAGTCGTCTCTTCAGAAGGCAGTAAGCCTCGCGTTAGAACTTTCTTCGACTGCTAATGGCTATATGTTCTAATAACATTAGTTGCCATAAATTGTTTAGTAATAATATATTTTTTATTATGTCATACTTATGCTAGGGGTGAAACTGAGAGAAAAAGAAAAAATCTCAAATTTTAAAAAACTAACAAAGAGTAAAAAAGTCTCAAAAATAGTAAATAAACTCAAATGGCGATGGACAGGGCATACGGTGAGAGGCAGAGACAAGTAGAGTCAACGAATGATGTTTTGGTATCCAAGAGTAAAAAAACGAAAAAGAGGTAGACAGTTTAAGAGATGGTCAGATGACATAAGAGAGGCAGCAGGTGGAACTTGGTCCAGAACGGCAATGAAAAGGGAGGAGTGGAAATTCTTGGAGGAGGCCTTTGCCAATAGGGGCACACAGACGGGAGACGAGGAGATATAAAAAAAAAAGTGAAGTAAAAACTCATGTATCAGTGTATCTCTTTTCTGAATAAAGGCTATTATTATTATTTTTCTCTTTTTTAATTTTGAAAAGAAAAACGATAATTTTATCCCAAATATTTGGGGCTAAAGTCACTGGTAATTCTCTAGACACTGAAAAGTAATAATATTGGCAGTCAGCAAAAAAAAAAGAATTTAGTTTTAAAATTATAAAATATAGGCAACGGCGTCGTAATTTTTTAAAATTGGAATACAACACGTTTTACTTGTATGACTGTAGGTCAAAATTTTTTGGTTCTCTTGCTTCAAAATAATAATTTATTAAAAACCAATAAAAAGGCGCAATTGTTGTCTTTGATTTAAATAGTAAATTTATTATGGAACTATTAGGTTATTTTACCTAAACTATACTATGTATGATATACTAAGTATGAAGTTTACGTATATATACATATTTAAATATATTAAGAATAACGCACAAGGAAAAAGTAATGAAACTATTGTAATGACTGGAAAATGTATAAGATTTATGACTATCACAGTCATAGAAAAATATTTTCATAGTAATTCTTTAGTGAAAACGCCACCAAATAAAGGTTAGTAACTGTCTGTTAAACTCTGATTAGGTATATGTAGGTATTTTACTTCCGTTATAGGTATATATTTGCAAATTTTCCTCATAGATGGAGATGAAAAGAAGAATGTGCTACACGGTGTACGGTAATAGTTTTATCTCGGGCGATATACTTGAATCCCTCGCTTCACTCAAGATTCCACCGATTCAAAGTAGCGCTTTCGCGTTAAAACTATTACCTTTACGCCTTGTAGCATAATCTACTATTAAAACTTAGGCTAGGTTTTGGTATACATTTATAAAAAGTAAAATATAAAACATACTACAAAATATAAACATTTACAAAAACGTAACCTAGCTGCCCGCTAGCAGCGGCGCAAGGCCCAAGCTACCGGCGGTTAGGGCCGCAGAGAGAGAAACCTCCTGACAATACGTGCCGTGTCCAGGAGTACTGCCTTCTGAATCTGACCCTTGATCCAGCCATCTAGCGAGAGAGTCTTAAGATGTTGGTCAAGACTCTTCGCTATAAGACCGTTACGACTATCGGGACAATGATCGTCAAATCCACATCCCACATAGCAGTCACCTCGTGGGCCAAGTCAAGGTACTTGCTAAGCTTGTCCTTCTCGGCCTTCACGAGGTTCTCGTCATGTGGGACGGTGATGTCGACGAGCACTGCCTGGCGCATCAGTCGATCTGTCAGCACGATATCAGGCTTATTGGCGATAATTGTCCTGTCCGTGATGACAGATCGATCTCAATAGAGCATGGCACGACCATTTTCGAGAACTGACGCCGGTAAGTACTTATAGTACGGTACCTCTGATTCTACAAGCCCGTATCGAAGAGCAAGCTGCTGGTGAATAATTCTTATTATTATTATTATTATATAATACGTCTGTCAAGATCGTAGCAAGTGGAGGTCCATAGTCTCTGCCTACCCCTGTGAAAAACAGGCGTGATAGTATGTATGTATGTATTATTACTTATGAAAGGCCTTGTCTACTTGGTAACGTATTAATAGAAATTGTAAAATAGTTTGGAAAATCCAAAAGTGCACGCCTCATAATCTAATTTTTTTTATACAGTGGTATATTAGTTTTTTATAAATTATAATTAAACGACAGTACTTAGAACGCTAATAATAACTAGGAATCAGCACAGTGTAATACTTTATATATTAAAAACAAAAGTATTCCGGTAAGATGAATTTTTCGACCAATTTCTCTGCCACATACATGGTCACATAAACACAGACTCACGGACGTCCAAGAATGATTAGTTTTAATGTTATTATTTATTATATTAAAAAAATTAATTGTTTATAAAATGTACCATATGTGCTAGACAGATTATTTAACTTCATATTAATGCACTCATATTATCCTGTAAGTGTTATATTAAAAAAAAAAAGTCATTTAAGTTTCGAAAGACTGGGTTTTTTGACATGTCGAGAGTAGAGCACTACCTCAACGCTCCGCCTATGAGGCGTGCAATACCTCAACGCTCCGCTTACATGCATATTCCTCATTGCGACGGCGACGGATCATTTAGGCCTAGCTGATAAAAAATATAAAAAACTATTCAATACATAGATTAAAATTATTTTGATGTTATTAGACGAATTATTATACAGCTGAGTCGACAACCAGGCATACGGCCCAATGGATAGTGATTAAACAGACTTTTTTTACAATATTTTATTTAGTTCCACCTGTCCCGTCCCGTTGTCTGTGTGTCCGTAACCTTGCAAGTTAAAATAGACCCACATCCCATTATTTGATCGTGTTGACCCTTCACATACTTGTGTAGGGTGACAATACAATATTATGGCACCAATGACCTAATCTGATGAAGTCGGAAGGTAGCCATGGCATCTCTGTGATAAAACAACATAACCTCATCGAGTTTGGGCACAACGATTCGTCTTGGATAGCATTTTAAACTTAATAGTTCATTATTTAGAATAAAGCTTGTTTAATAATTAAATAGTTTTAAAAAATAATTACTTGTTTCAGTGTTCATTATTATAGCGTGTTTAGAGTTACTAAACTCACTACTATTTTTAACCGACATTAAAAAAGGAGGAGGTTATCAATTCCACTGTATGTTTTTTTTAATTTTTTTTTAATGTATGTTTGTTACGCGATATCTTCGCCAATTGTGAACCGATTTTGATGATTTTTTTATTTTATTTGAAAGCCTTTCCTACCAAGTCGGTCCCATTTTAATTTGGTGAAGATATGATAAAGGACTTGGGAGATATGGAACAAACTTCTTTAAAAATAGAAGTCGGTTTTTTTTTTGTTAAAAATTTTATTATCTGATAGATATACCACCCAAGACCCAGGACAATTCGAAAAGGCCATTTTTCAACTTGCGTCTTACACAGCCTGGATATCGAATTCAGAACGTTCGGAGAGGCGTATATTCCGCTAGTTGCCATCAAGTCAAAACAGAAACTTTTTTCTAAACGTCAAAACAAATATTTTTATGGGATTTCTATGAAAAACGCACGGCGTGACGTCATAGTTTCTTGGAGTCAAATAGCGCTCTTAGTATCAGTTTTTCGGCATTAATCAATCTAAAATCACATTCAAAATGGATATGATGAATGACAAATGACATTATTTTGTGACTTTTTTATTTTATAAACGGAGACCTTCATTCGTTCGTTACGCTCCCTCGGTAAATCAGTAGAAGTACCTATGTGCTTTAATTTATCACGCTATAATGTCTTTTCTACTTTATATACATCGAAATTTAATTCTCTAGAAACCTAACGCTTCTACATTCACCGCTTCGATTCTGATTACATTTACGCAAACAAACGAACAGTAATTACAACGAAACACCCGAACGCACACATAGACAAAGATGCATGCGATTGGTCGCGCCAAGGTCACGCGTCGTCGTCCGTCGGGTGGGGCAGTCAACGCAATGAGCGGTGAGATACAACGCGCGGATTATGCAGCGGGACCAACAGCTTTACGTGCCTTCCGAAGCACGGAATTATCTTTCTTTTCGGATAATCAGGTGATTCAATAAGCCTGCAATATCCTAACCAGACTGAAAACAACTTTTTCACAAAGTATCTACGAATAATAAATTCTCTAGAATTGTAACGCTCCTACATTCACCGCTTCGATTCTGATTCCATTTACGCAAACAAACTAACAGTAATAACAACGCAATACTCAAACACACACATAGACAAATATGCATGCGATTGGTCGCGACAAGGTCACGCTTCGTCGTCGGGTTCATATATTAAGCACCGCCCGCCGCGGTACATATCGCGTGGAATGATTTTTCGGGATTAGTTACGATTCTAGGGATTATTATTCGTAGCAAAGTATGCTTCCTAGTGGGATTTGAACCCACGACCTCCGGAACGCCTTGACCACTGAACCGCGGAGGCAGTCCATTCTGTATGTCATACTCCTACTGTCTTCTGTGACGATGGGTATGCCCACAACCCTGATAGACTTGTGATTGTGACGTTGCACTTTCACGGTCTATTAAGGTCGATAGGCTGATGGTACGATATTTAATGCCTTATAGTACAGTCAATGAAGGCAAAAATCCGCTACAACCTCCGATTTCGTTGAACCTCCATAGATTTGGATGAAAATTTGGGATTGAGTATGTTTTACCCTCTACTTCAAAAGTAACATATGCTTGTCTTGCGCTTTTTGCATTTTAGGGGTGAAATCCACCCCTTTTGTTAAAAATGGGAAAAAATTCAGATTTAACCATTCTGGCTTAAGTAATTGTGTTTTGTTAGGTAAAATAAATGTTTTTTTATATTTATATGCATGATTTATGATTTTAATTAGTTTTTCAACTCTTTTAGCAACCACCCCTTAAATCGAATTTTTTTACCCTTTGCATCGTAGTTTTTGCAGCCTTTAAATACGCAACCAGGCATTTTTATGGCAATACAACTATGTAAACAAAAACGAATGAAATTTTCCGCGGAACAAGGACGACTAAGTCGCGTTGGTCCAAAAACTGACTTTTTTGGGTTGATGAGTTGTGCCATTTCTTTGCGCGGTTGGCCGAGTCCTTACGCTAGTAATATATAAGTCAGTTAAGCAACCCTGGGTAAGGTCCGCATTTGGATAGGTGACAAGTGGCACATTCAAATTCGAGCTCCTCCGTGATTTGAAAGGCACGTTAAGCTGTTGGTCCCGGCCGTTATCATTGTATAGCTGCTATGTCAGATACCTTAAGGCAGCTTCTAAGTCTAACACCAGTGTAGGCCATTTTATTAAAAGTTACGTGAAATAAATCCATAATTAATTGCCTTATTACTCTTGTAATATAATATTCCTTAAATTTTAAAATGTAAATGTTGTTTGGTGCAATAAAGATTTTTGTATTGTATTAATTAATTTAAAACGGTTGACTCCCTTAATACTGTCGTAAGTGTTGGCCAGTTACACGAAAAACAATATGCACTTAAGAACGCAATTTACTCCTCGGTAAATGCAATCATAGTGGTCAAGCTACGTAAAAAAAAAACGCAAATCGATGTACAGGATAGCCATTTGGTACACCGGTACTATGGGTTAAAACAATCATTTTGACGGGAGTTCTTAAAAATATTCCCATAGGGGGGAGGGGGCAGTAATGACGTCACCAATTATTTTGTATGGGAATAGAATCTTTTTTTTTTTCAGAAACCTATCGTGTGTAGTATTAAATGAAAGGGCTTTATGAGCCAATTCTAAAAATATACTACACCAAGGCCTTTTGGCCACCAGTTTTCAAAAAATCCAAATAATTATTTATTTGTAGTTTGTGTAGTTTCATGTTATTTCGTTTTCTTCCTTTATTCTATGAACATGCCTATATGGCTTTCTTGTATAAACATCTCCTCACACAGGCCTACTAGAAGAGATCTTTTAAGATAAGTAGTGGCTTTGTACAACTTTTATTCCATGTATTCCCTGTATACATTTTCCTTGTAAACATAAATTGGTAAATAAATGAATTCGAAAGCTAGAAAGTGTTATTTTTATTTAATTTTATCAAATGTGCTCATCATGTAGGTAGTGAATAATTATTTAAACGAGGAATATAAAGACCTAGGATGTTTATCCAGCCAGAAAAAGAAAAGTTAGGACTAAGATTCTACCAAGAAATAATAGCAACATTTTACCTGAAAATAAAATGTATATTAAACATACTTACCTTATTCGAAGCCTATATAATGAGAGAGAGCATCCATATCCGGTTGGAGTACTAGTCATGACTTCCGGTTTAGGTCCACGCCCCTCCATTTCCGCTCCATTCGTTGCGTTGTGTCCTTCTGCCACGCGAGCGCGTGCGCTCTAGCGCACGCGCTCGCGCCACCTAGGTAGTTGGGTTTTGTAACCCAGTTTGTTCGTCATTGGATCGTCTTTTCAGGGCTTATCTTGTCGTATCTGTCGTATCAGGGCTTATCAGGAGTGCTTGGCAGCGTAGCTACCTAGCACGTTAAAATTATTAAAAAAAATTAAGGTAGCTGAGAAACTTCATATTTATCAAGAATAAGATCGTTTTCTCATGGCCATATTGCAAGTGTATCGTTCTACACGTAAAGGCCACGCCGTAGTGGCGTTTACATCACTTGTAAATAAGTTTAAGCATATGGTTACTCACGTGATTTTCCTTTTCTGAGTCGATTTTCCTTTAACAAAAAGCTATTTCCGAGCTTTTATCACTAGATTATGACACACTGAAAAGGTTTAAGCTTAGGAGATTTCCATCCCTGTATCAATAACACTGAGCTGCGAAAACCGTTAAGAACAAAAATAAAATTTTAAAATTAGCAATAGACCTGATTGCCAAACAAAGTAAAACATACTTATGTATATTTCCGACGTAATCAAATCTAAAAACAAATTTAGACTCTTAAGGTAGCAGTAATTATTTACTACCTATAAACTGTAACACAGTTAAAATATAGAAAAAACAATAACCGGAATAAACTGGAGAAAAAGTAATGGTTCAAAGTACTTACGGTTTAAACACGTGTACATATTATAATTTGTTACCTCAAATAACCTTAAAATTTTATTCACAATTACAGCGGGTATTTTTCCGCCGATATTACCACTTTTCCTCCTGAAGTTTTTGGCTAGTACCGGCGAGGCGGTTTGAATTATGCGTTGCATATTAGATAACCGTCTCGAACGGAATCAAAAACGCCTGACGAATGACGAACAAACTGGGTTACAAAACCCAACTACCTAGGTGGCGCTAGTGTCCTTCTGCCACGGGACACTAGCCTCACCTAGGTAGTTGGGTTTGTTGGCTTGAATGGAGCGGAAATGGAGGGGCGTGGACCTAAACCGGAAGTCATGACTAGTACTCCAACCGGATATGGATGCTCTCTCTCATTATATAGGCTTCGAATAACGGTACAGTGAGTTTAATAAATAATATTTTTTTCAAAACAAAAACCGACCTCAGTACCAGAAAAGCTAAATATTTAAACAATTGTATACTTATACGACATATTTTTTCTAGTTATTTTCCAGTTATTTTATGTGACCAGTGCTGGAAAGCAACCCTTTCAAACAAAAAAAGAATTTCCCACATCGGTCCAAGCGTCTTCGAGTAATCGGGGACCATACAAAAAATATTTATTTTCCTACGAATAACCTCTTCCCTGATAACCTCCTCCTTTTTTAAAGTCGGTTAGTAAAAAAGGGAAAAATAGAGAATACTTAAGTAGAGCGTCTATTTTTCTCAACTTTCAACTTTTGTACTTTTCTAGACATAATAAACGGGCAAGTGCGAGTCGGACTCGTACTTGAAGGGTTCCGTACCACCGTACAATGTTTTAAAACGCTAAAAAACACGTTTTTTGTATGACGACCTCCTTTAATTTTTAACTTTATTTTATTTTTAGTATTTGTTGTTATTGTGGTCATAGTAATACATAATTGGAGAAAATTTCAAGAATCTAGTTAATGCCATTATGAAGATCAAGTTAAAAACGCTGAAAAAAATACGTTTCTTGTATGACGACCCCCTTTAATTTTTAAATACATATTTTTTATTTTTAGTATTTGTTCGCGCCACTATATGGCATCTCAAACTACTCACAAATTATTTTATATTTTCTTTCTCATTGCTACTGCAAACTACCGCATTTTTAAGCAGTACTGTCCGATACGTGACTGGACTCACCCGCATCTCACCTAAATCATATAAATTAAAACCAACCGCGTACCGCGTCGCGCTTACGGTCATCTCGACCGTAGGATCACCCCCTAAAAACCAAGTGATAAGTGTGTGGAAACCGCAGACCTGGGCCCAGGAGAAGATCACTGGATTGCGAGAAGAAGAAGCACAGGAGTCCAGGTTGGTGAACCAGCATAATCCGTAATACAGTCCATCCGCACCCACATAGTTTTTTTGGCCTTCGAGCCTGGATATCGCATTCCCATACTTGTTACTTGTCCGCTAAAAGTTAAAGTGTCATTGCGCCACTCAACGTAATCCCGCAATACTCATTTACTTTCACCGCTCCATTTCTTGGTATATTTCATACCACCGCAAATAATCGCTATTCTCCCAATTTCATACATTTCAATAACAAGTTGAGCCGCTTATTACTTAAAACTAAGATTTTCCAAATCGATTTCGTCCGCCATTTTATATGCAGCCACGCCGCCACGCCCTGCGTGTCGCTGAAGTGGTCATTCAAATACTGTTCATATTTATCTTCACTTTATTGTAAAATAAACAACTAACATAATTGTGTATTCCATAAAATAGACTTCGTCATTTATATCGATCGGCGCATACGCATCCTCGTTACGTAATCGCCACGCGTACCTACCTGTGACCTTGTTTGACCGGTCGGCTGTCTAGCTGCAGTGCGTACTCGTAAATACCTACGACATTTCCGTAAATACTAATTTCATTGGTTTATCCTAAATTATTCGATTTAAATCATGAAAACCGCTACTTCTAGTAATCCGGAAGACTCGGATAGATCTTCTCGCATGCTTAGAAGGCTTTTAAGAAAACGCGATGCAATTTTTAGTAGAATGCAGCTTATTTACAACCATTCAAAAAATGTCTTTGATGATAAAACTTCTGAAGAATTATTCTTGGGAGGAGTGGAGTCGATAGATAATTTACGAAAGGAATTTCACGAAATCTTAGACGAAATTATCGACACTGAGTTGACAATCAACCCGAATTCCGAACCCAATTACCAAAGTTGGAATTCGTTCGAAGAATTGTATTGTTGTTGTAAGCGCATCGCATCAAAATTAAATGTAAACAAATCAACTTCCGGTCAATCAAATAACAGTACTTCTGGTAAAATATCCGTTATAAAATTGCCCAAACTCGAGTTAGTCAGTTTCTCAGGCGAAGCCACAAAATGGCCTGTCTTTTATCACTCGTTCAAAACTTCTGTACATGAGCATCCTGACTTGACCGACAACGAACGCTTGCAATATTTGTTAGGTAAATTGTCAGGCCGAGCTCTTGCAGTTTGTACTGGAATCGCGCCGCACGCCGAGAACTACAACTTGATATGGAAAACTCTGGTAGACAAATATGAAGATAAGCGTAGTTTGGCCAATTCATATTTGGAACAAATACTTGAATTTAAACCTTTTAACACCGCAACTACAAAAAACTTAGACGCATTTTTAGATAAATATTGTTCCGCCGTCGTATGTTTGAAGTCACTTAAAATCGATAAATTATCCGACTTTATTCTATTGCATCTGTCGATAAAGAGAATTGATTCAGATACCGCTAAATCGTTTGAAATGCATGTGCGTAATAATCCCATGCCGTCATACGATGAATTTGTTACTTTTCTTCGCGAACAGTCAAAAATATTAGAACGAACCGCAGGTCCTTCGAGTAAACGCAATTATAATGAACCGCAACAAAAATTTACACAAAAAGCTACGACCGCATTATTATCTGCAAACACACATTGCGCGTGTTGCAAGCAATCTGATCATTTTATTTTATATAAATGCCCGCAATTTTTAAAAATGTCTATTGACAATCGCTTTGAAATTGTAAAGAACAATAAAGCATGTACTAATTGTCTGAGTACATCACATACCAATTCCGCTTGCAAGTCAACTCACGCTTGCCGTTATTGCAACAGTAGGCATCATTCACTGATTTGTCGTAAACAAACAAATCAGCCCGCCGCCGCCGTCGCTCGCCCTCGCGAGCTGCAACCCGCCGAAGTTCGACACGCGTCGCCTGTTCCTGCAGACAAGTCAAATGCACCGCAACCCGCTCAAAACATAACATTATATAACTCGCTTCCCGCCGTACATCGCAACGAAACATGCTTGTTAGGCACTATACAAGTAAATATACTTGATTCAAATAATAGTAAACAAAGTTTACGCGCGCTATGTGATCCTGGGTCTCAGAGTAACTTCATTACTACCGCAAGTTGTAATAAACTAAATCTTAAATTTATTAAAGTTTCACGAGCCGTAGTCAAAGGAATAGGTTCCTCGCCTAGCCCTATTAAAGGTACAAATATAACGATATTTTCACAATTGGACAATAACGTCTCACTTTCAATGGACGTATGCGTCATTGACCGTATCACTGATAAGTTACCTACGGTGCCTATAGACACGACCTTGCTATCGCATCTGAGACACGTCATGCTCGCCGATCAGCATTACAATGAGCCGGCCGAAGTAGACCTGCTCATCGGAGCTCAGCTGTTTGCTAGCATCTTGCTGTCGGGACGCGTAGTAGGCCCGCCGGGTACACCTATCGGTTTTGAAACAATTTTCGGCTATATGCTAATTGGAAACACCCCAACGCTTAGTGAAAATATTAATTTACCAATTTCATTATGTTCCTTCGTAGAACCCGAGCCGCCTATTGACTCAATATTACAAAAATTCTGGCAAATCAAGGAGGTATCATGTGAACCTGCCTTAAGCCCAGCCGCCCGCGAATGCGAAAAAATATTCACTGACAACGTCACCCGCGATAGTTGTGGCCGCTATATGGTAGCTTTGCCTTTCGCCCGCGATCCAAAAATATTAGGAAACTCTTATCAAACCGCTAGAAAGTGTTTTTTATCATTTGAGCGCAGGTTTAATTCCTGCCCAAATTTTCGCATAGAGTATAATGAAATCATTCAAGAATACATTTCAAAGGGTTACGTCTCGTCTGTACCTAATGACAATCAGTCTGAAGGATATTATATCCCACATCACGCTGTCATCCGCCCTGATAAAACCACGTCAAAGGTCAGAATAGTGATGAACGCTAGCACCAAAACTGACAACGGTATCTCCTTAAATGAAATTTTACATACAGGTCAAAACTTACAGAATGATTTATTTTTAATTTTACTTGACTTTCGCTTATTTGAAATCGCGTTCTCTTCAGATTTAAAACAAATGTTTTTACAAATATTAGTAACCGAGGATCACAGAAAATATCAAAGATTTCTTTACCGTTTTGACAATGAGTCAGAAATTACCACTTTTCAATTTAACCGCGTCTGCTTCAGGCTCCGAAGTAGTCCCTACCTAGCTATAAGGGTAGTCCGCCAATTGTGTGAAGATGAAAAATCATCCTTTTCCCGCGCCGCTCACGTCGCCAGTCGTAACTGCTACACTGATGACTTATGCTACTCTGTACCTTCTGTCGAGGACTCTGTACAGCTCAAGGATGAGTTGTTGGGTATGTTCAAGGCCGGGGGCTTTGAGCTATTAAAATGGTCGAGTAATTCTCGTGCGCTACTCGATTCTTTGCCAAAATCGCACCGCTTTGACACGCACATCAACTTTGATGACACACCGCAATCCCTGAAGGTTCTTGGCCTTCAGTGGTCTCCTATCACTGATGAATTTTCATTCACAGTGACGCTTAAGGATAGGCCGTGTACAAAACGTAACATTTTGTCCGTTATTGCTCGCCAATTCGATGTTTTAGGATTAATTGCACCAGTAATTCTATACGCTAAAATAATTTTACAACGCTTACATATTTTAAAATTGGACTGGGATGACGAACCGCCGCAAGAAATTATAACTTGTTGGGAAAATTATTTACACGAGTTACCGCTACTCATGCAACTCCGTTTTAAGCGCCATCTAGGTGTCACTCCTAACGACAAGCTGACCATAATAGCTTTTTCCGACGCGAGTGAAAAGGGATATGGATGTGTCGTATACGTAAAGGTCGAAAGTCCCTTACGGGCTGAACCTATAATTTCTTTGGTATGCGCAAAATCAAAGTTATGCCCTCTTTCCACGATCTCAGTCGCGAGACTTGAGTTGATGGCCGCGTTGCTTATCTCTAAACTCGTCCGTCGCGTAATTGATACCTATAACCCGCGTCATCCTATAGCCAATGTGTTTTGTTTTACTGATTCGATGGTGACCCTGCAGTGGGTGCATTCATCGCCGCACCGCTTTAAAACCTTTGTCGCAACCCGCATCACTAAGATAATTTCAAATTTACCCGCTAAGTATTTCTTTCACGTTCCGGGAGTGGAGAATCCCAGCGATTGTTTGTCACGTGGACTAACGCCTTCTCGACTCATCTCGCACCCGACCTGGTTCTCCGGTCCAGCTTGGTTGCGTCGTGACGTCGAGGAATGGCCGATAACATCAATAAATGATATTTCGGTTCATGTCGAGTGTATCGGCGCGTGTAGATACTTTTTTATATTTATAGATCTGCCGTTAATGGTGGTGATTTTTAGAGAAATAAAAATGCAGTTGTCTGATGGGAAGTTTGATGACGAGTATATTTTTTGATTTTGAATTTTACATATATCAGGGATAGAGGTGGTGGGAACAATTTCGACCAATGGTATATGTACAAAATCGTGGTAAACCGAGCTTATTGGTTGAACGTCAATAACCGCCCGTCACGTGATGAAGATGGGCGGATGGTTGCGAGGTTCCTACTCTTCCTTCCGTCAGGGGGCTCCACTGCGGTGGGGTTGCCATTGCGTAAACATGCCCGCGGCCTTGAAAGCATCAGCTTTAAAAAGATTTCTCTACGTCTTCATTCTCCAGGAGAGGACAAATCTTTACATAGGGGCGTCTGATGATACCCGAGGACGTCTGGATGTCAGCTACTCGTGAAATGCCATCTTTTCCGGGTATGCTATTGATGACTCGACCCAGTTGCCATTTGAGAGGAGGAAGATTGTTGTCCTTCACGACGACGAGAGTATCTGGGCGAAGCTCGGCTGTATTCTCCCTCCATTTTATGCGTGTCTGCAGCTCCGAGATATACTCCTTCGACCAACGTGACCAGAACTGCTGCCGACACTGCTCCACCCTTTGGTAGCGATTGAGGCGATGTACTGGAGCATCCTTGATGTCCTCCGCATAAACAGGAGTGGTGAGAGGACGACCGATGAGGAAATGTCCTGGGCTGAGTGGCTGCAGGTCATCTGGGTCCGTGGATAGCGGTATCAGCGGACGGGAATTGAGTACTGCTTCGATCTGGCTGAGTACCGTGGTAAATTCCTCGAAAGTGAGATGAGCATTGCCTATCACACGTCGCAAATGATATTTGCACGATTTCACCCCAGCCTCCCACAATCCTCCAAAATGCGGACTTTGAGGTACAATAAATGAAAATTTTATGGACTGGCTATGAGCGTATTCAATAATATCTAAACTACATTGTGCAAGAAACTGAGCAAAATCATTACGTAGACCTACAAAGTTACGACCGTTGTCTGAAAATATTTCAGACGGCTTACCCCTTCGCGATATGAACCGCTTAAGAGCGAGTAGATAAGCGTCAGTAGTGAGATCACTAACCAGTTCCAAATGGATTGCGCGCGTAGCAAAACAAATGAAAAGACAAATGTAACTCTTGACTAACTGAGCACCTCTGCCTTTACGGTTTAGAATAAAAACAGGACCAGCAAAATCGCACCCGACTCGAAAAAAGGGAAAACTAGACGTAACTAAACGTTCCTTAGGAAGATCGCCCATAAATGGGTTTAGCGTTTTTCCTCTAAGGCGCGTACAGGTAACGCATTGATGAGACACTTTACGAGCCAAGTTTCTGCCCGACACAGGCCACCAGTTTTCGCGTATAAGATAAAGGAGTGCCTGTGGGCCTGAGTGCAATGATCGAATGTGCTCATGTCTAAATAACAAAATAGTAAAATGGTGTTTACTACACAATAGTACGGGATGTTTTTTGCCATAGTCAAAGTCGGGAGAATTCCTTATTCTACCACCTACGCGTATTACATGGTTATCGTCCATAAATAAACTCAAACTAGCGAGCTTGTGTTTTGGTTTGAGACCCCTTCCGTGATTAAGTAAATAGTAGGTATCTTTGAACGATTCTTGTTGTGATAACCGGGCGAGCGTACTACCTGCATTCCTAAGCTCATCGACAGTGATCGCGCCCGACAGCCTATCTGTTTTGTTGCGCGCATTATGAATAAAACGAAGTAAATAAGCTGTAGAACGTAACATGCGATTGTATTGCGAAAACCTATGAAATGGAAATAATGACTCAGCTTCGTTATCATTATTTTTGACTACCAATGAATTAATTGAGTTTGATTTAAGCTCAGGTAGCTCGGACGAAGAAATATTATTTAAGTTACAATTTAAATTATTAATAAAATCTATTTCGCGTAAAAAATTGGGACCGTTCCACCATAGGTCTGATGAAGAAAGGTCTATTAGACTGGTACCTCTCGAAACTAGGTCTGCTGGGTTCTCCTTACCGCTCACGTGACGCCATGCAAATTTACTCGTCAGATCGTGTATCTCAGTAACGCGATTTTGTACAAAAGTTTTGAGTAAAGAAGGCGACATACGCAGCCAGCCTAAAACAATTGTGGAATCTGTCCAAAACATTACGTCATCGATCGGACGAGTGAGTGAAGCGCGAACCTTATCATAAAGCCTAGCACCTAGTAAAGCTGCTGTCAGTTCTAAGCGCGGGATGCTGACCGGGGAGATCGGAGAGACCTTTCCCTTAGAGATAAGAAGGCGTACGACTACCTGGCTTTCGCGTATAGTACGCACATATATACATGCACCATATGCAGTTTGTGAGGCGTCTGTAAAGATGTGTAATTCTATCTTTGTCGAGTTGCATTGAAACGCATGACGCGGTACGGTTATATTGGATAGATAAGGCAGACTGTCGAGAAACCGGTTCCATGCCTTTACGACATCAGCTGGGAGAGGGTCGTCCCATTGCAATTTTAATAGCCAAAGTCTCTGTAACAACACTTTACCTATCATGACAAACGGACTTAATAAACCTAGCGGGTCGAAAATTTGGGAAACGACTGACAAAATTAAGCGCTTAGTAATGGGTTTATTATAATTTTGATTTTGAAAAAGCGAATTGAAATTAAATTGGTCAGTATTGTTACAAAAACCCAAACCTAATGTGCGACATTGACTTTGTTCGCCCAAATTTAAGTCTTTAAAAGTGGCTGAGTCTAAGAAGTCACATGAGTCAGCCTCAATTGGAAAGTTGAATTTCAATTTGTGCAGTGGAAAGCATCCTGACCGCAACAATGCAACTGCGCCTTTACAATTTTTTAATAATTCCATTTTGTCATCATCAGAGGTCAAAAGGTCATCTACGTAAAGGTCATCGCGGACAAGCCTTTGCACGTTGAGGTCAGAGCACTCGGCTGCTAGCTGCTTTAAGCATCTTACGCTAAGATAAGCTGAGGCAGCTTGACCGTAGGTTACAGTGTTCAAGCGATAAAACTGGAGAGGTTGAGATGGATCCTCACGCCAGATGATGAGCTGGAGGTCGCGCTGAGAAGGTGTAACTAATACCTGCCTATACATTTTTTCACAATCCGAAATAGCGGTGTACCTAAACTGTCTAAAGCGCAACAGTATGGCTAGCAAATCACCCTGTATAGGGGGTCCTACCATCTCAAGGTCGTTCAACGACTTGGAACTACTAGTTTTTGCACTCGCGTCGAACACAACGCGAAGTTTTGTTGTAGTGCTATGTTCGCGAAACACTCCATGGTGAGGAGTAAAATAGTGAGTTTTAGCTGGTTTGCTAACTTGAGTCATGTGACCCAGCTCGACATATTCTCGCATGAAATTAATATATAATTGTTTGTAACTATTAGGTGCGCGTGATAACCTATTTTCTAACGAAAAGAACCGACGTTCTGCCTGGGAAAGTGATTCGCCCAAAACCTCTGGTGATTCTTTGAGAGGAATGCGAACAATAAATCTGCCCTCACTGTTGCGCGTGGTAGTGGTAGCAAATAAGTGTTCACATGCCCGCTCTTCATCTGTTAGCGTATCAAGAGGTTTAGGTAGCTCCTCGAGCTCCCAGAACTTGCGTAATTGTAAGTCGATAGACTGAGAAAAATTACACTGAACCTGCCCATTTTTGCGCGTATTGTGATGGATGGGTCCCGAAATAATCCAGCCTAGTTTGGTATTTTGAAGGAACGGACCGTTTGGTAAGCGCATCTTGCCATCTACTAACAAGTCCCAAAACTTATCAGCACCTATCAAAATATCAATTTTTTGACGACCTAAAAAATTTGAATTTGCTAACTGTACATGGTCAGGAATCCTAAACTGCGCGCTTTGTTCATATATAGCTGGCAAATTCGAAGTAATTTCTGGTAGAACATAACACTTAAGGCGCATTGTGTAGGTACTTAGGCTTGATTTTATAAAAATATCACAAGTTTGCGTCGACTGTGATACTGAATTACCTACTCCTCGTATTTCATTAGTGGACTGTAATAATGGAATGTCTAAAAGTTCGCAAAGTGATTGCGTAATAAAACAGCTTTGGCTACCACTGTCGAGTAAAGCGCATACCGTGTGATATTTATTATATTTGTCACGGATCTCGACTAGTGCAGTTGACAAAAGGACTGGTACACTTCCGCACTGTGTACTAGTGTGAGTGTTCATATGGATATCGCTAACCGGATTGTCAACTTGTTTTTTATGATAGATTTGTAATTGAGCCGTAGTGGGGCTAAGCGGTGCATCTTCCGAGGCCGCCTGCAGTCGGTCGGTATGGATCGCGTGGGAACTTGCATTGCAAACGGAAGTGTTATGCGTATTAGGATGAATAAGTGTGTTGTGCTTAAGGTTGCATTGCCTACACGGACCAAACCTACAATCATCAACGACATGTCCGGAACGCAAGCAATTCTCACACAACTTGTGATCGCTTACAAATTTAATTTTGGATTGAAAATCTGAGTTTAAAAATTTTGTACACGAGTAAATTGGATGTTTACCCTTGCACATCAAACAAGCTTTGTGTGAGAATCGCTCGGAAAACTGTGGCTTATTTGAGGAAACGTTACACTGTGATAAATGAGATTTAGTGTGTGTATTTGATTTTTTAAGTTCAGAATTACTCTGATTATCCTTGCTATGTGAAAGTGCTAACGTTTCTAATAAATCAGCCCTGTCCCTGAGAAATTGCAATAATTGATCTACCTTCAACTTGACCTTGACATCAGAGTTAGACAATAGTGTACCTTTATGCTGCTCCCACTCCCGCTCAGTGGTTTTATCTAACTTAGTGACTACAATATATATAAGAAGCGTATCCCAATACTCTGTAGGCTCACCTAGGGTTTTTAGACAGCGTAGGTTATTGATGATGGTGTCAATGAGTTTGCGCAAAAGTGAAGGTGACTCTTTAGTCAGTGCTTGTAAAGAAAACAGTGCTTTGACATGGCTGTGCACCAATAACCTAGTATTGTCGTACCTATTTAATAAGAGTTCCCATGCAACCGCGTAGTTGCTAGAAGAAAGTTTAATCCCGCTTATGACTAATTCGGCACTACCCGTTAAAGATGATTTTAAATAGTGGAACTTTTGGATGTCGCTAATTTCAGTGGAATTGTGTACTAGTGAAATAAATGTGTCCCTGTACGACAACCAAGTTTCCAATGACGAGCCATCATATGACTTCAGCGAAATGGTAGGTAATTTTACTGATGACTGTTTGTTAGAACAAGTGCCTTGATTGCATGATTTGGACTCGCTAGTGACCTCACTCTCATTGAGAATAGATTCAGCTCGGGCTAGTGTACTATAGTAGCTATCCTCAAACTGCTGACGTTGATCTAATTGCTCATCAATATAACTGTCGGAAATATTCTCTTCAATTTTAGTTTGAATATTATCGAATTCGGAGAACAAACGATCTGCGCCTTTTATGCGTAATTTTAAATCTATTTTCGATTGAGAGTTTGAGGTCGTAACACTAACGGATTCTAAGTAATTTGAAAATTTGGTAAGCCTTCCCTTTATGATACCCCGTTTTTTAATTAGATCACGAATGATTTGCTCAGTTTTATCGTCAGAAGAATATCTATAAGGGGACCTATCGCGAGATTTAGGTACATTTTCAGAATCGGACGTTAACGGCATTTTGGCGGATTATGAGAAGATGAGGTACTTACGTGCGAATATCGTATGCTGGTCAGGACAGCTTGTGCTTGCAGCGGCACACGGCTGTACCGGACCCTGGGTAATAAGCAACACTCACCACACTCACTGGAATTCACTGGGCACCCTGCGAAGATCCGTAGGTGCTGGTTTCTTATTTGGTGATGAAGGACCAAGCGATGTATCGGCGCGTGTAGATACTTTTTTATATTTATAGATCTGCCGTTAATGGTGGTGATTTTTAGAGAAATAAAAATGCAGTTGTCTGATGGGAAGTTTGATGACGAGTATATTTTTTGATTTTGAATTTTACATATATCAGGGATAGAGGTGGTGGGAACAATTTCGACCAATGGTATATGTACAAAATCGTGGTAAACCGAGCTTATTGGTTGAACGTCAATAACCGCCCGTCACGTGATGAAGATGGGCGGATGGTTGCGAGGTTCCTACTCTTCCTTCCGTCAGGGGGCTCCACTGCGGTGGGGTTGCCATTGCGTAAACATCGAGCTTCCTGAGGCTAAGGTCTTATCATTAGCCACCGTTAATGATAACGACAATACTCATCCCTTCCTGACACTGTCGCTGAGAGTTTCTACTTGGGGAATATTATTAAACTCTATAGTTTACATATATCGCTTTATAAAATTATTACCACGCTCAAACAGTTATATAACCGCAGAAGAATTAAATTTCGCAGAAGTGCAATTGCTGAAAGTCATTCAATCACTTTATTTTTCTGATGAAATAAAGCTTTTATCCGCTAATAAACCATGCTCAACCGCGATCAGAAAGCTAACTCCATTTCTCGATGAGAATGGCTTAATACGCGTCGGTGGCAGGCTTCGCCACGCAGACCTAACTTATGAACAAAAACATCCAATACTCTTACCGCGCAAACATCGTGTTATTGAATTATTAGTATCGCATTATCACCGCACGCATTGTCACACCGGACCGGTCGCGCTCATGTCTATATTGAGACAAAAATATTGGATATTGGCTTGTCGTAATATTGTCAGACAAATTACGCACAGCTGTAATTATTGTTTTCGTACAAACCCTAAACCAGTTTTTCCTTTAATGGGGGATATTCCGGCGTGTCGTGTGAATGAATCTTCTAAAGCATACAATATTTGTTCCTGCGACTATGGTGGACCTATATCTATTATACCGTATAGGAAACGAGGTGTCCGATCAATAAAATCCTATTTTTGTCTGTTCGTCTGTTTAGTCACCCGCGCAATTCACGTTGAAATAACAACTGACTTGACAACTAATTCCTTTATCTCCGCGTTTAAACGTTTTATATCGCGACGAGGTAAGGTTTCATGCATGTACTCGGATAACGCAGGTACTTTTAAAGCCGCAAAAACAACATTTTCTGAACTTCAAAATTTTACAAATTCTAAAGAATATATATCCGCCATGTCTCATGAATTATCTGAGCATAGAATTTCTTGGAAAATGAATCCGCCGCGAAGCCCACATTTCGGGGGCCATTACGAGATTTTTGTAAAATCTTTCAAAAATCACTTATATCGAGTAATCGGTACGCAACTTCTCACCTACGAGGAGCTGCTGACTGTCACCACGCAAATCGAGTGCGTTATTAATTCGCGCCCTCTCACGCCATTGAGTGAAGATCCTTCCGAGCTCAGCGCGCTAACTCCATCGCATTTTTTAATGTCCGTTCCCTTAAAGTACTTACCTACGTACAGCAAGACAGCCGAAAAGAATCTTTTACACCGCTATACTTTATTAGATCAAATGGTATCGTCATTTGCTAAACGTTGGAAACTTGAGTACCTACATCAACTTCAAAGTAGAGGGAAATGGAATACACAATCTAACCCAATTAAAATAGGAACAGTTGTCGTTATTGTAACGGACAACGCTCCACCGCTTCATTGGCCGCTCGGCGTTGTTGTTTCTGCATATTATGGCGATGACAAGATCTGTCGAGTAGTCTTGGTCAGAACCGCGACTGGTGTTTACAAAAGGCCAGCCGTGCGACTCTGTCCTTTGCCTTCACAATAACTTAACTTTTTTAAACCCCCCGCGCCGCTTCTTTATTTCTTTCTTAAAACCGATAGTTTTAAGGCCGGGGGCATGTTCGCGCCACTATATGGCATCTCACAAATTATTTTATATTTTCTTTCTCATTGCTAGTGCAAACTACCGCATTTTTAAGCAGTACTGTCCGATACGTGACTGGACTCACCCGCATCTCACCTAAATCATATAAATTAAAACCAACCGCGTACCGCGTCGCGCTTACGGTCATCTCGACCGTAGGATCACCCCCTAAAAACCAAGTGATAAGTGTGTGGAAACCGCAGACCTGGGCCCAGGAGAAGATCACTGGATTGCGAGAAGAAGAAGCACAGGAGTCCAGGTTGGTGAACCAGCATAATCCGTAATACAGTCCATCTGCACCCACAGTATTTGTTGTTATATCCGCAACAGTAATACGAGTACATAATCGGTGAAAATTTCAAGTGTCTAGCTATTACGGTTTAAGAGATAGAGCCCTATGACTGACGGACAGACAGACAGACGGACAGACAAACGGGCAGACAACGGAGTCTCAGTAAAAGGGTCCCGTTTGCACCCTTCGGGTACGGAACCCTAAAAAGTAACCAACACAGCTAATACGGTAATGTAAATCAAAGTGGACATCAACCAGCTTTCCAGTCAAAGCACACATGAAGCTACCTTGTTACATTTTTGTTGCAATTTCGGCTCTATTGACGCTGCAGAATGTGCGGGAAGTGCCACTTGCCCTGCCTGCACCGCGCACGTGTCTAAAGGTACAGGAAAGCCGTGTCAAAAATTTTCTTTATGGCCGTGTCGAACAAAAGCCTTCAGACTTCACGGTGGGGTGGCTGCGCTTTGAGTCTACATCGCAGGAAATTAGTTGAACGAGGAAACGAAGCGAGCGAAGCGTGTCACTTTCGGTTGTCCAAAGATGCTTTTGTTCGTCAGTTTGTCAGTTTTTTTTCGACTACAGGTCGCATTTATCAACCGATTCTCGTGATAAGCAGGTTCGATAATTATGTAGAATTTTATGTCAATTCAGCTTTTGGAAATATTTCAAAATGGCGGAGATATGGGGGTTTAAAACCTAAAGAAAATCATATTTCAGCCATTTCGAAACATTTTCAAATGTTGACTCATATTTCCTCTAATATGGTTAAGTTCAGCGACGGCTGATTCACGGGTCAACTCGTGAACGGGTGCCACCAGTAGAGACTGGTCAGCTTGGCTCCGTTTTCTTAAGACTACGCAGTGTTACTTATTTCTGTAAATTGGATTTGGCACTCGTACGCAAGCTTTACATGTTGTATTGTGGGATAACATTGTATTAGGCAGAATATCTTTGTAAACTGCCTTTTCAGTAAATGAAACTCATCCATATATGACGCTACAGCAACCTTTCCCTTTCCCCCCGTCCACTCCGCCTTTGGATTTATTTGCAATATCTTGTGTAAAATGAAGTCCTTAAAATGCCTCTCAAATTTTGTTTGAAATCCGTTAATGAATTACACTACCTACAGCAAAGTTCCCGCTTTCCCCCCTATTTCTTCCCTGATGTAATGCAACTTGTCACCATTCTAAATCCTCCATTCCATTAATAAGCCTACGAAATTGTTTAGTTTGGCCTTCGGATCATCGCGATCCACGACCCTGTCTACCCCGTAATGTATAAAGACGTGCAAGTGTGTCTGTATTCGTATCTTTTACTAAAACGTTATTGTTTACTCATAGATTTACGTGTTGCGACGGCGACGGATCATTTAGGCCTAGCGGTTCACGGGTCTTTTCACCCCGGTCCTTTAGGAGGCTTGCGTGGGGATACAGATCCAAAACGTAGAGGCCCTTTGGAGAAGTTGATGTAATGTGGCGCTCCCGCAAAAATCCATTCTTGAATATACCAATGGAAGATATACCCTTGAACAGATTTCGGCAGGAGAAGAATCTATTGCAAGAAAAGGGAAAGGTTTATTAGTTATGGAATGAAGTTGGGATGGACTGATGCTGGGCTATTGCAATAGAAATAACGGCACCTGCCATAATCATGACTATTTTTGAGGCTGGTGGTGGCTTGCCACCCACTAGATGGGCCCCTCAAAAGAGCCGACGATTGTTGTCAGCAAAGGGGCAACACCGGTGTGGGCGACTCAGGGGTGTCGAGAGGTGTGCTGCGCTTTCTCCGAAGTTACTCGCGGTGTGATGCCCTTTAACACTTCCACCCCTGGAGCAACAGCTCTAACGACTAATTAAGCAATTAAGGCACGACTAATTAAGGCACGGCCAATGAAGGCAATGCAGAGCTGAGAGTCCTGCGAGTCCTCTTGGGTTTCCACCACGACCGATGAAGGCACGAAAGAATTAAGACTTATTATTATTACAATATACTTATGTCGACAATCAGGCATACGGCCCGATTGATAGTGATTAAACAGATTTTTCACTTTTCATTATCTTAGCGTGTTCAGAGTTCTTTGAAAAAAGAAGTGGGGGAGATGATTCGACATGACAATATCTTGAGATAATAGTTAAAGGAAAAATAAAAGGGATACAAGAAAAAGAAAGACCGAGGATGAATTAAAGAAAAGTTCGGACTAAGGTCCTACCAGGTCAAAGATGGTAGAGAAAAATAAACGGGCAAGTGCGAGTCGGACTCGTACATGAAGGGTTCCGTACCACCGTACAATGTTTTAAAACGCTGAAGAAACACGTTTCTTGTATGACGACCCCCTTTAATTTTTAACTTTATTTTATTTTTAGTATTTTTGTTATTGTGGTCATAGTAATACATAATTGGTAAAAATTTCAAGTATCTAGTTAATGCCATTATTAAGATCAAGTTAAAAACGCTGAAAAAAACACGTTTCTTGTATGACGACCCCCTTTAATTTTTAACAATTTTAATTTTTAGTATTTGTTGTTATAGCGGCCACAGTAATACATAATGGGTGAAAATTTTAAGTGTCTAGCTATTACGGTTCAAGAGATAGAACCCTGTGACAGACGGACAGACAGCGGAGTCACAGTAATAGGGTCCCGTTTGCACCCTTTGGGTACGGAACCCTAAAAAAGGAATGGAGGCATCTCCACTTAACTCGAGCGACAAGCTCTTAAATTACAAGAGAGAGGAATAGAGTCAGTTCACTTAACACTTAAATTACAAGAGAGAGGAAAAGAGTTTAGAGTTCATGATATCTAAGAGGGATCGCCGTGGCCACATACTGGTCAAAGATGATTTGATATTGAAGCTACAGTAAAACCATTTCGCCTCGATAAGAAGAAAAAACATTAAACCGAAATACGACAAGAAACTTTCATAAATTTAATACGGGAGGTCAGTGGTTTGTTTTACTTCGCCACATATTTCGGCGGGAAAGTTATCAGTTGTATGGACTGGAGGTGCTGTAAAAATTCGCACTAATTAAGGCCGTACCTAAATTTGCCGGGGTTCAGTGCTGCCCCCATTTTAAATAATCATTTCAAAGAAAACGGAGACATCATTTAAAATTTTGCTACTACCAAGTCCTAGATAACCCTTCAAAGTATTTTATGAACTATTGTTTACAGTTTAAAGTGATAACATTAAGCTTTACTACACACATTTGCGAAAAACGGCCACTTTTGGCTCAATGATGTCTCCGTTTTCTTTGAAATGATTTATTTAAAATGGAGGCAGCACTGGACCCCGGAAAATTCAAGTATGCCCTTAAACGAACAATCATGAACAATCTGCAACACAGATTTTAAAAAGTAGTAAATTATGCAATATGTTCTCCTTTGTATCATTTTTCTGTTTTTTGTAATTCCTGTGGTTTTTGGTGCAATAAAGAGTATTTGTTTTGTCTTCTTCTACGTCTAAGCGCGTTCCCGGTTGCATCCTCAGCTGTGCTACTTCGGAGCCCGGGGTGCGCTTTCCCGCTTTTTCTTTTCCAAATATAGCATGCATGTCAATGGTCACCCAAGGATACCAAAAACCTTGCAAAATGGAAAAGAAATACCCGGAACATTTTTTATGATTTAGCTTTTGTATTCTATTTGGTATGTTATGTTTGTATTGTTTCTTATATTCTTAATACAATAATAAATCATTTATTTCAGGCAACATAATATTACATTATAGTAATATATAACATTCACATTTAAAATTGAGCAGGTAGGTGTGTGTTTTTACAAGCTTTTATTTAACTTGCAATGTATGTTTGTTCAGGTGGAATCTTGCAACTCAATTTTGAAGCATATATCTTCAACTGATTGAGCTGAAATTTTGCGCGCATATGTATATCACGTGACAATGCAATATTATGATGACTTGGAGCTGATCTGATGATGAAGCTGGAAGGTGGCCATAAGAACTCAGTAATAAAACGACGCAAACCCGTTGAGTTTGGGCTTATTTGTTTTGTGTTGACAAGACCTTTGATCTCATAATAAAAGCTTGTATAAAAAATGATTTTTTTTTATAAAAACTTATTTAATATAGTGTCTGCTTTTCTTTTTTTTGTATATTTTTGTATGTGTGTTATAGCAGCAAATGAATGAGTTTATCTATCTATCTATATATAGATCTATAATACAATGCCCATAGCATAAATACCTTAGTTAAAATATAAACAAGTTAAACACTATTTATTTTATTGTCTTTGTGACGCAATGCACTTTGTACTGGTGTCAGGTAACCGTCCACGATATCTCCGGAACACGACACCCTTCGGCCAGAAATCCTCCTTAGTAAAAGCCCCAGCTGATCTTGTATTAAATTGTTTTCCTTTTTTTCTTCTTTATAAGATACGAAAATCCACTGATTGAGCTAGTCCCAAAGTAAGTTTAAAGTTGTGGTATGGAATACTAACTCCACGATACTATATTTTATGATAAATAGATAAAGAAACAAGACCCCCGACTATTTGAAAAAGTCCATTTCCTACTTGCCCTGGCCGGGTCTTCTTCTTATCGAGTCGAAATGGTTACACTGTAGCTTCAATTTCAAATCACCTGTGACCATTATGTAGCCACAGCGAATACGGCGATCCCTCTCTCGTGCCTGTGTGTCGTGGCCGGGTATTAAACCCATACAGAACCCTCGGAGCGGCAGAGTAGCGCCAACGTTAAAAACCAATTACGCCACGGAGGTCGTCAAATTATTCTATGTTTTTTATTTATATATCATAAGATAACTAGCTAGAGTTGGCGATAAGATAGATAGATAAATCGTTTATATGTGAAAACTGCACATACACATTTACACAAAAAAAAGAAATGAATAATATTACGTTATTTACATACAGATTTTATAGCGATGCGATGTGTGTATGTATGCTGCAGCAGCACAGAAAGGTCGTGGGCTCAGCGAAAATATTGCTCAAAGAGCAATGCGCTGATTTTCAGCTATAATCTTAAGGCCATACCTAAATTTTCCGGGGTCCAGTGCTGCCCCCATTTAAAATAAATCATTTCAGATGAATCAATAATAAGAACGTTAAGCTTTACTACGCACATTTGCCAAAAGTGGCCGTTTTTCGCAAATGTGCGTAGTAAAGCTTAACGTTCTCACTTTAAACTGTAAACAGTAGTTTATAAAATACTTTGAAGGGTTATCTAGGACTTGATAGTTGCAAAATTTTAAATGATGTCTCCGTTTTCTTTGAAATGATTTATTTTAAATGGGGGCAGCACTGGACCCCGGAAAATTTAGGTACGGCCTTAATCCCCTTTGTTCTAAGCTCAGCAGGACAGCTTAGCTGCGCTGGCTTTTCGGCTGCACCATCTACCATCCGCAAGGCTAATTATACTGATTTCACTTCAAGACTTTTTAAAGCTTTTTCGAATTAGGCATTTAGTCTAAAGACCGACTAAGCTTATTGCTGGGAACAAACGAACTTCTCAGAACCATTGCAATATCACGTAACTACAGCGCGCGTTGCTGATCTTAAAAATCTTTTTTTTTAAGTATTTTGCTGTCTGTTTATGACTACCTCCGTGGTGTAATGGTCAACACGCTAGTCCGCCAATTCGGAGGTTCTGGGTTCGATCCCCAGGAAGGGCAAGTTGGAAAATGGACTTTTTTTAAATTGTGCAGGGTCTGGCATACCTACATAGCGCGAAGAACCGATGGCTGATGGGGCAGAAAGGTTCTCGAATGGCGGCCACGTACCGGCAAGCGCAATGAAGGACACCCACCTGCTAGGTGGTCGGACGACCTGTGCAAGGTTGCAGAAAAACGCTAGGCAGCTTCCGATTGATCGTTTCGGAATTTTTGGAAATCCTTAGGGGACGTCTATGTCCAGCAGTGGACTTTGTGTGGCTGATATGATGCTGATAATGATGATGAATTTTTAAGACTTCTCCTGGATCGGCAATGCCCGTGTAGACTCCCTGGTATAGTAACAACTTATTGCGTCCAGTCCGGTTTGTCGACTTACTTAACTACATATAAAAACTTTATAATTACCTTTCAGTCAAAACAAATCCATCATGGTCGATAACTGGAACTCTTTGTATGCGGTTCACTTTGGCAAACTCCTATGAGTAATGCTCCGCTGCAAACATACATTGATAAATATTATTTTTCTTAAATAGCTAATAACTAGCAATTGTTGTTAAATTAAAATTCTGATCTCGGAAATGAGTTTCCAATAAGAAAAATAGATATAGCTACTTAGGTACTGACTGTAATAAAACTAAAGTGTGACATTTCACGCCATCTAGCGTCGAATAGTTGTAGCTAAAATCTAAAAAAAATACAATAACTCGAAAAATAAAATGTCAATGCAATGTTTAGGAAATGTTTAGATAGTGTCTGGCAGTGGCAATATTTTTTTTTATATAATTTTTTAATCCTATATTTCTGTAATTCGAATTCTTTTACATATATTTGTGTTGTAGCGCCATCTATTATGGAGTAGCTGTAACAATGCACAAAAATACAAACAAAATAGGGTTTTTCTTCTTCAAATCAAAATAGGGTAAAAATAAATAGTAAATTTGCAGTTAACCGCCTTTAGTAATATGTATAATGCCCTACAAGGCTGCGACATCAGATCATAATATAATTTTAAAGTCATTTTTGTTTGTACAAATAATTTATTAAATGAAGAATCTCACACCACAAATTTGAAGATTATTTCGGTTAAATATACTGGCGTGGTAAGATAACGAGATAAGACCTTTGCAGTAGTATGTAATCTAAAGTTAGTGAACTTTGAACAAAGTTGTAATAAAAATAAAAACTAACTTTCCTAATTTTTGACTGAAAATTTGAAATGTTTACAAAAACATATCAATGTCACAGAAATGTCAAATGGTCATAGACATTTTTTTAAAGCTAGCTCCACATTCACGTTGCACTGTTAAAACTTAAAATCTGAATCGATCGATTGGCTTATCCTCGTTACTGAAAATCTACATCCCTAGCTAGTAGAAAAAAAAATAACTTCCGTTTTGAAAAAACATCTACTTTCTAATAAATTAAACTGAAAATGGCATCTTTAGATTTATTAGCACTGCATTTGTCTAAAATTAAGATACCAGGACCTCAGCAGTTGATCTATAAAGATGAATGTGTTTACTCTTTTGATAATCCGGTGAGTTGCAAATTTTATCATAACCTCATTACTTTTCAATAACCGAACTTAATATAATTAAAATTCCTGAATATCCCTACCTAGTTGACTTTATTTATATAAATAAGGGTCTGTATGATCTACAGTGAAAAGTAATTTTGAAATGGAATACTCGTGAATTCTATTTGCATGTTTGCAATTTATTCGTTTTATCAGGACTCATAAAATAATAACAAATCATCAAATTATTATTTACATAGCCACTTTATTAAAAATGGATTATCAATGGAAATATGTATAACTTGGCTTACTTATTTGCTGTGAAATATGAACTCTTCAAACAGGATTGACTGAATTATCTTTGAAATACTTGGTGTTCATAAAGTTCTTTACAGCCTGGTACACATTAGCTATTACATTGAATATCGAAGTCTTCATGCCATTGCTAGAGTACGAACATAGGACCAAGGAAAGAAAATTGTCCAGCATAACTGGAGTCCAAAACAAAATGTTGTACAGTAACTCCCTGCTTACATAAGTCTTTAGTGTAGGCTTTTTTACATCCATTACATGTATCTTTGTTAATATTATAGTGGAGATAGTTACGGGCACAAAATAACTTACTATAGCTAACACAAACATATATAAAAGTAAGTTTTTGTTGTCAATGTAGCATATTTTAGCACAATATTCTTGAGACTTCGGCGTCCGAACCAGTGGCTTGCTTGTAACATTCAAGTTTGTGAATGAATCATTCTTTGCATTTGAAATTATATTTAATATTTTCTTTAACACAGAGTTTATTTCTGTACTGTTTCCAGTGATTTGATTTTCATGAGCTTCAATATACTGTTTTGGTGGTAGGAAATATTGTCGGAGTTCAGAAGCATTAATAGTTTCATTGATATTGCTGCAGGAGGTATTGCTGTAATCTAGCATCGCCATACAAGACCCACTTTCACTTTTAAACTCGCTATGTGATATTTCCATCTTTTTCACTCCCATTGGATACATGATAAGTGCTACAAGGATAGGTACAACCCATTGAAAAGCAATGACCATATAGGAAAAATACTTTCTCCAAAATTGTGTCAATCCATTTGTTTGCATTCTTCTCGCAATTGGTGTGGCACTACTTATGTCCTGAACTGTATCTTTTTTATCTTTGTCCTTGATTTCTCCAAGCATTTTATAATGCATGTAGTTGTCAATGATCAAGCTTAAAAAGCTATTCACCATAGACACAATCATCGGTCCATACGTCATCAATACAGACCAGAAATTGCAATTAATTTCATGATATTTTGTTGACGCCATGAACTCTGCTGCTCTTTCTTCGACATCATTGACATCAGCATTAACTATGTTCAATTCGTGAATGGCTTGCACTACAAAAGCTAGTCCGATGCACATCAGTAGAATATTTTCCGAGAGTAACACTGAAGAAAACTTGTTCTCTTTTAAAACTCTTCGTAAATTAATTAAGCTTAGGGCAAATCCACTGAATAGTAGGAAAGCGCCGAGGAACAAATCAATTGTATTGTTCATTTTGTTGTGGAGTTGGTAAAGGCAGGTAACCAAGTGACAGTTATGAACCCCTATGATGTTGCAAACTGGTGTGATAAGAACTTTTATTTATTTTATTTTATTTTATAGCTTCATTCCAGGTACAATACAATAGAATAGATAATTATCCATATTTATATGGTCACTCTTTCCCTGGATTGTCTTTTCCGACATAAGCCTCCTCCAAGACTTTCCAACTATCTCTTTCCCTTGCCCTTCTTGGCCACGTCTTCCCTGCCACCTCTTTTATCTCATCCTCCCATCTCCTTATTTGTCTCCCTCTTTTCCTTTTTCCTTCTCTCGGGTACCATGGTGTTATTATCTCTGTCCATTTATCCTTGCCTTCTCTAATCATGTGACCTGTCCATTTCCATTTCATCTTTCTTATTGTTGTAGTGATCCCTATTACTTTTGTCCTTTTCCTAATTTTTGTCAGTCTTATCCTGTCTTTTAGTTTTAGGTTTAGCATACTTCTCTCCATGTCATTTTGGCATACTTCCAGCTTTTTGAGGTTGTTTTTTGTTAGTGACCATGTTTGGCAGCCGTAGGATAGGCATGGAAGTATGCAGGAGTTTAACACTTTAGTCTTTGCTACTAGGGGAATGTCTTTGTTTTTCATTATTTCTTTCAGAGACCAAAATCTTTTCCACGAGTTAGCTATTCTTTTTGTGATTTCTTTTGCAATGAAGTTGGCTGGAGAGATGGTCTGTCCAAGGTATTCATACTCATCTACGTAGTCTATGATGTTACCGTTGATGGTAATGTTGGTTTTGTGTCCATTCGTCATAACCTTAGTTTTCGATTCATATGAATGAATCGAAAACTAAGGTTATGACGAATGGACACAAAACCAACATTACCATACGCACAAGAAAGTGAAAAAGTAGGTCTAACCATGAGGTTAGACCTACTTTTTCACTTTCTTGTGCTAGACTTTGCAGCATTAACTGTAGTTCGTCTGGTGTTGTGCTTATCAGAACTAGGTCGTCCGCAAATCTGAGGTGGTGTAGTGATATGAACTTATCAGTATGCAAATTATGGTGGCTTTTAAGTGGCCCCTTTTTTGTACAGTTATTTTTTTTAAGGTTACTGTCAACGCCACTAGTAGCGCCATCTATTGGGGAGTAGCAGCCGGGCGATCGATAATCGATTGATGTACTCAATCCCCTCCACTCTCTCTCTCTCTGGAACATTCCACACACGCAAGCACGAAAGCACGTCTCAAATCATATAATGTATTTGTAAATTTAAATAAATAAAATATTTTAAATCGAATAATAAAGGAAGAATCATTGAAGACCTCCTATACTGCACATATTCTGATCCTGCGGCCGGATAAGACGAAGAGGATTCTTCGGTTGAGAGAAGAACACGTCGATGCGAATCAACTTTACGTCGTGAGCCTCCAAGTCAAGCTTCTAAGCGTGAACCACATCATCAGCAGTTAACGGTCAGGTCTTCCTTCCCGAATATCCTTCCTCTCCAAAGCGAATTGTGTTAAAACTGTGTTATTTTGTGCAAATTCCAGGATCGTGTTAGTGACGTGTCTGGTTGCCGTTCCAGTCCCACGAAACCGTGAGTACTTTGCACTTTCTTCTCGTAGCCCTTCGAAATGCCTGGTGATAATAATTTTGCAAAGCCTTCATCAAGATCAGTTTCTCCGCAGAGAATGTCATTAATTTCTGATCTCAAAAAACAAAGAGGTACTTTGCGAGGTAGATTGACTCAATTTCAGAAATATCTAGATTCGTTTAAAGATACAAGCCCCTCTAAACTAGAAATTAAACAAATAAAGTTTAGAATGCAAGCGGCACAAGATATTTTTCAAAATTTTAATAAAATTCAAAGTGAAATTGAACTTCAATCTAGTGAGTCAGATCAAACGGCTAATGACGAGTATGTCGAGTCATTTGAATCTTTATATTTTATTGCTCTGGCTACTGCTGAAAGTTTATTCGAAAGCGATGAGACTGGGGACAGTTCTAAGTCTAAATCTAGTTCTTGTAGCTCTGAAAAACATCGCGCATCTGTTCGTCTTCCAGAACTGAAACTTATAGTTTTTGATGGTCAGTATGATAATTGGTTAGAGTATAAGAATTCGTATTTTACTATGATTCATAAACGTACAGATCTCGATGCGATTCAAAAGTTTCATTATTTACGTTCCTCGCTCAGTGGAAGCGCGTTGCAAGTTATAAGTGCGTTGGAATTCACCGCGGCTAACTACCTCCACGCATGGGAGTTACTCGAAAATAGATATCATAATACTAGACTTCTTATTCATAATCACATTAAATCATTATTTTCGATCCCAGGAACAACAGGAATCTGCCGTACAAATAAGAAAACTTATTGATACCATGTTACGTAACATTCGTGCCTTGAAGACGTTAGAGGAGCCTGTGGAAACATGGGACACCTTGTTAATTTATTTGATCGCGTCTAAACTCGATCTAGCTACCGAGCGTGATTGGGAAAAGCATAAAGGCACTCTTGTTTCGGATTCTTGTCAAAACTTGAAGTTGGAAGATTTGCTAGGATTCCTTAGGAATAAAGCCGATATGTTGGACATGATAAGTGCAAATCATAATAAATTGCAAACTAAATCTGCAACAAATGATAAGGTTGTTAATAGTAACAGTAAAACACCAGTGCATAGCTTTGTCGTAACTAATAGCGGCTCTAAACCTAAGTCGAGTAATAATAATAAACGTTTTAACTGTCCTTCTTGTAACGGTAACCACGCCCTTTATATGTGTTATAATTTTCTAAATTTATCGGTACATGATAGGTCCCTATTTGTTGATAAAAATAATTTGTGTCGTAATTGTCTACGATCGGGACATGTACTTGCAGATTGTAAGTTTGGTCCTTGCAAGCAATGCCAAGGCAAACATAATAGTCTTCTCCACTTATCCAGTTCTGCAAACAATAACAGTAATCGTGAATGCAAGTCCGATTCATCCCCTGTCGACCCAACGCCGACCGCTGCGCTTCACTCGTTATCAATAGGTAGTGATCCCTTCCACTCGCAAACGCTGGCATGCGCAAGCGGCGACGATGGCACGGGCGAGCGCGATCATGTACCTTTGCAATCTGTTTTGTTATGCACTGCGTTAGTGGACATAATCGATAGTAATAATCAAGTGCACACAGCCCGAGCGCTGTTAGATTCCGGTAGTCAGCATAGTTTTATTACGGAAAAACTAAGAAAACGTATTAATGCGCCTCTTATACAGTCCACTATTCGAATTTCGGGTGTCGCACAATCAGTGACGCACTCAAATCATTCATGCGAATTAATTTTTAAATCGAAATCATGCGAATTTACTGCAAATGTTCGATGCATTGTCCTGCAGCGCGTAACAAACAGTTTGCCCACGACATGCATTGACGATGCACTTATACGTATACCTACTAATATTCAACTTGCTGATCCAGGTTTTTGCGTTCCGTCAGAGGTTGATTTATTGATAGGTGCAGACTTATTTTGGGATTTATTATACGAAAATAGGTTTCGGTTAGCGAATGGTCCCTACTTACAAAACTCTAAGTTAGGTTGGCTTATCTCTGGACCTATATATAATAAAAATCTTCCAACCAAACAAGTCCAATGCAATTTATCTCAAGCTCTCAATGAGCAACTAATGCGATTTTGGGAAATCGAAGAGGTACCTCAGTCAGGTACTCCTCTCACTAACGAAGAACGTTGGTGTGAGGAACTATTTATCAAAACGACTAAGCGATTGTCTGATGGTAGGTTCTCGGTTCGTATCCCGCTTAAAGAATCAGCTGACGTGTTAGGCGATTCTTATACGTTAGCTAAAAATAGATTTTTGTCTTTAGAACGGAGATTAGAGCGTAATCCCGAATATAAACAAATGTATGTTGAATTTATGCGTGAATACGAGGCTTTCGGTCATATGGAGCGTATTGCTGATCCGCCAAAGCCTAACTTTTTTCTACCACACCACGGTGTGTTTAGAGAGAGTAGTTCTACTACTAAATTACGTGTAGTTTTTAACGGTAGTGCTGTGACGACATCAAATAAATCTTTAAATTGCATCCAATTACCAGGTCCAGCACTACAGAATGATATATTTTCTATTCTTTTAAGATTTCGGCAATACAAGTATGTAGCATGTGCTGATGTCTGTAAAATGTTTAGACAGGTCATGGTTCAGCCAGACCAAAGGTCATTGCAATTAATTGTATGGCGTGAAAACCCTACAGATCCTCTGCAAGTTTATCAGCTGACCTGTGTAACTTATGGTACAGCATCAGCCCCGTATCTTAGTATGCGCTGTATACGCCAGCTAGCTTTTGAGTGCACTGATGACGTTATAGCTCACGTTATCACCGAAGATGTATTCGTAGACGATTTGATAACTGGTTATGATGATATTTTAACCTTGCTAGATATTTGTGGAAAGACACGACAGGTCTTACAGTCTGGATGCTTCCCACTTCGTAAGTGGACATTCAACTCTGATGTCACGCGTTGTGCTTCTACCAAAACTTTTGAGGGCGAGCATACTCAAAACAAAACTTTAGGCATAGGTTGGAATAGCGATACTGATGAGCTACACTTTACAACTAAAATAGATTTTAATTTGGATGCATCTACATTAAATAAGCGGAAGATGTTATCTATTATAGCTCAAATTTATGATCCATTAGGTCTTTTGTCTCCCTCGATTATAATCGCGAAAATATTGTTACAAAGGCTATGGTTAGACAAGTTAGGTTGGGATGACGTTGTCCCTCAGGATGTCGCAGACGCCTGGAATAATTTTATCGGTACCCTGAGGTGCTTAGGCGAATTAAAAATTCCACGTCATGCTTTGTCTGAAAATAGGGAATATAGAGAACTACATATTTTTTGCGATTCATCTTCAAAAGCCTATGGCGCTTGTGCATACATACGTACCTATAGTAATAACTCATCAGTCGTCACTGTTAAATTACTTTGCTCGAAAACGAAATTAGCTTTAATTTCTCCCACTCTGTCTATACCTAGACTAGAACTTTCGGCTACGTATATAGGTACTAAGCTTTATAAAAAGATTGTAGAATCTTTACGTCTAACTTTTACTAAAACATATTTCTGGACAGACTCGACCATTGTCTTAGGTTGGCTCCGAATGTCTCCACATCTACTTAAAACCTTTGTGCAAACTCGTGTGTCAAAAATAAAAAGTACCACAAAGGACTTTGAATGGTTACATGTACCTAGCAAAGATAACCCGGCAGATTTGTTGTCCAGAGGTGTTTATTTAAATTCGTTAATTCATACTAATTTATGGTGGAACGGACCATCATTTCTACAATCTCGTGATTTTAATAGTTCAGATTATAAACAATACGACAATAAAATCGAATTAAGTTCTTTGCCCGAATTAAAACCTCCCACTAAGGTTAGTTTTGTTTGCGCTCCAGCCGAGAATGACCTATTTGACTTTAAAAAGTACTCGTCGTACTCTAAACTTATACGCATAGGTGCATATGTATTGCGATTCATTGGTAACATTCGCAGTAGGCTGCAGCGGGAAGCAAAACAACAAACCGGTTTCCTATCGACGGACGAGCTGCGTTCATCACAGTTATTGTTAGTCAAGTGTGCGCAGCGCGAATCCTTTCCGGACGTTTATGATAATTTGTTACGTAATAATAATTCCCCTATAAAAACGCGTAATTTATCTGGACTTAATTTATTTTTGGATAACCAAAAAGTGATTAGAGTCGGTGGTAGACTTTCTAACTCTTCCAGTTTCAATTATGATAAGAAACATCCGATGTTATTTTGCAATAAACATCATTTTACGTTGCTGGTGGTTAGATTCGAGCATAGACGCTTACTTCATGCCGGTCCACAGCTACTCTTGTCTTCCATGCGCGAGTGTTGATGGCCATTGGGCGCTAGGAACTTAGTGAGAAAAGTAGTTCGTGATTGTGTTACTTGTGCGCGTTTTAGTGGTAAACCTTTAACGCCGATCATGGGAAATCTTCCCGCTGAGCGTCTGGATGCTGGATTTCCCTTCATCAGGACTGGCTGCGATTTCTGTGGCCCAATATACCTCCTAAATCGAAAAGGCAGAGGAGCACAACTAATGAAAGCGTATGTTTGTTTATTCGTTTGTTTTATTACTCGAGCTGTACATTTAGAACTTGTTACCAGTCTCTCCACTGACGATTTTCTTTTAGCATTAAAACGTTTTATTAGCCGAAGAGGTAAACCTAATGTAATTTTTTCTGATAACGGAAAAAACTTTGTTGGTGCGGAAAAGGAATTTTCCAAATTTTTATGCGATAATTCAGAAAAAATTAAGAATGTTACCGCTAATAATGGGCTAAAATTCTCATTTATTCCATTTTACTCACCAAATTTCGGAGGATTATGGAAAAAAGTGTAAAGTCGTGTAAATATCACCTTAAACGTATTGTGGGTAACGCTAGGCTAACGTATGAAGAATTTAGCAGTTTTGACACAAATCGAAGCTGTCCTCAATTCCAGACCTATGTCCCCACTTTCCTCAGATCCAAACGATTTCTCTCCCCTTACACCAGGTCATTTCCTTATAGGCCGGCCGTTGACTTCTCCTGCGAGCGCCGACGACGGTTTAGACGTGACGAATACGAAGATAACCTCTCTCAACCGCTACGAACGCATCGAGCTACTTCGTCGCCACTTCTGGCAAAGGTGGTCCAAGGAGTACTTGGCTGAATTGCAGACGAGGACAAAATGGAAATACAACAAGGGCGACATCTCCATGGACAGCTTGGTTCTTATAAAAGACGATAACTTGTCGCCACTCAAATGGAAATTAGGTCGCATCGTGAGAACCTTTCCTGGTTCAGACGGAATATCACGTGTTGCCGACATCCGTACAGCGACAGGGATCATCAGACGATCGTGTTCCAAGATCTGCCCATTGCCGATGCAACCAGAGGACAATCCGAAAGAAGAAGACGTACCTTTGGAAGAGTCTTCCAAGGCCGGGGGCATGTCAACGCCACTAGTAGCGCCATCTATTGGGGAGTAGCAGCCGGGCGATCGATAATCGATTGATGTACTCAATCCCCTCCACTCTCTCTCTCTCTCTGGAACATTCCACACACGCAAGCACGAAAGCACGTCTCAAATCATATAATGTATTTGTAAATTTAAATAAATAAAATATTTTAAATCAAATAATAAAGGAAGAATCATTGAAGACCTCCTATACTGCACAGTTACTTAACTACATTTTCTATTGATTGTTTTGCTGTTTTTTGTTTTTTTCTTTAAAACACGAATTATAATTATATTGCATGAATGTTTCAGTAAGACTCCGCCGTGTGGTTCCTGGCAGAGTGGAATAGGACCACTCGATCTCTTCCTATGGATGTCGTTAGAGGCGACTAAAGGACTTAGCACAAACACCTCGTGCTACAATTGCATTCCCAAGGAGGGTTAACGTCGGGCGGCAGCCGGTTGTAAAACTTTTCGCACAAATACATTCCGAAAGTAGGTTGACGTCAGGCAGGCGGCCGGTCGTAAAACTATAGCCAAATCATTTAAACTGTTCTGGCTATTTCTTCTCCATTTTGCAAGGTCTTTGGCATCCTTGGGTGACCTTTGACATGCATGTTATATTTGGAGAAGAAAAAGCAGGAAAGCGCAACCCGGGCTCCGAAGCAGCACAGTTGAGAATGCAACCGGGAACGCGCTTAGACGAAGAAGAATGTTTCAGTAAGACATCTGCTTTAGTCTCTTTCTTAATTTTTTAATATTTCAACAGATACGGACAAAACAAAACTATACCTACATATATACAATGTGGAAGGGACATACCCGTAATAAATAGAATCACGGGCTTTACTAGCTAGATCACTAAAGTATAATAAACTGTCAAAAAGAAATCAACATTCCCGTACAAATATCTTTTTACTTACCTATACATGAATATTTCCAATAAGAACTATATCCTAATTTTTTTTTCAGGAGTCAGAGACTGGCCTGTACGTGTCACTAATATCGTTCCTCGGCTTCGGCCGCAACTACGTCGAGCAGTACTTCCAGAAGACAGACAATGGCGTCTTCTTGCACATACACAGAGAGAAGAAACCTGTAAGTTTTCCTTTAAAGTCGGGTGACTGCTATTTCAGTTTTTATTTGTTTCACTCTTAAATACACCAATGCATTTCTAATAATGAAATGCTTAATAATTATGCTGTCCCAGTTTAGCTAAAGTATTATCAAAAAGGAGCAACTTAGATTTATCTATTTTTTTCACAATGCGTTTGAGTATTTGGCTGTTAAGGCCCGCGCTACACTTAATTGGCAGTGACGCGACGAGGAATTTGATAACAAGACATTATCATCATTTCAGCCGCATAACGTCCACTGCTGGACATAGGCCTCTCCCAGGGATTTCCAAAATGACCGATCTAGAGCAGCCTGCGTCCAGCGCTTTCCAGCAACCCTAGTCAGATCGCCCGACCATCTTGTGGGTGGGTGTCCAACGCTTCGCTTGCCAGTATGTGGTCGCCATTCGAGAACCCTTCTGCCCAATCGGCCATCGGTTCGTCGCGCTATGTGTCCCACCCATTGCCACTTCAACGAACTAATCCGCTGGGCTATATGAGTGACTTTTGTTCTCCTACGAATTTCCTCATTCTTGACAATGACAACAAGACATTATAAACTTTTTGTATTGTACATAAGATATAGAAACGCTTGATAGAATGAACGGGGCGCCACTGCTCGAGCCGGCACGAGCCGCCGCCGCGCCGCATTTTTATATCATTGTAGATATATTATATATATATATGTCTTTTTAAGGCTTCTTTTTTATTTCTTTACCAATGATCGTGGTGTATGTACAATTTTTAACGTTTTCTCCTTTCCAGGAATGTACTAAAAACGCCCTTGGTGTGAAAGCCACTAGAAACCTTGTTGAAATAACTAACAATAAAATCTTTGCTTCAAACAGATTCCAGAACCAGAACACACAGGGGATGGTCCAGAGAAGAAAATCACGCGGCTTGCCATCGGTGTGGAGGGCGGCTTTGATCCCGATAGTGGCAAGCCTAAGTTCACATACACTGACCACTACAACGTCGTCGTTCTACCCGGCTTTCATACGTTCCCGTGGCCTAACCCGGACCTGCCTGATGTGGTAATAATATTCACTACACTCTTATTCACTGACCACTACAACGTCGTCGTTCTACCCGGCTTTCATACGTTCCCGTGGCCTAACCCGGACCTGCCTGATGTGGTAATAATATTCACTACACTCTTATTCACTGACCACTACAACGTCGTCGTTCTACCCGGCTTTCATACGTTCCCGTGGCCTAACCCGGACCTGCCTGATGTGGTAATAATATTCACTACACTCTTATTCACTGACCACTACAACGTCGTCGTTCAACATATCAAACCCGGGTAGGTTTTGATATGTTCCCGTGGCTTAACTCATATCTGCCCGATAAAGTAATAATCTTCACTACACTCTTATTCAGATTCCTGATCCACAAAACACAGAACATGGTCCAGTGGGAATGATACAATATGAACAGATTTTTCACTGGGAATATCTCTTAAGTTTACATTCACTGACCATTGTTCACCACTAGTAGTTTGTAGTTTTTGCACTATAAATAATATTAAAATAATAATTCAATAAGATTGAATAAAAAAAAATTACTTTGACATAACAATGTTGTTATTCTAACTAGGTTTCATACATTCCTGTAGTTTAACCCCAACTGCCCGATGTGGTGATCACTGCTTTGGCAAAATTAAAAAAAAAATTATCTTTGTCCTTTATTTTCTGCATCAATGGCACACACAAATCAATAGCAGACCCTAAGTCCTGTTTAGGGTTACTTATATTGTAGGCATTAAATGACAGAATCACTCGGATTTTTAAATCAGTTTGTTATTTAATATTTATGTGTTCCTAGGTAAAAAAATCTGTGCAAGCTGTCATCGATGCGGAGTCACCATTCAAAATCGCTGAAATGGCAGCTTTGCAAGGCACATGGGATGGTGAAGCCAGAGAAGTTTCAGTGTGAGTATAGATGAGCTTACTACTCCTACTACAAAGCAATAGATATGTCAGTGAGTTAATAGCCAACACTGGTGTCAGATCTTTTGAGCTGTCTAAAGGCATCTGACGGAGCTAAATGACTGTCATGTAGCGACAACAGTAGAACACCGGAAGCAAGTGTTGGTACATGAATACAAACTCTGAGGTACAAGTTGCATATAGTGAGGATCGAACTAGTGCCTCTGATATGCTCAGCCAAAAACCGCTTGGCTACCATCGCTTCATGTGATGTGCCCCTATGGATTTTCTGATTTTGATCCCATCAAGCAAAACCTAGCATAGTCATAGCCATCTGATTGTAGCTAAGCATGGGATTGATCGTTGAAAGTTCGATGAGCGCTGGATCGAAACTTCATTGGCACGATATTCGCTTAATCGAATTTTATACCCTCGAATATTCATGAGGTTTAACGGTCACTACATAGTAGGTTTTGAAAGTCGTACATACTTTTGATTTGTGGCACGCAGTAAACCTCAAACAGCTGGACAATGGTGTAAAGATCCCACCGTCTGGCTAGAAGTGCGCCAAGTGTGACCTCACCAATAATCTGTGGCTGAATCTAACAGATGGCTCCGTGCTCTGCGGACGACGATTCTTCGATGGCCCTGGTGGAAACGACCATGCTGTAAGTCGGTTTGACATAAATAAACCTCCAATGGCTTGACGTTTGGCGATGGCAGTGAGTTTTTGGCGGGAAGTCACAGGTTCAGTTGAGGTTTGCTTTAAATTATTTTGCAAATTGATTTTAGTGGACTTATTATATGAAATTGGTCTAGTTTGACGTTATTCGTGCTCATGAGCATTAATATTTATATTGTTTCCATTTGACGGTAAGCGTCACAGTAAAACCAGCCTATTTTTGACGGTAAGGATCAGTTCACACCGAGACGCGACGTAGCGCGCACTTTGGGAGAAATATAGAAGTTCCTTTCGCTGAAATTTGTATCTTATTGTCAAGTGATCATGTTCTATATTTCTTGCAAAGTGCGCGCTACGTCGCGTCGGGTCTCGGTGTGAACTGACCCTAAGCGTCACTGTAAAACTAGCCTAAAAAGTCTTGTTTTTTGTCTAGGTGGAACACTACCGCGAGACCGGCTACCCTCTGGCAGTGAAACTGGGCACCATCACAGCTGAAGGCAAGGGGGACGTGTACTCGTACACTGAAGATGACATGGTGGAGGACCCATACTTGGCCGACCATTTGAAGCACTTCGGCATCAACGTTCAGCAGTTACAAAAGGTAATTGATTCGTTGCATTTGCCAAGGCAACCCTGCGCACATAACAAATTTATGGCTCATAGTAAATTTTTTTTTTTTATACATAGATACATACCTCAGGACAAATTACACAGATTGAGTTAGCCCCAAAGAAAGGTTTTTAAACTTGATTTGTGGGATATTTTGGACAAAATATGTACTATTTTTTATGATAAATACATAGGTAAACACCAAAGACCCAGGACAAGTATTTATTTTATTAACTTTAGCTCTCAAGGTCTCGGAACCGGCTGGCCGAACACAAACTAATTTCAACCTTATTGCATTAACTAACTATTGATCATATTTAGTTAATGTAATAATAAAAAATTACCTTGGTGTGAGAGGTTGATACAATTAAAAGTGTAATGTGGAGGACTTAAAGCCTAGCCTTAGAGGTAGGTTACACGATCAGTCTGGTATCAGTCAATTCCATCAGTCTGATCAGTATGATCGGAGAAGGATCGTGTAACCTGCTGAATGACAGACTGATGGTTCTGACTGACGAAACTTAAAATTGTTAATCATAATCATAAATCATTTATTTGTCAGAAATGAGTACAAAAGTTGTTAGTTTACAATATATGTAGGGCTTCATGCTGCTTTGAATGATGAAAGACTCATGAGAGACTGATCGCGTAACCCGCTTTTATCATTCTCGCGTCAGTCACCGTACTTTAGTTACTTTAATACACACCGTACACCAATGTAAATAAGGTTCAATATAGCTCTTTGCCGTGCACGTACTTTTTATCAGTCTGCTGTCATTCTGGATTGACCGTGTAACCGTGAAATACATCCATCATTCTGGCGTCAGTCACGTCATCCAAGACTGATGGACCTAGTGATGGATGATAGTGTAACCTACCTCTAATAGACCAGTCAACCATCCGAGTGAGTTTGATAATGGCATCTGAGAGTCAAACTCGAGAAGAGATGTCAGTTCATTAAGGTATTTCATGAGTCAGTTTTTGTATCATTTAGCAAGGAGCCTTATTGACTTAGATTTATTGTTATAACAGACTGACAAGTCCATGGTGGAATTGGAACTGGAACTGAACCAACGCTCCGGAGAATGGAACACTCTTCAGGAATCCGGCAGTGAACTGAGACCGCTACACGGCCCCGCTCTGACTGGACTGAACAACTTGGGCAATTCTTGCTACATCAATAGTGTGGTTCAGGTAAATCAATCTGTTTTTACCCGACTACGGCAAAGCGGAAAGGATATATATAAATAATAAATAAATATGGACAAATCATACTGATTGAGCTAGCCCCAAAGTAAGTTTAAACTTGAGTTATGGGACACTAACTCAACGATACTATATTTTATAATAAATACATATATAGATAAACACCCAAGACCCAGGACAATTTGAAAATTGCCATTTTCCGACTTGCCCTGAATGGGGATCGAACCCAGAACCTCCAGATTGAACCTCCAAATTCATTTTCCGCACCACTTAACAGGACATCGAGCCATTTTACTTCAATAGTTTGTTTCAATTAAAGGTATTTTTTTATAATTGCACGCGATGTGTACGGGTCACGGATGTGGTCGGTACTAAGGTAGATATCACGCTCGGCGTCTTACGTTAGACGCATTAGTCTAACGTGTTGTCTGAAATCGTTCGCCCTGCATGCGGAGTCTAGTAGTTGTATCGTCGAAGATTATGCGATAGTCGCGTGGACGCAAATTTACCTACCACGGCTGGCGGCAAGGTAGGTGCCTAGTTGACTAGGGTGTCCATGAAACCACATATGAAATCGGAAACTTTAATCATGAATATTCATTAAAACTATAATCGTATTATTTTGAATACTTGCTCGAGTCCTTTTAGTTTAGCGTTCAGCATCCGTGGTTTGAATGACAAGAGTGTTTATACTAACACCCTGTACGATATGATCAGACGAACTGGCCAAGGTCTCAGGCCGCTCTAGATCGTTCATTTTGGAAATCCTTAGGAGAGGCTCTATGTCCAGCAGTGGATCTTATGCAGCTGGAAAGTGATGATGACTGGGTCAGAAATGTATTATTCTAATTAGTCCGTTAGTTAGATTATCAAAAAAGTAAAAATTCACAAAGATATAGAGTATCTAAGTTCCAGAGTGGGGGCTTGTGACGTCACCGATGTGTAAAAATCGTACGAAAGCGTGATGTCATGTGAAATTTAAATGCGCTGTATCTTCGTCATTTATTATTTCTCAGAGAAAAGAAAAATATGTGTAAAATATTTTTTAATAATCCTAAAATAATTTTTAGTCATCATGCCTAATGATGATATAATATGATGAATTCATTGACTGAAAGTTAAATTTTGACTTTAGGTCATATTCCGTATACCCGATTTCGTGCGGAGATTCGTGGAGGGAGCACCGGACATCTTCTCTACTTTTCCTGAAGACCCCGTCAACGACTTCAACGTCCAAACGTAAGTTATTCATTATATTATACTAAACACTATCACTTCTTTAACTCTAATGGTAGATCGAAAGCTGGCACCAATTTTTGGGTAGGAATTTGAGGCAAGCTGAAAACTTGTCACATACCTCTCCTATTATACCCCAACACGGAACTGCAGACCTGGCTGGTGAGTAGCGGGGTTAAAGCAACCCCTAAATGTTTAAAAGTATTTTTTTTTATTTCCAAAAAAAGGTATTTGAGGCCATATGCATTTTTTATATGTTGTAGTTTAATGTTTAAAGAATAAAAAAAAAAATAAGCCAGACAATTTAGTCGGGGCTTTGACATTGCCAGGCGCGTGCAAAAGTATTTTCCAAAAAAGTATAAAAAAGGTATTTGAGGCAACTTGAAATTTTAATAGGGTATTATTTATAACTAAAAAATATGATTCTCAAAAACACAGGTCATTTTGATGGGACTTTCTAACTGCCAGGTCATCTAAATAAATCAAAATAGTGCAAACGAAACTAGGTCTTATGTCCTTAAAGCATCAAGTCTAGAGTTGTTTGGCCGGTATTTGATCGTTGTACTCATACACACATACCGGGCAGGCGGCTCGACGATTCCCGTTGTCGAAATACTTTCGTCAACTATGGAGAATATTCTAGATTAATGTGGGCCTTTTGATGGCGCATATAAATAGCGAAACTAGCTGTGCACCAGGGTAGTTCGATACGAGCTATCAAAGTGATCACTTCGAAGCATTTCGAAACGAAGGAAATCTACCTTTACATTAGACTTTCGCCCATTCCCTCGACCGGCTTATACTGTTTGCGCGGGAAGAGAAGCAGCTGGTACATTCTACGTTTTTTCTTTTTTCCCAGACCAGCATGGAAGAGTTTCTATCATTTGTTATAAAAATGAACAAGAACAGAGGCCAATGTTTGAGATAGCTGATCTATAATATATTTTATGTCAATGTATGACGATGACTTTTTTCAGGGCAAAACTGGGCGTAGGCCTCCTATCCGGGCGTTACTCGTTCCCCCCGGTATCGGGGGGCGGAGCCCTAGACCAGCAGGGCGTGTCCCCGCACATGTACCGCCAGCTGGTCGGCAAGGACCACCCCTAGTTCATGAGCAAGCGGCAGCAGGATACGCACGAGTTTTATCTCCATTTCCTGAATCTGTTAGAGGTATGTTTTTTTTATGTTATAGGACGGCAAACGAACAAGCGGTCACCTGATGGTAAGTGATCACCGCTGCCCATGGACAACTGTAACACCAGGGGTGTAACAAGAGCTTTACCGGCCTTTCAGGGCCTCCCCAGAGGGAAGGGGGGAAGGGGAGGAGGCGGCTCCGGCTCTCTCACTGAACGAAGCATTGAAGCGGTGAAGCTACTACTCAGATGTCGATTTTCTGTAAGACTTTTACTTCCCCGGACGAGCCGGCCCATTCATAATACTAGCAAAAGTGAGTGTTTTGGATAAAAGTACTTATTGTTAGGAGACTAGCGCCATCTGCGTGTGATCTCCACAAACACGGGCAAGATTATCGATTTAGCGATATTCCGGCTGTGGAGCGCGGATTGTCTTTGCCCAGTCTCGACCGACGCCATTAATAACAGGTTCGCTGGCCCCGTCGCGTTAAAGCCAATGCCGGCATTTTGTACTTGGGATATTGCGAATATTTCGTGAAGAATTGTCGCTAATTGTTGTTAGTTTGTGTGTGCCCAATTTGTTTCAAACGGCGTGGAGCCGGGAATAGTTCGTAGTACGGATAAGAACAGTGATTTGTGTCGGGTGTGAAACGCGTGCCATTGCGTCATTGTAAATTGTTAGTTTTTTGCCTATTGCCCGTGTGGAACGGAAGTATTTGTAAACTATAATAAATATATAAAGGGAACTAATTTGGGTGGCGTGGATGCCCATAAATGTATAAACAGTGATAAATGTTTGAATCGGAGCAAGGGACATCCCATGTTACGTTCCGCTGTTAGGTTATGTGCTTTCTTGAAGTGTCAAGAAGAAGATGAACTTTGTTGTGCTGTGGTGAAGTGGTGCTATAAATACGACGTATTCGTTTGGGGCGACATACATGAGCTCATGGGTAGGTTCGCTTAGGGACCCCATTTTCTTCACCACTGACTTGGGACCCGTGGTGGGACCTAAGGCCGTCGCCAGCCCTGAAGAGGACTTCGGGCTCGACGCGAAGGCCAGGCGAGGCTGCATGAAGACGGCATGGATGCTGTAAGTATTATCTTAAATTGTTTCCCATTTGTAATTAGTTTAATTACTTTTAATTAGATTTAAGTTTAAGTTATAATTAGGTTAGGAGGTTCCCTGGACCTTATATAGGGTGGTAGCAGACTGCGTAGGTTTGTTTGTTGCCGGTGGGATTGCCGGACTCGTACCAAGAGCGTAGTTAGTAACATCTTTGGTAGCAGAACGTAATCTTAGCTATCTGCGCTAACAGTGAGTTTTGCCGGCAGCGTGGCACAACTGAATGTGACCTTAGGCTTTAAACTGCGTTAAGAGGAGACCTGCTATGGGTTCAATCTGTGTCACAAACTCTATGTACACAGACCTACCACTACTAGACCTGCATAGTGCGTGGTCACTTTAGTGCATCTCTTTCTATCTTTGATTGTTGTCTCCACCCATATTTTGCACACGTCTCAGAACACACTATGGTTACTAACTTATAATAAGCTCAAATAAAACCCTAAATCACCCTTTAAAAATAAAATCCCTAAAATTAATAACTTTCTTCGAACGTTTTGTGGTTTGTTTGGTCCCGATTTTGACAGTAGGCCAGCTAAAAGCAGCCATGCTGATAGAGACAAAAAAACATATCAGCGTTTCTTTCACACTCACGTTGTACTGTATTTGACAGTTTTTTTCTAGCAATATCGTTGATATCGTTGCAAGTCTAGTAGTGGTAGGTCTGTGTCTACGTGCAACAGAGACACATGACCCGCGACGGTTTCAGCTATCTCTATTGTACGACGTAGTTTTAAGCTGTACGGTATTTGTTAAATTTCGAAAGCGCGGCGCGCGCTATTTATTGACACATTCCTATCTGTTCTCAGCGCAATAGTCGCCACAAGACGAACCCGGCCGACTGCCTAAAGTTCTGCGTGGAAGAACGCGTTCGCTGAGGAGCCAGCAACGGAGTGCGATACACGCGGCGGCCCTAGCAGCACCTGCCGCTGCCCGTGCCCGTGGCGGCGGCCGACAACGCGGCGGCTGTCAGGGACTACGAGGCCAGGAAGGCCGAGGCCGAACGACTGTGAGTACAGCCACTAACACAGATATAGCCAGCAACGGAGTGCGATGCACGTGGCGAGCGGAGCACCTCGGAGTAAGGGGACTCTTAAGGACTGGGGGGGATAACGGGGCTGGACGTTCCTGGCTTCCAACGTTGATCTGTCGGTCTGACATTTGCCAGCCACGCCGGATCAGTTCCGCTAGACTAGAGTGTACTTACGGTTGCCTTAATGTGTTGCAAAATCTAGCCCTTTGGTAGTATAAAAAGCGTCGTCCTTAAAAAAGGCTCATCATCATCACATAGCAAAGTTTCATTTGCAAAAGCAAACTTTGTGAGGCTCCTCAGTTTTAATATTTATTTGAAAGCCCACGTCGCTCATGGGTGCGTAACGTTTTATGTTCCACCTACGTCATACTTTTAACATTAAGCATGTCAGATGTGTTAACGCAGCACAAAAATACTGACAAATCAAAATTGAGATGGTACAATTTCTAAAACGACCCCTGGTCCTCGGATTGTTTTGCAGAAATTTCACCATATAAAGCACGGTATAAAGCTTTCGTTAAAATGCTTTAAGTACCTAAATTTTTGTCCTTCAGTGACCCATCCCAAGTGGTGAGGCCCCACATCCCGTTCGCGGCGTGTCTCGAGAGCTTCATGAAGGAGGAAACCGTTGAACAGTTCTACAGCAGTGCCGTCAACCAGAAAGTGACCGCTTATAAGTAAGTTGTTATGTTCCATGCAATGTAGACAAAAATAAAATGAAATATTTAAAAACATAACAAACTATACTGAAACTATTTTTAAGGGTAGTCAGTCCATGATACTGAACAACTTACCCTAAGGAACATATTGAAACATAAAAAATTTTTGGCCTCCCATACAAATTTAAAAATCAGCTGATCCGAGTTTTTATGGAATGCAAATTTTAATACGTATAGGTATAGGTACATATAAAGATTTATAGTTTTTTTTCTCAGGTTGTTGTGAATTTATCACCTATTTAGATTTTTTTTTTTTGTTAATTCACCACCTTCGATGTTTTTGTACAGACAGCAAGGGTTTACAAGGGTATACAAAATAAGGGCTTACAAAAACTCGTTTTCTTAAACAGAACAACTGTTTTTATTCAGAGTGACTCGCCTGGCGACGTTCCCCGACTACCTTCTCATTCAGCTGAAGAAGTTCACCATTAGGGAGGATTGGCCGCCTGCTAAATTGGACGTAGCAGTGGATATGCCTTGGGAGGTGAGGAACTATTTGTATCATATTCTTCCTAAAGGTTGACAGGTAGATTTATTGATTTATTAGCCTTAAGTTGCCTACTACCGTTGGTCTCCTCCAGCTTCTTCCAAGCTTCCCTGAATTTTGTTGTTCTCTGCTATAATGAACCCAAATGGTTTTTTTTTCCAGCCTGTAGTGTAGGTCTTGTGTCCCACGACTGGGCAAAGGCCTCCCCCTTATCTTTCCACACGTCCCTGTCTATTCCCAAAATATATTTTTTTTTATGAACATGGGGGAGCTTTTACAAGTTAAGCAACCCCGCATGTGGCCCGCATTTTGTTGGGTGACCACAAGTGGCATGAAAATATCTTCTCCTCAGTGCTTCGGAATGCACGTAAAGCCGTTTATCCCCGCTGTCATTATTGTCGTCAAGCTATGACAGATGCCTTTAGGCAGCTTGAAAAATCTTCGTGTTAGCTTACACGAACACACACGAGAAACAACAAAACATGGGGGTAAGTCATAGACAAACCAATATAGACACGTGAATTGTATGACAAAAAAAGCAGTGGCATTCCGGGAGTACCGACAGAAGTGAAAACTTGAACAAGGTGGTGTTGCTTTTGAAATTTTCACGGTTGTCAATATTAGTATGAATTAAATCGGGATATTTACCGTGATATAATATATACTGTTTTGAGTCTTCGATATTTTGGCCCAGTTGCATGAGCCGAAAAGAACGAATGAGAGAACTGAAGATTTGAGGGTGGGTGCAGGCAGCTGTCAAAGGCAGATGGATCTATCTACACTCTTTCTCGTGCGATTCGTGCTTGTGGCTAGGGTGGTGCTACGCACTTCTCTTACTGTTCACGCGCATAGCAACGCGGGGACCGCGGAGGAAGGAAGCGGGGGTCGAGGAGCGGGGGGCGGACGCGGCCACTCGCACGCTGGGCGGCACGCCGGCGCTCAGCAGTCTCGCCAAGCCATCGCCACGGTGTGTCCGCGCACCGCTATATCATATTTTTGACAAGTCAAGTTGTAACGATAGTAAAACCAATATACGCATCGCATGTTTAAGTTGATCGTTTTATTCAACATCCGACATAATTGGCGCCCCCGGGTGGGCACGGACCGCTGCCGACGAAGAAAAAAGGCTGCGGTTGCGGCTTGCGCCCGCCACTTCAACAACGCATCGCGACGCCACGGGCAACCACGAGACGCCATCTTGTGCACACCGCATTGCAAGTTTCGAGATCAAGAAGGAAGACCAAGATCCAGACAGCGGCTGCATCATTTTGGAAAGCCAAGGGGCGTGTCGTTCGTGAGCATAGCATTCCTTCATTTTCCTTTCTTAACCAACCTTGTACTTGGCTAAAATTTCAGTGGGGATTGGCTCTTCTTTGGTGAGGCGTGCATCTTCACGTAATAGGTACAATTTTCTTATTTTGACCACATAGGGCTAGGTAAGCATTACCTACGGCTAATCTCTTCTTTCGCTGTGTGCCTATTATTTAACGCAATACTGCACAACGGGGCACAGCGCTTCTTTTTGGATGGCCGGCTTCATAGTTACGCAACCAGCCTAATACCTATATGCCTAGTGGGACATTGACTTTGTGTACCTACCTACTTACAAAGTACATGCGCAAGTGCATATAATTTTATTTCCCAGTGTATGCAAATTTTATATAATAACCTAGTACATTCGTCATTCCCTACCTACTGTGACGACCTACTTCATTCACAAGTGCCTGCTTACATTATCTAAGTGGGTGTTACGCTTCAAGGGACCGCACAGCGCCACATTTTATTTGCAGCACGCGTGTGACAAGCTTGCATTACATCATAACATCAACCACGCCTTTCACGCCTTTCAGTGAGAATATTCTCGAACGGTCGAGCGCCGCGCCCTGCGCCCACGGCCACTGGTCACCGCTTCAAACCGGTTTCGCGGCGTGCCACGCGCCGCGCATAGCAACAAGCCTGCCTGCTACTAGCGGACTTCATACAAGGGGCGTAAGCCGTTCGCGGTATTTTTTTACTTTTCACTTATAGTTATTTTGATTTGCAACTCCAGGGATATATTTCATTGAATTGGACTTTTTAATCTCATTATGTCCCTAAAATTGGATAAGTTTCTGGAGATGCGCAGTAAATTTGAACAGATGCAGACTCGCATAGAGGTTTTAAATTCAGACAATCTTTCAATTGAACTTTCAGAGAGAGACATAATTGAGGACAGTTTACATCTTGCCATAGCCACCGCTCAGCACATACTGGGAGCGGTGGCCAAACCCAATGACGATTCTCCAGATATCAAACCTCAAGTGTCTTCTTGTCATAGTTGTTCACATCATCCGGAGTCACTCGGTTTTAAGCTCCCACTCATACAAATAAGTAAATATGACGGCTCATTTTTTAAATGGGTTGAATTTCATGATACTTTTGTTTCATTGATTCACAAAAATAAATTGATTGATCCGGTTAATAAATTCCACTATTTGTGTTCATATTTGGAGGGTGAGGCTTCACGAGTGATTTCTAACATTCCAATTTCTAGCAGTAACTATGAAGAAGCATGGAATCTTCTATGTGAGAGATACAACAATAAACGTCAACTTACATACAATCATCTTAATTCATTATTTAGCATAGAACCTGTACAACGTGAGTCAGACAAGTCGTTACGGTTTCTAAGTGATCACATAAGTAAAAACATTAGGGCTTTAAATACATTAGGTCAGCCCACTGAACACTGGGACACCATCATAATTTATATGGCAACTACCAAGTTAGATGCAGTGACACGCACTAAATGGGAAGAACATCGGGCAACCTTGAACGAGTTTCCCTCACTCAATGACTTTAAAGAATTTCTTAAGTCACGAAGTGATGTCCTGGAGGCACTTTATAGATCAAAGAGGGATAAACACTCTACTTCTGTTTCTAAACCTGGCCCCACGCTGTCAAAGCATGAAACATACACCAAATCCTTTGTGATTTCAGAGGGTGACAATCAGCAGCCGTGCGTGGTGCGCCAGGGTAAACATCGCGTCTTTGACTGCAGGGTCTACAAGAACTTATCCACCGACGAGAGATGGGCTCAAGTAACCAAGCTCAAGCTCTGCCATAACTGCATGCGTCCAGATCATGACACGCCTCGTTGTCGCTTAGGAGGTTGCCGCGTATGTAAAAGACGCCATAACACCACTCTACACAAACATACAAACACAGACACATCATCATCTTCTATATCACCATCTTCTGCAACATCATCATTACATCATACCCCTGGCACTTCAAATGAAGGTCAGCAGGGAACAGCTACATCTGTTGTAATGGCAGTAGGGACTACATCAGAAGTTCTGCTGTCAACGGCATTCATTGACATTGTCAATCCTCATACTAATTGTGATGTATGGGGGTTAGTATATAATAAACGGTGGTGGGTAATTGTAAGTCGCTGTGTGTTATCGATGTGTGAGTCTGGAATAAACGATTATTACGTACAGCCGCATTTCCATTATATCCAAAGTTTATAGGATCCTGTAGGAGTATAAGCTACGACAGTTCATTGGCGAACGAGGATTGTTCGGATTAAGAGAATTAAAATCGCGTGCGGCGCAAACATAAACAAATATGTCGATCGGCAAAGTGCGGGAGTTCGACGTGAAGGCCGGGGCGTGGTCTTCATACGTAGACAGACTCGAAATGTATTTTAAGGTGCACGAAGTGAAAAATGAGCTCAAAGTGCCGACCCTGATAGCGGTGATGGGAGATGAGGCATATGAACTTTTATCAAATCAGGCAAGTCCGAGGAAGCCGTCAGATATTACGTACGAGGATGCTGTCGCATTATTGCGTAATCATCTTCAGCCAGCCCCATCGGCCCTCGCGGAAAGGTTCAGGTTCAGGCTACGGAGGCAAGCGGCGGACGAGAACGTAGCCAGCTACGTGGCCGAATTAAAGAAGCTGACGCGGCACTGCAAGCTGGGTGACGGGTTAAATGAAAACTTGCGGGACCAATTTGTGTGCGGCATAAGGAGTGATCTCATTAGGCAGAGGTTATTCGCGGAAGACGACACGCTCACTTTTACTAGCGCGGTGAAGTTGGCCAGCTCGTTGGAAGCCGCGGAACGGGACGCCGCGGCAGTGGATGCGGCGGGAACAATCGGCGGATGTGCATGCACTGGCTGTCAACAGCAGTACGCAACGGCAGTGGAAGTCGACGGGTCAACGCGGGCCCAGCGCTGGCGGAGGCTCGGTACCACGACGGGCCGGTAGCGGGGCGCGGAGCTTTGGCGGCGGAAGGGGGGCAGGAGATAGCACTCGGAAGTTGTACAGGGGGCAGTGTGGCTGTTGTGGAGGAGCAGGCCACTATCGCGAAGAGTGCCGGTTTAGAAGATATACCTGCAGTAGATGTAAAGGCATGGGGCATCTAAGACGGATGTGTCCGGAGCAGCAGCAGGGACGAGATGCCGCTTTGCTTTATGGGGCAGCCGGGGAAGAGGACACTCGCGAGGAAAACCTTGAAAGCTACGCCGAGGAGTTCCACCATTTATGCCTGAATGACTATAAGGCGGTGAGTGTACCTGTTATCGTAGAGGGTCATAGGATTAATATGGAGGTCGATACGGGTACGGCAGTGTCTTGCGTTAGCAAAGAAACGTACGATAAATATTTAAAGCATATGGAGATGGAAAATATAAATGTACGATTAAATTCTTACGACGGTTCTATTATTAGACCATTAGGAGTAATTAAACCTAATGTATGTTACGAAGGCGTTAACAATAAATTAGAATTATTCGTTATAGATGGAGGGACAACCTCACTACTAGGAAGACAATGGTTAACAGAATTGAAAATCAAATTGCCTTTGTTTACACATACACATAGTAATAATATTCTCAGTGTAAATAATAGTCAAGTACATTTAGATAACGAGTTACAAAAATTGATCCACAGATATAAGGAGCTGTTTAGTGGAGGTTTGGGCACGTATGCGGGAGGCAAAGCATCTCTGAGGGTTCGGGAGGGCGCGGTTCCGGTGTTCCACCGCGCGCGGCCGCTGCCGTACGCGCTGCGCGAACGGGTTGACGCTCAGCTGGACGACATGCTACGCGACGGTGTCATCGAGCCGGTCGACTGCTCGGAGTGGGCCTCGCCTATCGTGCCGGTAAGCAAGGCGGACGGCTCTTTGACAATTTGTGCTGACTATAAGGCTACAGTTAATCCAGCATTGATAGTAGATCGTTACCCCTTGCCGAAAATCGACGATTTATTAGTTCGATTAAGTGGGTCACAGTATTTTTCAAAAATAGATTTATCACAAGCCTATAACCAGATTTTATTAGATGATACCAAACATTTCACAGTTATAAACTCGCATAGAGGTTTATATAGGTGTTCAGGCAAATCCGAACATTTTCATAGTTTATAAATTTTACAAACGCAGCACCTACTCGTAGCTGCGACCTACTTTTTGTACAATGACATTGTGACAATCCAAATAGCGTTTAATTTTTAGTGTAATAAAGGCACTCGGCAGATTCGATCGTTTTTGATTTCTTACATAGTCTTAGCGACCGGGTTTGTCTGACAACATTGACATCCCATCTTGTCAATTAAATGTACGGAGCCTAAGCAGGGACCCGTACAATAGGTATAATAGGTTAGTGTACGGGCTAGCTTCTAGTGCGGGAATTTTTCAGCGCGTAATGTGTAATTTGTTAAACAACATACCTAATGTAGAAATATTTTTGGATGACGTCATTATTGGTTGTAAGACGAAAATGGATCACTTAAAGGCAGTGGAAGCGGTATTTAGTAGGTTACTAAGGTACCTATATGAAAGAAACAACGTCTATCGCTGATCGATTTATTTGTCGACTGAGGCCGTACAAAAACATACCTACCTACCCACATACATATAGTACTAGAATATATCACACCTCCACACTTATACATGTATATAATGCAATCTTACTTATACAGAATTAACGTTACCATTACATACTCACGACTTAACAAGTCTTAAAATTAAAACAATTTAAGTACCTAAGTATTAAGGTTATAAAAGTAAGTAGGTACCTACTTAACTAAATAAGAGAAATACCTACCTAGTAGTAAAATACTTAACGATAATTTATGTTAATTGTGCATGACCAGTCGTTCTACCGGCTTACGCACGCGTTTGAGTGGTGTCGTTGCCGCTGGTGCCGTATGCGCTGTTGTTTCTATCTGTATATTCGGTATTCCAGGGGGATAGTTGTCGTTAACAACCGGATCAACCGGGACTTTTGAACCTATATCCAAATCTGTAGCTTTGTCGGGTGGTGTTGTCTCCATCTCTGAACCACCAGAAATTTCTTCCTCATCAGGACAGGTAACATCAGAAAATTGAGATCTACGCCTAATTTGATCCACATGTCTTTTAAATAATTGACCGTCATTCCCTACCACGGAGTACCTACGAGAACCTTCCCTTCTTTGGACCTGACCTTTCACCCACTTGTCCTTCACGCCGTACCCACGAGCCCAGACTGTGTCGCCTTCCTCAAGGCTACGCTCTGTACCACCAGCGCTCTCAACCTGGCGTTGCTGAGCCTTAACAACACTGTTGCCTACTGCACGCTCTGGTCGTAGCAGGTCCAGTCTGCTACGTAAGTTACGTTTTTGTAATAATTTCGCTGGTGTTTCACCTGTGGTGGCATGTATCATATTTCTATATGATAAAAGGAACATTTGTAATGCCGCATCTATATCCACGTGATCTCTTATGGCTTTCTTAATTGTTTTTTTACATAATTTTACCGCATTCCCAGCAGCACCGTTAGAAGATGGATGATAAACGGGAGAAAAAAATTGTTGTATACCGTTTGTTGATAGAAATTGTTTGAACTCTGAACTAGTGAAAGGAGGGCCTTGGTCAGATACTATCTGCTCCGGTAGACCAAATCGTGCAAATGTTTGTCTTAAAACTTTAATGACATTGAAAGCCTTAGTTGATTTCATCTCAAATGCCTCTATCCACTTTGAAGATGAATCAATCAAAATTAAAAAGGTTAAACCCTTAAAAGGACCCAGGAAATCGATGTGTATCCTAACCCAGGGTCGGTCATGGTACTGCCATGGTTTAATTTGTGCCCGTGGTGGCGCGTCCCTTTCCACAGCACAAGTTTCGCAATTACGACACATGACTTCTATATCCGCGTCGATGTTTGGCCACCAAACGTAACTACGAGCCAAACTTTTCATCTTCACTACACCGAAATGACTACAATGCAGTTCTTGAAAGATGTGTTTTTGTAACGTTGAAGGAATGATCATACGATAACCCCACATAACACATCCATATTCTACATATAATTAATTACGTCTTCCGAAGTACGGTTTTATTTCGTCATCTGGACAAACCGTAGGCCAACCCGCTTGTATATACACTATGAGTCTACTTAATGTCCTATCCCTAGCTGTATTTTTTTTTTACATCGTTACATGAAATTGGTAAAAATTTTTTTACAAAATTAATATAAGTCTTGTCATCTTTTCTTTCCGAATTGCGCTCAGTGTAAGGCAAACGAGATAATGCGTCCGCACAGTTCTTACTTGACGTTACGTATTAGGTCCTTACATATGAAATTGCCGTTCAGTATCAAAAAAGTGAAACAAGTTTTTTTTAATGAAATTATTATTTAATCAATCGAAGTATGCGCCGTTGTTATCGATACACTTCCGCCATTTTATAGGCAGATCATTGATACCTTTGGAAAAAAAATCCTGGGAGCGAGAGTCTATGAACTGTTTGAAGGCGGTTTTGACTGCCTCATCAGATTTGAAATTTTTTCCTTGTAAAAAGTTGTCCAAATTTTGAAAAAAGTGGTAATCGGTTGGGGCAAGATCTGGAGAGTATAGTGGGTGACGCAGAGGTTCCAGTCGCAGCTCCTCTAACTTGGCGATCGTTTGATGTGCAGTGTGTGGTCTAGCGTTATCCTGAAGGAGCAGTGGGCTAGAGCAATTCATCAGTCTCGGTTGTTTAATGGCGAGCTTTTCCATCATTGTTTGCAATTGTTGGCAATACAAGTCTGCAGTAATCGTCTGGCCTGATCTCAAGAAGCTGTAGTGGATAACACCAGCACTGGTCCAGCAAACACTAACCAGAATCTTCTTTTTGGTCAGTTTTCGCTTAGGGCAAGGTTTTGCCAGTTCTCCAGGGTCAAGCCATTGTGATGATCGCTTCCGATTGTCGTACAGGATCCATTTCTCATCACAAGTCACGATGTACGGGTCCCTGCTTAGGCTCCGTACATTTAATTGTTTGCCAAGATGGGATGTCAATGTTGTCAGACAAACCCGGTCGCTAAGACTATGTAAGAAATCAAAAACGATCGAATCTGCCGAGTGCCTTTTTAGGTTGCTAGGTTATCGGTCGGTGGTAAATGCAAACTGCAGTATTACAACGACGGTAATTTATTCAGCAACACAGAATATTTACAGAAGGAGTGAAAGGCACAGAAGAGAAAGATACAGTCCAAGCAGAAGGATAGAAAGTCTAGGTAACATAAAACACAGGCTGTAAGCAGTAGGTAACGCAAGCGCGCGAGTAGCGAGTACGTAATCGATTTGCGTAGTGCGCGGCAGAACATCGATCGACATGCATTTGTCGCTGCGCGGGTATGGGACGACTGACGCTCGGAGCGCGGCGCGGGCGCACGGCAACTACCTGTGCGTATCGTAGTTATAGCGATGTCGTATGGAATGCGGTCCTCGCTGCATACTACGGATATCGCGCGGCTTTGCTTATGGATTAAATAAATATTGCATTTATGTAGTGAAATAAAATAAATAAAATGTATGTATGTAATGTATGATATTATATTATAGTATATGTAAGTGTATATGTATATATCATGTGAATATATTTATTTTATATGTGTAACTTATTTATTACTACTGAATTAACATATTTTATGTATTGTAGTTTATGTATAGTGTTTTTATGTTGTGTTTTGAGATTTATAATGTAAGTTACCTACATCACTCCCCTCCAGAGACCGTCTCTACGGGCGATAATAATCTGGGAAGCGGACTCGTCTTCCCGAACGGGTCGTCCGTGAAACAGGAGCTCCTGACGTGTTTGGGGCTTCCTGTGGTTGTGACTGGAGGCAATTTGATGGTTGTGCGTCACAATGTGATGGGCGGATGGCATCAGACAATATATAGGCTGGCTTTAAGCGGTCTATGCTTATTGTCGTGTCTTTGCCCTTTAGACGTATGGTGAAGTACTTAGCACCTCTCTTCAAAACTTCGTGTGGCCCTGTATATGCAGGTTGAAGAGAACCACGTAGCATGTCTTCCCTAAGAAATACATGGCTACATGTGGCAAGGTCTTTGTACACGAAGGTTTTGTGAGCAGAGTGGTGCTGGGTCGGTACTGGACGTATAGTCTCGGCAAAAGATTTCATGCGGGCTGAGAAGTCGGTGACATCGGTTGTATAACCGGTGACACTGTGGCCAAAAAATTCACCAGGTAGGCGAAGTGGCTCACCAAAAACTAGCTCCGCTGATGAAGATTGGAGGTCTTCTTTGAAGGCACTCCTAATGCCGAGGAGGACGAATGGTAGCGTCTCCGTCCACTTTGCGTCAGCGTGGCAAGTTATAGCTGCCTTCAACTGGCGGTGGAAGCGCTCAACCAAGCCATTGCATTGTGGGTGGTAGGCTGTCGTTCTTCGATGATCGAAACCGATGGACTTTGACAGCTGCTGGAATAGCGCTGAGAGGAACTGTCGACCGCGGTCGGTTACGATTTCGATGGGACAGCCGTAGCGAGAAACCCAACAGGATATGAACGCTTTGGCCACTGTTTCAGCGGTGATATCGGTAATCGGCACGACTTCTGGCCATCGCGTAAAGCGATCGACAAGTGTGAGGCAGTACCGATACTCACCAGCTGGAGGTAATGGGCCGATCAGATCTAAATGGACGTGTTTGAAACGCGCCGAAGGTAAGTCGAGGTTACCAATAGGTGAAGCGACATGCCTATTGACCTTCGAGCGCTGGCATGCCAAACATGCCTTAGACCATTCTCGGCAGTTTTTACGCATCAGTGGCCACACGAAGCGTTGTGCAACGACCTTGGCCGTAGCGTTAGCACCTGGATGACTCAGCGAGTGCAGAGAGCTAAACACTTGCTGGCGCAATTGCTTAGGAACGAAGGGTCTGGGGGTTGGTGTACTGACGTCGCAGTACAGTTCAGTGCGACTCCCAGGTACGTTCATCTTTTTAAGCCGGAGAGCAGTATCACCTTGAAGATGTTCAGACAATTCGGTATCTGTGGCTTGAAGTTTGGCCATGACTTCAAGGTCGACAGGCATTTCCAGTTCACAAATTCGGGAAAGCGTATCGGCAACAACGTTGTCTTTTCCCGAAATGTGACGCACGTCCGTTGTGAACTGAGAAATGAAGTCTAAGTGTCTGTACTGACGTGGAGAGCAGTTACTTTTCCTCTCGTGGAAAGCGTAACAGAGAGGTTTGTGGTCTGTATAGACTGTGAAGTTGGTAGCCTCTAGCATGTGGCGGAAATATTTGATACTCTCGTATATGGCAAGGAGCTCACGGTCATACGGAGAGTATTTCGCCTGTGTGGGGCTCAACTTGCGTGAGAAAAATGCTAGAGGTTGCCAATGGCCATCTTTCTGCTGCTGTAAGACTCCACCTATCGCCGTATCTGAGGCGTCAGTGACGAGTCCTAGCTTAGCTTCAGAGTCAGGATGGGCCAAGAGAGCTGCATCGCAAAGGCTCTTCTTGCAGTCCTCAAAAGCCTGGAGAGAATTTCCCGCGATGGTGACAGGGTGTGAGGCTTTAACTGATCCAGTCAATAAGGCATGCAGAGGAGCTTGTATTTGGGCGGCATTAGGCAGGAATCGCCTGTAAAAATTTATCATGCCCAGGAATCGCCTAAGCTCTCTGGCAGTCTTAGGGACCGGAAATTCGGATATTGCTTTTACCTTGGTTTCCAATGGCTTTGTACCATTTTCAGAAATTTGGTACCCGAGAAATGTTACCTCAGAGGCACCAAGAACACACTTTTTGGGGTTGATTAGAACGCCATAATTTTTCATGCGAGTGAAAAGTTGTCGAAGGTGACTCTCGTGCTCGGCTTGCGACGAGCTAAAGACCAAAAAATCATCTAAATAAGGATAGCAAAACTCAAGGCCACGGGTCATTTCATCGACGAATCGCTGAAATGTAGCTCCTGCGTTGCGTAACCCGAAAGTCATAAATGGGAACTCATATAACCCGAACGGTGTGGCAATCGCGGTCTTCGGTATATCGTCTTTAGCTACGGGGATAAAATGATACGCCTTCACGAGATCGATCACTGAAAAATACCTACATCCTGACAAAGCATGTGAAAAATCATGTATGTGACGTATAGGGTATTTGTCAGGTATGGTTCTGGCGTTTAATAACCTATAGTCGCCACAGGGACGCCACCCATTATCCTTTTTTGGTACGAGGTGTAGGGGTGATGCCCACTGGCTATCCGAAGGGCGCGCGATTCCATTGGCTATCATAACCTCAAACTCCTGTTTGGCGATTTTGAGTTTGTCGGGGGCTAGTCGACGTGGTGAAAGCGATACTGGGGGACCTGGTGTAGTTTGTATGTGGTGTGTAGTACTATGCTTGACGATATCCGGAATACCAGCAGGACGTGTTATTTCCGGAAAATCTGAGAGAATACTATGATACCTACTGTTACCACCTGTGGGAATCTTAACACTAGAAATGAGACAATTAGGTGAAGCTACGGTAGTTACAGCGCTCACGTTGGTTAAGCTATCGATTAATTTTTGTTTGCTAACGTCAACTATAAGCTGGTAAAATGCCAAAAAATCTACACCAATAGGGTATATTCATGTTATTTTTTTATTTTTTTAAACGATTCTATAAGTTATTATATAACCGGAAAAAAATATAACACTTACAGAATATTATTAAATAAGCTTAAAAAAATAATTAAAATTACTATTATTTTTGGACGACTATAAACGCGGTGCCATTTTGCGCTTTTTTCTGTGACGTCACCGTGCATTGTCAATGTCATAGATACACTTATATGTCAGTGTCAGTCAAGTGCAAATTACAAATTCAAAATATTATCAACAAAACAACGAAGTTTTGGATTCACAGTTTTATTTTATAAGTAATACTATCTAATTTGTGATTATAAGTGAGTGCTTAAAGCTTTTAATATCAATTCATTACAAATGGAAGGGCGCACAAAATCTTATTATAAATATTGTATGGTTCCTATGTGCAAAAATAACATCGTAACTGCACCTGACAAAATATATTTTCATATGCCCAAATATGCAAATGTAAGGAATCATTCCGCGTATTAGGGTTCGCTGTTTTACAAAACCGAGCTGTAATGCCAAACAGCTAGAGTTTTAGTAAATTAGCGGATTATACCATTCAAATGCAACTGTACATACCTATTGTGAACAAAAAATACATATTGTGAGCAAAATGAGTAGTGTCATCCTTTGCAAAACTACACAGTAGTATTGTAAGTACCTACTTCAATTATTTATAATTTAATAGGTACCTAGTAGACTAGCTGCCTGCTACTATAAGCTATAAGATAATGTACTACCTACCGTAATTAATTAAGGTGGAGGTATAGGCAAATGACCTTGAAGTGGCGCCCTCACTTGAAATAAATTATTAACTCGTAAATATGGAGATAATTTCCATATTGCTCTTCGTCATGCACTAGATAGCCCTTTAAATTATTTTATGAACTACCGTTGAAAGTATTTACATTAGTCCGTCTAGCTTTAAAACTTGCTTCCGCCAAAAGTGGCCACGGCAAGTTTTAAAGCTAGACGGATCACTAATAATAGTTTCAACGGCAGTTCATAAAATAATTTAAAGGGCTATCTAGTGCATGACGAAGAGCAATATGGAAATTATTACCATATTTACGAGTTAACAATTTATTTCACACTTCAAGGCCAATTGCCTATATCTTCGCCTTAAACAAATTTATATTATTTAAGAAAAAAAATACCCAAAATTCTCCAAAAGATTTATTTTTTTTCTCTAAAATTTCCCATTTTTACCCAGAATTGCGAAAAAAATACCCAATCTGGTAACACTGCAAATTACAAATGACTTATTGACAGTGACAGATAGTCTTCTTCTTTTTAATTTGTGATTGACAGCACAGACTATTTAGAAAATTAAGTTTGACAGTGTTTCGTGACGTCACGTGGCGTTTCGGAAATTTGCGAGGAAATTTTAAAAATACAGCTTTTAAATAATTAATTTCTCAATGGAAACACGTTAAATTGAAAAGATATATATATGGGTATTTTTCTTTAGCAATGAAGTATACACATCATTTTTTTTGTTCGTTTCTGAATCACATGCATATTGTCTATTATAGGTTTTGTGACGTCAGCCACTACAAATCTCCAAGGAAAATTTCTACGTAGACCTAGATTTAAATTTAATTGGATATAGCCATACGTGTCGATAGCAGAACCATTGGCGGCGCTTAACTGATAATCACTTTTATGTCTATGCTCCCTCAGTGCAGAAATTGGATACACACAAATGTCGCTTCCCGTATCTATCAAAAAGTTTGTGTTTGACGCGCGATCCATCACGAAAAGGCGACCGGTGGGGCTCTGGCAGTCGTTAGTCGCCATCACTGACTGCCTGGAGTGTTTTCCGTCTTCGTCTGGTAATCGCAGGGCTTTATGCAGTAATTTGCCTTGGATCCGTGCTTGTTATGGTACCAGCATACTGGAAATCGCCGGTAGTTCGAGTGTGAACGAGTACGCGATGATGAACGGCTGCGTGACCCATTTCTTTGGCCTCGCTCACGTGGACGGGAACTCCTTGCGTTGACTTTTGACGTAAGCGCGCTCACCTGCCTCGTTAACTCTGCTACCTGCCGCGTCAGCTGGTCGATTGACGATGGTGAAGATGATGATGTAGCAGCTACTTGTGACGGCGTCGCGATATCGTTCACTCGATCAGCCAGCTCGGCGAGAGCGTCCAATGACAGCGTCGGTTGAGATGCTACGATCGGTTGCATACCTATAGGGAGGCGGCTTGTCCAAATCGTCTTCAAAAAATCTTCGGGGATAGCTGGTCCGGCAAGGTGTTGTAGGTGACGCAAAAATTGAGATGGTTTGCGGTCGCCCATTTGCTCATGCATTAACAGCTGTTTAACTTTATTTTCACGTGAGACAGACAGTCTTTTTATTAGTTCTGTTTTAAGGCGTGTGTAGTCCGCTGGGCCGGTAAGGATGTCCTCTACTTCCGCTGCATATTGTCTTTCGAGCGTAGCCAAAACGTGGTAAAATTTTGTTGCCTCGTCTGTGATCCGCCGTCTGTCCCTCCACTTGAGCGAACCAAATAGCCGGTTTTTCTGGCCAAAATGGTGGAATTCTCATATGTACGGGCGGTGTGGGTGCGGCCATCGCTGCGGTGGGTGCTGTTGTATCCTCGTAGTCTGAATCCGCCATTTTGCGTTGCCGCTTGTCACGAATTGTTACACCTGATTCTTTATCACTTTCGGCTTCTGACATCTGCTTCTCTTCGCCGTGTCCAGAGGGGTCACCAGTTTAGGTTGCTAGGTTATCGGTCGGTGGTAAATGCAAACTGCAGTATTACAACGACGGTAATTTATTCAGCAACACAGAATATTTACAGAAGGAGTGAAAGGCACAGAAGAGAAAGATACAGTCCAAGCAGAAGGATAGAAAGTCTAGGTAACATAAAACACAGGCTGTAAGCAGTAGGTAACGCAAGCGCGCGAGTAGCGAGTACGTAATCGATTTGCGTAGTGCGCGGCAGAACATCGATCGACATGCATTTGTCGCTGCGCGGGTATGGGACGACTGACGCTCGGAGCGCGGCGCGGGCGCACGGCAACTACCTGTGCGTATCGTAGTTATAGCGATGTCGTATGGAATGCGGTCCTCGCTGCATACTACGGATATCGCGCGGCTTTGCTTATGGATTAAATAAATATTGCATTTATGTAGTGAAATAAAATAAATAAAATGTATGTATGTAATGTATGATATTATATTATAGTATATGTAAGTGTATATGTATATATCATGTGAATATATTTATTTTATATGTGTAACTTATTTATTACTACTGAATTAACATATTTTATGTATTGTAGTTTATGTATAGTGTTTTTATGTTGTGTTTTGAGATTTATAATGTAAGTTACCTACACCTTTATTACACTAAAAATTAAACGCTATTTGGATTGTCACAATGTCATTGTACAAAAAGTAGGTCGCAGCTACGAGTAGGTGCTGCGTTTGTAAAATTTATTAACTATGAAAATGTTCGGCTTTGCCTGAACATACTGCCAGAAGGGCAAGAAAGAAAACAATAAAAATGTAAACTCAATGTAAATGTAAAAAGTAAAATTAATGTTAAATAGAATGTTAAAAAGATGTGAATATTAAAAACAATATAACACTAAAAAATATAAAATTATGCATGTAAATGTAAAAATGTCAAATAAAAGTAAAAGAAAATTGCGGTTAAAATTATGAATGTCATCAAGGTTTAGGGAGGTTCTCAAATGTCACTTTTCTGTTTATGGAAGGAGATGTTGCTGTGTCCACACTCATCACCGATACACTTTTTGCACGAGTTAACACTGGCGTAGCTGGCACGGTGTCGTAGACTACTTCCGCGTCACGCCCGCTCTGCAGTTTTGTCAGAGGTATTGGAAGCTCTCTGATCCTGCTGCTTTCACGACGTGATCTCTTGCATCTGAAGACTGCGTACATAAGGATTCCAAGGACGATGATTGAAAGCACCGAATAAATGATTGTCAAATGAGTAGTGCTGTCATTCTGTATTTGCTGTAGATCTTGAACCTTGAGCTGAGCAATGCTCTCACTTATCTCGTCGAATAGCTTCTCATGAGTCTCTATTTTGTCAATTTCGCTATCAGATATTGGTGTGTGCATCAGCTCATTCAGTGATGATGTAAATTGAGGTACCTCCGACATGTCAATTTCTGGTTGTATGACTATCTCTGTTTTGTAATCATATGGTATGTAAATCATAAATGTGTCTCCTTTCAATATGCAACCCTGACCTATATTAATGATGCCATTGCCTTGTAATTGTTTTGTTATTAGCGCACCTGGGCACAAAATGCGGACTGAGCATTCCTCGCAACACGAGAAGAGCCATGCGCCGCGCGCCTGCAATTTGATCCATTTATCGGTGCACGGCCTTATCTCTGAACGGCAAAACGTTTGATTGTTATTGTTTGTAAATAATTTGATATTACATAAGGACTGCGTGAAGTGGATGTTATAAATAGGATGATTTTCATTGCATAAAAACTGGTCACCATTGTATTTAATGCATTTCTCGATGTCAGTATCTGTCATTGGCACTATCAAATCCTTTTTGATGTTGAATGCTATGTGATTAGTTGCTGGAAAGTTATAAATAGTTTTTCTATTGCTTGTCACTGGGAGAGATATCACTCTATGTAGCTCGAATGTGTCAAGGCTAAGTAGTGGGATCTTAACTTCGATAATCATGAATTTGTATGTCATTCTAGCTTGTACATGCAGTAATTTATAGAGCTCTCTCACATTATCTGATGGTAAGATTAATTCACTTGGTAAATGTCCGGAAATAGTATGCAGTTGAGACTGTAACTGATCGGGAGAAATTAAATGCATGTCAATTTGTCCGTGGTAGATATTAGTTATGGTGTCAAGTAGAGTTTCTTGAATCCGCCTTACATTGGATATGATAACATCGGCTGAGAGTGCTGTAGCCATAACGTAAATAGACTGAAAGATGTTTGCTTTCACCTTTTCGACTTTGTTCAGCTCGTGGGAGATGTTATTCAGATGTTGGTTGATGTATTCGAAATGTTGATGCATGACGGCTTCATTTCGTTTGAGGATGTTATTCTCTGCTTCTAAGATAGACGTCTGATTCCTGAACATTGCAAGCAAATGATTTTCATTGTTTTTGACAGTCTCGATGTCTTTTTCATATTGTTGTGCAAATCTATCGTCGAGTACGCCTAATAAGGAATTCGCTACGTATCCGATTCCGTTGATGAGTCCTCTTTTGCTGCGATGACGTAATGTTTTATTTACCATGAGGTCGTTGTAGTGCTGTATTTCATCAAGTTCGTGTTCAAACTGTGATATTATGGGCATGAATGTCAACTCGTTGTTGCTTATGTTCTTGACGTGGTTTAAGTAGTTGTCGATGTCTGTCATACTTTGCCAATACATGGACATGTTGTAATATATGACCATGTTCCAGTGATCTTGAACAACTCTCATGTTTGCTATTTTGTCGAAGTACAGTGTGTTATTTTGAGTCAGCTGAGTGACATTGCATGCTTGTTGTAGAGAAGGTGTTATAAATGTCATAAGAAGTAAGAGTGTAGATACCAAGAAGTTACTGCATAATCTTCCTCTTCGTGGCCTTCTGCTACGTGTTCTAGTAGTAGATGGACCCGGTGTGTCATTTTCCACATTAGATTGTTTGTTGTCAATAGTTTCGGTGTCAATATTGTCATATACAGGTAATAATGTCAGTTTAATAATAGGACGCTTAAGGTATCCAGATTTGGTTTTAAGTGTCACAGCGCGAGTACGACCATCCTTTCCAGGGTGAATCTCTTCTACTTTTCCGAGTACCCATTTCGATGGCGGCATGTTGTCTTCCTGAATAAGCACTATGTCATTTGTTTTTAAATCCTGTTGAGGTCTATTCCACTTGAATCTTTTTTGTAAGTGGTGTAAGTAGTCTGTAGACCATTTCTTCCAAAATGAGTTTTGCATCTGCTGTACGAGATGCCAACGAGTACGTAGGCTAGTGGGACCGTTGACATCTGATAACGGAGAAGAAAGTAGTGGTGCTCCTGTCAGGAAGTGTCCGGGTGTCAAATAATCGTCGTCAATGTTTTCAGAAAGTGCATACAGTGGTCTGGAGTTAAGGCAAGCCTCTATTTGTGTTAAAAGGGTGTAGAACTCTTCATATGTCAGTTTCTGCTCTCCGATGACGCGCTTAAGGTGAAACTTTACGCTCTTGACCGCAGCTTCCCACAGACCACCAGCTTGGGGCCACAGAGGCACGTTGCGATGGAAGGTGATGTTCATTTGACTGATTTCGTTCAAGAACGCAGTATCAATAGATGGTAGTGTTTCCTCGTATTCCTTCTTCAATATTCGTGAGGCTCCAACGAAATTCGTACCATTGTCACAGTACAAATGCTTGGGTAGTCCACGGCGTGCACACATTCGCTTGAGAGCAGCGATGAAGGCTTCTGAGCTAAGATCCGACACTAGCTCTAGATGGACGGCTTTTGTTGCAAAACAAACAAACACGGCTATGTAGGCTTTTGATGTCTTGATGCCTCTGCCTTTACTTTACTCTTAGGATTCCTTTGTCATCCATAAAAGGATTCAATGTCAAAATGTCACTTTTAGCATTCAGGTTTTCTTCTTTTGATAATTGTGAAATGTCGTCTTTAAAGCAGTGCAATTGTATGTTTCTTATAATCAGCTGGCGAGCGGATTGTATTTCGTCCGCCGTGATGTGCATGTCCTGATTACGTGTCAATGTGCCGTCGTTGTGACGTGTATGTAACCTGAACCGTCGCATCCAACATATGACTCTGACGACATGTGATAAGCTGCTATGCTTATTTATTAGATCTAATATTATAGACGATGGTGTCAATAGTACTGCATGTACTTTGCTTTCTTTAATGTCAATTTTAGGTATGTCAAAATGCTGTGTAGATTGTGGAATTTCTTCCTTCAGCCATGAAGGACCCTCCCACCACAGGGAGTGTTGTTGTAGTTGCGATGGTGTCAATCCTCGAGTGGCGCAATCAGCTGCATTGTCCTCTGACTTTGTGTGACGCCACCGAGATGCAGGTAAGATGTCAGTTATTTCTTTGACACGGTTGCCCACGAACGCCTTCCATCGGCTGATATCCCCATGAAGCCATCCCAAAACTACCATGGAGTCGGTCCAACCATGTACTTCAATGTCAATTTCAGATGGTATTGATGTCATAATTTTCTTAAGTAATTTTGCTAATAGTGATGCTGCGGAAAGTTCCAATCTAGGCAAAGTTTCCGGTTTCCGTTTTGGTGCTAGTTTTGTCTTGGCTGCTACGAGCCTTGTTATCTGCTTGTCATTGTCATCTGTAGTTTTCATGTATACCGAGCACGCCAATGCCTTTTTAGAGGCATCCGAAAACCCATGTAGTTGCACCTTATGTGTAGTGTCACCTATCCATCTTGGAATGTCAATATTTTCTATGCTTGATAATTCTTTTCTAAATGTCAACCATTCCTGTAGTATGGGTTCTGCAATGTTGTCATCCCATCCAATGTCAGTTGCCCAAACGCGTTGAAATAATATTTTCGCCTTGATGATAACAGGAGATAGCCATCCCAAGGGATCAAATATCTTAGACATATCAGATAACATCATGCGCTTGGTATAGTTTGTTAATTGATTGTAAGGTGTCATGTTAATTTGCAATTTATTTTTAAACTTAAAAGTGTCAGAAACTGGATCCCAGTGAAGTCCTAGCGCTTTCATTGAATCCGCATGTTTTAAATCTACAACAGAGGGGTTAAGTTGATCGGGCGATAAATGCTCTAATAGTTCACGTGTGTTACTCGACCACTTTCTCATGTTCATACCCGCTCCGCGTAACATGTCAATTAATTGCAACTGCGTCTCCTTCGCAGTTAAAAAAATGTTATCCCCTCCTAAAATATCATCAACGTAGACATTATGCTGTAAAACCTTAGAAGCTAATGGGTATTTATCTGCGTCGTCGATTGCTAACTGCTGCATCGTTCGCATTGCAAGAAATGGTGCAGCTTTCGTCCCGTACGTTACTGTGCAAAGCTGGTACTTCTGGAGATTTCCTGCTTCATCTCGCCACATGATTTTTTGTAGATGCTGGTGTTCTTCTCCGAGTAAAATGGTTCTAAACATTTTCTCACAATCGGCTGAGTAAACATAGCGAAATGTTCTCCAGTTGATCAGCAAGCTCTGTATGTCATGATGCAATTTTCTCCCACATTCCATCAGGTCATTAAGGCTGTAACCCGATTTTGTCTTCGAGGAGGCATTAAAAACTACCCTTAGCTTAGTAGTAGATGAATCTTCTTTATAAACTCCATGGTGTGGCATAAAAAAAACTAGATTGTTTTTGTGTAGTGCATTTCCGCATATGTCCGAGTGAAACATATTCTTGCATGAAATTATGATACTGCTCGCTGAGTTGTTTATTTTTATCTAACCTGTGTTCTAATTGCTTTAACTGGGCCACCGCTTTGGGTTTAGATGGACCAAGATGCTGTTCATAATTCTCAATCATCGGATAGAGTACTTCGTATCGACCGTCAGGTAATCTTCGCGTTGTAGAAACGTAAAACTGCTCGCAATACTGCTCTTGTGGTGTCAAATTACTGTCATTTTCTGTCACTTCTTCCATCTCCCAGAATCGAGACATATCGTCGTCGTGGTTGGTCAAAACGTGGCAATTATATGTAGTGGTGTGACTTCCTCTGTCTGCTGTGCTATAGGCTGAGATGCAGAGCCTTTTAGCAAACCTTCCATTATAATAATTGAATAGACCCTAACCACAGAATACATAAGAGTCAAACAGAATGGTCTCTCACAGCGTCTCCCGCAAATTGGCGTCCCCGCACCTCTCCCCCGCACTTTATGAGCTTTGACGGCTCCGAACCAGGGTTTAATTACTAGCCGCACGCAATACGCGACGTGTGTTGTCTTGAGAACTGTTAACCAATATTAACCATCAGGGTGAGAAGGTGCGCGTATAATAATTGTTTATCCACCCAATACTCTAAAGAACGTATATTTCATACATTTCCAAATGATGAAAACAGGTAAGCAAAGCAACAATATAATTTCCCGTTATTACCCAGCAACCATCTTGATATATATACCCTTCTCGCTCTCTCGCATTGGCGGGAGATACACAAGAGCGAGAAGGCCTCGCTCACAGGTAATCAGTGCTAAATGCCATTGTTGACAATGACAACTTGACATTCTGTTCGTATAAGCGTGATAAACATTTTTATTGAATTTATTCATATAATTACCGTATAGTTTTGCGCCGAATATGCAAATTACTATATTACAATAGTGAATTAGTGAAATAAGTGCGTTACATTATAAATGACTCAATAATAATCAGTAAAGTGAACTAATGGTGAAATGGACAATGGACATAATGAAAAATATTTGTGAAGTGATATTATGTAGCTGTTTCCGACTTTCCTGTAACATTTAATAAATATAAAACAGAATATTTTTTACGTCATAGTGTTCGCAAATCTTCCGGTATGGAAAAATATAATCGTAAATATGTCGAACTCGTGAGTAGGTGAGTATTAAAATAATTCTGCGGTGCGACCCTAAGTATAAAACTCACACATCGACGTGTGTACAGATAAATTGTTTCGTTTGTAGTAGTAGTAGGTATATATGTTACTCTGAATCAATGGAGAGTCATACCAGTGCCCTAACGTCGAGAAGTATGTCAATATGTTTTGAAATATGATACTCTGGATCGGCTAACTGTAAGTTACGAAGGTGGTTGTAATTTTTCCTGTCAAATGTCAAGTTGGGTAGGTTATTTATCACTCTAGACATAACGAGCGCTTCTGTAAAGAACGTATAATCATCATGAATAGATTTGCAGTTCAGAGTGACCTTCCCTTTTCCCTTCTTCGGAGTGATACCTACGCCACATATCGATGCATTAATATGTTCTCGAGGCAGACCTAAACGCTGTACTGCGTTTTCCGTAATCAGTGTCACCTGAGAACCCTGATCTAAAAGGGCTCGCAATGTCATATACGTCCCGTCAGCCGCCTGCACCCTTAGTTGAACGGTGGTTAGAAGTATTTCGTCACTATCATTGTCAACGTGATTTCTGCTGAGGTGCGAATGACCTGGCTGACGAGTTCAATGCACTCGATGTTGCAATTTGGTTGCTACCTAATATATCGTGCAATAATGTGTTATGCGAATTATTGCAGATTTTACAACGTTTTGTTGAATTGCATTGGTTTATTTCGTGAATGTATAAACAATTTCTACATATTTTATTATTTGAAATGAACTTTAACTTCGCATCAGCTGTCATGGTTTCGAATTTCTTGCATTGGTACAACGCATGATAATTATTGCACAATGGACACGTAATTGCTTTATACGAAGTTTGGTATGCTCTGTTAAGATAATGTGATTTATCTTGTCGAAAATATGGTTTAAGTTGTGGCTTTGTAGATGATGCTTGATGATTCTGAATTCTAGTATCTTCTTTCTTCTTAATGGGCTCCAATGCTGTAAACTTTGCTTCTAAAAATGATAAAAATTCCTCGAGTGTAGCTAACTCCCGTGGCGCTCTTCGGGATTCTTGATAATCTCTGTATGTTTCGGTATCCAACTTTTCGCTCAGGAGATGAACAATGATCGGATCCCATGTCTTCGTGTCAACTCCCAGATTTCGGATTGCATGCAAACATTCAATGCTAGTGTCATGTAAACGTTTTATCTCAAAGGAAGTTTGCCTTTGAAGTGTATGTTGGTTTAAAAATATTTCCATTTGTTTAGCGAAAAGTAGTTGCAAATTATTATAACGTTGGTACAGGATGTCCCACGCGGTGTCATAGTTGTTGGCCGAGATGTGAAGATGCTGAATTAGTCTCTCTGCCTCTCCTTTAAGCTTTCCCTTCAAGTGTTGCATTTTCTGTGTCTTAGATAAGATGGTATTATTATGAATAGTTTCCTTGAAGAGGTCCAAAAAAGTAGGCCATTGAGAATAGTCTCCCGAAAAAATAGGGATGGACACCCGCGGCGTGGAGTCCTTAAGATGTGCTGTAGATGAAATCTTCCTATTAAGTTGCCTTTTAACGTCACGGTATTTTCTTTCAGTTTCTGTGTACTCCATCTCGTATATCGTATCAGAAGTTCCTAAGAGGTTGTCAATCTGCCAATGGAGTTTGTCAATCTGTTCCCATCGGTACTGCAAATTCTTCAACTCGTCATCTAACTCCCACTTCTCTTCAATGTCATCCACTACGCAGTTACCTATCTGTCTACGCATGGCCTTAAAATTGGTACGCTGTTGACTCAAAAGGTCTTTAAGTTTATTGTCAGGTTGCATTGTCATACTGTCAGTTTGACCCGTATTGTCAGTAGCTGATGTCGAGCTTGATGAAAAAGATGCTATAATTTCTCTTGTTCCGACGTAGTAATCATAGACTTGTTGATACATATTTTTTGTTAAATATGTATGAGATTTGTCAAGACGAAGGTTTAGTTTATTATGATTGGAGTCAAAATCTTTCCAATAGTCGTCAAGTAACTCTAATCTTTGCTGAATGTAGTCAGCGGTCTTCCTATCAGAAGAATCCTTTTTAAAGTTGGTATTGATTTTCTCCAAACTTTTAATGATGTCATCTTGGCGTTTAATTATGATATCCATGATGCCAAAAATGTAAAAAGCAATACAAGAATAAAATGAAACGATCTTACTTGTATGCCGATGTCAAGCTTACGCTGCTGTCAGTTGAAGCACGGTCCTTAGGCCGCTTAGCTCCAATACTATGCTAGATGATGTCAAGACTCCTGTGCACCGAAGGGAGCCTGAGTGCTGGCTGCTATATCCACACACTATGTCAATGTCACAAACTGTTTATTACTGTAGGATAATGTTCTGCACTATAATGTCACTAGAGTTATTTCGAACCACGAAAATTATCTCGCAAATGTCAATGTACTGTGCGTACGATGTCAACGTGGAATGTTCACCACTATGTCACTGGTTCACCTCACCCGCGAATGATCCTGCTTAGACCACCCCGCGCGTAAGGTCAAAGCTTTCGAAGGACCAAAATGTACGGGTCCCTGCTTAGGCTCCGTACATTTAATTGATTGTCAAGATGGGATGTCAATGTTGTCAGACAAACCCGGTCGCTAAGACTATGTAAGAAATCAAAAACGATCGAATCTGCCGAGTGCCTTTATTACACTAAAAATTAAACGCTATTTGGATTGTCACAATGTCATTGTACAAAAAGTAGGTCGCAGCTAGGTGCTGCGTTTGTAAAATTTATTAACTATGAAAATGTTCGGCTTTGCCTGAACACACGATACGGTTCAAAATCCCCTCATTATTGTGGCGATTAAGCAAAGAAACGCAGCAAGCAACGCGTGTTTGTTGGTTTGCTTCAGTCAATTCGTGCGGTACCCACTTTTCGAGTTTTTTAATTTTTCCAATTTGGCGCAAGTGGATAAGTATCGTTTTGTCACTTACGCCGAAGGCTGCTGCTAATTCAGAAGTGGTTTGAGATGGATCCGCTTCCACTATCGCCTTCAATTCTTCGTTATTCACTTGAGTATCAGGTCGTCCACGAGGCTCATTGAGTAAATCGAAATTTCCAGAACGGAAACGTTGAAACCAAAAACGCACCGTTCGTTCGTTAGCAGTGCCTGGTCAATACACGTCGTTAATTCTTCGAGTCGTTTCTGCAGCACTGGTGCCACGGTGGAACTCGTATTCGTAAATACCGCGAATTTTCAATTTGTCCATAGTTGTTGTTATAGCAATGTTGAAACTCAAACAAATGATGGTAAAACAAATGAAATACGAATTTTAAAACAATATTTTTCTAGCTTTATTTCGAAATAAATTTGAATTTGGAATTCCTAATGAAACGCAAGATATTTGATTTTAAAGTTGCCAGTATTGAAAATCGGCAATTTCATATGTAAGGACCTAATATTCTATAGTATAACTATAGCCAGACAACGTCACCGCCCAGCGTTGCAAACGCGAAGTAGCCATTACTGGTATGCCAATTTTTGGCCCAAAAATGTGTGTTAGCGGCTTATGATCAGTCCTTAACGTAAATTTTCTACCATATAGGTATTGGTGAAATTCACGTACGCCAAATACTATCGCCAAGGCTTCCTTATCTATTTGAGAGTACCCTTTCTCTGCGGAAGTGAGTGAGCGAGACGCATACGCGACAGGGCGTTCGCCTTCTTCCGTCAGATGTGATATGACCGCGCCTACGCCGACACTACTCGCGTCCGTTGTCAATACTAACGGTAAATCGGGCGAATAATGAGCTAGTACTTTGCTACTTGATAAAAGATTTTTAATTTTTACAAAAGCTTTCTCACATTCTGCGGACCATACATACTGTGTACCTGCTCTTAACAAGCTATACATAGGTGCTAATACTGTGCTTACGTTCTGTACAAATTTTCCATAGTACATTACCATACCTATAAATGCTCTCAGCTGTGAAATGTTTGCCGGCGCGGGTGTATTGACTATAGCCTTCACTTTATCTATGCTAGTGTGAATTCCTTCCTTGCTAATAGTATGACCCAAGTAATTTATAGATTCGGCGAAAAATACACACTTATCATTCCTCACTTTCAACCCAAATTTTTGTAAACGATCAAAAACTTTATGCAAGTTGTTGATGTGTTCCAACTGGGTACTTCCGGTTATTATTACGTCATCAAGAAACACCCCTACCTGGGGTATATCAGCGAACAGCTGTTCCAAACGCCTCTGGAAAATACCTGGACTCGATGCCAACCCATAAACAAGCCTGTTATACATATATAATCCTTTGTGCGTGTTAATAACTGTAAATATTTTGTATGATCTAATTCAAATTGTGCATACGCTTGGGACAAATCAATTTTGCTAAAATGTTCGCCACCCCTTAAACGCAATAACAGGTCCTCCATACGTGGCAAGGGATAGCGGTCAATCTCAATAAGTTTATTTAAAGTGAGTTTGTAATCAGCACAAATTCTAATGTTACCGTCCTTCTTCACGACGGGCACTATCGGCGTGGCCCAGTCTGAGCGCTCGACGGGGGTCAGGATACCGTCGCGCACCAGCTGATCGAGCGCGCGCTCCACCGGTTCGCGCAGCGCGTAGGCGAGCGGCCGCGCGCGCATAAACACAGGCATCGCTCCCTCACGCAGAACAACGCTTACGGCACCACCGGTGAAACGGCCCAGACCTTCTTCAAACACCTTACAATATTTCGACCTGAAATTATTCAAATTAAAATCATCATTCGATAAGTTCATAACTTCATAGCTTAAGGTAGGCAACTGAATCTGTAAAGCTGCAATCCACTGTCTACCTAAGAGGCTAGTTTTGCCGTTGTTTACAACCAACAAGTCTAATTGTTCACATTTATCTTTATAACGCACGTAGGGGTGTATAACACCCATTGGCTTCATAATCTCTCCAGTATAATATCGCAATGTTAATTTGCAAGGCCTTAAACAAAGATCTTTAAATAACGCTTTATAACATTGGTAACTTATGCAAGACACAGCACTGCCTGTGTCACACTCCATTTTTAAATCTTTTCCGTGTACATTTAATTGTATATACATTGGCTCACAATCTTTTATCGACACGCGTCTAATATCAGTAATAATTACCTCGGAACTGTCCGTGCTATCCTCGTCCTGATGATTGCCGAAATGCAACTGATGATGATTCACCATTTTAGGACACATTCGTTGCAGATGTCCTTGTTGATTGCAAACTCGACACACATAGCGCACAAATTTACATCCAACAGCAGAATGGGCCGCCCCGCATGCTTGACAAGCCAGCCGTGACGGAGCCTCCGCCGTGCCGCGAGCGCCCGGCTGCCCGGCGCGTTGCCTCCACCGCTGCGCCTGCACCGTCCTGCCTCTGCCTCGCTCGGCCTTACGCTGTTGCCACTTGACCTTCACCGCCTGACAGTCCGCTGTCTCCGCACTGGTCACCTCCTCCGCACTTTTTTTTCCTTCTACGATAGCCGCATCCCTCTCAGCTGTTTCCATGCTCACCGCCATTTTATATGCTTTGCCGAAATCTAATTTACTCTCCGCGAATAACCGTTGTCGTATAGTTTCACTTGTGATTCCACACACCAGCTGATCTCGCAAACTTTCTTCTAAGCCGCTTCCGAATTCGCAAGAAATCGACATTTTTTTGAATACCGCCACGTACTCAGAAATATTTTCGCCGGTCCTTTGTTTGCGATGCCGGAATTTGTAACGTTCGGCGAGTTCACTTGGCTTCGGCTGTAGATGCTTTTCCATGATACTGGTTAGTTGCACAAAAGTTTTCGTCTTCGGCTTCTCCGGAGTACATAAATTAACGAGAAGTTCGTATGCTTCCGTCCCCATGACCGTTATTAACGTGGGCACTTGGATATCGGCTGCTATCTTATTTACCAAAAAATATTGCTCCAGCCGCTCCACGTACAGCCTCCAATCATCCTGCTGCACCCTGAACTCCGCTATCTTCCCAATCGACATTTTCCACGCGTTTATTGTTCGAACCTCGTCGCCATTAAGGTATATGAAAGAAACAACGTCTATCGCTGATCGATTTATTTGTCGACTGAGGCCGTACAAAAACATACCTACCTACCCACATACATATAGTACTAGAATATATCACAGTTACATAAATACGGGTTGAAGTTAAAGGCTAATAAATGTGTGTTTCTAGTAAACGAAGTACGTTACTTAGGTTATGTTTTAAATAAGACTGGCATTAAGACTGACCCAGAAAAGATTCAAGCTATCACCAAAATTCCTCGGCCGAGCAATGTTAATGAGTTGCGTTCATTCTTAGGTATAGTGAATTTTTACGCCAAGTTCGTAAAGAACATGAGTTCGATATTAGTACCTTTGTATGAATTACTTAAAAAGGGTAGTGACTGGCACTGGTCTAAATTATGTGAACAAGCATTCATAGAAGTTAAACATCTGTTGGTTAGCGCGGAAGTTTTAGCACATTATCTGCCTATTCCTATGATATCGAGTACGTGCGAACCGATCAGAATGGAGCGGACGGGCTTTCGCGCCTACCGGTGACAGGTAGCGGTAAACAAATGAGTCATGCGCACGCGCAGCCGCCCGAGCAAACTTACTTGCATTTGCAAGAATTATTGTTGGATTACAATGAAGTTAAAAATCAAACTGCTCAAGACCCATTACTTGGTAAAGTTTTAAGTTATTTGCGGGATGGATGGCCAGAGGAATGTGCGATTGTGACTCTAAAACCTTACTCTAATCGCAAGGACGGACTATACGAAGAGTTAGGTTGCGTAATGTGGGGACATAGGCTGGTAGTCCCGGCTGCATGTAAACAAAAAGTGCTACGCATGATTCACGAGCCTCACATGGGAATCGTTAAATCGAAGGCATTAGCTCGCAGTTATGTGTGGTGGCCCGGGCTGGATGAAGATGTGGAGCGATTGTGTCGCGAGTGTGAGGTGTGCGCATCGCAGGCGGACGCGCCGCCACGGCAGGCCCTGAAAATGTGGCCTTGGCCAAACCGACCTTGGACTAGACTGCATTTGGACTTCATGGGTCCCGTTTTTGGTAAAACTTATCTCGTGGTAGTCGACGCCATGCCTAAATGGGTGGAAGTATTCCACGTTTCTAGCACGGCTGCGACAGGAGTTATAGGTAAGCTGTGCGATTTGTTCAGCCGGTTCGGGCTACCTAAGCAAGTTGTAACTGATCTGAACGGCCCACCTTTTTCGAGCGCGGAATTTGGTAATTTTATGCGTAGTCAGGGCGTGGACCATATTTTTTCCGCCCCTTATCATCCATCTTCCAATGGACTGGCCGAAATTACAGTAAAAACATTAAAACGTGTCATCAAAAAGGCCAATACGGAAAAACAAGACGTAGAAAAGGCCCTATGTACTTTCCTGTTGCATAATAGGAATACGGAACACTCAACTACAGGCGAGAGCCCAGCTGTGTTATTGTTAGGCAGGCGATTACGCACTAAGTTAGATACGGTGAAACCAGATAGGGTTAGGAAAGTTCAGCAGTATCAAAAAGCGATGGCTAATAGGAGCAACAGGAAGCTGAAGCCGGAGGACGCAGTGTGGTATAGGCAATTCTTAAAGTCACAGAAATGGGCCTCAGGCCAAGTGGCCGAGTGTCTAGGCCCTAGTAATTATAGGATAAGGGACAAGAATGGGGAAATTGTCCATAGACACATTGATCAGTTGAAAAAGAGAACGAGTAGATCCTCATTAGCATGCCCGAGTACGGAACATAGGGATAATAATGAGTCTAGCACACATTCTCAACCGGAGGTAGCCTTGTCGGACATGGTAGGTACGGCCCATTCGGGGGAGACGGACCGAGGGATCTATGACACGGTTGTGCCGGCAGAGGAACAGCTGGTAGACAGCGAAAAAGTCCTTCCGACATCTCCCGAATTTCAGGATGCTTTGCCTAGCGTAACGACGCCGCCGCCGCCGCCCCCAAGTCGGCCTATACGGCAATGTCGGCTAGCTAAAAGGAGGTTGTAATTTATTTTATAATACCTATGTTTAGTTAAGGATTAAGTTATATATTGTTAAGTATGTCAATAGGTATCTCACCAACACTGTATCTAAGTGTTTTGATTTGTATCAATAGTAAAGGTTGATTGATGTGGGGGAATGTGATGTATGGGGGTTAGTATATAATAAACGGTAGTGGGTAATTGTAAGTCGCTGTGTGTTATCGATGTGTGAGTCTGGAATAAACGATTATTACGTACAGCCGCATTTCCATTATATCCAAAGTTTATAGGATCCTGTAGGAGTATAAGCTACGACAGTTCACTAATCAGTCAGTGACAGCAAGGGCACTATTAGATAGTGGCAGTCAGTCTTCTTTCATTACTGCCAGTGTAAGGCAACGTCTTCAGTTGAATTCCCAATCTTCTACAGCTACTAGCATACTAGGCATCGGAGATACCAAATTAAACATTGTTCCAGAGTTATGTGCTGCACAAATAAAATCAAAACAAGGTACATATATTCAGTCTCATAGCTTTTTAGTACTGCCTTGTTTAACTAAAAATCTTCCTAAACACAACATTAATTCACATCATCTTAACATACCTTTATCTTTCAAGTTAGCGGATCCCACTTTCAACAAACCAGCCCCAGTTGATGTACTATTGGGTGCTGACGTCTTTTGGGACATCCTCGAGGCTGAAAGACACCCCCTGGGTGATAAACAGCCAATATTACACAAATCCAAACTAGGCTGGCTAGTTTCAGGTCCTGTGCTGGACAGGCATATTCCTAAAGAAACACATTGCAGTCATGCTACTAGTGAAGGCAACTTAGAACTGGAACTTACAAAATTCTGGGAGTATGAAGATTTCCCAAGCAATGTACTTTCTGCCTCAGAGCCTATGCTATCTGAAAGCGAACAACATTTCTTGAATCATACTCATCGCTTGAAGAATGGTAGATTTAGTGTAGGGCTGCCATTAATAGCTCCAAGAAGTTGTTTAGGAGACTCATATAACATGGCATATAAGCGCTTTCTCAATCTAGAGAAACGTCTTAATCAAAACCCAGATCTCAAATTAATGTACACCAGTTTTATTAAAGAATATCAAGAGTTGGGTCATCTTTCTTTAGAAACTAGTTGCGTTAGTCTATTAAATTCTTACTTCTTGCCGCATCATGCTGTATTTAAGCAAGAGAGCGAGTCAACACGCCTACGCGTCGTATTTGACGGTGCTGCTAAGACTACTTCTGGTTTTTCAATAAATGATTTGCAAATGATAGGTGGTAACATTCAGGACTCCCTCTTTATTATCCTGCTACGTTTTCGTCAATATGAATATGTACTGTCTGGTGATATTGAAAAACAGTACAGGCAAATTGAAATGAATGAATCTTTTCGTGATTTACAAAGAATATTGTGGCGATACAGAGAGGATTTGCCAATCCAGGTGTTAACACTCAACACAGTTACTTATGGTCTTGCCAGTTCTAGTTTCTTGGCAGCTAGGTGTTTATTTCAACTTGGTGAGGAGTCCGGTGACCCATTAATTAAAACTACAATACAGAAAGATTTTTATTGCGATGATCTGTTGTGTGGGGCAGACTCTGAGTCTGAGCTGCTTCATTTAAAAGATTATATATCTAAAACATTAAATTCTGGTTGCTTTAATTTACGTAAATATCGTTCGAACTCGCAGGCAATTTTGGACTCTGAACAGGACAACCTAGATAAAAATAATTTAGTTCTGAGTGAGTCACGTCAAACTTTAGGGCTAGGCTGGAATCCTGGCACTGACACACTACACTACAATATAGACTTGTCTAGCCACTTACCTAACTCTAACACAACTAAGCGTTCTATCATGTCGACCACATTCAAAATCTTTGATCTTGCTCATATTTAACAATCAATAACAAAGCATTATTTAATTCCTCGTTTGTTAAATAGTTTAACGTATTTTTGTCACTCTTGCTTCTTACATTATAAACAAAACGCTGTATATATGCTACGATTCTCTGCATTTTTGTAACACTAGAATATTTATTAAGAAAATTTAACACAACAATTGTTCAGTGGATACAGTACAGAGCATTGCACTTGAGAATGTAGAGTCAACTTTAACCTCAGGTAGATTACAAGCAATAGGAAGCTATGGGACATTACCTGGACTATACTTACAGGTGATAATAACGCCTGGACCTCGCCACCACAAAGGGTGTGTATGTAGTTCCTCGGGCAAGATGCCTCTGCTCAAACAATCTGCAGGGTTTTCATCTGAGCTTACATACAGCCATGTAAAGGAATGCGTTAATTGCGAAATAACCCTTACTCGGTTCGCCACATATGTTTTAAGCTTAGCTATGTTGGTCTGAATCCAGGCAAGAACAATTTGTGAATCAGAGTATAAAATTACTTCATTAACTTTTAGCTTGAGTTGCAAGATGTTATATATTCGTGTGACTAGCCTGGCAAGCAGCAGTGCTAAATTAAGCTCGAGTCTAGGCACTGTGAGTCGCTGTTTTGACGGATTTACCCGTGAGCGTGAACCAAGCAAAGATACTTTCACATTACCTGACTGATCGACGACTCTGAGATAAATACAGCAACCGTAGGCAGCACAGCTAGCCGCGTCTGCATACCCTATAATTTGGGTAGCGCTTGCAGTGCTTAAATTCACATAACGTGGTATGGCTTTTGGTGACATAGCATTTAAGCTGTTATAAAACTCACTCCATGCGTTTAATAAATCGTCATTAGGTTTTTCATCCCAATCAATTTGCGCTTGCCAAAGCCTTTGCATAATGACCTTAGCCTTTACAATGACAGGCCCTGCTAATCCTAATGGATCATAAAATTTTCCTATGAAGCTTAATATTTTACGCTTGGAAGCAGGCATGGTAGCATTTGTGTTGGGAGATGAAAGCATGAATGAATCGGTTTGAATATTAAAATTAATCTCTAGAGTTTTTAAACTAGCATTATCTTTTTTTAATTCTATATTGTCAAAGTGTTGGAGTGATTTTGGAATTTCTGCTAACAACTCAGGGCAGTTTAAGTACCATTTATGAAGATGAAAGCCACCTATTACAAGGAGCTGACATATTTGTCTCTTTAATTCCATTAAAAGCTCTAAACTATTTTTTGAAACAAGGGCATCGTCAACATACATTGAATTTTCTATAATAAAAGCAGCTAAAGAAAATTCCTCTTTATATCTGTCTGCTAGCTCTTTCAAACAACGTGTGGCTAAATATGAGGAACTTTTTAGGCCATATGTTACTGTGTTTAACTGTATACACTGGATATTGTCCTTGGGGCTGTCCCTCCAAAGGATATTTTGTAAAGATCTATATTTTGGATCCAATGAAACTTCTCTAAACATACCTTTTATATCGGTTATGAAAATAAATTTGTTAACTCTAAATAACAACAAGATATGAACTAATTCCTTTTGGACTACATTGCTATTTAATTGCAAGTCATTTAAAGAAACCTTTAAGTTAGTTTTCATAGACCCATCGAAGACCACCCGACACTTCGTTGTCTTTTTGTCAAGCCGAAGGACGGGATGGTGAGCTAAAAAATATACAGGATCAGCATTAAGATTATATTGGCTGATATCGATGACCTTGCCATGGCCTTGTTGTATGTAGTCATGAATAAATTCACTATAAAGTTTATGAAGAAGTGAATCTTTTTGAAATTTAATTTCTAAATTATAAAACCTTTTTAGAGCTAAATTATATGAATGACCAAGAGTTTGATTGATTGACTCCAAAGGCAACTTAAGAGGTAAGGTATTGTTTTTGATGGTGTCAAAGTAGAATAGCGAAAAAGTGAAAAATCTAGGGGTACTTTTTGACAGAAATTTATCGTGGTCTCCGCAAATTGCAGAAGTAAGTCGGAAGGTATTTGCGTCTGCTGCATCTCTTAGAAGGCTCAAGAATTTCCTACCTATTGCAACTAAAGCTTCGCTTGCACAGTCATTGCTTCTTCCTATTCTTGATTACGCCAACTCTTGCTATCCCAATATCACAGCGGAGCAATTGAATAAGCTTGAGCACCTTCAAAACTTCTGTATCAGATTCATATTTGGATTACGCAAATATGATCACGTTTCCATTTTCCTTGCGCAACTCAAGTGGCTCCCTGTCCGACTTCGACGTAATTATCACGTTCTTTCACTTTTATACTCTGTACTGTTCATGCCATCTTCTCCTTCTTATTTAAAGGAGCGTTTTACTTTTCTTCACCAGAACAATGATCGACCCACGCGTAGCATTAATGCCCTACGTCTTAAAACCCCAACTCATTCGACCAAATTCTACTCGAAATCCTTTAAAGTCCAAGCTGTCTACCTCTGGAATGCTCTTCCTCGTAGAGTTCGTACTGCTCAGACTAAAACAAGCTTTAAAAATCGTGTCCATAAATATTATCAGTCGTTATGCCAGTAAGTCTCAGTTCTGTTAAGTGTCACTAAATACATTTAAATATTTTAGTATCGTATATGTATTATATATATATTATAGAATAAGCTTTTGTAAGTATATAATTAGTTATAGATACTGCGCCCACCTTATTCCGTACTATTAATTTTTCCTCTACCCAAAGGTTGACTGGAAGAGATCGCATCTAGCGATAAGTCCGCCTTTGTACCAATATTTTCTTTTGTGTTTGTTATTTTTATTTTATGAACTAGCTATGATACCCGGCTTCGCTCGGGAGTTGATATGAGATTACGTGGTAGATGAAATAAAAAAACATACTATGACGTAAAAACTAAAAAATATATTTTGAAAACATTTTCTATATTTACATGTATTTACATTTTCTCATTATTTACACTACTTGTTTATAAACAACATTTTTCATTTTATTGGCCGGGATATATATATATAAATTTTTCGAACTTCCTACTCTTGAGCAAGCTACATATAGCTGACCGTGAGAGAAGCAGGATTCTTTGAGGTTGATGCCACAATATTTTGAAGTTTGCCCTTGCGCTTTGTTAATTGTAAAACTAAAGGCTAATTTAATTGGAAACTGCAATCTTTTAAATTGAAATGGCAATTCAGAAGAGATCAGTGGTATTCTAGGTATAAATACTGTGTGTCCTTTGTTCTTTGCAGAAATAAGTTCAGCTTCAATGACATTATTCGATAGCTGTTTTACGATCATCCTCGTTCCATTACATAGTTTTGGGAAGTTGAGATTTCTGAGTAGTATGATTGGAGATCCAATTTTCAGACGAAGGCAGTGTAATGGCATTCCTGGTACTTGTAAAGAGTTTAGAAATTCAGTAGGAAAGTTGACACTTTCTTCAATGGATACCATCGTGTCGATCGATTTATATACTTTCTCTTCACCAGGTATTTTCTTTAGAATATTAAAATTGATATCGTCAATAATATTATTTTTAGTGGCCAAAATTGCTCTTTGAAATAACCACTCTACGTTGGTATAGTTCTGAATAATATTTGGATAAATTTTGTCGATTAGTTCGTTTTCAGTAGTGGCTATGTAACAGAAATCACTATTGAGTTCAATGAGACCGGTCGTTTGGTCAGTAGGATATGTACCTTCGCCTATTTGTAAAAGTATTTTAGCAAAATGTGCTGTTGTTTCATCTTTTGATAATTCAACCCTCATGTTTTTTGTTAATTGCAGTATTTGTACTTGCGGCCAGAGATGTGACTTTTTTAAGCATGCATTGATCTCGTCTGCTGGTGTTAATTTGGGAATAACTGGAAGTGTTTGTCGAAAATCTCCTGAGAGTATGAATAGAGCTCCTCCCATTATTTCAGATTTTTTCGCAATTCTTGTAATGTTCTGTCCATGGCTTCTAGTGATTTTTTATGGGCCATGGTGCATTCATCCCAGGAGATAATTTTAGCATGTTTTAGAAGTTGACCCCGTCCAGATGTTCCTAAGATTTTACATACCGGCAATTGTTGTTCCGCTATATTCAACGGTAGTTGTAAGGCAGAATGGGCAGTTCGTCCTCCTTCCATAAGTGTGGCTGCAATGCCGGATGATGCTAGTGCCAGTGCGATGTGTTTTTCAGCACGTATTTCCGCCAGTATTAGATTTATTAGAAACGTTTTACCGGTGCCTCCTGGTGCGTCCAAGTAAATAATTCCACCAGTGTTGTTATTTATTCGGTTCATTATAACGTTGTAAACTTTTTTTTGATTGTCATTGAGGAGTGGTTTGTTGTGAGCAATGTATTCAAGTAGTTCATTGACGTTGTAGCTTTTTTCCTTTGTAATTTCGTAGTTTAGCACACTGAAAGTATTTCTTTGTGGTGCTGGCATTCCGATTTCTACTAAGGTCTGGTTATTTATTGCTAAACATTTATCTTCTAAGCGAATGAGTGTTTCATTGAATTCTATAGTCAGTTCTGGATTAGCTTGTCGGATTTGGTACAATATATCATCACTCATATTCCTTTTGAAAGAGTCCCATAGCTGTTTTGGGTTTGATGGGTTACATGTTGTTAGAATTATGGCGAATAACTCTCGAATTTGTTCAGCTGAAGCTGTGAGTGTGGCTTCTTGTAGTGCTAATTCCCAGTGGTAATCGTTTTCCAATTATCCTAAACGTTGACATGCTTCTTTGTAAGTCTGGCATATGTAGCCGTCAATAGTACTGAGATCTGTGAAACTTGTTGGTCCCCGTATTTCGTGTAACAACATTCGGAGATAGAAACATTCGGCATTGTTTGGATGTACAGTGTATACTTGACCTATTGCGTTAGTTTTCATTATTTCTGGATGACCCTCTTCTGGCATTCCTTGTTTTCGTCGTTAAAAAATTTTCCTTGTTTTGTCCCACGTAAAATAAATAGGGACGTCGACATACAGTAACGTCTTTGCGAATGGATCCGTTTGGCAAAGTTGGAAAAAAGCTGTTAATGTTGTGTTCTGAGGTGGTTCGCTTGCAATTTTTCTAGCCGAGTCTTTTGTGAAGTAAACTCTCTGTCCATTCTCCAAATGTACTGCTAGATGTTGCACAGCTGGTTCGCGTTCGTGTATGGGAAAACTAAAAATCCTCCACGCTGCTTCGTTACTGTTGATGTATCGTCCCATTTGGTTTATGAGGATTTCATCATTTCTATTATTTTGTTCGCTATTTTGGACTATTTGAAATACTGCCATATCACTTTGTTTACGTACTTACATATATATTTAATAGATTTTACTGAATTGCAATATTCAACGTTTATGTGTGCTTGGAACATTTTGGAAAGTAGTGGGTTATATGGTACTACCCATTGATTATCTATTTCCAGTTCGTCTCTGCCTTGTGTTCGTATTTTTGCTGTGAAGCCACCGTTTTTCGATGAACGTTTTCTATATTTGGGATAGCCGTCATCTTCAGTTTTTGTATTGTCCAAGTATGGTTTTGGATATTTTTTTGTACATTTTTCATCACTCATGCATGGCTCATTGAAGTTTAATGGTCCACATGGTCCGTGAATCATGTTTTTTACTACTATGTTGTATAGTTCCGGATCATTTTGTGGATTGGGAAATTCAGCTTGGATGATTTTGTCGATATCCGGGATGTGGGTTATTAGTCGAAATATGGAATAAATTTTATCGTGTAGCCATATGAGATTGTGTGAGTGAGGTAATCCTCGTTTTTGCCACTCGATTGTATACATCCAGCATCTCACGGTTCCAAAGATGTGGTATTTTGTAATGACTTCAATAAATCTTATTTGTTTTTGTCGAAAAACTCGGGCTATCATGTCGTGTCGATCCATGGAGGTTTGTCCGTATTTTAGTTGTTCTTTGATTTCTGGCCATGATGAGTTGCATGTAAATGTTATGAAGAGATCAGGTCGTCCATATTTTTTTATGTAGGTCATGGCATCTTGAGTATATTCGTGCATATGTCTTGGACTTCCTATGAATGATGAATGTAAGATTACCATTATTCCAATATCGTCAATATTGCCGTCATTTATGATCGCATCTCGAAGGTGGAAGTATTTTTCTGTGCGTAGTTTCTTCTGATTCAGTCTTATGTAAAGCATCCGTTCTGCTTCTATTTTTGCTTACATATCTACCAGAAATTGTTGGAATAAACGGCGAGTGTTGAGAATGTGATTGTATATTTCATTGTCTCTGATCATTAAGCGGTAAGCATAGAACTCCTTGGAAGTGACTTTTTTGTTTGTTTCTATGCCTGTTTTAGGATGAATTTGTTTTATATTGAAATGATAACCATCCTCTCAATGCAGAAATATTAACGGATATTGAAGAGCATCATATGAACGGTGTGTTTCTGCAATGCGTTGTAGTCCTTTTCTTCTTCGTTGTACAATTATGTCACGGCTTGTATTTTCATTGTCCACAATAACGATGGTGACTTCATCTATCTGAGGTGCATTAAATCTACGTTTGTGTTCTCCACGTGGTCTTTTATCGGCTCGAATTACAATTTTATAGTCATCAGAAATCATGCGGTTTAGTGTTGTTTTGAATATGTAAATCAGTTGATTGTATTTGTGTAAGATCCTCTGTACATCTTGGATTATTTCGCGTTCCAATCCAATAAAATTTGTACATCGTTGATCAATTTCGTTTTCTTCATTTCCGATGAAATATACTTGCAAAAATTTATAGTCATCGTTAGGCATTGGTAGTAACGATCCAATTTTGTGATAAATTTGCTCTTGAATTGAAAATACATATTCAAATTCTATTAGTGTCAGTCGAAATAACACCGAAAGAAGTCATTTGAAAGCAGGAGTTGTATGATCTTATATTTTGAAGAAAGTGTTTTGATTCTGGTGTTTCCCCGGTCATGTAATATAGAAATTCCTGTGGAGGTGCTTCCAGTGGTGGTAACCGAATTTTTCCATTCATGCAACAGAGACCTGGTGTTTCTTTACTGAATTTTTTCACGTGGCAAAATTGGCAAATGTTATTCATTTTTCCGATCACAACATATTTATGATCGTAATATTTCTTCGTCGGTTCGTAGTGCAATGCTTCCTTTGTTAGATTATCTTTTAAAATGCTCGATTCTTCAATACTTTTATTTTCTTTTCTTACTTCGCTTTTTCCGCTTCTCAGGGTACTCATTCTGGTTCGTTGATTTTGTAAACGTGCTTCGCGCTCCGTTTCATTACTTCGATTTTCTTTTTGTTTCCGTCGTTTCGCTGCAGAACTGGCAAGATCTCTACCTCTTTTACGTCTATGCATTGTATTCTGTAAAATATAAATTAAATGAACATTTTATGGAAATTGCAAAAAAATTAAAAATTTAAAGAAAATAAAAAAAACCCATTAGAATTAATTAAATACACTATTAATAACTAATTTTATGTTTTTAGTTGACGTCTTTGGAGAAAACGTGCAGTGCAGTTTGTTGCCGCTTCTTCTGCACTTGCGCCTAGGAAGCGGCGTAAACTTAGCTGTAAGTAACGATTTAACGTCAACATTTGTGCAAAAGAAAACAAAGTGACTATTATTAAGAGATATTATAAATATCCTATGATAATAAAGATATTTTGAATTGAATTGAATTGACGAATATTGACAGCAGTGGACTTGTGTATGGGAGGCATATCTAGCAAAATAGACACATGATCGTTCGTGATTTTATAAGAATTATTGTATCGTTCGTCAATTATTGTTTTGGCCTCAACATAACTCTCTGATACGAGAGGTAAATTTTTTATCAACTCTAAAGGCTCTCATTGCAAGAAACTACGTAAATAGAATAGCTTTTGAACATTCTCTAGAGAAGGATTTTTATCTATGAGAGCATCAAAAAGGTTTGTGAATGTTCTGTATTGTGAATACTGACCTTGAAATATTGGAACAGAAATTTGTGGCAATTTATATTGTTTAGCAGAGGTCTGGGACTGCGATGATTGGCCTTGTTCTTGTTTGGACAGCAACTTTTTAATGACAACAAGTACGTCCATGTACTTCGTCTCGACTTCGGGGTCGATGGCACCTGGGTCGGACGCGCAAATTTTGAGGTTTATAGCCTCGAATTTCTTGAATGTGGCCCGTAGGCGTTCTTCTTTGACAAGGAGCGATTCACGACTACTGTCCACATTTTCAATTTCGCCGAAATAATTGAAATATTTAGTTAGAGCGCCTTTCAGCGCAGCCCTTTTCCTTTGCATCGCCTTTTCCGCTTCAGACATATTGACTGATTATTCACTAACAACTTTACTTTAGAAAACAATCTGAGAAGTCCAAAAATCACAAATTCGGCGAACGATGACCGGCGTGGTTTTTGCGCCGCGGCGTAATGGCAGCTCTGCGAAAAAACTTAATCGTCCAATCAGAAGCGCTGACTTGAACTTGACTTGAAGTTCTCGGAGGCCGCAACGAGCAGCGCTGCGATGGTAACTTCTCAACACAATCTGGCCAATAGCGAGCAAGCAAGCTTGTGGCTTCAGAATCCCCGTATTCGTATTGGCTCTCGGCTTGAAACTCCTGTAGGCGCGCTAATTTGAACTTGCAAATCAGACTGTTTGGCGCTTTGGAAATTTCCGCGGCAGATACGAATACGCGAATCGGACTCGGTGATAACAAGCCTTGCGGACACTACTTGCAAGGCTTGTTATCACTTTCTTGATGACGAAATAACGATACTTCACCAGATCACGACAATTTGTAAGCTCCACTTCGGTAGGGAATTTCGGTGCGCGATTTTGAAAAGCTGGCACGCTGCACCATACGTAGGACCATGTAGAAAGTTGTAGTCTAATCTAATCGATATGCCCAGAGCTGGAGAGGACTGTATGTATGTATGATGTAGGGGCTGATCCAATTAAAACAGCAAACAACTTTTAACACGTCTATTCCCAATCAAGTACACGTAAGAGAGGGTACAAAAACAGTGTTGCCACAAATAAGGCTAAAATTAAAATGATATACAATTTTTGGATTCTAGGCATTTTGCCAGTTAACATTTTTTAACCAACTTTAAATAAAAACATGTTGGTTTCCCAACACCCGTAAGACATTAGACTGTGAAAGTAACTAAAGTACACTTGTCTAGCAGTTGCTACATCTGTCAATTGTCTTATTCTCCTAACTGCGTAAGCCGCAGAGCTAAGCCTATTAAAAAGTTTAGTTATATGAGCGCCCCATTGAAGTTTTGAATCAATTGTGATTCCCAAAAAGGTACTACTTTCAACAAGATCGAGTTTCTGATCATTAATTAGTATGTCAACGCAGGCTTAATTCACATTAGGAAGAGAGAATCGAATGCATTGGGTCTTGTTCTCATTTAACATAAGGTTATTGGCTGAAAACCAATCAGAAATTGAAGATAAGGTGCTGTTCACCGCGCTAGCGTCACTGTTATGTCGATCAATTTTAAATATTAGCGAGGTGTCATCAGCAAACAGCACCATGTCTGCCTCTTTCTCAACCATGTAAGGCAAGTCATTGATATAAACTAAGAAAAGGAACGGTCCTAGGATTTAACCTTGGAGTACGCCCATTTTCACATTAGACCCGTGTGATTTGACGCCGTTTATATCAACATTGTACAAATACATTGGACATGTTGATTTTCTTAGCCGTAATCCTGTTATAGACCCTGTTTCTGATAGCTTTGCAAAAAAAAAATACTTTTTCTCCATCCATGGAGGTCCAATCAGCTCCAGAAAGTTTTAAGTTTTCCATTGATATCAATTTTATTAATGATTTACCATTCTGGTTAGAAATTACTTAACATAATGACCCAGACATTCAAAATTTGATTAGCCTACTTACAGCGGGAGACCTTGATGATAATCTGTATATTTTACAGAACAATTTATTATTTTACAAGGTACCATCGGGGCAACTAAAACTGTATATTCCTAAAGGATCCAGGTTTAGTCTCTGTTAATGCAAAATTAACATGTTTTTATCGTTCATATTTATTTTTGTGAAGATTTATTAAACTGGCAACATTCACGGAAGAATTCTGATTATTTGTCATAGTAGTTAGGTATTAGGGCAACCAGATACAATTCAGGTATCTGGATTGACCTAATACTGCTAATACCTATCATTCACAGCTGTTCAATAATTTAGGTGTTAAGAGACAATCAAAAATTAAACAGTACTCGTACTTATAATACAGATGGAGAAAGAATGAATAGCTTGAGTAGGTACATATATATTTTTTATTTTTTATTACATGGACATTCTCAATTTATTACAAAGATAAAGATATAAAACTAGAATTTATATTTCTTAGAATTTCTTTCACACGGGTATAAATGTTGTCACTGAAAACGTTTTGTACAACATGTTGAGCACAAATAGCAGCATTACAATGGCAAATAGTTTGTCCTAAATGGTTAAACTGATCAGCGTCATAAATTTCTATTCTTATCACTTTTACTCCATTTGACTCCATCCGAAGACTGGAAGACAATTACTTCTGTTTGTTTATGAAATCCGTGCAAACATCTCGACGATCTTCATTCCCCAAATTGCTTATTATTCTTTGCACAGACACTGGATCCTCTATTCCATCAGATGCGGACGCCGGTGGCGAATATGAGGGTAAATAGGACCAATTATTAGTGTACTGCAATGGAAACAATATTTCACTTTTTTGTTTGAAACGATTACACTGATATGTAACACAAAAAACTTATTTTAATCATTATGAAATATGTAACACTGGTTGACAATACTTAGGTAGATTTGCAAGATTTCAAAGTTAATAAGTTCAAATAATATTTTAGACTTCCCGACATGATACTGTTTGTATCGTAATTACAAAAATAATATTTTTTTCACAGGTTGTACTCCCTTTTATAATAATTAACTTACTGACAATAAGGTTCAAAATAAATACATTATATGTCATTTGAAATTTTATTTTGCTGATTAGGTTCATATACTACATACCTATAGTTCAACGCCGCATAGTATAGTACAGACTTTGTTGTCATTCATATCTCTCTCTCAGATTATAACATAGTGTAAGCGCCTAGCGATCTCTAAGTAAAATACATTTTAAATAAAAAAACAAGATCTATAGGTATTAGAGTTAATATTATTAAGTTAAAGACAGAAAAAATCCGACATCTTTCCGACAATTTCCTTAACTGATTTATATATATCATCCATATACCAATTTTTTACGATATGTTGAATGCATAAATCTGCATCGCAACCACACACAATACTTGCACTTTTGGGTGAACTCTCCATATCGTATATTTCTATTTTAATCACTTTCCCGTCTTAGTCAACATGCGAAACTTTTTTCATAAAATACAGCGGTTTTGCTCTTTTCTTGATAGGCTGTAAGTTTAATGATGGTCCACGTTTTGCAGGCATTGCTTCTTGATTCAATGGAATGAAGTTGAATAATTCGTCTTCAGAATTCTGTAAAAAATATGTACTTAGTAAGAAACACACTATGAAATGAATAAAATTATTTTATACTAACTGCATATATGTATGTATTTACCCAATCACTTACCATAGTCACACGTCCAGAGCACTTTCGTTAAAAAAAGAACTAGTTTAAATTAGGAACATTTAGGAGCCTTATATATTGTGGGCGCAGATAGCTAAGATTACGTTTTTGTTCCAAGAGATTTTGTGACTACGCTCTTGGTACGAGTCCGGCAATCTCACCGGCAACAAACAAACACACAAACAACCTACGCAGTCTGCTACCACCCTGTATATAGGTACAGGGACCTATTTTAATCTAATTTAACCCAACCATGAGTTGAATTGAATTCTAACTAACTAACTAACTAATCTAACTAATTGTAAGACTCACCGCTTCCACGCAGTCTTCAGGCAGCCTCGCCTGGCCTTCGCGTCGATCCTGCGGTCCTCCTCAGGGGTGGTGACGGCCTCAGGTCTCTTCATGGATCCCGAGTCAGTGGTGCAGAGAATTGGGTCCCTACAATAACCTCCCCATGAGCTCATGTACGTTGCCCCAAGATGAATACGTCGTATTTATTACACCACTTCTATAGCACAATAATTTTCTTGTTCTTCTTTCGACACTTCAAGATTATTCACTTAACTATTTTATAAGGCCGCATGGCACGCGCTTCACATCCGACACAAATCACTGTTCTTTACGTAATGCAAACAATTTCAGCTTCACGCCGTTCCAAATAACTTGGCCACAAACAATTAACGACAATTCTCACGAAACATTCGCTTTACATATCAAAATTGCAAAACCAATGCTGCCCTAGCACGCGGGGGCCACACCCAAGTCAAGACATTTTTCACAAGAGGCAAGTCAATTATAATGGCCTCGCCCGCAACTTGACATAAAGACAATGATTATTTTTCTGGTCGGGCAAAGACAATCCGCGCACGGGATATCGATGAATCGATAATTTTGCCCGTGTTTGTGGAGATCACACGCAGATGGCGCTAGTCTCCTAACAAAGCACTTTTATTCAAAACATATATATTTTTTTATATTGTCAATAGAGTTCAAAGTATAGCTGCTGCATAAAAGACCACCCTGAAGATAATCAATCAATACCAAATATAAGAATGCTGACTCGAATACGACTCACACACTTACACGATAAAACAGTGACGACTGCTTATTACTCAATCTTTATTAACCCTCAACGCAAACGTGGTATATTATAATTTTAACACCCGGCGCAAAAGAGGGATATGATATTATAATAAAACTTTAACACCCAACTCAAAAAAGAAGGATCTTATAACTTTAACTCCCAACACAAAAAGAGGATTATTATTACTTAAACACTCGACGTAAAAAGAGGATACTCCAACTTTAACACCAAACGCACCAACGCAAAGAAGTATACTTATCTTTAAAACCTGACGCAAAAAAGGTATATAAGTATAAATTTAACATCCAACGTAAAAAGAAGGATTATTTATTAGTATAACATATTTACAAACTAGTGTAATGAGATATACCTCTGTTTAATAAAAAAAAACAAGATGATAAACAAGTACCTGCTTAATAAGTTTTGAAACTGAAAATTATATAAACCGAGTCGACGTATGAGCATTGTATTGACAATTTGTATACATCAGCATTTTTTAAAATATCAGATGATGCGACTGTTTGCACACATATACGTTTTTACCATAAAATTTACAATATTTAAGCTCAGTGAAACGAGACTTGGATCTACAGAACACATCCTTTCTGAAAGGAAATAAGTCACTTTCAAGAGCTGGCTCTATCCTGCGCTGCGCCCTGTACGCTGTTACTACGAGTATAGACATCAATCCTATCATCGATTCAAAAGTGAAAATGTAAGTAATTTAACTTCTATTTAATATAATACTTAATTTATTATAAGCACGATGTATGCTAGTTTCTTTATTTCATCATCACTTATAAACACCTGAACAGATTTGAATGTATAGTATAGTACGAATCCTCACCTTATTCTGAGTGACATAGGATAAAAAATGGTTTAGTCGTACAGTCGTACTTATTTTTATTTTTTCATTACAAATCGGATGTCTTAATTATGTCCTTGGTACATTCTGCTGCTATTGCAAGTGAGATGCTTGTATATGTCTCAAAAGAATCTAGCGAAAGATCTTGCATATATTGTTAAACATTAATAATGGTTTTGAAACCAATATTAACACATCCCGGGCTCCGAAGCAGCACAGCTAAGGATGCAACCGGGAACGCGCTTAGACGAAGAAGATTACGAGTAATATTGGTTTTGAAAACTCTTATGACAACTTTACGTAAAGAATTACAGTGCATGTTATTTATTTACTTTTATTTTATTGTTTAACCCTCAGTTATTCTGGTGCCTAAATATACTCTAATTTATCTGGTGAAGTCCAAGGGACTCTACCAACATTTTTTTGGTTTCAATAAAACAACATTTACAAATAGTAACAAAATTAGGTATTTATTTGAGTATCAATTAATACACTATCAGACTTTTAAATCAGACTTTGGTATTTATAATCACTTAAGTTTTTAACAATTGAAACAAAATTATCTTCTAAATTCAACAAACAAAAAGTAGTGCCAACTTCTGGCTAGCATAAAAAATATAAACTTAAGAATATTTTAACTTTTCACTTATGAATAATAATAACAATATAGTAAAATATTAGGAAAATTAAAAAAAAAAAGTTTTTATGTAAAAATAAAAAAACGTGCAGCTGTTAGTCTCTAGTTGAGGCGACACAATGGGTACAAATTTTTTTAGTACAGCTTAAACATACGGGCTTCTTACAGTTATGACATAAATATACAGTCTTTCTCTTTAGGCGTGAAGGACATATGTGACAATATTTTCTTTGGTTTCTAGGCAATTTGTCATCATCATCTTGTTGTTCGTTCACCAAAGGTACTTTTGCGATGTCAGATATCAACTCGCGCAGCTGACGAGGAAGTCTATCATTGTATAGACGCGATTTCAAATTTGTTTCATTCAGTTGCTTAGCCAAAGTTTTCAGATAATTCAGACGTGTTATTTGACTGATACCAGCTTGATTTGTATAAATAACATAGCTATTCCATGCACACATATCCAATATACGGAAAAATACTGCCATTGGCCAACGACGCGTACGTCGACTGCATGAATATACAGCACACTTTTGATCCACAGAATCTACACCACTTTTTGTTGCATTATAATAATAATTTCTGGCTTTAGAGTTTCGGGATTAATCTTTGAGTCATGGTGCATAGTAGAGTACAATATTACTGCTTTATTCTTCTTAGGCACAAAACTGAGCAATGTGCAATCTTTAGTAAATCCGAACATTGAAGAATCTACCGCCTTATCTTTTTTTGGTAAGAACTCTACTGGAATAATGGCTTTGTTCTTTTTCAAAGTGCCTACTGTAATCAAACCTTTTCTTTTCAGTTCTTGTGAAAGTTTAATTGATGAATACCAATTGTCTGTTGTTACATTTCTATTGCTGTTGAATATTGGCTTACACAATCTCAGAACTGCTTGAGTTGGAATAGGCTTTTTCTTGTCTTTATCTGGTAGTGTGTAAGCATCAGATCCTTTTCCTGTATAGATGTAAGTATTATACACGTAGTATGTTGAAGAGTCAACTAGACATTGTACCTTGATCCCATATTTTGCTGGCTTACTGGGAATATACATCTTGAACTTACATCTTCCACGAAAAGCCAGCAACATCTCGTCAACAGTGACATTAGCACCAAGGACATATCTTGCTTGTGAATTTATATTGAATTTTTCTAATAATTCACTAATGGCACAAGCTGGGTCGATTTTTTGTCGTTCATCTCTGTCATTGAAATCATCAAATCTTAGAGCGAGAAGTAGTATAAGGAAACGTTTCATTGACATCGACGCTCGAAATATAGGTCGTCCTGATCCATCAGTAGCAAACAAAGACAATACACTTTCGTGATTTGACTTGAATGCTGAACTATATAATAAAAGTGACAGAAATCCCCTTAGCTCTATTTGATCAGTCTGTTTGAAGGCATATTGTTCTTTCGCTGCATAAGTCACACGTATTTGATCCAACTTTTTATTAGTCCATTTTAGAATTGTCTCCAACATTTGAGTATCAAATATAAGCTGAAACGCCTCCAAAGGCGATAAGGGACCATTTTGGGGGATTATACCTCGATTTGACGGTAAACGAAGGATATTATGAGATGGAGTACGAATATTCCTTGACGGGGGTTCGCTTGACCACTTGAATCGGTTTTTTCCGTAATAGGTAATATGCAGTGTTCTCACCCGAAACCCTGACATCTTCATTATCGGAACCAGCTGAATACTCCGAATTTGTGTCGTGATCCGAAGGAAAGTGGAAGCCACATATAGACGAAATGATTTCTAAATTAAGTAAATATGTGTATGTATTGAGGACAATAACAAACACAGTGTCTCAAAAAACAGCTGTATGTGTTTATCATGCATATGTAGCCTCTGTTTTAAGATATGGCATATTACACTGGGGTAATGCTGCCAATGTGCATATACTCCCACTTTTTAGAACGCAGAAAAAATGTGTCAGGGCCATGTTTGGTGAAAGGCAAACATAGAGCTGTGTTCCTTATTTCAAAAAACTTAATATATTAACTTTATACAGTTTATATATTTTGGAAGCATGTTTATATGTAAAACAAAATTTGGATAAATTCAAACACATTACTAATAGGCACCCCAGAGCCTGTAGAAACAAAATACAAATACACCCACAGCAAAATTCCAACATGGCTGCATATGACAAAACAGTATATATTTTAGGACCTAAATTATATAACAAATTACCTAACTGTTTGAAAGAACTTAATACTAGACTATTTAAATTTAAATTGAAACAATTATTAGTACAAAAATGTTATTATAGTATAGAGGAATTTATATGTGACAAATTATATGATATTGAATGATTTATAATTAAGTAAGTAATTATTTTTGCAACACCTGAGAGGGTAAGTAAGGAGAACTGTATATAGTTATAAGACCTTGTGAACTCTTACTATGCAAATAAAGAAAAAAAAAAAAAAAAAAAAGTATGCACCCTTCTTCGGACTCGGAGAGCAATTCCGCAGGCATATTTTGAGGCACTTGCGACGGTTCAGATTCATCGTCAGACTCCAAATCTTCGTCGTTTAGCCATTCCATTACAATAGATTCAGCATCTGGATGATCTAAATTCACTATTTGTCTACTGGACGCTATTTTGTAGCCTAAAAAGAAGAAATTCTATCATAAAACTACAAAAATACAAAGTTATGGAATTAGTAAAAAAGTAACACAAACGCTCTGGTGGAGTCCCGTGGACTCCATGAACGTAATAACTCACCAATAAATGAGCGCACACGCACGTCCTTCCGCTCCCGCACGCCGCGCGCTACTGGAGTAAGGTACTGAGACGCATGAACTTATAAGTGAAATAATAATATTTTTACAACGCTTTGAAAATTGTGTGGAGTCCCTGGGACCTAACAGATCAATTAAGGGTTAAGGTCGAAGCTGGTTAGTGAGGATCTCTTTCTATCGAGCGACGAGTCCGATGTGGAAGAGAAGGTGACAGAAAAAACGAAGAGAGCCAAAACCAGCAAGCCTACAGACCAGCCCGCGAAAAAAAGGAGACCGACTGTGCACCCCGTTACTCCACCAGCTTGACTCACGGCGCAGACACTTTTTGGGGGAGACAGCGACTCAGATGTCGAAGCTACATCGAGTTCCAGTAATATGGGTAAAAATATTCCCCCTCTCCATTGTTATTTTACAAGACGAGCAAAAAAAGGTTTCGCAAGACAAATCAGCGAAACCAAAGAGGGGAAATATTATGTAGAGTTAAAAATATATGAGGTGGATGAAATTAAAAAAATCAACCAGTGAACAGATGGCGTCATTCAATAACTACAATTAAAACTAAAATGAATGAAAATGTAGAGCCTTGGCGCCATATAAAAGATTTCGTAATGTTTATCCAAAAAGATTTCAAAAATTGTCTAGTTTCACTTTTAGGTGGTTATGAACAATAATATGTAGGCATAACCGTCCATTTGACATTTTACATTAGAATTTTTGTCATTAATAAATAAAGTAAATATGTACTTGTAAACGTACCCTACTTGTAATTTAATATGTTAATGAATTAAATATTGTAGCATTTGTAGCTACATTAAGTTATACGTAATAACTTAATAAAGCTCCAATTGTAAATTTATTAACATTAGGTATATTAGTTATTATTAATTATTATGTACCCTACTAAAATAAATGATAATGACTTGACGTTATTTAAAGATTTTATAATTCCTATCTATAAATTATATTATAAACATAAGGTATACATAATTCGTTATATTTTTATTTTTTTTCAAATATATAATCTACATACTATAAATATGACATTTTGTTTTTTCACAGTTTTCAATCTCAACGACATGTCAAGATCTCGAAATACTGTACATTGCGACGAATGTCGGTTACCAATCCCGAAAAACATATATATATATATATCACAAGAGAACTAATTTGCATAAAGCTAACTGTTTATTAGCAACGCAGTTCGCAAATGTCAATATTGTAGCGATTGCGTTTAAAAACAGATTAGGGGGTGTCCATAAATTACGTGAGATGTTTAAGGGGGTGAGGGGGTCGAGTCAAATCTTATCTAATCTTACGTTGGAGAGAAAGGGGCTCTCGGCAAATATCACGCAATTTTTTTTATTATTGAAACAAAAAAAAAAATACTATTTTGGTCCATTTAATCCTGATTTTACATGCTTAAGATTCAATCTTATGCGTAATCGTAATAAGATTAAGATCATTCACTAATTCGTTCGAAACAAAATAATTTCATTCATACTTCGACGTTATACATCTACTGACTGTCAAACCACCATATTTGTTTAATTAAATTCAGTATTCAAAAAACCGGCCAAGTGCGAGTCGGACTCGCGCACCGAGGGTTCCGTACAAACCTGCAAGGTTTAGTATTTGGTATGAATTTCAATTTAATACCTCTACGCGTTTATGAGGAAATGGGTAGTAAGTTTAAAATTATTAAAAAAAAATATATTATGTGATGTAACTAAAAATTTATGGTTTTCGTAATTTTTCCTTTATCTATGCTATAAGACGTTGCTTCGTACCAAATTTCAAGATTCTGAGTTCACGGGAAGCACCCTGTAGGTTTTGATTCCCTTGCAAGTGTCGAAAATTTGCGGCATAAACGGCTGTATCTTTTGATTGCGTTGGCTTAGAAGTTTGATTTTTTCACAGCTTCAAGGGACAGTAGACTTGAGTAATTGATATAAATTTCAGCTTCATACCTTTACGCGTTCCTGAGAAAAAGGGTCTTGACAGACGGACGGACGGACGGACAGACGGACAACAAAGTGATCCTATAAGGGTTCCGTTTTTTCCTTTTGAGGTACGGAACCCTAAAAAACACCTCACGTAATTTATGGACGCCCCCTTAGTTACTTACAGATTAAATGTCACTGAGGAAGATGAGTACCTCACTCCTGAGACGCTCCTGAGTGACAAAAAAACAGATATATTACAATTAATCAATATTTCACTTGAAAAGTATAATTGCATGAATTTCAATTTTGAATTGTTTGCTTATTTTATGTTACCAAAGTTAGGTGAAAAGCAATTGAAATCATTTAACAGCCGATACAATATTATTTATAAGAATACTGATTTAAATGAATTACTAACAAAAGTAATAAATATATTAAATGAAAAATTTAGCGAATTCCAACAATGTCAATCAGGATGGACATTCTTCTCTATGAGTCATCTTGAAATCAACATTAATAAATATTCTCCTATGCGGGGTGGCAACTATATAGGGCTACCTTCGACTATTAAACATTCTAAAAGTTGTATAAATATAAAAAATAAAGATAATCACTGTTTCCTATACACTGTTTACTATACTCCAATAGTCGCTGCATTATACCCAGCTAAGAATAATGTATGCTTAACAAGTTCATATCCTCATTATTCTACTGTTCTAAACATAGAAGGAATGACATTTCCTCCCACTAAACATGATATTAGACAGTTTGAAAAAAAGAATTGCAATATAAGTATTCATATATATGGTTTTCAAAATAATACCGTAACTGGACCTCCTTAAGTATCGAAAAATAAGAGACAACATCATTTACATTTACTTTATATTGAAAAAAAAATAAAGGACATTATTGTTTGATTAAGGACTTGACACCATTAGTAAGATGGCAAGTTACTCGATTTAAAGGTAAAGTTTATTTATGTGAGAAATGTTTACAATTTTTCAGTAAAGAAACAAGATATAAATCGCACAATTGTTCTAAAATTTTATCTATTTTGCCTGAAAAAAATGCTACATTAAAATTCAAACATTATGAAAGACAGCAAAAAATTAATTTTATAATTTACGCTGACTTTAAATGTCTTAATCAACTGTGATGAAAGCGTTTCTTCAAATACTCAAAATGTTAAGTTACATAGTCCTTCATATTTTGCCTATTATATTTGTTGATCTCATAACTATAAATTAAACAAGTATGTTTCTTACAGAGGCGCAGATTGTGTGGAAATGTTCATAAAATATTTAATAAAAGATGTGAAATGTATTCATAAAATTATAAGAACCAAGAAGTCAATGACTCCATTAACATCTGTGCAAGAAAAGGAATATGAAAGTTCGACTACATGTCATATATGTAGAAAAATAATAAACAGTGATAAAGTCCGAGATCATGATCATATTACATCCGAGTACCGCGGAGCTGCGCACTCTCATTGTAATTTGATGTACAGAGTTTGTTTATTCATTCCAGTTGTCTTTCATAATTTGTCCAGGTATGACTCACATCTATTCCTAAAAGAGTTAGCTAAGTATGAAGGTTCTATTAATGTAATACCGAAAACTAAAGAGAAATATCTTTCATTTACAAAAATAATAAAAACTAAAAAATGTGATCACCCTCTTCATCAAATTCATTGATTCCTATCAGTTTCTTAGCTTTTTACTATACCAATACCCCCCGTAGGTAATATTATGCAGTTAAGTATATAAAGACTGATAATACTATTTACCTCTACATTTCAAAGATGAAGTTTGTCAAGCAAGCTCAAACCTTAAAAGTAAATAATATAAAAATAAATAATCATGAGGAAATAGTAAAACATAATACGCTATTCCCTAATACCATCCGGTGTATTATATGTGGGCCATCAAACTGTGGTAAAACGAATGTTATGCTCAATTTGTTATAACATGAAAATGGTCTTAAATTTAAAAATATTTATTTGTATACAAAGACGGCTTTTCAACCAATGTATCGGTTTTTGAAGTATGTTATAGCGAGAATTCCGAATGCTAAGTTTTTTGTTTTTAATGATGATAAAGAGGTTATTCACCCCAATGATGCTTTGCCTAATTTTGTGATTATTTTTGATGATGTTGCATGTGAAAACCAAACAAATATAAGAAACAATTTTACTATGGGAAGACAGACAAATTGACTGTTTTTACTTATCTCAAACTTATTCCAAAATACCTAAACAACTATTACGAGATAATGCTAACTTTCTTATAATATTTTAAACAAGATGATACCAATTTAAAACACATATATAATAAACATGTTAATACAGATATGGACTGGATTAAATTCAAGAGGCTTTGCGATTTGATATGGCGAAATCACTATAATTTTTTAGTTATTTGTAAAGATTATTCATTGAATAAAGGAAGATATAGGAAGGGGCTTGATACTTTTGTTTATTTTTAAAACTCAATATATTGCTGTATCTTATCGAGAATGTTACATTTGAAAATACGTATTCGAATACAATACATAGTCTTTCAAAAATGGATTTAAAGGAACAATTAATTAAATCAGTAAATAATAAAAAAAATAAAATTAAGTTGATTCAAAATGAAGAAGATGATGCTAATTTAAAATACAAAAAGTTATTTAAACCTGTTATCGAACCTTTGGAGGTTTTTAATTCAGGAAAAAATAAATAGCAATGTAAATAATTCAAAAAGTTTAAATGTAAATGATACAATTGGAGACTTTATGATAAGTTCAGACAAGTCAACTAAAGAATTTTATTGACCTAAAAAATATGAAGAATTTGAGGACTTGATCAATATTGACTCTGATAAGCATGATTCTGAATATTATACTGATTGATGATGATGACCAAACATCATTGAAAAAGGCTGATGATACCTTTATTTCACTCGAAAAAGAAGATATAATGGATATTTATAATGATATAAATGTTCCATTTGGAATCCGAAGTGAAAATAAAAAAAATAATGATAGGAAATACTGAGTACACATATCAATTAAAAGAAATGTTTCAAACGGAAACGAAAAGTTGTACGTTATTAGCATAAATAACGATAAATATGACTTCACTCCTCGACTAAAGGAACTATTAATACGTAATAAACCAAATCTTGAGTTAGTGACTAAAAAAGATAAAAGTATTTACAAAGACATACTTGAGAAAACAAGTGTACATAAACGTGACTATAATCCTTACGGACAAATTAAAGGTGATAAGGGTATTAAATATTGTCAAATAATTAAGCCACTTTTTCTTGGAAAGGTATCAGAAACAAAAATAGGAGGTTCATTGTCTAAATTTAAAAAATATAAAAATGATACCGATTATATATACTGGAATGATCCTAATGAATTGATTGAAAGGTTAAAACTACTCATTGCATCCAAAAGTGCTGGTAATAGTAATCATGATAATGAAATTATTTCAATAATTGAAGAATTAAAAGAAGCTGGCATTATAAAGAAATAAAACATATGTTATGAATTCTATTGCCACAGTATTCAGTAGCATGTCAACCTAGACTGACATTATGAGTAAAACTGATGTTGTAAATGAAATTCATAAACATTCTCGAGTGAATTTCCCTAGAAGAAGTGCGATACTTAAAGGTATAGACGATCTTTGGCAAGCTGATTTAATAGACATGCAGTCAGTATCATCAGTAAATAATGGTTTTAAATACATATTATTGATAATTGATTGTTTCTCAAAATATGCTTGGGCCATTCCTCTTAAGCAAAAGAACAAAGAGCTAGTGTCTAAATCATTTCAAATTATATTAAACAAAGGACGGATACCTAAAAACTTACAAACAGATTTAGGGACGGAATTTTATAACGATAAATTTAAAAGTGACTGAAAAATATAAAATAAATCATTATTCTACTTTTTGAACAAAAAAAGCTTATATAGTAGAGAGATTGATAAGAACCTTGAAAAGTAAACTGTATAAGGAATTTAGTTTAAAAGGAAATTATAAATGTATTGATGGTACACTTTCTAATAAACTATATGAATACAATAATTCTTACCATAGAACAATTGGTCAAAAACCTGCATCAATCAACCATGATAATGAAAAAGTCATATTACAAAGATACAGTACTTTCGAGAATAAGAAAATATTAACATGTAAAAGTTTTAAAATAGGCGATTATGTAAGAATTAGTAAATACAAAGGATGTTTTGAAAAAGGATTTACACCTAATTGGTCTTCCGAAATATTTAAGATCATCAAAGTGAAGTATACAAATCCTACAACTTATTTATTAGAAGATGCTCGATGTAGACCAATTTTACGAGCCTTTTATGCTCAAGAAATCCAAAAAACTAAACATCCTCACATATATCTTGTAGAAAAAGTTTTGGAGACTAAAGGAAACAAAGTATATGTTAAGTGGTTAGGCCTACTTGTAAGTGAAAACAGTTGGATACATAAAACAAATGCATTGTAAAATTATAAACTGCTAATTATATATAAATAAAACATCTAATTTATTTCAATCATTTCAATTTTGATCTTTATATTGTAAGGACTGCTCTACCATTAAAAAATGGTTAAAAAAGTCATATTCTTTTAAAAAAAGAAAATATAAAGAAAAAACTTACGGAGACAAAAAAAATTAAAAATACAGCAACTGGAGCAGGTATAAGAAAAACATTTAAAAGTGTAGTTTCATATGCAAAACGACACATTACTAATCTAAAGCCTAAATGTAAAAAAGCATTACTAGAATTAGCTTACGCAGCAGCACAAGAATTAGCATCAGACTTACCTATTACGTTACCAAGAGTTATACCAGTACCTAAGACTGGTGGTTTTCTTCCTTTGATCAGTATTATTGAGGCAGTATAGCTGGTGGTGTAGCTGGAATAAAAAAAGCTATAAATGACTACAAATCTGCTAAGAAGCAATTATCAGCATTCAAAACGAAAGAAAAAAACTCACCAGTTACGAAATCAATTTGCATTGGAAAAGGTTTACATCTCAAGCTCATCTCAAAGGAATATATGTTACCAAACCAAAAAACTAATTACATGGCTACCCAGAAGAGCTTTATCTAATATTGATATACTGAAACACATAAAAAATATTCCGTTTTTTAGAGGTGTATTTATGAGGGATGAACTACCACAGAAACCACAAGAAATGGAATGTGGAGAAATTAATTAAGATAGTTCAAAAAATCATGGTACTCATTGGGTAGCCTATGCAATGATTAACGATTATATCGAATATTTCGATAGTTATGGGAATTTGAAACCACCTAAAGAATTTATTAAATATATGAGAAAAAACATTAGGTACAATTATGATAATTTACAAGGCAATCATTTATATAATTGTGGGCATTTATGTCTAAAATTTCTAGAGTTTTTCTGGAAATCTCATAGTGTTGGAAAATATAAGTAAACATTCTTCCTTACTTCACTCAGTCTGCAATTATATTTTGTTACGGTAAAAACGCAAACAAACTGTTTATTATAATTACTCTCTCATTAATTTTTTATAACGCGATTCGTTTTATAATAAAGAAAAATAATGTTTGTTAATAAATTGGTTTTTAATAACCTGTTCATTACAAAACTTTTAACATTTTGTCTTCTAAATTGAAAGGAGATAGACGACTACGAGAAAGACGTTTAACTGTTGTGACATCGCGCGGCTCCAGCACTCCTCCGCCCCTCTTAGGCGCAGCGGGGGGGCCCATGCCCATATATAAGGCGCGGCGGCCGGCGCTCGTCCTCTTCGTCTTCGGCAGCATCTGAAGCTAAGTAATTCTTCTACCTAGAAGGGCTACTCAACTGATCTAGTGCCTATAACTCACGACCCTGACTACCTAATCTGTACCTAGTGTTCTTGTGAATCTTTGTAACTATGTAATGTAATAGTTGTTCATTATACCTATCTCATTTGCCGATATCTGGTCTTTCTTTTATCTCATCTATCTTCCTAGATCCTAAATCTAGGCTTTACTAACCGAAACGGTACAGTGGCGCCCAACGTGGGGCTCCTAGCCCTAAACAATACTGTCCGAGGTGCAGAACTGACTCGCATTCTTTAAATAATTGTCGTCAGCCGCGCTATTTGATTTGTTTTAAATGTGGTTTGAAAGGCTTTAAGGTTGTCGATTGTCCTAATTGTAAAAATAATAATAATGTTCCAAAAAACTTGTAGGTTTCGATTGGGGAAATAAGAAGTCAGCTATTAAAACAAGTAAATCCGAATGGCATGATTGGCTTCACTATATCTCTGTTTTTTTTAATTCACATAAACTGTCCTCAATCGTTACCTCACTAAATCATACTCCTACTAAGCTAAATCATATTCCGGTTATATTAAATGGGAAAAATACTATTGGTCTTCTAGATTCTGGCTCTTGTGCTACCATTCTTGGGAACAATTCTCACAAAGTTTTCTTAAATGACTTAAAACTTGATACCTCTCAGCCCTTGGAATTTACCGCTGGTGATGGTGAAAAATATTTATCACTCGGTTCTGTGTTACTGTCTTTTAAATTACAAAATAAAATTGTTTCTCTTGTTACTTACATCGTACCTGAGATTAAAAATTCATTGATTTTGGGTATGGAGAGGTTTTTGGAGAGGTTTTGGCTTGTTTCCGGATCACTTAGATTTTGTCTCGCTTCCTACTTAACTCGATTCTGGCATTACGGAGTTACAACACAACATCGAAGGTAATTTGGTTTCCTTCGACCATTTAACAGACGAGCAGAGAGCTACCGCTGAGAATATTATTTCTAAATTTACCGACATTTCTTATCAAAAGCGGGGTCTGGGTCGTACTTCTCTTATTACTCATTCGATCGATACGGGGTGTTTTGAATAAAAGTGCTTTGTTAGGAGACTAGCACCATTTGCGTGTGATCTCCACAAACACGGGCAAGATTATCGATTCATCGATATCCCGTGCGCGGATTGTCTTTGCCCGACTAGAAAAATAATCATTGTCTTTGTGTCAAAGTCTCACTGACGTTGGGAATGACAAGTTGCGAGCGAGGACTCTTGTGAAAAAGGACTTGAATTGGGTGTGGTTCCCCTGTCGCGTGCCATGGCAGCATTAATTTTGTAATTTTGATATATATAGCGAATGTTTCGTGGAGAATTGTCGTTAATTGTTTTGTGCCCAATTTGTTTGGAACGGCGTGGAGCCGAAATTGTTTGTATTACGTAAAGAACAGTGATTTGTGTCAAATGTAAAACGCGTGCCATGCGGCCTTATAAAATAGAGAGTTTTTTGACTATTGCCCGTCTGAGACGGAAGTGTTAGTGAATTGACTGCAAAAGTAACTAATTGTGGTGGCGTGAATGCCCATAAACCTATAAACAGTGATAAACTTTTGAATCGGAGCGAGGGACGTTCCATGTTACGTTCCGCTGTTAGGTTATGTGAATAATCTTGAAGTGTCCAAAGAAGAACAAGAAAATTATTGTGCGGTCTTGAAGTGGTGTTATAAATACGACGTATTCGTGTGGGGCGACATACATGAGCTCATGGGGAGGTTAGTGTAGGGACCCAATTCTCCTCACCACTGACCTTGGGACCCATAGTGGGACCTAAGGCCGTCGCCAGCCCTGAGGAGGACCTCAGGATCGACGCGAAGGCCAAGCGAGGCTGCCTGAAGACTGCGTGGACGCGGTAAGTTTTATAATAAGTGTAATTACTCTTAATTAGAATTCAGTTCAACTCATAATTAGGTTAAGTTAGGTTAATAGGTCCCTGTACCTTATAATACAGGGTGGTAGCAGACTGCGTAGGTTGTTTGGGTGTTTGTTTGTTGCCGGTGGGATTGCCGGACTCGTACCAAGAGCGTAGTTAGTAAAATATCTTGGTATCAGAACGTAATCTTAGCTATCTGCGCCCACACGGGGGATAGTCCTCCAATTCAGCAGCGTTACTATCGTATGTCTCCCGAGAAGCAACGCATTTTGGTAAATCTCGTCGACGAAATGCTTAAAGAAGATGTGATCGAACCTTCTGAAAGTCCATGGTCTAATCCTGTAATTTTATTTAACTCCTAAAAAGAATGGCGAAATGCGTTTCTGTCTTGACAGTCGTAAATTAAATTCTGTAACAAAAAAAGATGCCTATAATTTACCGTATGTTTCAGAAATTTAAGACAACTTAAGAGATGCAAAATATCTTTCTAGTTTAGATATATCTAAATGTTTTTGGCAGACTTTAATAAAAGAAGAAGATCGTTGCAAGACGGCCATCCTTTAGAGGTACTTTTCATTTTAAATCAATGGCATTTGGGCTGACTAACGCACCTGCGACTCAGCAGCGTTTGGCAGACATTCTATTTTATGGTCCAGAGTTCGAAAACAGAGTGTTCTGTTTTGTTGACGATATTATTTGCATTTCAGAGTCGTTCGAAGACCATATTTCACTCTTAAATAAAATCTATAACAAATTAAAGTACGCTAACCTAACTATCAATCTTGACAAATGTAAATTCTTTAGAAATAAACTAAAGTACTTGGGTTACATTGTTGACTCGAAGGGTCTTCACGCCGATACGAAAAAAGTAGAATCAATAACAAACTATCCTACTCCTACTAACAAAAAGGAAGTCCGCTGTTTTCTTGGTGCGGCGTCGTGGTATAGAAGATTTATACCTAATTTTAGTGAGTTGGCTACTCCCTTAATTAAACTAACCTCTAACGGTAAAAAATCTCCTGCATTCAGTTGGTCACCTGAGGCTGATCTAGCTTTTAATAAATTAAAGGAATGTTTGGCTTCTTCGTCTGTGTTGTCGTGTCCAGATTACACACAGCCTTTTGAAATTCATGCCGATAGTAGTCTTGAAGGGGGAGGAAAAAGTCATAGCTTACTATAGTAAATCCCTTACGGATCAAGAAAGAAACTATAGTGCTACCGAGCGTGAAGCTCTGGCTGTTTTGTCCGCCATCGAGCACTGGCGTTGCTATGTAGAAAATGGAAAAAAAAAATATTGTTTACACCAATCACGCCGCGCTCAAGTGGTTCCTTACACTCAATAATCCTACTGGCCGACTGGCCAGATGGGGAGTTCGTCTTTCCTCATATAACTTTGAAATAAGGCATCATCATGGTTCTGATAACGTCGTGCCAGATTTTCTTTCCCGTTCTCCAAATGTCTTGTCTACTGAGTGTAATTCTCAGTTTTTTACTAACACTATAACTACAAATGATTCGTGGTACTTAAATATTTTTAATGGTTGTTCCCAATCCCCATCCTCTTTTGTGGACTATCAAGTAATTAATAATTAATTATACCGTTTCAAAAAAAGTCTTAATCTTCTTACTAGAGAGTTTCAATGGAAGGAAGTTGTGCCATCTGAAGAAAGATCAGATGTCATTAAACAAAATCATTCTTTGCCCACAGCTGGTCGTCTCGGTATATTCAAAACGTATAAGCGTGTCACTCTTAACTGCTATTGGCCAGGCATGTACTCGGACGTTATCAAGGCGGTAAATTCGTGTGATGATTGCATCGCTCACAAACACCAGAATCATGCCACTTTAGGCCATATGGGTCGACCTAAGTCTTGTCTTAAACCCTTCCAAATGATAAGTTGCGATTTAATTGGTCCATTGCCTCCTACCAAAAAACAAAACACTTTTATTTTTGTGGTCTGTTGTTGTTTCTCTGAATATTGTTTACTCTTCACTATAAAACGTGCCACAGCCGAAATAATAACAAAAATTTTAGAGGATAATGTTTTTTTAGTACATGGTATTCCTTCGACTGTCTTAACTGATAACAGTAAACAATTCATTAGCACACAATTTAAAAACTTAATATCGAAATACAAAATTCTAAATTTAGACTATACTCCATTTTATACCCCTCAGGTTAATACCGTCGAACGCTATAACAAAACTATAATTACAGCTATTTCTACATTTATTAATAACGACCAAAGAATTTGGGATACATTAATTTCTAAAATTCAATTAGCATTGAATTGTGCTGTGAATGAAGTAACCGGTTTCTCACCGTCATTTCTTGTTTACGGTCGCGAGTTGATAACATGTGGATCGCACCATATCGACTGTGATTCAGATCCCAACTTGGTACACGAGCCGCGTGACAGTTACGCGGAATCGCTTGGTTACTTATCTTCTATCTTTGAAAAGGTGGCGGCTTTGCTATCCGCTCATCAGCGTAACTGCACTTCTTACAATCTTCGCCGTAAACCGGCAGAATTCAATATAGGCGATATTGTTTGGAGACGAACATTCTATTTGAGCGACAAAGATAAATATTTTTGTAAAAAACTAGCTCCTAAATTTATGAAATGTAAAATTGTGTCATAAAATCACCTTTAGTTTACAAACTTGCTGATATGTCGGGTAAACCGCTTGGTGAATGGCATATTAAAGATATAAAACAAATAAACTATAAACAATAATTGTATAATCTTATAACTTTGTAAACAACACTAAGTCGTTTCTACATTTCTTCAAAAAAAAAAAAAATTTTTTCCCCTGTGGCGTAGTGGTAAAAGTATCGTACCTACTTGAATCAGGTATACAAGTTCAATTCTCTTAGTCATTCGATATTTCATTTCAATAGCATCTGCTAACGATGTTGATTACGTAATTCGCTTATCTCTGTCGACGGCTCGCACACATTTTGTTCAAGCGTCGCTGCTCATTTAGTTATACATACTTATTCATCAATAGTTATTTTATTACCTGCGCATCTTTTAAACCATTTGTTTTCCATTCTTAGATACTTTTACACTAGTTTGGCTTTTGTGTGGCTCGGCTCAGCACGTTTCTACACCCTATATAGGTAGCTTCACTATCCTAAACTCGTATTTTCTTTCCTACTTAGTTTATTTAGCTCCTTCTTTTCTAAATTTCAGGTCGGGTGGTCTACGGCCGCGTTCCCCGTTGCTCCTGCCGGGTGCTCTGGCAGCCTCAACCAGCGCAGCTCGCAGCCGAATTTTCCATCAGGAAAAATTCTGGTCTATCGAGGGGGGTGTGTGACATTGCGCGGGCTCCAGCACCCCTCCGCCCCTCTTAGGCGCAGCGGGGGGCTCATGCCCATATATAAGGCGCGGCGGCCGGCGCTCGTCCTCTTCGTCTTCGGCAGCATCTGAAGCTAAGTAGTTCTTCTACCTAGAAGGGCTACTCAACTGATCTAGTGCCTATAACTCACGACCCTGATTCATCTGTACCTAGTGTTCTTGTGAATCTTTGTAACTTATGTAATGTAATAGTTGTTCATTATACCTATCTCGTTTGCTGATATCTGGTCTTTCTTTTATCTCATCTATCTTCCTCGATCCTAAATCTAGGCTTTACTAACCGAAACGGTACACTGTAAAACAAATCATTAGAGTGAACAATCAGTGAGACTGTCTCACTTGTTCATACCATCTATATGCAGACGACTTGCAGCTTTATGCGCAAACCGACGCGGATAATGTGAATACAGCGATTTCACTATTGAACGACAATCTTACAAAAGTCATGATATGGTCCAACGACTTTGGGGTGCGGGTGAATCCTCAAAAATGTCAGGCCATAATTGTTGGTAGCAGGAGGCAAATAAATGTAAGAGACATGAATACAGTGACGCCTATTACATTTGATGGTTGCAATGTTCCTTTTAGTACCGAGGTTAAGAATCTTGGCCTCTGGATTGACCACACTTTGTCTTGGAGCACTCACATCGCAGAAGTTAGCAGAAAAGTGTTTGCCAGTTTTTACTATTTAAATCGTTTGAAAAACTTTCTACCTGAGAAAACAAAAACAATGCTAGCACAAGCTTTAATTCTCCCCATAATTGATTACGCCGATGTGTGTTACCTGGACTTAACCGAGGAACAACTCAATAAAATAGAACGTCTTCTTAACTATTGTATTAGGTTTATTTTCTGCTTGCGTAAATTCGACCACGTTTCTCAATTTCGCACCCAACTTAATTGGCTGCCAATCCGTCAACGCAGGAACCAACATATTTTCTGTCAACTATACAATGTTTTAAATAATCCCCAGGCCCCTGAGTATCTCAAAACATGTTTCCAACTTTTAAGTTCTATTCATGAAAGGTCCCTGCGTTCTTCAAATACTCTTACCCTAGTCACTCCTTCTCACCGTACAGGTTTTTTCCATAATTCTTTCTCCGTGACTGCTGTACGACTTTGGACCCCTAGTAGCGACTCCTTCAAACTTAGAGTTTTTAGGCACTTCCACTTCCAATTAAACATAGGACAGACTTGATTGCATAATATTTATTTATGGTTATGTATTTGTACTCGTATATTTATTTTTGTATATATTTTAATGTAGGTATATATTTTATGAAGTAATATATATGTATGTAAGTAATTGTGTATATGTAATAATAATAATAGTATGTTTATAGTATGTGTTGTGATTATTATTTTTTAAATTTAGTTTAGTTTAAGTTTTTGTTTATATATTCACACCCACATAAAACCCTCCAATCGACCCAAAGGTTTGACTGTTAGAGAATGCTTTTAGCATTAAGTCCGCCTGTTGTACTTTAATCATGTATATGTGTGTACAATAAAGTATAAATAAATAAATAAACAATGTGTAACGATTCGCAAATTCGCATTTCTTAATTTCATTCTCAAATATTTTTAATCACATATAAAGCTGGAATTCGATTCAATAACTCCTTGTACGTCATCATAGTCAAACAGTCTTTTTTCACTCGTTCACAGGAACTGTTTATCGAATAAGCAAAAAATTGATCACAGCTCCGTCCTATTCCACAACGTTTGGGCTGTCCCTTTCAAAGTCATAAACATTGTTTTTAATGGAGGCGGCAAAGCACAAGAAAACTTGAACAAACAATTCACCAGATTGCAAGATTAGTGGGTGCAGAGTAAATTATTACTGTGTAAAAAGAATTTGTAATCGTTCACAATTTTGAGTCTATTTATAGACCATCCGTTTGTTAATATTATTTCATTATATTTTTTATTCAATTCCAATATTTATGATGTATGTATGTTTTACTAACTACGCTCTGCTACCAAAAATGTTTGGGCGCAGATAGCTAAGATTACGTTCTGGGTACCAAGAGATTTTGTGACTAGGCTCTTGGTACGAGTCCGGCAATCTCAACGGCAACAAACAAACACACATACAACCTACGCAGTCTGCTACCACCCTGTATATACATACTGTATATACATACTGTATATATATACTGCATATACATAGGTACAGGGACCTATTAACCTAACTTAACTTAATTATGAGTTTAACTGAATTCTAACTAAGAGTAATTACATTAATTATAAAACTCACCGCTTCCCCGCGGTCCTCAGGCAGCCTCGCCTGGCCTTCGCGTCGATCCCGTGGTTCTCCTCAGGGCTGGCGACGGCCACAGGTCTCTTCATAGACCCAAGGTAGGTCAGTGGTGCAGAAGAATTGGGTCCCTAAACTAACCCTACATGAGCTCATGTAATTGCCCCAAATAATACGTCGTATTATTTTTGTATTTATTACACCACTGTCATAACACAATAATTTTCTTGTTCTTCTTTCGATAATTCACTATTGTTCACTTAACTATTTTATAAGGACGCATGGCACGTTTCACATTTGACACACAAATCAATGTTCATACAAACAATTTCGGCTCCCCGCCGTTCCAAATAAGTTGGCCACAAACACAATTAACGACAATTCTCACGAAACTCTCGATTTTATACATCAAATTACAAACTTAATGCTTCTAAAACACGCGACAGGTGCCACACCCAGTCAGACATTTTTCTTCACAAAAGCAAGTCCATTATAATTACTGGAATGACAAGTTGAGACTTTGACATAACGACAATGAATATTTTTCTGGTCGGGCAAAGACAATCCGCGCACGGGAAATCGATGAATCGATAATCTTGCCCGTTTTTGCGGAGATCACACGCAGATGGCGCTAGTCTCCTAACAAAGCACTTTTGTTCAAAACATATGTATGATCATACATAATATCAAAAATCATCTGAGTTCAATTTTGTATGGAAAATGATAAGAAATCATTATCACGTCTTTATCCTTGACGGAATGGACAGAGTCCATGGCCGTGGACCCAAGGATCACATTTGATGTAATGATGGATGCTAGGATGAAGAAAGAAATCAAAAAAGATAAATAAAGTACAAAGAATTTTGTACAATATTATGGTAATTAAATCTAGGTCACAGATAAAAATTTTAGATTGTCTGAGTTCGATCCTCAGCAAAGAAAAAAACCGGCCAAGTGCGAGTCGGACTCGCGCACCGAGGGTTCCGTACAAACCTGCAAGGTTTAGTATTTGGTATGAATTTCAATTTAATACCTCTACGCGTTTATGAGGAAATGGGTAGTAAGTTTAAAATTATTAAAAAAAAATATATTATGTGATGTAACTAAAAATTTATGGTTTTCGTAATTTTTCCTTTATCTATGCTATAAGACGTTGCTTCGTACCAAATTTCAAGATTCTGAGTTCACGGGAAGCACCCTGTAGGTTTTGATTCCCTTGCAAGTGTCGAAAATTTGCGGCATAAACGGCTGTATCTTTTGATTGCGTTGGCTTAGAAGTTTGATTTTTTTACAGCTTCAAGGGACAGTAGACCTGAGTAATTGATATAAATTTCAGCTTCATACCTCCACGCGTTCCTGAGAAAAAGGGTCTTGACAGACGGACGGACGGACGGACAGACGGACAACAAAGTGATCCTATAAGGGTTCCGTTTTTTCCTTTTGAGGTACGGAACCCTAAAAATGGACAGGGCTCTGTCAAGTCGTTGGATTAAGAACGTGAAAGTCGAACGCCGGCGCACATGACGTAGTGTGTTATCGCTAAGGGAAGCTAAGGGGTTACGAAGCAGCATAGCTGAGGATGCAACTGTGAACGCGCTTAGATGAAGAAGAAAGTATTTCTGTTTAAAGAATATATAATAGAATAAAGATAGGTTTTTATTATTATTTATTAATGTAACATTTGTTGCATTATAATCTGTGTATGGTTTTATATATGAGATCATATATAAAACCATACACAGAAAAAGTGTGGGGAAACGAGAGTTTGACAACATAGGTCGATTAATATTTCTCGCGGTGTCCCTTGATTGGTTTTAATTAGGAATATAATGGTAAAATGTATTCCGAAATTAAAATCTTAGATTGTTTGAATTTTTGTTATTGATAAATAACTGGTGACGCCTAGCGACATCTATTTATTAATTTATTTATTTTATTTATTCAAGTACACTTGGAAATTTACAAACACACATAAAAAATAAGGAAACATAGTACTTAGGTGCTACTTATTTCTAAAGAAATTTCTTCCAGTAGACCCGCGAGAGAAAATGGGAAAAAAAAGAGGTAATTGGCGTGTACCTACAATACAAAACTAAATAAATAAATAGACAAGATATATACCTACATAAACATACATAAATATACTTACATAAATACATAAATAAATATATATTCATAAAGCATATATACAATAAATACATATGTTAATATTTCTAAATATATTAGGATGATAAATACAGATAGTGATCTTTTACTCGTTTCTTGAACGTCGTTATGGTTTTAGACTATCTATTTGTAGGAATATTAATATGAATCTATTTCTTCTATCTCTATCTATTTTATACTCTTTATAAGACTGCTTCATACGTACTATGTGCTTGTCGATGCTTCCCTGTTGTTTTGTTTAAGTTTTTCGACAAATCCGAGAGGTGGCGACATTGAGGCAGTTTCGTTTTTTATTGAGGTTTTTTGACAATCCTCAGTCTGTCTTGGCTAGTTCTGTCTTGACTACGTTTCTGGACAAACTCACGCGCCCGGCATATATAAAATTGTGCCTATTTATTTTTAACCCATTTTGAGGGTTCCGCCACCCCTACGACGCAACGGAGTTCATCTTCGTTTAGTGTAGTTTAGTGAATTTAGCAGATCTGCTCGAAATCTAGACTGTACGTGCCCTTATACCACGTGTCCGCCTGCCTCCCAAGAACCTGCAGCCTTCAAGGATTACCCAGGAAACGAGGACAGGAATACAGGTTAGTGTTGACGTAGTGCTTAGTATTTTTTGAAGCAGTTCTTTCCCCTTTACAATTTCGCAACGCGCGCTGTGAAGTAGATTCCTTTCAGGGACCTATTTCATTTTAGTAAGCAATCACAACCCCCTGGTGGTGCTATTTACACGCCCCACCATAAGTTTGGTCCTTTCAGATCCTGGATATCATTCCAGCATATTAATTCCCGCTTAATTTACGATTTTTTTACGCTAAAAACGCATTTTTTCCCATCCGCCATCTTGTATGGCCAACGATCATTTCTACAAGTCATACCTAACATCGCTTCAGTACTTATCATAAGTGCATACATAAATCATATAATTTAATTTAGCAAGTTTGCATAAATGATAACCTATTGTTGGTTATCCGCTTAATCATTGCATTACTTTCCGCTACGCGCCAACGCACCGCGCTTCGCTCCGCCCGCATACATACCCACTTTATTTTTATAATTTTTTTGCATCGCATCGCATCATGTCGGAAAATAGCGAAGTTATGTTAACTTTATTGATTAAAAAGAGAGATACGTTATTTCAGCGTATTAATCGCTTGTACGATGCATGTAAGAAAATTGTTTCTTATTATTCTTCGTCAAGGATAACTGAAACCTTTATGTCAGAATTAGAAATTATAGATGACTGGCGAAAAAAGTTTGAATCTATTGCAGATGAAATAAATAAAAGAAAATTATTGTCAAAACCTAATGAGAAACCAGATTTCGCATGTCTAGACTCATTTGAAGATTTATATACACGAATCAAACGCGTTCGCAACAAAATCAATTCGAGCAATAGGCCGAGTTCACATTGTGCGAGTGACTCGAACAAGTTAGTAATGAAATTGCAACCTCTGGTTATTCCGAGTTTTGATGGTCGCCCAGAAAATTGGAATATTTTTTATCAGTAATTTAAGGCTAATGTTTACTTGAATCAACAATTGTCTGATTCGCAGCGTGTGCAATATTTAATTTCCAAATTAATGCATGACGCATTAAAATTTACTGCAGGTATAGTTCCATCTGGAGAAACATACCAGAAATTATGGGATACTTTAGTTAAAAAGTACCAAGATAAACGCGCCTTAGGCACATTTTATTTGAATAATATTTTAGATTTAAAAAATTGTTCTCACAATGCAAACGCACTCGATTCATTTATTTCTAAATTTTCCGCATCATTTTCCGCGCATAAAGAATTGGATTTACCTGATTTGACAGACTTTGTTATGCTTCAATGCGCTTTAAGAAAAATGGATGCTCAAACTATTCAAGCTTTTGAATTGTCGGTTCGAGACGATAAAATACCTACCACGCAACAGCTGATCACCTTTGTGCAGGATCAAGCTAAAATATTAGAACGCTCTAACCTTCGTAACTCGCCATATGTGAGTAAATCATCTCCTGCTATAAAAACACACGATCAGATTTCGCATACATACAAATCATTTGTAGCCGATACGAGTGATCGTACGGGTTGTATCCTATGCGTTAAAAGTGAACACAGACATCTATACGATTGCCCACAGGTTTAGGAGTATGAAAGACGCTAAGACTCGATATGAATACATTAAATCGAAACCACAGAATACATAAGAGTCAAACAGAATGGTATCTCACAGCGTCTCCCGCAAATTGGCGTCCCCGCACCTCTCCCCCGCACTTTGTGAGCTTTGACGGCTCCAAACCAGGGTTTAATTACTAGCCGCACGCAATACGCGACGTGTGTTGTCTTGAGAACTGTCAACCAATAGTAACCATCATGGTGAGAAGGTGCGCGTATAATAATTGTTTATCCACCCAATACTCTAAAGAACGTATATTTCATACATTTTCAAATGATGAAAACAGGTAAGCAAAGCAACAATATAATTTCAGGTTATTACCCAGCAACCATCTTGATATATATACCCTTCTCGTTCTCTCGCATTGGCGGGAGATACACAAGAGCGAGATTGTAACATTACTCAGCTGGCGCTCGGCCGGGAGGAAGTAGCAGAACCAGCTGACGCCTGCTTCTGCTTCCAGGTTGGTTAAGTAGCGCTGGACGAGTCGATATTCCTGCTCGTCAGCTGGGGTGAAGTTGACCCCCCGGCCGAGAGGGCGGGCGGATGGGGTGCGCCCCAGTATGCGGGCTAGCTCCCGGAAGTGCATGGCCCAATCCGGGAGATGCTCCACCACGATCCGTGGGTACTTGTGAGTTTTAGGGGCCGCTGCGCGTTGTTGCGCGGGTCCAGATTGTTGGGGCTGGGTTGTGGGCGTCCCTCCCGATGGTCCAGGAGTGGCTTGCGGGTGCGGGGGGCGTACGGCCGGTTGTGATGCGGCGGCCTCCGTAGTGTGCGGTGCTAGTTGAGCACGCGGAGCCGGGAGTGGTGCGGCTCGTACGGCAGGTGGTGCCGCAGCGGCGGCAGGCCTTGTTGCGGCGGGCATGGGTGCGCCCGCGGCAATGCGCGCGAACGAAAGCGCCGGCGCAGTGAGTGGCGCGGGCGGGCGCGCGGGCGGGGCCGCAGCACCGGGCTGCGGCGCGCGGCGCGGATCGACCCCTGCGTGGGGGATCACAGGTTGCGGGCGCATAACGGGCGCCGCCGCAGCACCGGGCTGCGGCGCACGGCGCGGGTCAACCCCTGCGGGGGGAGCCGCGGCTACGGAACGCGGTCCGGACGTTGCCGCAGCACCGGGCTGCGGCTCGCGGCGCGAGTCTACCCCCGCGGGGGGGGGGGCGCGCTTCGTGGGTGGGGAACACCCATGGTGGGGCGAGACGCGGAGGCCACTGGGGCCCGCGCCACCGATGGCGCTAGGAATTTGGCGGCATTTCTCCTCTGACTGGAGTCCCTCTGTGGGAGAGGGATGCCGGATGGCCTTGCGACGGAGGGCAGTGGTGCTCCCAGCTCCTTCTTTGGGCGTGGGGGGTCAATGCGACCAGGTCTTCTGGAGGGTCCAATTTGGTCAGGTCCGGAAGTGAACCTGACGTTGAAGAGGCGGGGGAGGCGGACGCCTCCTCTTCCTGCAGCACATCTAGGGCGCGGGGTTTTTTGTTGTCAGCGCCGTCTCCCGTGGGACTCCGGGGGCGCTTCAAAATGGAGGACAGGATGGTCCTCCTCGGCGTGGCAATGGGCGGGAGTGTAATGATCCCGCGGCGAGCGAAGTCCAACGCGGTGATATCGTCGTTAGTAGGCGACGTTCCTCTGATCTCGTTTACCTGGAGCCTCAGGTAAATAGCCATCCACCGGGTTAGGCCCTCGGACAGGGTCCCGGCGGCGGCTATCCTCCCGAGCATCACAGTATCACGCTCGAACCAGCCCCTTGGTGAGAGCCGCGGGGTCGGCGCGAGGGCTGCCTCGGGGGTCGCGTATACAGCGGGGGTGGTGGGTGAGGCGGGGCGCTTGGGTCCGGCCGCCGCCTCGTCCTCTTCTTGGATGGGGTCCATTCCGGACCCCGAAAAACAGCGAGGGCGGAGAGTTGCCTCAAGCAGCCACTCAGGCCGCAGGCCGACTACCCTGACCCCTTTTCGCTGGTGAGACCCGCTGGTGGGAGGCCGGCGAATGGGCAAATCAACCGAACGACCCGGGCACAATTTCCGCTTGAGGCTATCCCTGCCTGCGCAAAATTTGCGTAGGAACCGGGCACAGTAGCATCGTACTCGATGCGTGTGTACACTACGACAACTGGCGGTCCTAACTAACACGGGAGGACCGCGTTTCTTTTATACAATTCCCGAGCAAGCTCCGTCCCCCGCTTCCCCGCGGACATGCGATCTTTATTTTACGATTTTTAGCATATTTACATGTACTTTTACAATAAAATCTTATACAATTGTCTAGGTCTTATCATTGTGACGTGTTGTGAGAATGCCAAGCCTTCCATTTTCCACGGAAAAGCTGAGGAAAAGTCGCCACTATAAATACACCGCGTGGGCGTCATACACCCCGCACCCCTCTAGCGGGGGGCCATTTCAATATACCTACGCGCAGCTTAGAGCGACATTTTATTCGTGGTTAGAATGGCCTGGCAGTCACACATGCCTATTTCCCTAGATCCAGTACTTATGCCTCTATGTATGTTCTAGGTAAACACTATGCACCTGTAAAATTACTAGTGTACCTATTTGTGTGTATAAAGTGTAAGTAGATATGAGGTACCTACTTTTAGACTCTAGTGTACCTATCTTACGTTCACTTTCGTATGCAAAACCAAAGCTAGCTCTGCTATCTGGATCTAGGGTACCTATCATTAAAAGACAACCAAAAATAAGATTTATTTTCACAGAACTTAACGTAACAGTATAAAATTATCAAAACATAAACATACTAATATCTATCTTAGCCTACTGTACAAAAGAGGTTAATGCGTTCGTCGTGATCACAAAAGGTCAGCAAAATACATCATGAGAGACATATAGCGAAGTTATTCTGAGAGAAACATTCAATCTATGTAACTAACATAGCGACTAAACTATTTTATATACTAAGTGCGTAAAAATATAAATTTATAAGTATGCGTTAAAATTTAAGTAAAGTGGGAATAGGATATAAATTAGTTACGGCGCGTTTATAAATGCCATTCTGAGTTTTAACGGTTGCTACACGAACGACATTATCTGAACCCTTATAAACATGAGTAATTATTCCTAATTGCCAATTTAATGGAGCTGAATTTTCTTGTTCAACAAGAACAACTGTTCCTATCTCCACTGGCTTATCTGGAGTAGCCCATTTTTGCCTAACTTGCAGCGTATGCAGATATTCAAGATGTCACCTTTTCCAAAAGGACTGGACCATGTCATCAAGCATTTTTTTGCGATCTAATAGATTATAGCGCTGATTTGACAGATCAGTGGCAGGCAAATACTGCAGCGGAGTGGACATTAAGAAGTTTGCGGGTGCTAATACTTCACGCTGCGGGTCTGAAGATATTGTACTCAAAGGGTGAGAATTCAAAATACACTCTACTTGCGCAAGAACCGTTTGTAACTCTTCATACGTGAGCAATTGGCTACCAATCACCCTGTATAAGTGCGTTTTCATACTTTTTATATTCCCTTCCCAGATCTCACCGAATGAAGAGGATCGAGGTGGAATTGTTTTCCATTCCACCCTCCGAGACAAAAGCTCGTTCGATAGTGCGTTTTTAGGGTTCCGTACCTCAAAAGGAAAAAACGGAACCCTTATAGGATCACTTTGTTGTCCGTCTGTCCGTCCGTCCGTCCGTCTGTCAAGACCCTTTTTTTAGAAACGCGTGGAGGTATGAAGCTGAAATTTATATCAATTACTCAGGTCTACTGTCCCTTGAAGCTGTGAAAAAATCAAACTTCTAAGCCAACGCAATCAAAAGATACAGCCGTTTATGCCGCAAATTTTCGACACTTGCAAGGGAATCAAAACCTACAGGATGCTTCCCGTGAACTCAGAATCTTGAAATTTGGTACGAAGCAACGTCTTATAGCATAGATAAAGGAAAAATTACGAAAACCATAAATTTTTAGTTACATCACATATTATATTTTTTTTTAATAATTTTAAACTTACTACCCATTTCCTCATAAACGCGTAGAGGTATTAAATTGAAATTCATACCAAATACTAAACCTTGCAGGTTTGTACGGAACCCTCGGTGCGCGAGTCCGACTCGCACTTGGCCGGTTTTTTAAAAGTTGAACTAGCTAAAAAACTATAAAGTTCATCCAGTTGTCCCTTAGCACCAATAAAGATTGTTGCGTTATCAGAATATGAGCAAGACACTGGAACACGGCGAGAAATAAAGCGTTTAAATGCGTTTAAGCAACTGTCGGAAGTCAGATTTGGGACTAAGTCAATATAAGTAGCCTTTGTGTTTTGAATAAAAGTGCTTTGTTAGGAGACTAGCGCCATCTGCGTGTGATCTCCACAAACACGGGCAAGATTATCGATTCATCGATATCCCGTGCGCGGATTGTCTTTGCCCGACCAGAAAAATAATCATTGTCTTTACGTCAAAGTCTCAACTGACATTTGGGAATGACAAGTTGCGAGCGAGGCTTTTGATAAAATGTAAAAATTGTGAAAAATGTCTTGATTTGGGTGTGGCCCCTGTCGCGTGCTATGGCAGCATTAATTTTGTAATTTTGATATATATATAGCGAAAGTGTCGTGGAGAATTGTCGTTAATTGTTTGGTGCCCAATTTGTCTGGAACGGCGTGGAGCCGAAATTGTTTGTATTACGTAAAGAACAGTGATTTGTGTCAAATGTGAAACGCGTGCCATGCGGCTGTATAAATTGTTAATTATCTATTTCCCGTGTGATACTGTATGTGAATAATCTTGAAGTGTCGAAAGAAGAACAAGAAACTTATTGTGCGGTCTTGAAGTGGTGTTATAAATACGACGTATTTGTTTGGGGCAACGTACATGAGCTCATGGGGAGGTTAGTTTAGGGACCCAATTCTTCTCACCACTGACCTTGGGACCCAGAGTGGGACCTAAGGCCGTCGCCAGCCCTGAGGAGGACCTCAGGATCGACGCGAAGGCCAGGCGAGGCTGCCTGAAGACTGCGTGGAAGCGGTGAGTTTTATAATTAGTGTAATTACTCTTAATTAGAATTCAATTCAACTCATAATTAGGTTAAGTTAGATTAGGATAGGTCCCTGTACCTTCCCCCCCGCCCGGGTTCTCATCTTGTCGCGATGGGGGGGCTCAGTACCTGCGGACTGCCTCATCCGCGGGGAAGCTAAGAGGAACCCATTGCCCGGGTTGAGGCTGAGGCCTCCCCGGGCCCGGTGGAGGCCATTCCTGGTGGGAATGGCCTGGCTGTGAGAGAAGGGGGTTTACTCCCTACTCTCACAGCCGTGGTAGGGGTCGCGGGGGAAGAGGAGTGTCGGTGTGTCGTTGCCGCTCGCCCTATCCTCCGCGACCAAGCGCGGCCGTGGCGCTTGGCACGGCAACGGTGGGGCCGCAGGGGAAGAGGAGTGTCGGTGTTACGTTGCCGCTCTCCCTATCCCCTGCGGCCGGCTTGGTGGGCCCCGGTCACCGTCAGGTGGACTGGGGCAGGGCCTGCTTATGCAGGCCCCAAATTATGAGGGCTGGTTGGACGGTGGAAACGGGATTCCATCGTCCAACGGACAGCCCTCCGGAGTGGAAGGCAGGCGCGTGTGCGTGTCAGCGCGCCTGTTCTTGTCGGGCCGAGAGGCCAATGCGACGGTTTCTCCGGCCCCTCTGACTCAGCAGAGGGTGCCGTGAGGCCGTTGGCGAGCCGGGGCCGCTAAGGTAGCGGCCGGCCGCGCCGGGGCTGTGGAGCAAGAGAAGCACACGGCCCCGGCCGATAGCGGCTGAGAGGTGACACCGCATAGTTTTTAGTGGTAACACCACATAACCTTACCGGTGTCCCGTAACCGGTAAGGTATCCGAAGGGATTTTCTCCGCGTCAAAAAAAAAAGGTCCCTGTACCTTATACAGGGTGGTAGCAGACTGCGTAGGTTGTTTGTGTGTTTGTTTGTTGCCGGTGAGATTGCCGGACTCGTACCAAGGGCGTAGTCACAAAATCTCTTGGTATCAGAACGTAATCTTAGCTATCTGCGCCCACATTTTGTGACCATGCAAATAAAGAGTACGATGTATGCCTTTTGAGAGTGTTGACCTCTGCGTCTAAAAAGCGTAAACCGAATAGGTCCGGCGTAATCGCAGGCAGTATGGACAAAGGCCTTGACAGTTTCTGTCACCCTGTATGACGGAAGGTCAGCCATTATAGGCAAGGGATGTGAAGGGTTCAACTTGAAACAAGCGTTACATTTCCGACATTTGGACCTAATAACTGTTCTGGCATCAAATATCTAGTAGCGTTAGCGTATAATAGACATAAGAAGTCCAGGTCCAGCGTGACAATTGAAAACATGAGAATGTTGTATTATTAGATCAACAATGTGATCGCGTTTTGGAAGTAAAATTGGGTGCTTAGCTTCATATGGAAGCATCAATTTAGAAAGTCTTCCTCCTATACGAAGAATCCATTCAGCGTCTAAGAACACTGCCAGATTCTGCAGCTTCTTTGAAGGTAACTTCTCAGCCTTGAGCAATTTAAAATCTTCAGCAAAATGTACTGATTGGACAGCAAGAATTAGCGCCTTTTCAGCAACTGCTAATCCTGCTACAGAGCGAGGATCAATTTTAAGTTTAGGTTTCGCGAATTTTAGTACATATGCTATGATGCGTAGTGATTTTTCCCAAGACGAGACCCGTTGTGCTAATTCACATAAGAGCGGCTCCTCAATATGCGTTGTGACAGTCATTACATTTGCCTTATGTTCAGGCAAATTACTACAATCAGCGGGAGAGAATGGTTTAATAGGCCATTCCTCAGGAGAATTGCGGATCCAAGCAGGACCATTCTACCACAAATCATGGTTCAAAAGTTGCGAGGGTAGCATACCACGAGAAAGACAATCACTCGGGTCGATGGCTCCAGCTATATGATAAAAATGTCTAGCCTCTAAATTTTCTTGGCACTGAGCGACTATGTTACTAACAAATACTGACTATCTATGCGGGGAAGAATGAACCTATGATAAAGCCTAGTCCTCTCCATCCACTGTTTGTCTGGAAGAGATCGCTTTAAGCGATAAGACCGCCCATTGTACTAATGTTATTTTAAGTTATTTGTTTATATTGTTTTTTCTTTTGGTGTACAATAAAGAGTTTTTCTATTCTATTTTATTCTAAAGCAATTGTGAAGTCAGAGAATGCGAATATATCAACTATGGGCATGCGTTCAATAAATGACAGAAATTCTCTTACAATTTTTATAAATTTTGACATTAGTAAAATAGAACAGAGTTCGAGTCTAGCGAGAGTTGTAATTTTTGTAGGACTAACTTTCGATTTTGCACAAAGAAGACGCGTTTGAATAATTCCAGATGGATAAGTACAATGAGCATAAATTACTGCTCCTGACCCATTCATACTGGCATCACAAAATGCGACAAGACGCAGCTCACTCCAACGTGTCGTGGAATTATATTATATATTATATTTATAGTGTGAAGCAAGTGCATCTCTTATGCAAGAGCTTGGAAGCGGGTGCGTATATGCTCCGGTAGAAGGTCATCCTAATCACTCTTGCAAAGCCATAACTCTTTTATGAGTAACTTGGCTGCGAGTATCACAGGCGCAACCAGTCCGAGCACGTCAAATAATCTGGCCACAACCGAAAGTATATTTCTCTTAGTGCATTTTTCAGCAATCGCGGCGGTAGTGAAAAAGAATTTATCCTTACAAGGATCCCAAGAGAGACCTAAAACTTTCGATGAAGTATTACCTGAATCAAATTCAAGCGATTTGCGGTGTGAATCGGGAAGCGAATCAAGAAGCTCGGGATAGCTACTTGACCATTTGACAAGGTCAAAGTCACCTGCCTTGAATAAACTTATTAGATCGCGAGCTAAATGCGTTGCAGATATTTTATCTGTGGACGAATGAGCGAGGTCTTCCATATATAGGCAGGTTTCAGCCACTTTAGCTGCTTCAGGATAATGGGAGCTCATATCAGAAGCTAACTGCTTAACTCCGCGGCAGTTTTAAATACGCCGCTACCAAGTGCTGGAACAATTTGCCTCCTCCACTTCGGTGTACACAATCAGTCCAAACCTTTAAAACCAAACTAAGAGGCATCTTGTTACAGGCACAAATTTCACAGCGGCAGTAAAAAAACTAATTTCGAAAGGATTTTGCATTGACTGTGCGTTGAAGTCAACGTTGCTTAAAAAAACCTACCTATATTATTCATTTTATACCGTATTTATTTCTTTAGTTATTTCTGCTCTCTGTACAAATTTACGCTTATTTATCTTATCAATTCGTATATATTTATCCTATCTACTTATTTTATAGACACACACACACATACTATTTACACATAAACAAGACTCGCCCGTGAGTCACATATTATCTAACTGTACGCAAAGCTATGTACGGATTAGACCTGAGGCCAAAGGATTGCCTATTAAAAACGAAGGTGCGGATTTTCTGTGATTCATCGAATCGAAACAAAATGCGTAGGTATTTACGTTGTTCCACCGGAACTCCTATTCGTAAATAGTGCTGTTTTATCTGCGTTCATAGCGATAGGAAACATCCTTAAGTTTAATAATAATAAAAATAAATCAGCCTGTAGATTTGGACCGATGTGTAATACATCATTAAGGGAAAGTCCAGTGTGCGTTTTGGCACTAGCGTCCAATACAATACGCGGTAACGGCTTATCAGGACGTACCACGGCGTGATGCGGTATATAGTAACCATCAGAGGTTATGATAAACGGAATAACGCCCTGAGTAATCGCGGCTCACGGTTGATGTAAAAATATTTTCACACTGTGTCTCTTCAGGAGACAACAAGCGTGTTGTGGGTACCTCTTCGAGTTCCCAAAACTTTTGTACTAAATCGTTTAATGCTAACGCAGTAAACGTAGCGGCAGCGGGAAGAACATCTTTACGTGGACAGTCTCCCATGAATACATAGCCAAACGTTGTAAGCAATGCAGGCGGCGCGTGCGGACCGCAATATACCTTATCTCCTAAGTAAACAAATGGGAAAAGTTGCGCGCCCAACACTACATTACTACAATATCACCTGGGATATTCCAGTTCAAGTCGGCAAGTTGTAAATTACGAGTATCAAATTCCCTACAATCAATAAATCGTGACGGTAATTGATCTGTAATGCGTTCCACGACCAATGCATGAATCGTGTATTTTTTATCTGGGTAGACGCGTGATTCTATTGCAAAATAAACATAGCCTAAAATCGGGCTAGAGTTTAAGCCAACGTCTTTAACAAATGAATTACTTATCGGCGTTATCGGTTAATTCAACGAACGGCAACATTCCGTCGTTATTAAATTATTCTGCTAGGCGCTGTCAATCAAACAACGAATTATATATTTTTTACAACCATCCTTAGGTCGTGCATAAACTTGGGCAGTTGACAGAATAATATCACCCTTACAACTAGACGCATACGAATGGCGCGTATTTATTTCTACATCCGAAGATGCATTCTCGTGTGACGTCATAGCGATGGAATGAGTTTCCAGCTGGTGCGTGCGGTCAGAGCGCACGTCAGATGCGGCAACGGGCGGTACTGCGGCAGGCGTAGACGAAACGGTGGCAAGCGGAGACTTCATAACTACAGATGAGCGCGATTTGTTATTACTACGATCTCCGAAGTGCAACAGTTTATGATGCTTCTTCTGACAAAAACAGACAGACGTACTTTTACAGTTAGGTAACATATGTAATATACTCAAACAGTTAACACAACCGTGTTTCGACACTGGTATGACTCTCCATTGATTCAGAGTAACATATATACCTACTACTACTACAAACGAAACAATTTATCTGTACACACGTCGATGTGTGAGTTTTATACTTAGGGTCGCACCGCAGAATTATTTTAATACTTACCTACTAACGAGTTCGACATATTTTTCCATACCGGAAGATTTGCGAACACGATGACGTAAAAAATATTCTGTTTTATATGTATTAAATGTTACAGAAACAGCTACATAATATCACTTCACAAATATTTTTCATTATGTCCATTGTCCATTTCACCATTAGTTCACTTTACTGATTATTATTGAGTCATTTATAATGTAACGCACTAATTTCACTAATTCACTATTGTAATATAGTAATTTGCATATTCGGCGCAAAACTATGCGGTAATTATATGAATAAATTCAATAAAAATAAACAAATGTTTATCACGCTTATACGAACAGAATGACAAGTTGTCATTGTCAACAATGGCATTTAGCACTATAACCCGCGGAAATCTAATTGGCATCTGCGTGTATGTGATTACCTGTAGACGAAACGGTCTAGCTGAACACAAAAATCAATAACAAGAAAAACGTAATAATAGAACGAACTCACGCAGTATCGAACCAACCACCTTATTGGCCGACGGTCGAGCAGCGGGCCAGCTCACTTTTTTTTTTTATTTTTTTTTTTTATGATTGACATATATAGGTTGCCTCAGACGGCATATCCTACTCCACCGGACAATCATACTCCACCGTACAAGGGCCCGCTCACGACTGAGCGCGTCCTTTTATAGGCGGGTGGTGGGGGGTTCACACTACTAAGCGTAGCTTATACGGCCTCTCCTGACCGTGCGCCGTCCTCGGCTGCACTGAAGGAAGCCTCTGCAGAAGTGCAGACAGGTATGGCAGAAGTTTGCTCATCGTCTTCACTCGAAAGGGTTGGCGAGACGAGCAGGGGCACCCGAAGGTTCGCCAGCAACGTGAGAGTTATCATCATCAGAATCTGCATGAGAAACAAATTGTTAATTGGCTGTGACGATGTACACTATTGCCTAATCTGTCATACATCGCACATACAAGGCCCTCATACATAATAACGCTTTCGAAACAAAACTAAAACACTTCGCTTTCAAGTATGCATACATCTTCTCATCAAATGCCTCACTCATACTCATACTTGAACTTGTACAAGTTCCTCCCACGTGAAGAACGTAAACCAGCACAGCGGCTGCCAGGACAGCGCCTGATACGTGTTCATGGAACACATTAAACCGGGACAGCGCCCACCGGGACAGCACCCGATACGTGTACAGGGTACATATCTTCCAGCACAGCGGCTGCCTCTCGCGTGCCACACACACAGAGCGCGCGGCCGCCGGAGCCCAGGACTCCAGAGCGCCAGCATCCTCGGGACCGTGCCACATTTTTTTTTATTTTATTAATTTATTTAACTTTATTACGAACGTAATAGGCGGACTTAAAGCCATAGGCTTTATCTACCAGTCAACCCACTGGTGATGCCAAGAAAAAGAAAATTTTAGAAGGAGGTGCAAGTTGTGTAGGTATTGTCACATTTACTTTAAGAGGACAGCAATAACATTATAATATATATATGTATATATATGAATAAACTAGGCTTACATTCAAAATATACATGATTATAATTTATAATAAACTATACGTAAACTACATATTATATCTTAATATCTATATTCTATCTGAAAGTTCACGAATATAATGAGCACAATCAGGCGCTTCACATCCGCGCACATACACAACGGCCTGTGAGTGCCCGTCATTCATCAGCAGTTAGTGCAGACTCCTCTTCCTGATCTTGATCTGCACAAGATCAAGATCAGGAATGCCAAATTATTTCTCTACTTGGTCCAATGGTTGACTGGCAGAGAACGCCATAAGGCGTTAAGTCCGCCATTTGTACACTTTTTTTATGTGCAATAAAGTTTAAATAAATAAATAAGATATGTACGCTCGCACATACAGTATAAGTCCTTATAGCGTATGTGCAAGCGCAGTTACATGCTATAAGGATATAAAAATAAAACAATTACAGAGCTTAAATTCAAATTAATTATTTATTTTAAATAAGCATTAATTTTAAACACAAAAATCAACAACAAGAAAAACGTAATTATGGAACGAACTCACGCAGTATAGAACCAACCACCTTATCGGCCGACGGTCGAGTAGCAGCGGTGATCACTCACCATCAGGTGACCTGCTTGCTCGTTTGCCTTCCTATAATATAAAAAAAATACCTATTGTGCCAAAATTATTAACTAAAGATAATATTAATTGTCCATTACGACCGTGAGCACGCGTAGCTTGTTGCTAGCCGAAACGAGTACTGACAATGCAAAATGTGCGGCGTTGCACCGTACTGGTCAAATAAGCTCTCATTGCTGACCAAATTCTCTTGCGTCATAGTCCGGGCCTCTAATCTTTTTATAAATTTCACTTGTATGACTTTTTTGCTGTTGAAGTCGGTGTTTGTTTGTATGAGGATATTTAGTTAGTTAAAATCTTTATTGCACCAAAACATAGTAATACAGATTATTAGATTATAGAAAACAGATGACAAAAGGCGGCCTTATTCCAAATGCAATCTCTTCCAGGCATCCGAGGTACTTGGAGATATTTAACGAAAACAGGTGAGACGCGAAGTTATAAGCAAGAGAGAAGAAAAAATGTAATTAATAAAGATATATAAATAAATACATACATACAAATTCTCCCTGAATCCATTAGAAGGGCCCCTAGTCGCGACTCCTTTAAACTTAGAGTTTTTAGGCACTTCCACTTCCAATTAAACATAGGACAGACTTGATTGCATAATATTTATTTATGGTTATGTATTTGTATATTTAATTTTGTATATATTTTATGAAGTAATATATACATATATTGGACAGTACAGTAAACTGTCCGCGTATGCGCTGGCAATGCGAACTGCCTATCACCAGAACACAACCCCCAGATATTGTCGTCTAGCAGGAGATAAACACGGATTTCTCAAAGATGCCTAAGACCACAATGTACTAACCTTTGAAACGACGCTCGAACTATGGCGGCCCACTTCTCCAAGACTCCTCCTCGAATCCACAAGCATCCGATGGCGAAGTTATCTGTTTTCTCCTGGGGTTTATCTTGACGATCGTCCAAGCACACGGCACATACAATCCAGAGTTATTTTTTGCTATTTCACAGTAATTAACACATCAATGTTATCTCACGTTGCGATGGAGATATGAGATTATCAGGGCAGCGATTTGGAATTCACTTGAAACTCCCGAAATGAAGCGGCCGGCTCGATTAATAAGCCGGTTGCGATAATGCGGAAAGGGCAACTAAATAGATTAGCGTGGTACCAAAAAAAATGCGAAAACAAGTGCGATCAACCACGCGCGCGCCAAATCGAAACCAGAGTGAACGAGCGGATGTGAATGGGTACGCGCCGCTCCGCGAGGCCATCTCGCGGCGGGTTCGCACATTGCAATCATAGACACCATTAAAAAATCCGCCTCTTTGTCTATGCCAGAGACAATTTTTATTAAGCGCAATTTGGCGCAACCATTTCCCCCGGCTTGAAAGGCCCTACTTTCAAAACTTAAAGCGCAGGAAATATATCTGTAGGTTGCACATAGTCAGACTCTACGTAATTGTATAAGTCTAAGATGCTCCTACTCTACAGTGTATAGAGCGAAGCTGTTATTACAAAAATTAGGTTTAAGTCCCATTGTGAGACAGCTAAGCGATCGTTACTACTAAAAATTAAGTTTAAATCCCAGTATGGGAAGCGAAGCGAACTTACAGAATTTAAAAATATCTAACCTAAATTTAAACAAACTGTGATGTTATTGAGTTGGCAGCGGGCACAACTTAACAACTGGGCGATTAAGCACCGTTCCACCCTTTGTTTTTACAGACGCTACTCGGACTGTACCGGTTTTGTCCGGAAAGATTTCTATATGAATGCATATAATTTTCAGGATTCTGTATGGTGACAAGGAAATGATCGAAATAAAAATGGATAATGGAATTATTTCTTTGTAAGACAGTTATGTGATTTATAAAAGAGACAAGAGAGGAGAAAACGAGATGTGCCTAGAAAGAAGACTAAACTCTCGCCTAAGTCCTTTGTTATCAGCAAGGAACAGAAGGGGAAAAAATTAATTCAGATCAAGATATTAGACTTGGCAGGCGAACCAGCGAGTCCATCCAGCTCGGACACCAACGACGTGCTTGTCAGCGCGCAGTATGTGGTTCAAGATCGTTGTGATGAAGTTTTAGACCTTACGGAGTCTCTCGTTAAGACTATATCAAAAAAACTATGTGGTGATAATTTTTAAGTGTTTTATTTTAATGACTATATTTTGTTATTTATTTTGTATCAATGTAAGTAAATCATATTATATCTTAATTATTTTTCATTTAAGACTAATAAATATTAATATATGAAAAGAGACCAACCATGTATGTTAATTATGGTTATTTAGTTTATTCTTATGTTTATAACATGTTTCTGAGTTTTTAATGTTGTCAAATAAAAAATACGATATAATATTGAGTTAATTAATTTAAGAAAATGTTTTGATTATTTTTATGTCACATGAATAAATAGCATATTTAAGAAATTAAATTATTGAAAAATATGAATTAAACGTGATTTTTTTTCTTTTTTTTTACTGATTCCTGCATGTTAGGGTTAAAATAACAAAGGATATGAATAAATAAAATAAAATATATTATTTCAATCTTTATTTTAAATTTTTATTTACTTCAATATTTACATACAACAATACTTTCAATATTTATTTACACTATAAAATATTGTCTAAATACAATTTCTTGATACAATTAACATTTTTTAGTGCACAACAATTTTATGATAAAAATAATTAAAGTTGCATAAATTTTTGTAATAAATTTTATATAAGGTCAATAAGTTAGGACTGAAATATTGTCTAAATACCATTTCTTGATACAAATAACATTTTTTAGTGCACAACAATTTTTATGACTTAAACAATTAAATTTACATTCATTTTTGCAATAAGTTTCATATAAGGTCATTAAGTTAGGACTTCCTTTGTCTTCGATATTGATTAAAATACTATGTTCACACAGTTCCGTCATCCATTTCTGTTTCTCTAGACCTTTCATTACTATAGTTTTATTTTGCATTATTGGTGTAATAATTCTTTTAAATTCTCTAGAGTCAATATGACCTTCACTCCAAGTAAATCCTCTATGTCGTTCAAGATACCGAACGGTCTTCTTTTCTTCCGTAGATAATGTAGTAAATGCATATGGAGGTTTAATAACTTGAGTGAATTCTTCAGTAGATAACGCAAACTCTTTGATTATAAACTTATTATAACAATCCTTGAATCCTTGAACATCAACAAAAATAATCGAGTTCATGATATTTTACGAACAACGTTACTCAAAGGTTTATATTCGATTATACAATGGTTCAGAATGAGACAATATGCTGTTGTCTGATCAGGTATCTCTCTATTGCACTCTAGTTCAAGGCGAATGTTGATTACCGGCCCTGATTTGATATTATCATTCTGTCTAGAACAATCTATCACGAATAATGGTGCAATATTTTTAAACTCTTGAGCAGACAACAAGGAGTTGCATGGGCGGTTATAATAAGACTGCTGAAAGTTTACATATTGCTCATATATTAATGCATAGTTATGTTTTGCGAAGTTGGTATTGTAACTTTCGTACGGGTAATATGCAGAGTTTAAAAAAACTTTGACATCTCGAATATCGCAGTGATCGAACCGAGACATATCGTTAATTCCGTTGTTTTTTCTGTTTGTTTGTAAACCTAAAATAACATATCTAGGTTTTTCAATTTGTGACGAAGTTTTAATTGACCAGGGGTGTTTTGTAGTCTTTGGTAACAAAGGATACTCGTAAAGGTCCCAGTTTCTAAACACTAATTGAATACCTAGGTCTGTCTTTTTCGAGTATTTTAAGTAAATTAATTCTATCTCTATCCGATACTTTAACGTGAGGCACGCGCCATACAATCTTTTTTATATCGATACTTTCAACCTCTTCACCAGTGTTTAGCTTTAGAGCATTGACGTTAGTATTACTTCGTAGCAAAACAAGCTCATGTTTGCAATTGACAATTATTTTTTTATAATCTTCTGCAAAACCTAGTATGTTGCTGAGAGGAACTGAAGCAGCAAAATGACCTCCAATTTCATTTTTAGTTCCGTTTATATCCCAACCCCAAACTTTGGATACCTTCGCCTCTGCTTCGTTCATAGATACCAGTGCTTTCATAGTAGTAGTTATGCCGGCATTCTTAACTTTGTCTATTTCAACACCGTTTAATTCATATCTTATATCTTGAAAAAGGAATAGAAGAGGGTTGTTTGTAAACTGTACTACTGGAACTGCTTCCCTCTTCTCAGCTTTGGTAATATTGACGACGGCTTCAACATACAAGGTATTTGCACATGGAAACACATATAAATCTTGTTGGTTTATAGGTATCCGAATTTCATCATTTCTATTGAAAGTAGTTATGTACGGTTTGTATGAATGAGTTTCTATACCGTCTATGGAGTTGTCATAAACGGGTGGGTTAGTTATATTTAAAATACTCATTTTAGGAATCTAATCGATTTGAGAAAATGTATATTAGCAGTTGTCAATTTCTTTTTTTTATCACGAGTATGTGTGGTCTTCTTGATTGCTTGATGAGTACTAATCTGCCGAAAAGATGAAGTTGTGTATTTATTGTAGTCGATCATATTTTCTTCAAATGTAAGTACAATTGTACTTCCTCTCCGCGAAAATTGATTAAATTGTTTTCTATGTCCAATATTCTGATATTTATACTATTCACCGTGCTTCTGTTCACCGGAAAATATAAAGTATTTTTTGGAACTTCTATTATTCTGTAGCCTGGAGGAACATTCATAGCGAATTCGTGAATTATATGACTTGATTTTCCATTAATGTAGGAACCTCCAGTAATATCACATTCAACCAGCAGCACGGTCATAGGTAGAATGGTTACTGGTAGTGGGGACTTGTACCATTTATCCCTCATCAGAAAAGTTTTACCGTAACCTAGTAAAGGTCCAATAGAATTTGGTTTTTCAAAATGAATTTCTTTAGAGCAGAATATCGAAAGCCTCAATGTGTTATTGTTGCACAATAACTTGAAAACACAATTGTTTACTTTTGATTGTAAGAACTCACAGATGTCTTGGAGTTCATATGCTCCCTCAGGAATTTCAACCACTTCGTCAATACCGTAATAAAATTTATTATTATTATTATTTGTAATATTTGGTATAGAATTAAATGCAGAGAAGTGTAAAAGAGAGCACTCATATTGACCATCGAGTTCCAGTGGAGGGGAATAGTTCGATGTTAGTAGCGAGCTGTTTCCAGTTATGGACAGAGTGAAAGACATTTTTGGAATGATGTTTTATTCAAACAAAATAACTATTATATAATTTCTTTACACCAAAAGTCTTGCAAAAATTTATACATAAATGACCACAATTTACAGTATCAAAGTTTTGAAATCTAATATAATTATAACGTATATTTATTTATTTATTTAATTTCATTGAGCCAAAAGCTACAATAGGTAGACTTAATGCTAAAGCATTCTCTCCCTGTCAACCTTTAGGAGAAGAGAAACAGATAGAATAGTTGGCGTCTAAAATAGATAGAAACAATCCAGAAATAATAAGTACTTTTAAATGATCATACATGAATATCGTATAAAATGAATATACTATATTTATACATACAACATACTATATAGATACATATACATACATATATACATATATATATATATATTTGAAGATCAGAAAGAAACGATGAATTCTCCTAATTGTTGAAAGAATTAAAAAAGTAAATCATGCACTTTTTTCTTGTATAAATGTCTACTAGATATTTGTCTGATGTCCTCGGGCAATGCATTCCAAAGCCGTATAGCTTGAGAAGTAAAGGAATTGGACATGAAGCTAGATCGATAAAAGGGAATTTGAAGCTTGAGCGTGTTACTGGTCACTAACATTCAAATATTTTACCAATTCTTTGGGAGGTCTTAAGTTACCAAAGCTATCGAAATATTCACAATAATTATTTATTTTAGCAAAGGCTACCCAGTGCGTTCCATTATTCTTATAACTGTCTAAGTTTAATATACCACACTCGATGGGGTGTGGTTTACGTGGCAATCTATCCCTCATATACACACCTCGGAAATATGGAATATTTTTAGTGTATTTAATAATATCGATATTCGTAAGAGCACGTTTGGGTAGCCTGCTTATTAGTTTTTTGTAGATTTCAAAAACAACCCACTTCCTTTTTTATATGGTTTAAGATAAAGTCCTTTTCCTATCGCAATAGCCTCCATAGTTTTGTTATGACGTTCAGATTCGTGTAAATTCTGTTGAGCGCTTTTACAATCATTTATAGTTTTAGCTATACCTCCTGGTAGAGCGCCTAGTGCTGATAAACCCGCAAAAATTGGTACCTATCAAAGGTAAAATCCCACCTGTTTTAGGGATTGATATTATTCTCGGTAAACGAACGTGGCATGTCTTAGGAAAAATTTTTTTTGCTGCCTCATAAGCATACTTAATAGCAGTTTTGTTATCCTTTGATTTCAGTTTCTTTATTTGTGAACGTATTTTTGATACAATGGTTTTAAATTGTTTTATCCCTGCACCTGTTTTTAATTTTGCTTTCATAACTTTGTTAACTATCCTCGATGCTAACTTCTCTCCTTTGCCAGCGTCTTTAGAATGCAATCGCGTCTTAGCCATTTTCATCAGTTGTAAATCTGCTTTATGACGAATAGAGAGGCTCGGATTGTTGTATGCAATATCGTGGTGTTTACAAGCTTCGTCTAATTTGTTGACACCTTTATCACCTCTCAATAACCTTTCTTGCAACCTAGTACCTGGCCCGTAATAGTTGTAACCTGGCAAATGAAGCTCAAACGGGATATTTTTTATCAAATTATTGGCAAGTCCACCTTCGTTCATTTCTTGTAATATAATGATCTGAATTTATGATGCTAACACTTATATGTGTTATGATACAATAGATTTTCTATCCACCCAACTGTTTTCTTCGTCACGAAGTCCTAATCATTTGAAAAACAATTTATTGCCTTTTTTCCTTATGATTTTTTCAATCAAGTATATATTCGGATACATAGTTTTTTGTAACTCTTCTTGATAGAATGAACCCAATATATTTTGTTTTCATTGATCTTGTATTAAATATGTAACTGGTTTAGTATTATTAACCGTTTTAATTGTAAAAATTTCTGTAGACCAATTAAGTTTTTAAGACCTTTTGCAAAACTACTCTTATATTTACTTATTCTAACGTGGTCACCTATTTTAAATTTATTTTTGATTAATTTACACCTTTTCTCTTGGAATTCTTTAATGTTATCTTTTACTAGGTTTTCATTTTTTGTATTAACATCTACTGGTTTAAACTTAGTAACGCTATGCTTTTGATTGTTATATGAAAACAAAACGTCATTTAAAGTTTTTCCTATCCATTTATAGTTACCATTATAACTGAAACATTTATATAACTTAATCTTCAATGTTTTGATTAGCCTTTCTACAATTGAAGCTTTTTTTGTTGAATACGACGAATAGTGGTTAATTTTCAGAAACTGCATTTGTCTATTAAATACATCGTTATAAAACTCCGTGCCTCTGTCAGTTTGTAGGTTTTTAGGGATACGCCCACTTTCCCTTATAATTTGAGTAAATGCGTCGAGAACCTTTGTTTTTGATTTAGTTTTTAAAGGAATCATCCAGGCATATTTTGAGAAACCATTAATGACAGTTAAAATGTAACTGTATCCATTATTATACTTTTTTAATGTTTGAATATCGATCAGGTCCGCTTGCCATAAGTCGTCCATTTCTTTCAAAATCACATTACGACGCTCAAAATTTCTGCGTGCCGATCTATGAATTTCATTTACCACTTGCTGTTTTGCCATTTTGAAGTTTAATAATTTTATCGATGTAGTCTTTAGTATAAAACTTTTTTTCGAACTGAAAAAGGTTATTTAGGACATCCTCTTTTATTAACTTTCTCAGAGCGGCTATTTCATCAACAATCTTTTTATCAACATATTTTTTGTTCACCGCATCATCACGTGCTACAGGTTCTTGAACTCCTTTCAATCGAGATGATTGTAAATCAAAATCTCCGGTTTCCGATCTAACTAGGTGATTACTGGAACAATGTAGTATTTCTGATAAACGTAGTCTTTTATGAACATGGTGACCGAATTTATCAACATTCATTTTGGATTCGAGTCAGCCGCAGTGAAATAATGAATGAATCAAATAAGATGTGCACTTTTTAATTTATACTACCATTTTCACGTAGTTCTTCTATGATTGAAATTATTTCGTTATCAAAACCAGTGTTGCCTGCATCTTTAGACGCTATTAATAATTTCAGCCTTTCAACTAGTTCATTAGGATCATCCCAGTAAATGTAATCAGTATTTTTTTTTAATTTCTTTTTAAGTATCAAACCTTCTCCTTCAATATTATCATCAGCATTACTGACAGAAGATGATGAAGGCTTTCGCAGTCTAAAAAGTGGTTTAATGATGTGCAAGTACGTCCGTCCTTTATTAGATTTAATTGGTTTACTAGAATCATAGTCTCGTCGGTGAGCATTGGTGTCTATTAACATGGTTTTATATTCTTGACAATCATTTTCAGTCACCACTTCCAAATTAGGTACTTTTGTTAACAATAACTCCTGCAACCCTGGTGTTAATTGATAATCATGTCCAGCTACAGATATGATATTTTGATCATTTATATGCACACGTGCTGAACCCATCATTAATTTACCTCGTTCTCGTCTAACACCAAAAGGTACAACATTAAATATTTCGGAAGAAAGTGACCAGGTCGAAGTATTATGACTAGGGCTAGGTATTGACTCAATAGTTTTATACGATGTATCACTGGTATTAATATTAGTAGTCTCCTGATTTTTCTAAACTATTATCTTCATCAGAATCATCTTCAGAATAATTTTGTGGGGAAATATTTTGCTTAAGAGTTTTGTTGAAATGCGATTCAGGTGATGGAATTTTCTCTTTTACAAAATAATTTTTCATGACGTCATACTTTTCTTCTTTTGATTGAATTTTACTGCTCCGATCCTTAATCAATTAATGAATTGCGTCAGTAACAGATCGAAAAACTGTATTTAAAACATTTTCACTGTAGGATTCCATAGTTTTCATATTTTTAATTTTCTTTTTAACAGATTCTGCTATTTTAACTATCTGAGCCTTCAACTCTTTTTCCATTTTGAACTTGATGAATATACGTTATTTGTTTAATACAGCAATAGTTCGACTGCAAATGTTTTTCGAATAAATCTTTTTATATGCTCGTATTTTTATCCTCATCAAACAAGATAAAAGTATCAAAATTCTTCCTGTAACAGCCTTTGTTCTTTATACAATCTTTATTGATTACCAAATAGTTATAGGGTTCGCTCCATACTTTTGAACACATTTCTCGAAACTCAGACCATGACATGTCGGTATTAACGTGCTCATCATATACATGATGGAGGTTCACATCATCCTGTTTGAATAATATTAAAAGATTGGCGTTGTCTCTTACTAGCTGTTTAGGAATCTTACTGTACGTTTGATTTAAATAAAAACAGTCAATAAATTTATGTGTACCCATCGCAGATATCTCTTTACCCTCCAACTAAGCAAACCAGAACACCTACAAACTCCTAAAAACCCAACCCTAACTCCTAGCAACAGCTAAATTATTTGAGTATACAAATAAATACCTGCGGTTATACCACATATATCCATTTATATATATTTTACTTTACAAACCTACAACAAAACCAATATCAAATTTTATATCATAAAATTCTGTTTCACCTTGAATACTTCGTGTACAAGTATGAATCCGCCTTACGGCTGAAAATGACCTTTCGGTTAAAGGTTAAAGACCTTCACCAATACAAGAAAATTCTTAATAATTTGACATAAAATTAGAAAGGTGCGGAAAATTCTACTTACTGAAGATTTCGAAAGATATAAATATATCTTTATATCTAAAATGTTAAATGTCTAAGTATCGTACAAAACGGTTAATTTGTCTTTTAATGTTTATGAATATAATAGCATACTTTGCAAATTCAAAATAAAATTCAAATTAATAACTCGCATATTAAAACGAAAAATTTTTTTTATGTGTAAGTGATACGTTTGTTTATATTGTGAACACAATCGAGTTGTGAGTAATGCCGCTTTGATTTAAGCTTACGACAGTGGAAAAATTTAATACTTATTAGTTCGTGGAGGCGCGTAGTTAAGTTATAATTGTTTACAATAACTAATAATGTATATATTAGCATTCGCTTTAGTACATGAGGTACTACGCGCAAATGAACAGAGATGCCATAGATCGTAGATGGATGTCCGATCTTTTTGTCTATCTGCCATCATAAGCTGATGAAGGATGGTACCTTCACTTGATTCATTTAAAACTAGATTATCGAAGTCTTCTCTGGTTACGTCATGCTTGCATAATCATAAAGAAATGTCTTTGAAAGTTCAAACAGTGAATGAATTTTTGCCATTATAAGCTGAATATAAAGAAATGTTTTTGAAAGTTCAAACAGTATATGAATTTTTTTGCCATTATAAGCTGAATATAAAGAAATGTCTTTGAAAGATCACTCAGTGAATGGATATCACTGAAATAAAATGTAAAATTGCATTGTGAATGTATAAAATGAAGATTAGACTGTGCATTACGTATGGTCTAAATGTATCGGTATTTATGAAAACGAATCGATCTAGATTTAGAAAATATGAACGTCAAATCTTTCATGAAATTTTATCCGTTGCAAAAATGACACCTTAACGAATTCAAAAGCTATCTTAGATAGAAAACAATTACAAAGGTAATAAAAGTACAGAAAATGTTGACAATGCAAGATCAGACTCTGATAACCTTGAAACGATGTTACTCAGATAATAATAAGAGCGGAAAAGTTGATTTAGCACAATTCTGACGCAAGAATTTTAGAAGATCAGATGTTTTTTTGTCTTTTTCTAATGAGAATAATAATACCTCAGACAAAATTCGGATAGTTCAATCGACACTAGTAATTTTCCTGGATTGAACATACATTTTAAGAAGTTTGAAATAATGCTCATTATTCCATGTACAACGTCTCTAAATAAAGATGACATTCCAATTTTCTTAAACCATAATTAGAAAAAAAAAACTCATTAAATGTTAAATCATTATTTGTATCCTACGACCATGTTATACTCCTATTATAACTACCTTCAATTTATTTTATTAGTAAATAGCGTAAATAAGCTTTTATATATGTAAATATAAATATAACAATAAACAAAATTCTGCAAGAAGTAAAAATCTGAAATGTTTCGATATTTTCATAGAAATCTGAAAGGGAAAAGAAATCATTATATAAAAATATTCAAAAGTAAATAGTGTATAATTAAACAATATTGAAATAAAATGATTTCGACTGCAAAATCGTTTGATTTCTTCAATAAAATTTAGGCATGAGAACGATTGTTCTATGTATAACCTGGTACACCTGTTGTATACAAAATTGATAAGAGAACTGGTAATCTAACATAATCATTATCATGATATGCATCCAACTAAAATACATTTTTTTATACAAATTTATCAAATTGTCTCAAACTATATATATATATATATATATATATATATATATATATATATATATATATATATATATATATATATAAAGCATAATGGACTTAAAATAAATAAAGTACTACGGTAATATTTCTTTTCTCTTTTAAAAAAAATTGGATGAAGTGCAAAAAAAATAAAGTTTATTTAATCTGACTATTATATCCTTCGTAATCATACAAAAAAACTACTTGCTAAAATTACCAAATTTTAAAAAACTGTATTCTTAATTATTTTATAGTGAGTAAAATGAAAATGTATTTTTTTTTAGATGCTATTTTTTTTTTTCTACTATTCAATAGTAGATAATTTATTACGATAATACAAGTTATAAATATAACTATGATTAAAAAAAAAAGTAAACTACAAAATCCTGATTTTATTTTTAAGTATATAATGCAATATTTGATAACTATGACCGGAGGTCATCATTAGTAAAAATAAATAAACTATGTGCAAATTTTTAATTTTATTTAACTATTTGTTAAATCATTTTCTCCTATATATCTTTGTTTACATCTTCTGCACGTTAATTTATTAATATTTAGTGATTCTTCGACGCCATATGTTTACGACTTTGATTTCCATCAATTTACATGAACCTCACTTTATCATTACAGATAATATTAAAAAAAAAATATTTCCATCATGGTTACTCCAAGGTGGTACAAATATAATGTTGATCTTAAGCTAAGTCGTAATTAATTTCACAACTAAATATAATAATTATGATTAAATACTAATACTCAAAAGTGGATGCGTTTAACTCCCGCTTACTGTCCCTATATGATAAACATGCCCCGGTCGAGCAGATTAGAGTTAAGCATTTTCCAGCACCCTGGCTGACGCCTGATATCAAAAAACTTATGGCAAAAAGGGACAGTGCTAAAATAAAACTTCGCCGTAACCCTTCCGATCATAATCGTGAGAAGTTTATATGTCTACGCAATCTTTGTAATAAGCGTTGTAGGGAAGCTAGGCGTAGATACATTCACGAAAATGTTGTGGATCGCCCTCCTGGTAAGATGTGGACTTTCTTGAAGGGATTAGGAGTTGGTAAGCAATCATCCGATCCTACTCTCAGTATTGATGCGAACTCTCTTAATAAACATTTCTGCTCTACTGACTCCACCCTCCCTTCGAGTGTCAGGAATGTTACGCTTGCGGAGCTTGCTGATAAAACTAAGCCTGATTGCCCAGCATTTAATTTGCCGCCGATGTCAATTAAGGATGTTCAGGATATTTTTGTCAAGCTGAAATCTAATGCGATCGGTAATGATGGCATCTCTCTTGATATGTTGAGACCTATTTTACCGGTGGTGTCCCCAATCTTGATTGACATTTTTAACTGTTCGTTGTCCACTGGGGTTTTTCCTTCTGCTTGGAAATGCGCGCATGTGATTCCACTCCCTAAAAAACCTAACCCTTCCTTACCTTCCCAATTCCGTCCCATATCTATACTCCCTGTCCTTTCAAAAATCCTGGAGCACTATGTCCAGCAACAATTAACGAAATATCTATCTTCACACAAACTACTAAATGAACATCAATCTGGATTTCGTGCTGGACATAGCACTACAACCGCCCTCGTCAAAATAACGGACGACATCAGAATGAACATAGATAACAAGAAGCTCACTATTCTGGTTCTGTTAGATTACTCTAATGCATTCAATACAGTTGATTTCGACATACTACTTGGCGTTCTAAATTCCCTTAACTTATCTGCATCTTCTCTTACTTGGTTTCATTCCTACCTTTATGGGCGTCGACAGTTGGTGAAAATTGATCAGAGTAAATCTGAGTGGTGCGACCTGGCTGCCGGTGTTTCTCAAGGTGGAATACTTTCCCCAATATTATTCTCAATTTTCATTGACGGTGTCACGTCTTGTATTAAATCTTCTTTTCACTTGTATGCAGATGATCTGCAGATTTATACGGCCGCCCCTCTTGATAACTTCAGCGACGCAGTGAGCATTATCAATTCCGACCTTGCCGCTATTGCGACTTGGTCCCATAACTTCGGGCTTATGGTCAATGCAGATAAATCCCAAGCAATAGTTATTGGTAGTCCACATTTCATGGCAAAGTTTCATTCCACCGTTGTTCCCAATGTTATGCTAAATGGTATTATTATTCCTTTCTCTCCAACAGTTAAAAACTTGGAAATAGTTTTGGATGAAACTTTGTCATGGTCTACCCAAACTAATGAGGTGAGTCGCAAAATGTTTGTGGGCATGCATTCTCTGAGGCGATTGCAAAATTTTCTCTGATTTATTAATAAGGACGAAAGTATTATTGACACGTTCTTTATTAATTCCTATTCTTGATTATGCTGACGTTGCATATTTGGATCCTACAGAGGAACTTCTAGATAAATTAGAGCGCCTCCAAAACAACTGTATTAGGTATGTCTTCAATCTTCGAAAATTTGATTACATTTCGGAGTCTCGCAAGAAGCTAAATAGGTTACCTGTTAGGATACGTCACAACATCCACATTCTCTGCCTCCTCTTCAACGCCCTTTTTAATCCTTCTTCCCCTGATTACCTCCATTGCAAATTTAATTTTCGGATTGTGGATAGTCGTTTGCGCACAGCCGGCAGCCTCGTTTTGGACATCCCACCGCATTCGTCACAGTCTTACTCCAAATCGTTTAAAGTCTTGGCGGCAAGGCTTTGGAACTTACTTCCAGCTGATGTAAGGATGGCACCTTTACTTGATTCATTTAAAACTAGATTATCGAAGTCTTCTCTGGTTACGTCATGCTTGGACTGAATTAAGTACTTATCTTTAATATTTATTAAATATATACCTATGCATGTAAGATATATACTTTATGTATTGTTTGTTTATGTGTATTGCTATATGTATTTATGTAAGTATGTTCGTATATATTTATGTGTATAGATAAGTAATTTATACGTACCGGCTTCTACCTTATATATAATAGAGTAAATATCCTCTCAATCTATCGCAGGTTGACTGGAAGAGATCCCATGTGATAAGTCCGCCTTTGTATATTTGCTCTTTCGTATTATGTTGTCTTTTATACTTAAATTTTGGTACAATAAAGTTAATACAAACAAACAAATAATTATTTATAATACTAGATAATTTGTATATATGTACTATTTCTTATCTTTTATTTTAATTATTGATTTAAATTCTCATAAACTTAAGATATTTAAATAATCACCCTCCCCTTTAAAAGAAAAGCCGCCAACACTCCCCTCTCAGATAGAGGGGACCTTACATTTGTTCAGATAATGTTATATATTATCTAATAATAATATATGAATAAAACTTTTTGAATAAAATTTTTCGAATAAACCATAGCAAGTTAGTTATTGGTGATATTGTCAATAATTAAATCTTTAATATGAATATATTTGTCATTTGTTTATTTAAACAATTAAAATCGAACAGCTTTGTAAGATCAAATAGGCTTTTCCCAGTCCCATCTGATTCTATATAATGTAACCCCAATACTTTATTTTAAACTTCACATTATGTTATATAAACATGATAATTATAATCATCTATAACTAGATATTTTCTTAATAAAAGGATTTACATACTAATTTTTAATAACACTACTTCACTAAGATAAAACTAAATAATAAAAAAAATTAACAAAGCTTTTAAGAAAAAAGGTAATAAAAACAAACAATACTTATATTTAATAAAAGAAATTAAATAAAGATTAAACTTTCTTTTTATAAAATCTTCCGTCTTTGATTCGTAGCAGAAGATCTACGAATCGTAGCACTGAACTACGCCGAAACTATACGTCAACAACTCGTAGCAGGAGGTCTACGAATCGTAGCACTGAACTTGTTAGCTACAACCTTTTTAGTACAAATTGCGGTACTATACAAAAACATTACTAGAAATCACCTGAGTTATGATAAATTGGTATCAAATTTTAATGTTTTAAATGTAGAATATAAATTTAATCTTACAATATTTTCTTTCTTACAAATAATAATAACCTAAATAACAATAATTATAAAATAATTGTTACAGTTAAATAAAAAAAATATTTTTTACAATAGTACCTTGACAAGTGTATAGTATTAAATTTCCTCTTTCCTTATTTGTTTTAGGATCAACTAAAATATAAACATTTTTATACGGAATTGCAGCAATAACAAAGGGACCCTTATACAATGGCTCAAACTTTTTATTAATTTTTTGTTTGGCATCTGATTTATTTAACTTTCTTATCTTTACCAGATCCCCTATTTGATATTGAATAATCCGATATCTTTGATTAAATTTACTCTGACGCTTTTGACTTGCTTCCTTTAAATTTTCCCTAACCTTTTGTCTTATAGTTTCTATAGTCGGATTTTCTGAATCTATATTTAATTCTTTATCAAATGTAAATTTGGTACGGTCGCCATATAAGACTTCACATGTTGTAAACCCAATACTTTCATGATAGGTATTATTGTAGAGTAACTCTAATTTTGGTAAAATAGTTGTGCAACTTTGATGTTTATCTTTGCAATAAGTTCTAAAAAGATGCCCTAATTCTTTGTTAACCCTTTCTGATGTATTTGGTCTAGGGTTTCGTACTGTAGTATATATAACTTTTATTCCCCTTTCTTTCATAGTGGCACGCCAAAGTTTACTAGCAAACTGCGAACCATTATCTGACATTATTGCTTTTGGTTGTATTGTTTTAAAAAACCTTTTTACTTTTCCTATTACAGAGCAAGCAGTAGCTTTCCTAAGTTCACAAAAATTTACGAATTTACTAAAAGAATCCTGAATTACCAATATATAAGTCATTCCAAATTTTCCTGCAGGTAGAGGCCCATATAAATCTACCATGACTATGTTTTCAGTAACAATAGATTGACAAGGACCTACAAGTTTTACTGTTACATTTTTCGTAATCTGACAATCATGACATCCTTTTAATAACGACTTAACTTGTTTAGTAATTCCTCCCCAATAAAATCTATCACGTATATATTTAATAACTTTATAAGAACCTTGGTGACCCATTTCAAAATGGATTTGCCAAATTATTTCTTCTCTTAGTACTTCCGGTAAGTAGAGAATCCTTTTTTACGGTCCTCCTGGAATAAAATATAACAAACCTTCTTTTATTAAACATCTTGGTAATAGTTGTTTCAAACGTTTAGAAACTTCTTTTTTATTTCTTTATCTTCTTTTTGCAAATCTTGTAATTTTCTTAATTTCAATAATAACTTTTCATTAGGTCCAGTTTCCGTATATGCTATTCTCGGTTTTTCAATTTTATCTTCCTGTAGTAGATCTTTTTCTGGTGGATATCGTGACAACACATCGGCTATAATATTATCACGACCCTTCACATGTTGTACTTCATATTAAAATTGTTCTAAATAATTAATCCAACGAGCCATTCGTGCATTATATAATTTACTATTTTTTACAAATGTTAGTGCCTTATGGTCAGTCTTAATAATTACTGTAGCCCCCCTTAAATAAGTTTAAAATTTCTCTAGACAACAGATTATTGAGTTAAATTCTTGTTCTGTTACTGTCCAATTTAATTGAGGCCCTTTTAAAAGTTTACTATGAAATCCTAAAATTTTCATGTCCTTTTGATCATTTAATTGATAAAAAAACCCCGCTAATCCTATTCCTGAACTATCAGTATGCAAGTAATAAGGTTGTTTAAAATAAGGATGATTTAATTCTACTGTCTTTACAAACAAAGATTAAATTTTTTCAAAGGCTTCTTGTTCCTTATTACTCCATTTCCAAGGTTTAGTTTTCTTTAACAAATCGCACAGTGGTTGGATATAATAGCTATATTTTGGTATAAATCGTCGATAAAAGTTACATAAACCCAAAAATGCTCGGACTTGTTTTAATTTTTTAGGAATTGGAAATTCCTGAATCGATTTTACTTTTTCAGGATCTGTTCGGAGTCCTGTAGTTGAAATAATGTAACCTAACATCTTTACTTCCTTACATAAAAATTCGCACTTTTTAAGGTTACAAGTTAAGCCAGCTTTATTTAACTTTCCTAAAACAAAATCTAAATGCTCAAAATGTTGTGATAAGGTTCCTGTTGTGATTATAGCCAAATCGTCTAAATAATTCACACAGAAGTCCCTTACTTTATGTCCTAATATTAAATCCATGGCTCTACTGAAACTACCCACTGAAGTTTTTAATCCTTGTGGTAGTACATTGTACATATAAGATTTTCCATTAAACGAAAATCCAGTATACATTTTACTAGCTTCTGACAAAGGTATTTGAAAATAGGCGTTATTTAAATCTAAAATAGTAATGTATTTAGCACCTTGAAAAGAATTCATGACATCTAACTGCAAATGTGGTTTTTCAGTTTCAGCTACCATGTACTTATTTATTTCTCTAGCATCTAATAAAACTCTAAGTAAACCATCCCTTTTTAAAGTGAAAGTTAATGGGCTACAATAAGGAGTTGAAGTTCGGCTTATTATTCCCTGCTCCTGCATTTCTAATAATTTTTTCTCTACCTTTTCCCTATAAGCATATGGTATAGGATAAGTTTTCTTTACTACAGGTGTATGAGGTTCCATTTTAATATGATGTTCATAACAATTAGCCCTTCCTAGTTTAGATGCAAATAACTCTTTATGATGTAGTAAAATATTTTTAAAACTTTTTGTTCTGACATTCCCAATTTTATTTTAAAAACTATATTTTGAATATCAGATTCTACCCCTTCCTCATTTTCACTATTCTCTGTAATAGTTTGTATGGGCAGACAGTTAACCGGTTTTCTTTCATAAAATTTAAACAAGTGTTTTACATTTCCAATGGATATTTCTAAACCCTGACTTTCTTTATCTAGCCTTATGGAAGCCTCATTTTCTTTCATCCAGTCGAAACCCAATATTAAACTAGTACTAAGCCCTGGCACAATTAGTACTGAAAGATCTCTTACAAATGGCCCAATTCCCAAGGTAACCAAAGCTATCTTTCGAATTTCAACTGTTTTACTATTTACAGCTGTTTTAATAACAAAAGGTTTTATTGGTAATGAGGGGATTTGTACCCTTTTAAGTGATAATTCTTTCCAAAATTCTTCCGAAATACAAGTAATATCACTACCGGTATCTAATAATGCTATTACTTCTATATCATAAATATTGACTAAAACTTCTGATTTAAAATTACTATTGACTGATTCCGACTCAATTTTTTGTTCTTCAAACACCCCAATTACTTGATAACCGGTATTTTTTTCATAATAATTTTGATCGATTTTTAATTTTAATACTTCTACGATTGAATGACTAATAAACTGTTCACTTAGTTCTAACGATTCAAAACCTAACCCTACTCCTTTCTCATTAGAATATAATCTATTACTTAACGGTATTTTTAATCCATTATTATTTTTCCCCAATAATTGACCCGGTTTCCAATTCATCCGAACCATTATATGAAAGCCCCTGTCTCCTGTATTTGAAGCTGATTTGGAGACTATTTCAGCTCCCATTAGTATAATATTACATCATTATCTACACTTTTTTCAGTATGAACTTCCACAGAACTAACGACGTGATTCTTCTGATTAGTTTGCGTTTCCGGTTTTTGCCATTGACGATAACCAATTTGATATCCCTTCTTCTTCTTCTTCTCCCAATCTTTAGAAGCTTTTGATGTTCCTTGACCTGGCCAATCTTGTTTTTGTATATCACCCATACTTCTTAAAATTTCAGCCGTTTCTATTATAGTCTCAATTTTTTAAGTCGTCCATACTTGTTAAACATGTTTTGGGTAGTATCTCATTATATCTGCAATGAGTTGACTTTCAGGTATACAATAGTTTAGCATTTGTGCTTTTCCAGTTAACTGAAGAAAATGAGCAAGCATCGTAGAAGTGGTAGTCCGGTCCCATTGTCCTTGCACTATTTTTCGTCGTAATTCGTTTTGTTCATTTTCTCCCCAATATGCTTTCAAAAAATCTCTTCTGAAATCGGACACTCCTTCCCATCTTCCTTTATAGATTCTAGCCCAATCTCTTGCCTCTCCGCACTCTTGAATGAGGTCCAATTCGTTGTCTACTTTGCCAACCCTTTTCAGATACCCCTCTCAATCTTCAATTAAAGTTACTGGATGAATATTATTTTTGTTTCCGAATTTAGGTCTTTCAAGATTAATGTTTTTCAAATTATAGACAACAAGTTTTTCCCTGGAAGTCGTTGACTGTTCCGGAATTTCCATGGCAATATTTTCTCTAATGAAGGATCCTGGTTCCTCTTCCAATAATTGCGAATTAAAATTACTCGCCGAATTTAAATTTGTTAAATTTTCAATAGGACTTGGATTTTTAATCTGTTTGACATCCTCACACAATGTGTTGATTTTCTTCGATAATTCTCCAACTGTACGTTGCATCACTTTTACGAAACTATTACTCATTACTCTATGCCCTTTGGGTTTAGCGTGAACTATAGTTTTTCTCTTCAATGTACGACCTTTAACAGGCTCAGTAGATTGGCTACGTCTACTTTGTCTAAGTTCCATTTGACTGCTTACGGACTTCTCCGAAGCTAAGCCTTTACGTGTGGGTCTTCCCATTTTAAACAAGGTACTTCCTCTTATTTTCTTTTTATTTAACTATAAGGTGGATAGTCAAGGGCGCTTCAGTCAGACACTGTTTCTAAATATCAGCAGCAATGATGCAAAATAAAGTCAAAACATCCAGTATAGTATTTAAATACCGGAGATTGATTCTAAAGATGAAATCTAAACACAAACAAACATTAAAAACTTCTAAACTCCGTTTCATCTCATTTGTTTATCTGTTACCTCTATAAATATTCGAGATAACTAACTTACATATGAGACCACTAAAGCAAAAAAAAATATTCCGAGAACCCGAAACGTGAGACGCTACATTACTATCGATAAATATCAAAGTCAAAACCAATCTTAAAACGCATTGGCTCCAACCAAATATTTCCGCAATCAATGGTTTTAGATAACAAAAACCGACCCCAATATTAAGCAATGGCCACTTATCATGTTCAAGCTCACTATTTTTTGTTTATAACAAGAGCACAAGTTATGGTTACGCTCTCAATAACACTCTTGTTAACACTCTTGTAAACAACTTTAGCACACATTCTGACTAAGTCAAGTGTGACTAATAATTCGATCCCTCGTCAAACACTTCATTCTTTTTTATGTAAAAAGGGCACTAAGAAAGAGTGTGTGACCAAAACCCATGTGCTAGTTTTTAAAACGTCTCGTCACTCACATAAATTTTTAAAAGTGATACTTTTGTACCGTACTCGTAATTTCTATAAATAGTATTTTTATTCGATTGCTCCTAAATTTAACTACATTGCAAGAATCGTTTCACAGTAAAAATAAATGATGAACTAAAAATATTATATCTTGCAAATGATCTGAGAAACCATAATTGACATGTAAAAGCGACCCCAAATATTTTAATGTTTATGTTATTTGATTTTTTTGCAGAAACAAATTAAGAAGTGATAGGTCGTACTTTCACTTTTAGAAAATTTATTTTTGAAAAGTCTAGATTCTAGATTGCAAGATTACACGTGAATACAGTACCCTATCTCTACACGGCAGCAAAATGTGACCAGAAAACAAGAATCGTTAATTCCCTGCAACTGGTCACTGAGTCCAATCAAGTCCTCAGCCAGCTCAAGACAACAGATAAAGAACTAGAGATGAAATCATCATATTATAATTAGTAGTTATCCTGGTCAAAGGCACCCACAATGTAACAACCGTCTAACCTACGTAATAAAATTCTATTTTTTTTTCTGCTTACTTAACTTACTTAGTTAATCCGAACCTAAAAGCCCTAAGTACTAGAGTCGAGAACAAAACTTATAATACCTATATGTCCTAATAAGCAAATGATTTATTATTTTAGTCTTTTAAAACCTATTATGCTATAATTTTTATCTAGAACTTAACTAAAAATAACTATCTGGATACTAACAAACCTATTATTTTAAAATCTTGTTATCTGTATCGTCCTGAACATGGCTGTGTCTGATTAGTGTATTGGCTGTAATCGTTAAGTCTAGGACCCAAGTTGTTAAGAATAGCAACCTAAATTCTGCTGTAACACGTTTAATTTACCTACTTAATATATATGCTTATATACTATAAAATTACCTTAATTTTATTTGGTTAAGGACTTATTTAATGACAATCTAATATGAACGCCCTGAAAAAACACTTGTAAATATAATTATATAAATCCTAGTATAAAATTTGAGAAACCTATTGTTATATTAGTTTTTAGAGTTTCTAGTGTTTGATGTTTGATAAAAGTCCTAAGAAAGTCGATAGTGTAATTGACTTAAGATTTCAGAATTGAATAAAGGAAAACTGTAGTTTATGTTCTTGGAGTAAAAAAATTATTTAATATGGTTTATTTTTAGTAATTACTGAATAGTGTTTATTTAGTTATGTATTAATTAATAAAACTATTATGGAGATTTATATTATCAAAATTTATACTATATTTTAAGTTTGTTTCCTAGTTAGATTTGACCTGAAGTATGTTTCGCTTTATAAATATATAGATATAATTATGCATATAGAAATATATAATATTAGAAGCTCAGCATTATTTTATATGGCTAAAAAGAGTGGCCCCTCCGTACGCCAGACTCCAGTAGGATACAACCAAGTGACTTGGACTTCCTTCCTGCCTTGGGTCAGCAAATATAGTGCTCCGATATTTGTTATACAAATATATTTAAGTTTAATGAGCCTTTACTGGCTAGAGACATAGAAGAGGACGCAAGTAAAGTCTTGCCAAGCGATATCAACCGCTTTATAACCTGTAATTTTTACATAGTTCCGGACTGAGCTATGATTTTAATCATTATTTCAAATCGGTTGGTATCTTAAATACTTTAAGAGTATACTACTCAACAATATAAGTAGTCTGTCTTGTCAGTAGTAGTAGTAGTAGGTCAAATCATACAACTTACCTACGATCCGCTATTATTAATGTGTTAGATTTAAACACTATTTATCTAATTTAGTACTTCATTCAATTTCTATTCAATATTCAAATAAATAGAAGTTATTATAGTTGGTAAAATATTCGAATTGATCGTAAAATGTATTTTAGTTTGACGAATGGTAAATATAGTATTTATAAAACCTTAGGCTTTATAAATAGGTATAATTAGAAGGTATTCCAGATTATAAATAAATATTACAGGGTAGAATTTTGTCAATACGATTCAATTCAATAAATAAATGGTACCAATAATATACAATGTTTTAAATAATTCCCAGGCCCCTGAGTATCTCAAAACATGTTTCCAACTTTTAAGTTCTATTCATGAAAGGTCCCTGCGTTCTTCAAATACTCTTACCCTAGTCACTCCTTCTCACCGTACAGGTTTTTTCCATAACTCTTTCTCCGTGACTGCTGTACGACTTTGGAATGCTCTCCCTGAATCCATTAGAAGGGCCCCTAGTCGCGACTCCTTTAAACTTAGAGTTTTTAGGCACTTCCACTTCCAATTAAACATAGGACAGACTTGATTGCATAATATTTATTTATGGTTATGTATTTGTATATTTATTTTTGTATATATTTTAATGTAGGTATATATTTTATGAAGTGGTATATATGTATGTAAGTAATTGTGTATATGTAATAATAATAATAGTATGTTTTATAGTATGTGTTGTGATTGTTATCTTTTAAATTTAGTTTAGTTTAAGTTTTCTTTATATATTCACACCCACATAAAACTCTCCAATCGACCCAAAGGTTTGACTGTTAGAGAATGCTTTTAGCATTAAGTCCGCCTGTTGTACTTTAAGCATGTATATGTGTGTACAATAAAGTATAAATAAATAAATAAATAAATAAATAATTTAGCTTCCAAAGAAACCAAATATTCGCAACCAATATTTTCTTTAATTAGAAGTATTATCTTCTAGGTATTTTGTATGGAAAATTTATCAGTTCCACATGCCTTTTTCATGTATGAAAGAACTGTTTAATATCATTGATATTAAAATAAATATAGAAGATGATCAAAGCAAGATATATAATGTGCTATCTTTACAATAGTTAAATAGGTAAATGGTTAAGTATACTTTTCTAAAACCATAGATTAGTCTTCGAAGAAACTAAAAGTATAAATATATCATTGTTTCGAACAACTAAGTTCCTCTGAAGAAATAGTATCAATTCAACATGAATTTTCCATGTTTGAAAGATCAAATTATAATAGGTAGGGCACTCTTATTCAGAATGCTAAGTTATAAGTCGTAAGACTTAGTTCATTCAGCGGACATAAATCAAACATGTCATGGATTTGCTTTGACTCAAAAGCAGTTCGGATAATTCCAAAATTGTTGGTTTTCTCATATAAATCCTTTTGACCAAGGATTCATTCCAAACATGACTTCTACATGTGCTAAGGAACATATTGATGAAATAAATCTAGATTTTCCTGAACAGGTCTGCATCTCCACAAACGAATAAAATGGCCTTATTCTCGTGAATCAACATTGAGATAAAAAGCCAGGGCTTGCTTTGCATCACCCAATATGTGAGACTACATTTTCCATCCAGTCAAATCCAAATAAATGATAAAATAATTCAGACTTTTCCGACTTGATTTGCACCATCACAAACGAAGAATATGGCCTTTCTATTGTACTTTTGCATAAAGATAATTAGCCAGGGCTTGCTTTGCATCACCCAATAATTATGACAGTACATTTCTCATCCAGACAAGTCCAAACAAATAAATGATAAAGTAAATTCAGATTTATCCGAATTAATGTCTCAGCATTTCCAAGACAAATCAAATCGTTCCACTGAACAAACTAGAAATATTTCATAGTTTATGAACATAAATTGGTTAAAGTTATTTAGCAATAATTGAAGTTTCGTTCTATTGAACAAATCAATCATATTTCATAGTTAATGAAGATATTTTTGTTAAAGTTATTTTACACTAACTGTTGGCATAGTTAATGTAATTCCTAGTCTAACCTAACGGTCTTTAAATTCCCTAAAGCTAAAGCTACTTGTGTAAAAGACTACCCCATTCCCACTAAATGTGTGTGTGTGTGTTGGAATTGATTCCGGTGTAAGAATCAATTCTAGTGTACCTAAGTATCGAACAGACTCCGGTGTAAGAGAAAGTTCCCTAAAGCTAAAGCTAAAAGTTTTGAGAGAGTTTCTCTCGCCCTGAGCTAAAATTTACCTGCCTACAAATCCTAATTTGAGAATTCTACTCTGGTGTGTGGTGGAATTAGAACTAAACTGTCCTTTTTCCCCTAGCTGCTAACGACTTTGCGGAGTGGTCTGGGTAAGCCGATCTACCTATCGCCCGTCGGTTCCAGTCTACAACTCCATAGGGAAGGGGGAGTCTAGACCGGTCTAATACTAACCAAGCTAATTGGATAGTTTTAACAACTAATTCTCGCAACCTTAATATGTATTAACAACACACGGATTTCGGATGCGTCTCCTTATTAATGTTGCAAGTTCAGATTGTTAAAACCAGTAGTTAACACAGAATTGTTTTGAAACAAACCAATCCTGCCAGACCCACTACACATCTGGAAATTTTACCTAGAATTTCTATTTCTTTAGAGATTCCTCAAATTAGCGAGGCCAAAGAGAATAAAAATTAACAATGAGTTTGACCATTAAGCCCCAAAGAGAAACAAAATTCAAAATATTAAAATTCAAATATTTTTTACACCAAAATCATTGACATCAAAAGACGAAATTGAGCGACATAGAATCTCTGAAAATTTACTGTCGAACACCTCACCTCTTGAAATCAAAACGATTGGCACTGATTTTAAACCAAAACTATTAATTAAACTTATTAAAATTTACTAGGGACAAACTAAATTATTTATTAATAACAAAAATTCAAACAATCTAAGAGTTTAATTTCGGAATACATTTTACCATTATATTCCTAATTAAAACCAATCAAGGGACACCGCGAGAAAGATAAAGCGACCTATTTTGTCAAACTCTCGTTTCCCCACACTTTTTCTTCAAGACTTCTTCTTTTCTTGAGTTAAAAATATTACGTTGTTTCCGAAGTCTTCAGACGTCCGCGCACCTTGACGATCCAGAATGAATCACCCCACACCTCTCCCGAAATTTACTTTAATAGGAACTCGAACAGTCGTCACACAAAGTGTAGGCGAATCCATTGAAAAGCTGCGACTTGGGTGGAGCAACAATTTATAGTGCAGATTTTTATATTTTATTTTATTAGAATTATTTTTATATAAATAGACAAATCAAAACTGAATACGTCAATATTATACTGAGATAAAAGCCTTTAGGTTTATTTCCACTTTATATATATTATATAAATAGGGAAATATTAAAGATAAATGAATAGAACAAAGATATTTACCCATTATTTTGACAAAACAATGATATATTAAAATATACTTATATAATAGTTTATTGTGTAGTATGTAAATATAGGAATTAAGGGATTTTATATATAATCTCATATATAACCCTTTATATCATTTACGTTTATACATATCTTGTATGCAAATATTTTATAATTTACTCGTCTTAGTTTAACCAATATTTTATAATTAATTTTAAACCCCATTATCCTTTATTTTCTGCTATTTCCCCAAGATGAACTTGTTTACTTTGCATTAAGTACAAACTTTTGTACTAAAATCTTTTGATTATAATACAACAAATGTTACTTTGATAAATAATAATAAAATATTTATCTTTATTCTATTTCTCTAAGCAGAAATACTTTCTTTTACTCCAAATCAGGGCGTCACCCTTAAATGCCCCTAAAATACCGCCCTAGCTAAGTCCCAGTGATATGGAACTGTGATTTACATTTCTCGTGCGCCGGAGTTCGACTTACGTTTTTCAACCCAACGCTCCGACAGAGCCCTGTCCATTTTCTTTTAACTAATAGAGTAAAATGTCAACCTTGTATGTAATATTTATGTAATAGATTGATATAAGACCATACAAGGTGTTGTATGAAAATAAATAAAATAATTGATTACAATATAACATAATTTCCTTCTTTTATTTTGACAAAGGAAAAATACTTATAAATTCAGTGTAACCTGACCACTACAAACAAATAATGTATAAACTTTATATATAGTTCACACATAACGAATATATGTTTTGTTTTGATTTTTCTTTGCTGAGGATCGAACTCAGACAATCTAGTATTTATCTGTGATCTAGATTTAATTAACAGAACATTGTACAAAATTCCTTGTACTTTATTTATTTATTTTAATTTCTCTCTTCATCCTAGCATTCATCATTTCATCAAACATGATCCTTGGGTCCCACGGCCATGGACTCTGTCCATCTCGTCAAGGATAAAGACGTGATAATGATCTCCTATATAGAAAATGAATGATCTGTATAGAAAATGAACTCAGTTGATATTGGATATTATTTATGATCTTTTACATACATTATAAATATTGGAATTTAATATAAAATCTAGTGAAATGATATAATTAATTATATACAAAGAATAGTCTATAAATAAGTACCCAAATTACTGTGAACGATTATAAATTCTTTTCTCATAGTAATAATTCATTCGACACCTAGAATAGAATAGAATAGAAAACTCTTTATTGTACACCAAAAGAAAAAACAATATAAACAAATAACTTAAAATAACACTAGTACAATGGGCGGTCTTATCGCTTAAAGCGATCTCTTCCAGACAACCAGTGGATGGAGAGGACTATGCGAAAGACAATGACGGTGGTGTAACTAAACAAGAAGGGAAAAGAGAAAAAAGAAACTGTAATAAGTTAGACTTAAAAATTTAGCATAAACTTACACATTTCTACACATAACTACACACATTTTACAAACTTTTATAAAATACATAAAACATAAACTATACTTACATACAAATAATACACTTACTTATATATATATATATATATATATATATAATCTCATATATAACCCTTTATATCATTTACGTTTATACATATATACATATATATATATATATATATATATATATATATATATATATATATATAGTTTTTATATATACATATTTTTTTTTTTTTTTTAGATACCTATAAAAATCTTAATTTCTATGGACAATTTAAATGACTTTTGAAAGGTAGTAATCTACTACCATTTTCTTAAAAAGTGTATAGATTTAGATAATCTAAATATTTCTGTGTCGCTTTTAGCGTTTTCTATATGTTAAAAATAATGTCAAGATACAGATCTCGATATTACTAGACTTATTTTGTGTTGGCCTTTTTCTATGTTATTTTGCTGTCTGTTCCGATTTGAAGCGTCTCTTTAAATAGGTACGTACTTGGTCGACGAATAGATCATTTTCTGGTATCGTCATATTATAAAATTTTTATGTAAGGTTGCGTTGTGATTCTCTCCTTGATAGTTCCAATATCGCAGATTTAGTCAAGCAACAAGAAAGATCTATGTAGAGTTATAATGGCTCTTCCGGGATGACTGTAGTTTGCGGTCTTTAAAATGATAAAAAAATTATTTTTCGCAAAGAAAATACTTGTGCTTTCATTTTTATATACGTTCATTTTTCTTTTGTATGTATTGGTTTACAATTGGAAGATCGATGGTTGTTGCAATATTTATTACATATATCTTTTCCAGCTTAAAGTAAAGCTGTGCAGTGCGGTACCGAAAAGGACACAACCGGAGGTATACAAAGTGCTATATAAAGTTAAGAACGTGCTCTAGACCATATAAAATGTTTCCATTGCTACATTTTTAAATATATCACTTATTCTCCTCGATACTTTGTGGTTGTTTTGCTTTGCAACAAAATCCGATTTTTTTTATTGTTCACTTGTTGGAACAATAGTATTCGACGGGTTTATTTTACAGACATGCTATAGTATAAATGCCAAAATATTAATACTTGTTATGTATTGTTCCACTATTGGTGGATTGGTGTAAGTAATATAATATTGGGCGTTTTAAATCACTGTTGTTTCAAACTCGCTCTTCCGTGCTCGTTTTCAAGAACAGTGATTTAAAATCTCCCAATATTATACGTTTAGGGTAGCTCAATCAGTCCCAAAGCACTGGTATGACTCTCCAATGATTCAGAGTAACATATATACCTACTACTACTACAAACGAAACAATTTATCTGTACACACGTCGATGTGTGAGTTTTATACTTAGGGTCGTACCGCAGAATTATTTTAATACTTACCTACTAACGAGTTCGACATATTTACGATTATATTTTTCCATACCGGAAGATTTGCGAACACGATGACGTAAAAAATATTCTGTTTTATATGTATTAAATGTTACAGAAAAGTCGGAAACAGCTACATAATATCACTTCACAAATATTTTTCATTATGTCCATTGTCCATTTCACCATTAGTTCACTTTACTGATTATTATTAAGTCATTTATAATGTAACGCACTAATTTCACTAATTCACTATTGTAATATAGTAATTTGCATATTCGGCGCAAAACTATACGGTAATTATATGAATAAATTCAATAAAAATGTTTATCACGCTTATACGAACAGCATGTCAAGTTGTCATTGTCAACAATGGCATTTAGCACTATAACCCGCGGAAATCTAATCACATATGTACACGCAGATCGCGTGACGCAGATCGGTACCTGTGAGCGAGGAGCCTATGTAACATTACCGGATTGCTTATTAGCAATCCGGTAATGTTACAATCTCGCTCTTGTGTATCTCCCGCCAATGCGAGAGAGCGAGAAGGGTATATATACCAAGATAGTTGCTGGGTAATAACGTGAAATTATATTGTTGCTTTGCTTACCTGTTTTCATCATTTGGAAATGTATGAAATATACGTTCTTTAGAGTATTGGGTGGATAAACAATTATTATACGCACACCTTCTCACCATGATGGTTACTATTGGTTGACAGTTCTCAAGACAACACACGTCGCGTATTGCATGCGGCTAGTAATTAAACCCTGGTTTGGAGCTATCAAAGCTCACAAAGTGCGGGGGAGAGGTGCGGGGACGCCAATTTGCGGGAGACGCTGTGAGATACCATTCTGTTTGACTATTATGTATTCTGTGCCCAAAACTAGCTGATGAAATCGTCTTCATCACATCAGTAATTTAGTATTCCCAACATTATACGTTCAGCCATTTCGATACACTTGCTTGTTTCTACACTTCGTACACTTCAGTCAGGACAGGACTACTACTTATATTTCTATTTTTCACTTCCAATCACATTTTATTTTTTGTAAACGTATCTTCTACTTCAGTCAGGTCTACTTCTTTCCCATTTATCCGGACGACTTCCAACCGAATTTCAGAGCATAATGTACTGTATCTTTGCGAAGGTATTAGAAAAGCATTATGTTGCTCATAATTTGTAGTATATGTGAAAACCAAGTAGTTTCTCAGAAGTAATTTTAATATCTACGTAATCTCGAATATTCAAAGATGTGTCAACTGATCCGGTGATAAACATTTTCACTGTGCGAATGCCACATATTTTTCTTTTATAAGCGATTACTATATCCACGTAATCTCCAATATTTAAAGGCATGTCATCTGATTCAGTGAACAGGTAAATAATTATTATAATAACTGATAAGTACCCTGTTTAAGAAATGATTTACAATAACTAATCAAAATTATAACAGGAACACTTATTTATATCACCTCAGCTGTATTGCTTCGGAGCTGAGGATGCGTTTTCTCACTTTTTTTTCTTTAAATATAACATGGATGTTAGTGGTAACCTAAAGATTTTAAAAGTTTTGCGAAGTGGAGAAGAAATAGCCGTAACAGTTTAAATGATTTGACTATAGTTTTACGAAACGACTTTTAATAGATCGTAATGGAGTACATTTTAGCAAAGGTATTAGCATAGCACCATATTGTTTATAATTTATAATTACTTGTATATTTTTTTAACTTTGTGAAGACTAATTAAAATTTAAAAGTACATAATTATTTTATCAATGTAATCTCTAATATTCAAAGACATGTCAAGTGACCCGGTGAACTGATAAACTGATAGGTACCCTTATTGTGAACTCCGAACTGCTTGACATTAGCTGATCAAAATTGTAATTGAATCACTTAAGTACTTATATCATCTCACTCGGGTATAATGAGTTAAGCTAGCAACGTGGACTGTTAAGTATTGACTATTATAATATGTATTTTAATTGAATTGTTCGTCTGTCCGTCTGTCCGTTCATCCGTCTGCTCGGCTGTCCATTCGCCTGTCTGTCTGTCTGTCTGCCGTTCGTTCGTCCTTTTGTCCGTCTGGTCTTCTGTCCGTTTGTCCGTCTGCCCTTCTGTCCGTTCATCCGTCTAGCCGTCTCTCCGTTCGTCCGTTCGTCTGACTGCCCTTTTGCTCGTCTGTCTGTTCATCCGTCTGCCCTAACATCCACAGGAAGAGATGAAGTCATTCTATTCTGACCCGAAACCACACGAGGAACAATCAATGTGGGCTGTTGAGTATTATTTAATGTTTATGTGTTTTTCGTGTGTAACTGGTCATCATTTAGGAGTCAGTTTGTTTCGAATGTATATAAATCATAATTTTATAAATGAAAAAACATTCAGTCAAAATCAGTCTTAGTGGTTAAAAGGATGAAATTCGTTAAACAATCTCAAACTTTACAGCTGAGCCGAGTATGTCCAGAGGAAAAAGTAGATGATTACCGACATGGTGATCTTTTACCTGATACTATTCGGTGTATTATTTGCGGTCCATCAAACTGTGGAAAAAACTAATGTAATAATAGGTCTTTTAGTACATGAAAATGGTTTACGTTTTAAAAACGTTTATCTTTATTCAAAAACATTATATCAACCGAAATATGTGTTTTTAGAAAATGTTCTTAATTTAGTGCCAGATGTATCGTTTGCAAAATATAAAGATTATGAGCTGGTTTTAAGCCCTCACGATGCAAAACCACACTCCATTATAATATTTGATGACGTCGCATGTGAGAACCAGTCCAATATGAGGGATTATTTTGCGATGGACAGACATAAATTTATTGATTGTTTTTATTTAAATCAAACGTACAGTAAGATTCCTAAACAGCTGGTAAGAGACAATGCAAATCTTTTAATATTATTCAAACAGGATGATGTGAACCTCCATCATGTATATGATGAGCACGTTAATACCGACATGTCGTGGTCTGAGTTTCGAGAAATATGTTCAAAAGTATGGAGCAAACCCTATAACTATTTAGTAATCAATAAAGATTGTATAAAGAACAAAGGCTGTTACAGGAAGAATTTTGATACTTTTATCTTGTTTGATGAGGATAAAAATACGAGCATATAAAAAGATTTATTCGATAAACATTTTCAGTCGAACTATTGCTGTATTAAACAAATAACGTAAATTCATCAAGTTCAAAATGGAAAAAGAGTTCAAGACTCAGATAGTTAAAATAAAAGAATCTGTTAAAAATAAAATTACAAATATGAAAACTATGGAATCCTACAGTGAAAATGTTTTAAATACAGTTTTTCGACCTGTTACTGGCCCAATTCATCAATTTATTAAGGATCGGAGCAGTAAAATTCAATCAAAAGAAGAAAAGGATGACGTCATGAAAAATTATTTTGTAAAAGAGCAAATTCCATCGCCTGAATTGCATTTCAACAAAACTCTTAAGCAAAATATTTCCCCACAAAATTATTCTGAAGATGATTCTGATGAAGATAATAGTTTAGAAAAATCAGGTGACTCTACTAATATTAATACCAGTGATACATCGTAAAAAACTATTGAGTCAATACCTAGCCCTAGTCATAATACTTCGACCTGGTCACTTTCTTCCGAAATATTTAATGATGTACCTTTTGGTGTTAGACGAGAAAGAGGTAAATTAATGATGGGTTCAGCACGTGTGCATATAAATGATCAAAATATCATATCTGTAGCTAGACATGATTATCAATTAACACCAGGGTTGCAGGAGTTATTGTTAACAAAAGTACCTAATTTGGAAGTGGTGACTGAAAATGATTGTCAAGAATATAAAACCATGTTAATAGACACCAATGCTCACCGACGAGACTATGATCCTAGTAAACCAATTAAATCTAATAAAGGACGGACGTACTTGCACATCATTAAACCACTTTTTAGACTGCGAAAGCCTTCATCATCTTCTGTCAGTAATGCTGATGATAATATTGAAGAAGAAGGTTTGATACTTAAAAAGAAATTAAAAAAAAATACTGATTACATTTACTGGGATGATCCTAATGAACTAGTTGAAAGGCTGAAATTATTAATAGCGGCTAAAAATGCAGGCAACACTGGTCTTGATAACGAAATAATTTCAATCATAGAAGAACTACGTGAAAATGGTAGTATAAATTAAAAAGTGCACATCTTATTTGATTCATTTATTATTTCACTGCGGCTGACTCCGATCCAAAATAAATGTTGATAAATTCGGTCACCATGTTCATAAAAGACTACGTTTATCAGAAATACTACATTGTTCCAGTAATCACCTAGTTAGATCGGAAACCGGAGATTTTGATTCACAATCATCTCGATTGAAAGGAGTTCAAGAACCTGTAGCACATGATGATGCGGTGAACTAAAAATATGTTCATAAAAAGATCGTTGATGAAATAACCACTCTGAGAAAGTTAATAAAAGAGGATGTGATATCGACCTTATTCAGTTCGAAAAAAGTTTTATACTAAAGACTACATCAATAGCAAAACAGCAAGTGGTAAATGAAATTCATAGATCAGCACGCAGAAATTGTGAGCGTCGTACTGTGATTTTGAAAGAAATGGACGACTTATGGCAAGTGGACCTGATCGATATTCAAACATTAAAAAAGTATAATAATGGATACAGTTACATTTTAACATTTAACATTGATGGTTTCTCAAAATATGCCTGGATGATTCCTTTAAAAACTAAATCAAAAACAGAGGTTCTCGACACATTTACTCAAATTATAAGGGAAAGTGGACGTATCCCTAAACATTTTTTTTTATGCGGATGATCTGCAAATTTACACTCAATCGTCAATCGATGTAATTGATTCGGGAGTTAACTCGGCTTTGTCAACTATCCTGACATGCTCCAATGAATTTGGTATACAAGTCAATCCGTCACAGTGCCAAGCGATAATAGTAGGTAGTTCAAGACAAATCTGTCAGATTGACTTTGAGGTTATCGCACCTGTCACATTTAACAATTGTAGTATCCCGTACTGTAAAGCTGTGAAGGACCTTGGCTTCCATATCGATTCTACACTTAGTTGGATCACTCAAGTGGCTGAAGTCAGTCGTTCTGTCACTGTTGCCCTTCAACAGCTTAACCGCCTTTGGAACTTCCTGCCATATAAAACGAAGATACTGTTAGTCCAAACATTAATATTCCCTATTATTGATTACGCTGATGTGTATTACCCTGATCTCAATGCAGATTTTCTCAATAAGCTTGATCGTCTCGTTAATAATTGCATTTGATTTATTTTCTGTCTTCGCAAATATGATCATATAACTCCATTTCCCTCGGAGCTTAAATGGCTTCCCATCCGTGAACGCAGACAAATGCAAATTCTGTGCACTCTCTTTTCTATTTTTTCTAATCCAAAATCTCCTGAATATCTTAAATGCAAATTTCAATTTCTTTCTGACACTCATGATCGGCAGCTTCGTTCTACTGATACCTGTCTCTTTAGTATTCCTCTTCATCGCACAAATTATATGGCAAACTCTTTTACTGTTCAAGCTTCACGACTCTGGAATGCTTTGCCTGTTGACATCAAAGAAATTTCCACAAAATTTTCCTTCAAGAGAAGAGTACACTGACATCTTCTAAATTAGTCTCATTTTCTTATCTACATCATCATTCATTGTAATTATGTATATATTTGTATTTATTTAATCATGTATATATATATGTATATATATTTTATATGTATGCGTATATATGTCTTTATTATGAGTATATATGCATGAATGTGTATTATTTGGTATAAGTATGTAATTATTTAATTATTTTGCGCCGCAACGAATTATCTGTTTATCCCTATGGTTGACTAGGAGAGAACGCTTTTAGCGTTAAGTCCGCCAATTGTAAGAGGATTTCATTGTTAAACAATAAAGTTTAAAAATAAATAAATAAATAAATAAAAACCTTCAAACTGACAGAGGCACTGAGTTTTATAACGATTTATTTAATAGACAAATGCAGTTTCTGAAAATTAACCACTATTCGTCGTATTCAACAAAAAAAGCTTCAATTGTAGAAAGGCTAATCAAAACATTGAAGATTAAGTTATATAAATGTTTCAGTTATAATGGTAACTATGAATGGATAGGAAAAACTTTAAATGACGTTTTGTTTTCATATAACAATCAATAACATAGCGTTACTAATTTTAAACCAGTAGATGTTAATACAAAAAATTAAAACCTAGTAAAAGATAACGAATTCCAAGAGAAAAGATGTAAATTAATCAAAAATAAATTTAAAATAGGTGACCACGTTAGAATAAGTAAATTTAAGAGTAGTTTTGCAAAAGGTTATACACTTAATTGGTTTACAGAAATTTTTACAATTAAAACGGTTAATAATACTAAACCAGTTACATATTTAATACAAGATCAACGAAAACAAAATATATTGGGTTCATTCTATCAAGAAGAGTTACAAAAAACTAAGTATCCGAATATATACTTGATTGAAAAAATCATGAGGAAAAAAGGCAATAAATTGTTTGTCGAATGGTTAGGACTTCCTGACGAAGAAAACAGTTGGGTGGATAGAAATTATATTGTATCATAACACATATTAGTGTGTTATGATACAATAAAAGTGTTAGCATCTTATATTTAGTTCATTATATTACACGAAATGAACGGAGGTGGACTTGACAATAATTTGATAAACAATATCCCGTTTGAGCTTCACTTGCCAGGTTACAACTATTGCGGGCCAGGTACTAGGTTGCAATAAAGGTTATTGAGTGGTGATAAAGGTGTCAACAAATTAGACGAAGCTTGTAAACACCACGATATTGCATACAACAATCCGTGCCTCTCTATTCGTCATAAAGCAGATTTACAACTGATGAAAATGGCTAAGAAGCGATTGCATTCTAAAGACGCTGGCAAAGGAGAGAAGTTAGCATCGTGGATAGTTAACAAAGTTATGAAAGCAAAATTAAAAATAGGTGCAGGGATAAAACAATTTAAAACCATTGTATTAAAAAATACGTTCACAAATAAAGAAACTGAAATCAAAGGATAACAAAACTGCTATTAAGTATGCTTATGAGGCAGCAAAAAAAATGTTTCCTAAGACATGCCACGTTCGTTTACCGAGAATAATACTAATCCCTAAAACAGGTGGGATTTTACCTTTTATACCAATTTTTGCGGGTTTATCAGCACTAGGTGCTCTAGCAGGAGGTGCTGCTGGTATAGCTAAAACTATAAATGATTGTAAAAGCGCTCAACAGAATTTACACGAATCTGAACGTCATAACAAAACTATGGAGGCTATTGCGATAGGAAAAAGATTTTATCTTGTAGGTGACTTCCATACATTTATAATATTTATATAATAATACTATTTCTAATATATATTTAATTCATACACACTATTCATTTATTTACACTTTCTTCTATAATCATTATAATTTATTTTCAATAAAACAAACACTGTCGGCTTGGTCGGATAGTACTAATCGAGTCGCGCCGTGCCGTACACAAGATCACCTAGTGTGGACTCGGCCGGCCGGCGCTGCTAGTACATAAACCGGTCGCGCGTTATGTACTCGACTCGACGGCCATCCCGAGACGCGCATGCGCAAGCGCCGCGCCAGTCGAGATTTGCTTATGACGCGGAACGCACGCTTGGCTGCTCTGCCTTATATACATACCGTTGCCCATATTTTACTTTGCCATTGCCGCTTTAACTTCGTGCTAATATTACTTCTGTGTTCCTTCTACTCCTTCTGACTTTCTATCTGTATATCTGTGCTGTGCTTTCAATAAACTCTTCTGTGTGTGTTCTACGTGTGGATTTCATTATTTACCCCAGTTGTGCACCGCTGCTGAGCTTACAATACAGACGGCCCTTGCAGACAAGGTAGGCTACATTATATAATTGCCTTACCCACATTGGTGACCCTCTATTGAAACGATGGATAAGGAATTTAAAGATGCGAATGATGATGGGCGACGTGGAACGGGCGTTGACAGTGACTCAGAACCGGACGGCAAAAATGACCGACGGCTGTCTCACGCCGGCATTTACAAGGTGTCAGTACGAGTCCCACCCTTCTGGCCCGAAGAACCCGAAATTTGGTTTGCCCAAGTAGAAGGCCAATTCTCCATTTCCGGTATTACGAATGACGCCACCAAATTTAATTACGTCATAAGTCAATTGGATACCAAATACTCCAGAGAGGTAAAGGATGTGATTATCAGTCCCCCAGCCACCGGAAACTATGACAAACTTAAGGCTGAGCTAATTAAGCGCCTGACTGCATCAAATGAATAGAAATTAAAACAATTATTGATGCATGAGGAATTAGGGGACCGGAAACCGTCACAATTTCTTCGCCACCTCAAAGGACTGATTAGTCTCGACGTTCCAGATGATTTTCTGAAGACCATATGGATTAGTCGACTCCCGCACGGCATACAGACAGTACTCGCAGGACAACCGGCCGCAACTCACCTGGATGACTTAGCAGACCTGGCGGATCGCGTAAACGACCTGACAAGTACGATGCCTAAGGTCGCCTCCATGTCCCAGCCCAGCCAGAGTTCTGAGGTTCTCGAGCTCAGAAAAGAAGTTGCTGAACTCCGCAGAAAACTTCAGGACATGTCGACAGGGAATAAACGACCTCAACAGCGATCCTCGCGACGTTTAAATCGTAGCAGATCCCGATCGAGGCAGCGGTCGCAATCAAACTACCGCAAGTTCCCGCTCTGCTGGTACCACTCTAAATTTGGAGAGAAGGCCAGCTCTTGTGTCCAGCCTTGCGACTACCAGGCGGGAAACTCCAGGGGCGGTCGATAATGGCGGCTGACGTTTGCCCATCTACCTCTTCTGGTCGCCTGTTCGTCACCGACCGGTCATCGAAGCTGCAATTCCTGGTCGACACAGGTAGCGACCTCTGCGTCTTCCCAAGATCGGCTCTGCGTGATCGTCGTGCGAAAACTAATTTTAATTTGTGTGCTGCAAATGGCTCTAATATTTCCACTTATGGTTATGTACATTTTAACTTAGACTTTGGACTTCGTAGAAGCTATAATTGGCGTTTTATAGTAGCTGATGTAACCAGACCCATTATCGGAGTAGATTTTCTAAATTTTTACAATTTAATTGTTGATTGTCGTAGTAAAAAGTTGATAGACAATACAACTTCAATATCTTCCATGGCCATTATAGCAGATTGTAAAGATATTTTTTCTGTGAAAGTGTCGACTGGTAAATCCCGTTATCATAAAATTCTTAACGAATTTCCCGAGATTACCCGACCAGCAGGTATACATCGCACTACACCTCACAACACTGTACACCATATTCGCACGACCCCAGGTCCTCCAATTTCTTGCACCCCCCGCCGTTTAGCCCCAGACAAGCTGAAAATAGCTCGTGAGGAGTTCCAGTCCATGTTGTCCAATGGTACCGCGCGTCCTTCTGAGAGCCCGTGGTCTTCGCCCTTGCACTTAGCGCCCAAAAAGGACAATGGATGGCGCCCCTGCGGAGACTACCGACTGCTCAACGCTCGTACCGTGCCTGACAGGTATCCAATTAGGCATATTCACGACTTTGCACACAGTTTATCTGGATGCAACTTTAGCACCCTTGATCTACTTAAGGCGTACAACCAAATACCTGTGCATCCAGACGACATCCAGAAGACCGCGATCACGACACCGTTTGGATTATTTGAATTCCCATACATGAGCTTCGGCCTACGTAATGCGGGCCAAACATTTCAAAGGTTTGTTGACGAGATTACTCGGGGGCTGGACTTTGTTTACTGTTTCCTTGACGATTTTTTGATTTTTAGCGCGAGCGAGACAGAACACGAGAAGCATCTCCGTATCATCTTTCAAAGACTGAAGGATTACGGAATGCTTGTGAACTCGTCCAAGTGCGTCTTCGGTGCCCCAGAGGTAACCTTTCTAGGATATCATATCTCAGAAAAAGGCACCAAACCACTGGACTCAAAGGTGCAGGCGATCAAGGACTTTCACGACACGGTTTGGATTATTTGAATTCCCATACATGAGCTTCGGCCTACGTAATGCGGGCCAAACATTTCAAAGGTTTGTTGACGAGATTACTCGGGGGCTGGACTTTGTTTACTGTTTCCTTGACGATTTTTTGATTTTTAGCGCGAGCGAGACAGAACACGAGAAGCATCTCCGTATCATCTTTCAAAGACTGAAGGATTACGGAATGCTTGTGAACTCGTCCAAGTGCGTCTTCGGTGCCCCAGAGGTAACCTTTCTAGGATATCATATCTCAGAAAAAGGCACCAAACCACTGGACTCAAAGGTGCAGGCGATCAAGGACTTTCCACTACCAACTTATGTACGTCAGCTTAGGAGGTTCCTAGGCATGCTGAACTTCTATAGGAGATTTCTTCCTCGAGCTGCCTCAATTCAAGCTCCATTAAACGCATTGCTGACGGGCGCAGTAAAAGGATCCCATCCAATCACTTTATCAGGTGACACCTTGGCAGCTTTTGAGGCTTGTAAAGAGGCCCTTTCTAGTGCTGCATTGCTTGCCCACCCTGACTGTTCCGCAAAACTAGCCTTGGTTACGGATGCGTCCGACAAAGCCATTGGTGGAGTCATCCAACAGTTAAAAGATGGCGTGTGGGAACCATTAGCTTTCTTTTCCCGCAAGCTAAGTCCTTCTCAGGCCAAGTACTCGCCCTATGATAGGGAATTGCTTGCAATTTACGAGGCAGTAAAGTACTTTAGGCACATGCTCGAGGCCAGGCACTTCATTATCTATACTGACCATAAGCCGATCAGTTTCGCATTCCACGAAAGGAAAACCAACTGTTCGCCTAGGCAGTATAGACACTTAGATTTTATCGCACAATTCACTACCGACATCCGACACATATCCGGAAAAAATAACGTCGTTGCGGATACCTTGTCGCGTATAGATGAATTGATCGTACCTGTTGACCTCGAGCATCTAGCCCAGAGCCAAACTTCCGACCCAGAGTTGGAAAAACTGATAGAAGGTGGCTCATCATTACGCCTCGAAAAGTTACAAGTACCTGGAAGTCGTTTACCTATGTACTGTGATGTCAGTACACCGATATCTAGGCCCTATGTACCAAAAATTTTTCGAAAGAAAGTTTTCGACAGTTTGCACTCCTTGAGCCACCCTGGTGCCAACGCATCGTCTAAATTGGTTGCACAACGCTTTGTCTGGCCAAGCATTAGAAAGGATTGTAGAGAGTGGGCACGAGCTTGTATCTCTTGCCAACGTGCAAAAGTTACAAGGCACGTGAACGCTCCACTTGGGACTTACAAACTACCTCGAGCACGATTTTCTCAAATCCACATCGATTTGGTAGGTCCCCTTCCCCTTTCGCAAGGCTATCGGTATTGCCTGACTGCCATAGATCGTTTCACGCGATGGCCAGAGGCAGTACCGATCGAAGACATTACTGCCGAGACAGTTGCAAAAGCCTTGCTGTCAACCTGGATAGCCCGTTTTGGTAGCCCAACTGTCATCACAACCGATCGTGGTCGCCAATTCGAATCGGCCTTATTTGAGTGCCTATCAAAGTTGACAGGCTTTGATCACAAGCGCACGACGGCGTACCACCCAGCTTGCAACGGCCTTATCGAGCGTTTTCACAGGCAGCTCAAGGCAGCAATAGTTTGTCACACCAATGACAGGTGGACGGAATCATTGCCCTGGGTTTTGCTTGGCGTCAGGACAGCCTTCAAAGAGGATTTACAGGCCTCATCGGCTGAACTAGTTTATGGGGAACCATTAAGACTACCCGGTGAGTTCTTTGAAGCGAACATCCCAAATACCACGGACGTAACAGACTTTTCTGCCCGTTTGAGAAAAATCGTCTTCGACCCGTGCCTGCCTCACGTCATAATTCCTCTCAAAACACATTTGTTTTCAAGGAACTGTCAACCACCGAGTTCGTTTTTCTTCGCGATGACACGATACGTGGGTCGCTGCAACCTGCCTACTCCGGACCTCACAAGGTCATAAGTAGGGGAGACAAAATTTTCAAAATTCTCCTTAATAATAAGGAAGTCAACGTGTCAATAGATCGGCTAAAACCGGCTTTCGTTTAGGCTGAACCGATTCCCTATTCCATTTCTGAAACACCCTTACCTAGTGTAAAAAAAGATTATGTCACTCGTTCGGGGCGACGAGTTAAATTTACAGATTTTTATCGCCCTTGACGGTCTTTGGAGGGGGGTGGTGTAGGTGACTTCTATACATTTATAATATTTATATAATAATACTATTTCTAATATATATTAAATTCATACACACTATTTATTTATTTACACTTTCTTCTATAATCATTATAATTTATTTTCAATAAAACAAACACTGTCGGCTTGGTCGGATAGTACTTATCGAGTCGCGCCGTGCCGTACACAAGATCACCTAGTGTGGACTCGGCCGGCCGGCGCTGCTAGTACATAAACCGATCGCGCGTTATGTACTCGACGGGCGGCCATCCCGAGACGCGCATGCGCAAGCGCCGCGCCAGTCGAGATTTGCTTATGACGCGGAACGCACGCTTGGCTGCTCTGCCTTATATACATACCGTTGCCCATATTTTACTTTGCCATTGCCGCTTTAACTTCGTGCTAATATTACTTCTGTGTTCCTTCTACTCCTTCTGACTTTCTATCTGTATATCTGTGCTGTGCTTTCAATAAACTCTTCTGTGTGTGTTCTACGTGTGGATTTCATTATTTACCCCAGTTGTGCACCGCTGCTGAGCTTACAATACAGACGGCCCTTGCAGACAAGGTAGGCTACATTATATAATTGCCTTACCCACAATCTTAAACCATATAAAAAAGGAAGTAAGTTGTTTTTGAAATCTATAAAAAACTAATAAGCATGCTACCCAAACGTGCTCTTACGAATATCGATATCATTAAATACACTAAAATTATTCCATATTTCCGAGGTGTGTATATGAGGGGTAGATTGCCACGTAAACCACAACCCATAGAGTGTGGTATATTAAACTTAGACAGTTATAAGAATAATGGAACGCACTGGGTAGCCTTTGCTAAAATAAATAATTATTGTGAATATTTCGATAGTTTTGGTAACTTAAGACCTCCCAAAGAATTAGTAAAATATTTAAATGTTAGTGATATACATTATAATTATACTAGATTTCAAAACTTTGATACTGTAAATTGTGGTCATTTATGTATAAAATTTTTGCAAGACTTTTGGTGTAAAGAAATTATATAATAGTTATTACGTTTGAATAAAACATCATTCCAAAAATGTCTTTCACTCTGTCCATAACTGGAACCAGCTCACTACTAACATCGAACTATTCCCCTCCACTGGAACTCGATGGTCAATATGAGTGCTCTCTTTTACACTTCTCTGCATTTAATTCTATACCAAATATTACAAATAATAACAATAAATTTTATTATGGTATTGACGAAGTGGTTGAAATTCCTGAGGGAGCATATGAACTCCAAGACATCTGTGAGTTCTTACAATCAAAAGTAAACAATTGTGTTTTTAAGTTATTGTGCAATAACACATTGAGGCTTTCGATATTGTGCTCTAAAGAAATTCATTTTGAAAAACCAAATTCTATTGGACCTTTACTAGGTTACGGTAAAACTTTTCTGATGAGGGATAAATGGTACAAGTCCCCACTACCAGTGAACATTCTTCCTACGACCGTGCTGAATGTTCCTTCAGGCTACAGAAAAATAGAAGTTCCAAAAACTACTATATATTTTCCGGTGAACAGAAGCACGGTGAATAGTATAAATATCAGAATATTGGACATAGAAAACAATTTAATCAATTTTCGCGGAGAGGAAGTACAATTGTACTTACATTTGAAGAAAATGTGATCGACTACAATAAATACACAACTTCATCTTTTCGGCAGATTAGTACTCATCAAGCAATCAAGAAGACCACACATACTCGTGATAAAAAAAAGAAATTGACAACTGCTAATATACATTTTCTCAAATCGATTACATTGCTAAAACGAGTATTTAAAATATAACTAACCCACCCGTTTATGACAACACCATAGACGGTATAGAAACCAAAAGAGAGGACGCGCGCAGGCGCGGCGGCCGGCGCGCATCCTCTCTTTCGTCTTCGGCAGAGCTAAGTAGTTCTTCTACCTAGAAGGGCTACTCAACTGATCTAGTGCCTATAACTCACGACCCTGACTACCTAATCTGTACCTAGTGTTCTTGTGAATCTTTGTAACTAATGTAATGTAACAGTTGTTTATTATACCTATCTCATTTGCCGATATCTGGTCTTTCTTTTATCTCATCTATCTTCCTAGATCCTAAATCTAGGCTTCACTAACCGAAACGGTACAGTGGCGCCCAACTAAATAGGCTAGGCACTAGGTCTGGTGAGGTCTAAGCCGTAAATATTGCTATTTACTGTTTTTTGTGTGAATAACTTGTGTGTGTTTCGTTCAAAAGGTACGTACTTGTGTTTATTAATCTTATTTTCATTTAAATTACTTGCCTACATCGATTCTGTTCAGTGCAAAAATCTATTTATCGTTATTGCTAAATCTTTTGCTCACGCGCACGCGATTCTATAGTCCATAACCGGTCTCCGCACGTGGCAGGGCGTTGCCGGCTTTGTACTTCGTAGCGTGCTGACTGATATAATAACCTAACCTTATAAAACTTCTGCTTATATTCTTCTATACCTTTTGAACGAAAGTTTTTTTTTTCTTTCTGCATTTAATTTTTTTTCTAAGTTGCGTATTGCTGCACCGTGTCGCTTTGAGAATATCTTACCCTATTAAATTTCCTTATTAAACAAAGCTGAGCTCGAGTATGAGGTTAAGATCAAAGGTGGTAATATTTCTGAGACCACGGTGGAGGAATTACGTCAACTTATTTCTAAACTTTCCCTTGATTCTCTTTCTGAGGATATCTTGGCTTCTAAATTCACGCCAGTAGAGGATATTTCCGCGGCTAGGAATTCCTTATTCCGGGTTTTTAATAAAGTTAAAGTTTTACAGGCTAATTTCGATAAAAAAATATTTTCTAGAACGGAATCTATTCTGAATCACGTTTTTCATAGATTATCTCGTATTGATGACTCCTTATTATCTGATCTTAAACAACTTAACCCGTCAAATGTCCTAGTAACTACATGTGGGACTAAGGCAAAAGCCCGCGAAATGTCCTAGTCCCACTATGTGTGACTAGACAGTCTATGGTTTTTGTCATTTATTATATAGTGTTTTGACTCCATTGGTCTGGCCAAAAAAATGTCAGGACCAATGAACAACTATCCCTCTTTATCGTTGTATTTTTTTCACCAATCAAAACGCAGTATTTGGTTATGAAAGAAATAAATTTCTCCGTCGAGAAAAAAATCCGCCATGACACATTCAAACTAATCTTGTGCCGTGTATTGTGACAGTGGAACGTATTGACAAATATGTCTAAATCTTTAAAAAGGTAAGTGTTTGTTATATGTGTTATATATGAAATTTAAGCTGATTAATTAAGCAGTGTATTTAACTAATTCGTTTTAGCTCAAATCAAATATTTAAGGTTGAAAAATCGATATCAATTTCATGACGGAATATTTTGCTTAGCTCGTCAGGATTTTCTATTGCTTGTGTGTACTATAGTTGAATCAAAATGTTATCAAAACTAGATAAATTTGTTATAGATATACTCAGGAATCTATATTTGTAAAAAACGCAGCGTAATTCATAGTTATTATTTCATTATCTGAGATGCCATATTATTTCAGAAGAAAGGTGTTTGACCTCTGGTCAGGTACGCCGATTTCAGTACTGACGACAAAAAAATTAGGTCTTGATTTTTTTCAAACTTTATTTAAAGGAAGTCTTTTTTGGTATTTACTTTTTACGAGTATGGCTCAATATATTTGTCGCAGTTGGATGGTATAAACCGCTAATACACGAAACCTCTAGTTGTTTGGCATTACAGCTCGGTTTTGTTGAACAGCCGAATATCGTTCAGCTGGATTGTCTAAGATTGCGCAACGTGTTACGTTCATTGAAACCGCTAACCATGTTTCCAAACGGCTAGCGGTTTTGTGAAACAGTAGCGGTAATCCGCCGTTTGACGAAACCGTTAAACAATTCAACTGCGACACATGCATGATAAGATTTTTTTGACATCGAATTTTATTTTCCAGAAAACTATTCACGATTTTTATTGCTATAGGTTTGTCCTAACCTAGTAAAATTGATAGAACTTTTCTAGCGTGTGTTGGTCGCAGTTCTAACCTAACCTATAGGTTTGCTCTAACCTAGTAAAATGAATAGAACATTCCTAGCACTCGCTGGCCGCCAACTTCGTAGGCATTCTAAATTGTATATAATTTCTTTAGATAGAATGTTCAACAACCTCTTTAGCTGAATGGATGAATACAAGTCGTTCATTCCATTCCGCGTATTAGGGTTCGCTGTTTTACAAAACCGAGCTGTAATGCCAAACAGCTAGAGGTTTAGTGATTTAGCGGATTATACCATTCAACTGCGACATATATATATATTTAAAAGAAACTAAGGAATACGTTCGATATATGGAACATTATTTTGATATAAACAGAAACTTATACATCTGATTGGTGAAATAGTGGGGGCGGCCGAAACTTTTTTCGTATATTTCATATGTATATTCTAAACTCATAGTTTCATGTTTATGGTACGGTTTTACAGTATATTTTGTTAGACGTTTTGATTAAGTTACGCATAACTACTTAGATTATTAATTGTAAAAATAATTATTATAGGAATAATCGTGCGGCCGCTGAAATGCGGGTCCGGTCCAGGTCTCGCACGCGTTCGCGTTCAAGGTCAGTAACGCCAGGGCCTGGACCGTCGGCGAGGCGGCGACTTATCGGTGACCTCCTCCAGCAACAGGTACCCAGGGATATAGATCTAGAGGAGGTCCCGCAAATATGGAAACCCCCTGTGTAAGTATTAAGTCAATTTCCCTATTTAAGTTTAGTTAAATACTTTTCAACCTAGACATATATTTTTTTTTCTTTCAGTAGTGATGAATTAAGGAGAAGTTTGGCGGCGGAAATAAATGTTACCCCCGGGGGTTCATTGCGTTTGGGCCACGCGCATCAAATTTTTCAGACCCCCGGGGGAAGTGTGCTGAGCCGAATTCCAAAAATTCCCCCCAAGGACACAATCCAGCAGTCCATTCAGTAAGTGAACTTATAGATGAAATTAAAAATAATGTTTAATTTTGGCACATTATAAATAAGATAACGGAAAACCAATTTATTTCTTTTTATAGCAACTCAGCTCTCGAGCGAGCCGTGGTGATGGACCTGGATCAAGAAGAGGGGGAAGAGAATTTAAGCACCGCCCACATCCAGAAGTGGTTGGCCGGTATTCCGGTGCCTACAGCGGTAACCACGGCTGCTAATACAACGGCTATTGGCAGCCAGCAGCCCGTGGTCTCAGAAGTCACCGAGCCCCGACCATCTACTTCTGGCACTGCGAACACAATAGTAAGGTTCGAAAATTGCGGCAGCGAATTCGACTCGGATTTTGACGACGAGTTAGATGTAGAAGAATTCGCTGCTGCAATTTATAGGCATGATGAAGGCAGGGAGTTGGAGGAGCCAGAGCAAAATTTAATAGAGGCTATGAGTAGGGCCATGGACGATGCAGTCGAAAGTGTTATTGACATATCGACTGATTTCTCCTGGCACGGTGAATACCAGTCATTCAAAGGTGTGCCCGAAGTTTTTTCGGGTCCCACCCCTGGACCATGCCATGATTACGATACTCCATATGAAGCTTTCACTAGTATTTTTACTAGGGACTTCATAGAGACTATCGTAAGAGAAACCAATCGATATGCCAATCAGACTATCGATGCGAAAACAGCGGCAGGCAATTTAAAACCTACATCTCGTCTACATCGGTGGACTGACACTAATGTTGACGAGATGTACGTTTTTATTGCAGTTTTTATTTTGATGGGTATAGATTTGCGGTCATCTTTGCACGAGTATTGGATAACGACTGGCTTCCTCGAAATGCCCAAGTTCAGGAAGCTAATGTCGTTTAATCGTTATGTTTTGTTGAGTAAATTTCTTCATTTTACGGACAATTCTGCTTCGCAGAATTTGCCGCAAGGTGAAGAAAACTTACTATCGGCAAAACTAGCGAAACTCGCACCTGTAATTTCTTTTTTAAATAAAAAATTTGAGACACTATATAACCTTCACCAGGACATAGCCATCGACGAGTCTTTAACCTTATACAAGGGTCGGCTCTCCTGGATCCAAGCCATAAGGTCAAAGGCTGCGCGATTTGGAATTAAGAGTTTTGAACTGTGCGAGTCAAAAACTGGCTATTTATATAGATTTGAAATTTACACGGGAAAAAATCCTGATAATGGCGACTTCATCGCTCCTAGTGCTGATTTAGCCGGTAAGACCACAAAAGTAGTCCTTGATTTGTTGAAAGGCCTAGAACATCGAGGGCATCTGGTCACGATGGACAATTTTTATAATTGTCCAGCGTTGACGAGATACTTGAAGTGCTGGGGTTTTGACAACTTGGGTACTTTGCGGCCAAACCGAAAACATGTGCCGGTAGAGATCGCGAAGGCTCCGAAGAATGTGCCGAAGGGAACAATTATTGCTCGCCATTCTGGAGACGTTTCATGTATTGCATGGAAGGACTCCAAAATGGTGAACATGATTTCCTCTTACCACACTGACGAGACCTACGTCGGTCGCAAGGCAGGTAGGGAACTCGTGAAGCCTCTGGCTGTACGAGATTATAATAATACTATGGGAGGAGTTGATCTGAAAGATCAAAAACTCTCAATGTATTTAATGGAGAGGAAAAGATGCGTAAAATGGTACGTCAAAATTTTCAAAAGGTTACTGAACACAAGTGTGCTCAATGCGTTCATTATGCTATCCGAGTCATTGAGACGTCGCGGTATTCCTTCGATTCCGCATCGGCATTTCCGCTATCAGCTTGCTGAATCTCTTGCGGAAAAACACGGTAACTGTAGTTTTCCACAAGAAATTCAAGTGGTTGATGGGGAAGGGCTGAGGCTGTGCAGGGACATAGTGCACGTTCCGTCAATAACGCAAGGTGGTAAAAATCGATCGCTTTGTCGCATTTGCTTGCGGAATGACATAAGACGACAAGTGAATTTTAAGTGCATCACTTGCGACGAGTTTATGTGCCTCGGAGATTGTTGGCTGATTTGGCACTCAGCTCAACAACTTCCTGGGAGGGACGTTATATCTCGTAAAAGTAGGCGACGTAATTAATATTCATTTTCGTTTTATCTCAGATCTGTCTCAGTAACAAATAAGGTAAAGAAGAAGAATTTCAGTACACACTAGGCAGGATTTATTGCGCTCCATCTTGGGCGGGAGTTGCTTGTATGGATGTATGTATGTGTCCCGTGTAAATATTGTAGATATGTAAGTATGTATTGTTGTTGTAACCAACAACACCATATTCGTTCAAAGCTGATTTCATACTATTCCCATTAACCATTTCTGCCGGCTGCTTCTCTTCCCACGCAGATCGTAGAAGCCGATTGAGGGAATATGCGAGAAAATTAATCATGTAAATAGGTGGTGCGACTAGCAACCCATCTCTGTTTTCATTTCCTTTTTTCATCTTTACGCCCGCCATCACGCTAAGCGAGGCCTTTGAGTCTTACAGCCCTAAGTCTGTCTACTCCATTAGGGATAAAGTCCAAATAAATATAATCTGAAGTCACAACATCAAGAAATATCACTTAATCACTTATGAAAATAAAATGGCGGTAGACGTTTTTGATTACTTGACATACAGATATTAAAAGTATGATTTTGTTTTTAAAATTAAAAATTAATCGTAAGTTTTTGTAAAAAATTAACACTGTATTTGTGTTTCCTAGAGTAAAGACAATTTAAATAACATTATTTATTAATTTAATTTTGACCGACGAGAACAGCCTAATCAATATTGATTGCGCTTTGGCTCCTTCAACTCAATCGTTGTACTTTTAGCCCTTAAGGCGTTATAGATATATTTTTTTAAACTAGCCCAGATATAGGACAAAGCTTTATATTTTCTGGCTTTTTCATTTGAATATCTATAAAATTATTAATATACATTTTTTTATAATCATTAAACACAATATATACTTACTTATTAGCGCGTCAAGGTGCCACAAGGGCCTAAAATTACTTAATAAAATCTTTGATTCTTCTTTGAGACCATGCAAAAAGTGCCTAATGTGGATGCATCGTTCTTATCTTTGTATAATATTGTAGTACAAATTCGAGGAACTTTTGTGCAAAGAAAATGCATGCGACTACCTAATTTCAGAATTTATTCGATGTGTCTTTCTTATTTTTGTTATTTTTTTAAATAAAATGTACCTCTACAAGGAACTAACAAGTAGTATTATAAAAACGATTTCAATTGAGTAAAAAAAAATGCCTGTGACTACCTTATTTCAAAATTTATTCGATGTGTCTTTCTTATTTTTGTTATTTTTTTTAAATAAAATGTACCTCTACAAAGTACTAACAAGTAGTATTGTAAGAACTTTATGAAATTTGAGATGATGCCTGTGACTGCCTAATTTCAGAATTTATCAGATGTCTTCCTGATGTTTTGTTAATTTTTTTAATAAATTGTAACTCTACAAAGAACTTACAAGTAGTATTGTAAGAACTTTTTGAAATGGATAAAGAAAATAGCTGTGACTGCCTAATTTCCGAATTTATTAGAATTGTCTTTTTTGTTTTGTTATTTTTTTTAAGAAAATGTACCTTTACAAGGAACTAACAAGTAGTATTGTAAGAACTTTTTGAATTGGGTAAAGAAAATGCCTGCGACTGCCTAATTTCAGAATTTATTAGATGTCTTGCTTATTTTTGTTAATTTTTTTAATAAAATGTGCTGCTACTACGAACTATACAAAATCAGTACTGCCAGTGACTTTCAAACGACATGTGTCGTTATATTTTGTGTAATTTTTAAAAATAAAATTTTACTTTATAATGCGTGTATTATTTATACTACTTCTAGCAAAAGAAATCTCAAACAACATTTTTTATTAAAGGCATAAAATATCCAGACTATGTTTTCAGGGGGTACCTGAAGTCCAGTGCTGCCCCCATTTGTAAAAAAATATTTGAAAGAAAACGGAGATATCATTTAAAATTTCGTATTAGTAATCGCTAGATAACCCTTCAAACTATTTTATAAACTACTGTTTACAGTTTAAAGTGAGAACGTGAAACTTTTCTTCGCACATTTGCGAAAAACGGCCACTTTTGGCAAATGTGCGAAGGAAAGCGAAAGCAGTAGTTTATAAAATAGTTTGAAGGGTTATCTAGCGATTACTAATACGAAATTTAAAATGATATCTCCGTTTCCTTTCAAATATTTTTTTACAAATGGGGGCAGCACTGGACTTCAGGTACCCCCTTAACCTAAGACACTCGGGCTGCCTAAACAAATCCAACGATACCTTGATTGTAGAAATCCATCCAGCCAAATAGCTGATACAACGTTTACGTACTATTATTTATTACGAGTACCTTGTATCAAAATAGAATATAATAGTATCTGTATATCCGTACAATAGTAACCCATATCATCGGAATTGATAGTCATGGTATAATTGGGTAGTAATATATAAGAAATACTTAATTAATACAAATCACAATTTTAAAAAAATTGGAACTAAAAAAATAAATTTTGTTGCAAACGGTACATGTTACGTCACGGGAGGTGACACCACGCACAGCTTTGGTGGTGTGGGTGTCAGTTCATTTCGACGGCGAACGAAAATGGCGCGCTAATTACGTCCCGATAAACAAATAAAGAATTGTTATGGTTATTTGAGTGCTTATGTAGTGAAGTTGTGTTTATTTATCGCGTAATTTAATAAGCTTTATGAAAATATGTGATTAATAAGTTATGTTTCTGTAAATTAAGCGTAATCAGTGAATGAATGGTGAATATCAGTAGAAAAATTACAACATTACAGGATTATGGAGTCATTATGGATAGAATTAGGTATGTAATAGTAATAAGTTTTGTATTAAATGTTAGAGCATTTAGTCAGTGTACCACCAGTATTGGGTTGATAAATTATAATTATACGGAGTAGGTACAAATTCGTTTTTTCTGGTAAAAGTCGGTGAAAATTTCAATGTATGGGGACATTTCGAAGATGGCGGGTCAAAGGCACTTGGACATGTGACGGGTTAAATCGGTTTGGGACGAGTTTCACGCTAACTATAAAATTATCTCCTCATTATCTTCCCCTAAATCTGTAGTGTCGGGCGGAGTCGAGCCACAGAATGTTCGCGATCTTCACATCGAGGCGTTACTTTACGAGCGCAAATTATTTTCTGAACTCACTAAATTTAAATATAATGGCAAAACCTGTGTGCACGCCTTCATTCAGAAGGTGAACGAATTCATGTCCTGTAGGAATATACCGGATAGTAAAATACTTGCTTTTGCTTTCGAAATATTTTCAGACGATGCTTTGCATTGGTATCGGTCGATTAAGGATAGTGTCGGGTCTTGGAGTGAACTTTGTCAATTTCTTAAGCGTGACTTTATTCAGCATAACTACGACTATAAATTACTATCGGAAATAAGGCTTCGTTCTCAAGGCGTAAACGAGAACATAACTTTATACGTGGCAAAAATGCAAGGGTCATTTTCTCGTTTAGATACGCCGAATAGCGAGTCGGAAAAGCTAGAAATTTTATTAAATAATATTCGGCCTTGCTACACAAATTCTCTTCTAACATCTAATGTTGTAGACATTCCTTCTTTAATTAGTGTCTGTAGGAATTTTGAGAAATATGACAGCCGTAGGAGGGAATTTTCTGAACCACCTAGGGTTACCACCGAAACTTTGGCACCTGAGTTTGCTTACAACTATTCTACTTCTGCTAACTTAAATAAAAATTTACCTGGCAACAATCTTTATACTAAAAATAATTATTCGAAATATTCTTATAAAAATTACGAGGTACCCTCGTCTTCTAATAATTTTATTAAAAGTCGTCAAATTAGTGCGGTCGCTAATTCGTTGGCTCCCAGCCCTAAACAATACTGTCCGAGATGCAGAACTGACTCGCATTCTTTAAATAATTGTCGTCAGCCGCGCTATTTGATTTGTTTTAAATGTGGTTTGCAAGGCTTTAGGGTTGTCGATTGTCCTAATTGTAAAAATAATAATAATGTTCCAAAAAACTTGTAGGTTTCGATTGGGAAAATAAGAAGTCAGCTATTAAAACAAGTAAATCTGAATGGCATGATTGGCTTCACTATATCTCTGTTTTTTTTAATTCACATAAAGTTTCCTCAATTGATACCTCACTAAATCATACTCCTTATATTCCGGTTAAATTAAATGGGAAAAACACTATTGGTCTTCTAGACTCTGGGTCTTGTGCTACCATTCTTGGGAACAATTCTCACAAAGTTTTCTTAAATGACTTAAAACTTGATACCTCTCAGCCCTTGGAATTTACCGCTGCTGGTGGTGAAAAATATTTATCACTCGGCTCTGTGTTACTGCCTTTTAAATTTCAAAATAAAATTGTTTCTCTTGTTACTCACATCGTACCTGAGATTAAAAATTCATTGATTTTGGGTATGGATTTTTGGAGAGGTTTTGGCTTGTTTCCGGATCACTTAGATTTTGTCTCGCTTCCTACTAAACTTGATTCTGGCATTACGGAGTTACAACCCAACATCGAAGGTAATTTTGTTTCCTTCTGTAACGATTCGCAAATTCGCATTCGTTAATTTCATTCTCAAATATTTTTTATCACATATAAAGCTGGAATTCGATTCAATAACTCCTTGTACTTCCTCATAGTCAAAGATTCATTGTTCACTCATTCCCAGGAACTGTTTATCGAATAAGCAAAAAATTGACCGTGGCTCCGTCCTATTCTATAACGTTTGGGCTGTCCCTTTCAAAGTCATAAACATTGTTTTTAATGGAGGCGGCGAAGCACAAAAAAAAATTTAACAAACAATTCGCCAGATTGCAAGTTTAGTGGGTGTAGAGTAAATTATTACTATGTGAAAAGAATTTGTAATCGTTCACAATTTTAAGTCTATTTATAGACCATCCGTTTGTTTATATAATTTCACTATATTTTATATTAAATTGCAATATTTATGATGTATGTATGTATGGTCATATATAATATCAAAAATCATCTGAGTTCAATTTTGTATGGAAAATGATAAGAAATCATTATCACGTCTTTATCATTGACGGGTTGGACAAAGTCTATGGCCGTGGGACCCAAGGATCACGTTTGTCGTAATGATGGATGCTAGGATGAAGAGAGAAATCAAAATAAATAAATAAAGTACAAAGAATTTTGTACAATAGTATGTTAATTAAATCTAGGTCACAGATAAAAATTCTAGATTGTCTGAGTTCAATCGTCAGCAAAGAAAAATCAAAACAAAACAAACTTTCGTATGTTTTGAAATAGCTATAAAGTTTATACATAATTTGTTTATAATGGTCAGTTTACACTGAGTTTCTTAGTATTTTTCCTTTGCCAAAATAAAAGAAGGAGATTATGCTATATTGTAATCAATTATTCTATTTATTTTCATACAACACTTTGTATGGTCTTCTATAAATCTATTACATAAATATTACATACTAGGTTGGCATCTAACTTCATTAGTTAAAAGAAAATGGACAGGGCTCTATCAAGTCGTTGGGTTAAGAACGTGAAAGTCGAACTCCGGCGCACATGGCGTGGTTTGTTATCGCTAGGACGAAACTAACACGAGCTCCGAAGCAGCATAGCTGAGGATGCGACTGGGAACATGATTAGATGGAGAAGAAAGTATTTCTGTTTACAGAAATAGAATAAAGATAGATATTTTATTATTATTTATCAATGTAACATTAGTTGCACTATAATCTGTGTATGGTTTTGTATGTGAAATCATATATAATCTCCTTTAATTTCTACATTTATATTCTTTCGAATAAACTATTATTTAAATATATTTTAAAATATATATACTTTGTCAAAATGGGTGAAACATTATGATAAATATCCATTTATCATAATGTTTCACTATTCATATAATTTTATATGAAGTGAAAATAAATTTAAAAACTTTTATCTAGACATATCTAGATTTGATTTATCAATTTACAAAAACATAATAAGTTTATTAAAAATCTACATTCGATCACCCAAACTGATGTTGCCTAGGAATGGTTACGTCATTGTTTTTGCAAACTACCTGGAATTGGTTTGAGGCGGGATTCAGCGGACAGCGAGCTTGTTGAGTTCGGGTTCCGGTTTTGTATTCATTGCTAGTTTTGTAAGAACATAGTTTCGTTTGTTCACTTTAGAACAGGCAATGTATGTATACAACTAAGTTTGAATGCAGTTTTATGATGGCATTCTCATTTCGGGGTAAGGTTCCTTTCAACGGGACTGGTAGACGGGAGACGAAGGGGTATTCATCATCGGACGGCCGGGGCGTGCAAAAGTTCTGTAGAGAGTTGGAAGATTTTTACGTAGATGTATTTTAACTGAAGAAAAGAAGAAATCTTGAAAAAAAAGTGTGGGGAAACGAGAGTTTGACAACATAGGTCGATAAATATTTCTCGCGGAGTCCCTTGATTGGTTTTAATTAGGAATATAATGGTAAATGTATTCCGAAATTAAAATCTTAGATTGTTTGAATTTTTGTTATTAATAAATAATTTAGTTTGTCCCTAGTAAATTTTAATAAGTTTAATTAATAGTTTTGGTTTAAAATCAGTGCCAATCGTTTTGATTTCAAGAGGTAAAGTGTTCGACATTGAATTTTCAGAGATTCTATGTCGTTCAATTTCGTCTTTTGATGTCAATGATTTTGGTGTAAATAATATTTGAATTTTAATATTTTGAATTTTGTTTTTCTTTGGGGCTTAATGATCAAACTCATCGTTAATTTCTATTATCTTTGGTCTCGCTAAAATGAGGGCTCTCTAAAGAAATATAAATTCCAGGTAAAATTTCCAGATTTGTAGTGGGTCTGGCAGGGTTGGTTTGTTTCAAAAACAATTCTGTGTTAGCTACTGGTTTAAACAATCTGAACTTGCAGAGCTCGTCAAGAAACGGTCCGAACTCTGCGCGGTTGTAAACCCGTTCCAGGGTTGCGAGAATTAGTTGTTAAAACTATCCAATTAGCTTGGTTAGTATTAGACCAGTCTAGACTTCCCCTTCCCTATGGAGTTGTAGACTGGAACCGACAGGCGATAGGTAGATCGGCTGACCCAGGCCACTCCGCGAAGTCGTTAGCAGCTAGGGGAAAAAGGACAGTTTAGTTCTAATTCCACCACACACCAGAGTAGGATTCTCAAATTAGGATTTGTAGGCAGGTAAATTTTAGCTCAGGGCGAGAGAAACTCTCTCAAAACTTTTTGCTTTAGCTTTAGGGAACTTTCTCTTACACCGGAGTCTGTTCGATACCTAGGTACACTAGAATTGATTCTTACACCGGAATCAATACCAACACACACACACACACATTTAGTGGGAATGGGGTAGTCTTTTACACAAGTAGCTTTAGCTTTAGGGAATTAAGGGACCGTTAGGTTAGACTAGGAATTACATTAACTATGCCAACAGTTAGTGTAAAATAACTTTAATAAAAATATCTTCATTAACTATGAAATATGACAGATTTGTTCAATAGAACGAAACATCAATTATTGTTGAAGAACTTTAACAAACTTATCTTCTTAAACTATGAAATATTTCTAGTTTGTTCAGTGAAACAATTTGATTTGTCTTGGGAATGCTGAGACATGAATTCGGATAAATCTGGATTACTTCATCAATTATTTGTTTGGACTTATCTGGATGAGAAATGTACTGATATAATTATTGGGTGATGCAAAGCAAGCCCTGGCTAATTATCTTTATGCAAAAGCACAAGAGAAAGGCCATATTCTTCGTTTGTGATGGTGCAGATCAAGTCGGAAAAGTCTGAATTATTTTATCATTTATTTGGATTTGACTGGATGGGAAATGTAGTCTCACATATTGGGTTATGCAAAGCAAGCCCTGGCTTTTTATCTCAATGTTGATTCACGAGAATAAGGCCATTTTCTTCGTTTGTGAAGATGCAGACCTGTTCAGGAAAATCTAGATTTATTTATCAATACGTTCTTTAGCACATGTAGAAATCATGTTTGGAATGTGTCCTTGGTTAAAAGGATTTATATGAGAAAACCAACAATTTTGGAATTATCTGAACTGCTTTTGAGTCAAAGCAAATCCATGACATGTTGATTTATGTCCGCTGAATGAACTAAGTCTTACGACTTATAACTTAGCATTCTGAATAAGAGTGCCCTACCTATTATAATTTGATCTTTCAAACATGGAAAATTCATGTTGAATTGATACTATTTCTTCAGAGGAACTTAGTTGTTCGAAACAATTATATATTTATATTTTTAGTTTCTTCGGAGACTAATCTATGGTACTAGTAAAGCATACTTAACAATTTATCTATTTAACTTTTGTAAAAATAGCAGATTATATATCTTGCTTTGATTATCATCTCTATATTTATTTTAATATCAATAATATTAAACAGTTCTTTCATACATGGAAAAGGCATGTGGAACTGATAAATTCTACATACAAAATATCTAGAAGATAATACTTCTAATAAAGAAAATATTGGTTGCGAATATTTGGTTTCTTTAGAAACTAGATTATTGGTATTATTTATCTATTGAATTGAATCGTATTGACAAAATTCTACTCTGTGAGATTTATTTATAATCTGGAATACCTCTTGATTATACCTATTTGTAAATCCTAAGGTTTTATAAATACTATATTTACCATTCGTCTAACTAAAATACATTTTACGATCAATTCGAATATTTTATCAACTATAATAATTTCTATTTATTTAAATATTAAATAGAAATTGAATGAAGTACTAAACTAGGTAAATAGTGTTTAAATTTAACACATAAATAGTAGCGGATCGTAGGTACGTTGTATGATTTGACCTACTATTACTACTGACAAGACAGACTACTTATATTGTTGAGTAGTATACTCTTAAAGTATTTAAGATACCAACCGATTTGAAGTAATGATTAAAATCATAGCTCAGTCCAGAACTATGTATAAATTACAGGTTCTGATGCGGTTGATATCGCTTGGCAAGACTTTACTTGCGTCCTCTTCTATGTCTCTAGCCTGTAAAGGCTTATTAAATATTTAAATATATTTATCTAATAAATATCTGAGCACTAATTTTGCTGTCCCAGGCAGGGAGGATGCCCCAGTCATTTGGATGAATCCTACTGAGGTAGCGGCTGGTGGAGCTGCCTCTTTTAGCCATATAAAAACAATACTGAGCTTCTAAATCATTATATACATTATATTATATAAATCATTATAATCATTACACATATATTATATATATATATAAATATATATATGTATGTATTTGTATATGTATATTTCTATATACATAAATATATCTACTCCAAGAACTTAAACTACAGTTTTCCTTTATTCAATACTGAAACCTAAAGTCAATTACGCTATCGACTTTCTTAGGACTTCTATCAAACATCAAACACTAGGAACTCTAAAAACTAATATAACAACAGTTTTCCTCAAATTTTATACTAAGATTTATATAATTTATATCATCTACTACCGATCTCAAACATAAATAAACAATAAATTTACAAATATAATTTTACGGTGTTCATATTAGTTTGTCACTAAATAAGTCCTAAACCAAATAAAATTAAGTTAATTTTATAGTATATAAGCATATATAATAAGTAAGTAAATTAAACGTGTTACAACAGAAATTAGGTTGCTATTCTAAACAACTTGGGTCCTCCATTAGATAATTACAGCCAATACACTAATCAGTTACAGCCATGTTCAGGATGATACAGATGATACAGCTAACAAGATTTTAAAACAATAGGTTTGTAAGTATCCAGATAGTTATTTTTAGTTAAGTTCTAGATAAAAATTATAGCATAATAGGTTTTAAAAAGACTTAAATAATAAATCATTTGCTTATTAGGACATATTGGTATTATAAGTTTTGTTCTAGACTCTATTACTTAGGTCTTCTAGGTTTGGATTAACTAAGTAAGTAAGCAGAAAAAAATAGAATTTTATTAGGTAGGTTAGCCGCGTGTTACACTTCGACCATTTAACAGACGAGCAGAGAGCTACCGCTGAGAATATTATTTCTAAATTTACCGACATTTCTTATCAAAAGCGGGGTCTGGGTCGTACTTCTCTTATTACTCATTCGATCGATACGGGGGATAGTCCTCCAATTCGGCAGCGTTACTATCGTATGTCTCCCGAGAAGCAACGCATTTTGGTAAATTTCGTCGACGAAATGCTTAAAGAAGATGTGATCGAACCTTCTGAAAGTCCTTGGTCTAATCCTGTAATTTTAACTCCTAAAAATAATGGCAAAATGCGTTTTTGTCTTGACAGTCGTAAATTAAATTCTGTAACAAAAAAAGATGCCTATAATTTACCGTATGTTTCAGAAATTTTAGACAACTTAAGGGATGCAAAATATCTTTCTAGTTTAGATATATCTAAATGTTTTTGGCAGACTTTAATAAAAGAAGAAGATCGTTGCAAGACGGCCTTCTACGTTCCTTCTAGAGGTACTTTTCATTTTAAATCAATGGCATTTGGGCTGACTAACGCACCTGCGACTCAGCAGCGTTTGGCAGACATTCTATTTTATGGTCCAGACTTCGAAAACAGAGTGTTCTGTTTTGTTGACGATATTATTTGAATTTCAGAGTCGTTCTAAGACCATATTTCACTCTTAAATAAAATCTATAACAAATTAAAGTACGCTAACCTAACTATCAATCTTGACAAATGTATTTTTTTTAGAAATAAACTAAAATCACGCCGATCCGGAAAAAGTAGAATCAATAACAAACTATCCTACTCCTACTAACAAAAAGGAAGTCCGCCGTTTCCTTGGTGCGGCGTCGTGGTATAGAAGATTTATACCTAATTTTAGTGAGTTGGCTACTCCCTTAAATAAACTAACCTCTAACGGTAAAAAGTCATTCAGTTGGTCACCTGAAGCTGATCTAGCTTTTAAAAAATTAAAGGAATGTTTGGCTTCTTCGTCTGTGTTGTCTTGTCCAGATTACACACTGCCTTTTAAAATTCATGCCGATAGTAGTAACTATGGCATTGGTGCTGTTCTCTGTCAGGTCTTGAAGGGGGAGGAAAAAGTCATAGCTTATTATAGTAAATCCCTTACGGATCAAGAAAGAAACTATAGTGCTACCGAGCGTGAAGCTCTGGCTGTTTTGTCCGCCATCGAGCACTGGCGTTGCTATGTAGAAAATGGAAAAAAAAATATTGTTTACACCGATCACGCCGCGCTCAAGTGGTTCTTTACACTCAATAATCCTACTGGCCGACTGGCCAGATGGGGAGTTCGTCTTTCCTCATATAACTTTGAAATAAGGCATCGTCATGGTTCTAATAACGTCGTGCCAGATTTTCTTTCCCGTTCTCCAAATGTCTTGTCTACTGAGTGTAATTCTCAAATTTTTACTAACACTATAACTACAAATGATTCGTGGTACTTAAATATTTTTAATGGTTGTTCCCAATCCCCATCCTCTTTTGTTGACTATCAAGTAATTAATAATAAATTATACCGTTTCAAAAAAAGTCTTAATCCTCTTACTAGAGAGTTTCAATGGAAGGAAGTTGTGCCATCTGAAGAAAGATCTGATGTCATTAAACAAAATCATTCTTTGCCCACAGCTGGTCATCTCGGTATATTCAAAACATATAAGCGTGTCGCTCTTAACTAATATTGGCCAGGCATGTACTCGAACGTTGTCAAGGCGGTAAATTCGTGTGATGATTGCATCGCTCACAAACACCAGAATCATGCCACTTTAGGCCATATGGGTCGACCTAAGTCTTGTCTTAAACCCTTCCAAATGATAAGTTGCGATTTAATTGGACCATTGCCTCCTACCAAAAAACAAAACACTTTTATTTTTGTGGTCTGTTGTTGTTTCTCTAAATATTGTTTACTCTTCACTATAAAACGTGCCACAGCCGAAATAATAACAAAAATTTTAGAGGATAATGTTTTTTTAGTACATGGTATTCCTTCAAATGTCTTAACTGATAACGGTAAACAATTCATTAGCACACAATTTAAAAACTTAATATCGAAATAAAAAATTCCAAATTTACACTATACTTCATTTTTAACCCCTCAGGTTAATACCGTCGAACGCTATAACAAAACTATAATTACAGCTATTTCTACATTTATGAATAACGACCAAAGAATTTGAGACACATTAATTTCTAAAATTCAATTCGCATTGAATTGTGCTGTGAATGAAGTAACCGGTTTTTCACCGTCATTTCTTGTTTATGGTCGCGAGTTGATAACATGTGGATCGCGCCATATCGACTGTGATATAGATCCCAACTTAGTACACGAGCCGCGTGACAGTTACGCGGAATTGCTTGGTTACTTATCTTATATCTTTGAAAAGGTACAGGCGGCTTTGCTATCCGCTCATCAGCGTAACTGCACTTCTTACAATCTTCGCCGTAAACCGGCAGAATTCAATGTAGGCGATATTGTTTGGAGACGAACATTCTATTTGAGCGACAAAGATAAATATTTTTGTAAAAAACTAGCTCCTAAATTTATGAAATGCAAAATTGTGTCAAAAAAATCACCTTTAGTTTACAAACTTGCTGATATGTCGGGTAAACCGCTGGAGGAATGGCATATCAAAGATATAAAACAAATGAACTATAAACAATAATTGTATAATCATATAAAATTTCAAAATTCAAAATTCAAAATATCTTTATTATCATAGGATATTTATAATATCTCTTAATAATAGTCACTTTGTTTTGTTTTGCACAAATGTTGACGTCAAATCGTTACTTAAAGCTAAGTTTACGCCGCTTCCTAGGCGCAAGTGCAGAAGAAGCGGCAACAAACTGCACTGCACGTTTTCTCCAAAGACGTCAACTAACAAACTAAAAACTTAAAATTAGTTATATAGATGGACAGAGATTACATTGTTTATTATGTCATAATTTAATTGAATTATAAGAATTACGAAATTTAAAATAATGTCAATTTGTAAATTTAGTATGTACCAATGTACCTAAATTATGACATGTCTAAGTATACAAACCTTTAAGAGGGACCCGCGCCAAGCTCAAGCCAGACCTTTTATGTAACTTTGTAAACAACACTAAGTCGTTTCTACATTTCTTAAAAAAAAATATATATATATTTTTCCCCTGTGGCGTAGTGGTAAAAGTATCGTACCTACTTGAATCAGGTATACAAGTTCAATTCTGTGAGTCATTCGATATTTCATTTCAATAGCATCTGCTAACGATGTAGATTACGTAATTCGCTTATCTCTGTCGACGGCTCGAAGACCTTTTGTTCAAGCGTCGCTGCTCATTTAGTTATACATACTTATTCATCAATAGTTATTTTATTACCTGCGCATCTTTTAAACCATTTGTTTTCCATTGGTAGATACTTTGACACTAGTTTGGCTTTTGTGTGGCTCGGCTCAGCACGTTTCTACACCCTATATAGGTAGCTTCACTATCCTAAACTCGTATTTTCTTTTCTACTTAGTTTATTTAGCTCCTTCTTTTCTAAATTTCAGGTCGGGTGGTCTACGGCCGCGTTCCCCGTTGCTCCTGCCGGGTGCTCTGGCAGCCTCAACCAGCGCAGCTCGCAGCCAATTTTTTCCGCCAGGAAAAATTCTGGTCTATCGAGGGGGGTGTGTGACTAGGCGCAGCGGGGGGGGCCATGCCCATATATAAGGCGCGGCGGCCGGCGCGCGTCCTCTCTTTCGTCTTCGGCAGCATCTGAGCTAAGTAGTTCTTCTACCTAGAAGGGCTACTCAACTGATCTAGTGCCTATAACTCACGACCCTGACTACCTAATCTGTACCTAGTGTTCTTGTGAATCTTTGTAACTAATGTAATGTAATAGTTGTTCATTATACCTATCTCATTTGCCGATATCTGGTCTTTCTTTTATCTCATCTATCTTTCTAGATCCTAAATCTAGGCTTTACTAACCGAAACGGTACAGTTTGTACCTTGTATGTTGAAGCCGTCGTCAATGTTACCAAAAATGAGAAGAGGGAAGCAGTTCCAGTAGTACAGTTTACAAACAACCCTCTTCTATTCCTTTTTCAAGATATAAGATATGAATTAAACGGTGTTGAAATAGACAAATTCAAGAATGCCGGCATAACTACTACTATGAAAGCACTGGTATCTATGAACGAAGGAGAGGCGAAGGTATCCAAAGTTTGGGGTTCGGATATAAACGGAACTAAAAAGGAGGTCATTTTGCTGCTTCAGTTCCTCTCAGCAACATACTAGGTTTTGCAGAAGATTATAAAAAAATAATTGTCAATTGCAAACATGAGCTTGTTTTGCTACGAAGTAATACTAACGTCAATGCTCTAAAGCTAAACACTGGTGAAGAGGTTGAAAGTATCGATATAAAAAATATTGTATGGCGCGTGCCTCACGATAAAGTATCGGATAGAGAAAGAATTAATCTACTTAAAATACTTGAAAAAGACAGACCTATTCAATTAGTGTTTAGAAACTGGGACCTTTACGAGTATCTTTTGTTACCAAAGACTACAAAACACACCTGGTCAATTAAAACTTCGTCACAAATTGAAAAAACTAGATATGTTAATTTAGGTTTACAAACAAACAGAAAAAACAACGGAATTAACGATATGTCTCGGTTCGATCACTGCAATATGGGAGATGTCAAAGTATTTTTAAACTCTGCATATTACCCGTACGAAAGTTATTTTATTTTATTTATTCAACTTTATACACAAATACAAGTGTAATGGCGGACTTAAAGCCTAAGGCGTTATCTACCAGTCAACCAACCGGGTGATGTCGAGAAAGACACGGGTAGTGCAAAAATGCAAAAAGAAATTATGAATAATGAACCAGGTATACTTAAATATGTAATAATAAACCATAAATATGTAATAATAAACCATAAACTACATAAAAATAATACACACTATAATTATAATAAGATATACTACTCACATATACTACAGACACTAAAAACTATCTGACAGTTGTTTAAGAAAATGTGCTTTCACCTGTTTTTTAAATGAAAAGCGGGTTTTAGCCTTCCGAACATCAACTGGTAAGGCGTTCCAGAGCTTTATAGCTTGGACAATAAACGAATGTGAAAAGAACCCACTCCGGTGAGCTGGTATAGAAAGGCTGAGATTGTTAGAGGAACGAAGATGTTACAATACCAACTTCGCAAAACATAACTATGCATTAATATATGAGCAATATGTAAACTTTCAGCAGTCTTATTATAACCGCCCATGCAACTCCTTGTTTTCTGCTCAAGAGTTTAAAAATATTGCACCATTATTCGTGATAGATTGTTCTAGACAGAACGATAATATCAAATCAGGGCCGGTAATCAACATTCGCCTTGAACTAGAGTGCAATAGAGAGATACCTGATCAGACAACAGCATATTATCTCATTCTGAACGATTGCCTCATTCTTCTTTGCTGGTCTGGGAGAAAAGAAAAAACATAGAATGTACCAGCTGCTTCTATTCCCGTGCAGATCGTAAAAGCCGATCGAGGGAATGGGCGAGAATCTGAATCATATGAATAGGCGATGCGGTTAGCAACCCATCTCTATTATGATTTCCCTTTTCCACCTTCATGCCCACCATTACGCTAAAAGTGGCCTGGGCTTTACCGCCCTTGGCTCTGTCTACCCCGTTAGGGATAAAGACGTGATAGTGTATCTGTATCTGTATCTGAACGATTGTATAGTCGAATATAAACCTTTGAGTTACGTTTTTCGTAAAATATCATGAACTCGATTATTTTTGTTGATGTTCAAGGATTCAAGGATTGTTATAATAAGTTTATAATCAAAGAGTTTGCGTTATCTACTGAAGAATTCACTCAAGTTTTTTTAATTAAACCTCCATACGCATTTACTACATTATCTACGGAAGAAAAGAAGACCGTTCGGTATCTTGAACGACATAGAGGATTTACTTGGAGTGAAGGTCATATTGACTCTAGAGAATTTAAAAGAATTATTACATAAATAATGCAAAACAAATCTATAGTAATGAAAGGTCTCGAGAAATAGAAATGGATAACGGAACTGTGTGAAAATAGTATTTTAATAAATATCGAAGACAAAGGAAGTCCTAACTTAATGACCTTATATGAAACTTATTGCAAAAATGAATGTAAATTTAATTGTTTAAGTCATAAAAATTGTTGTGCACTAAAAAATGTTATTTGTATCAAGAAATGGTATTTAGACAATATTGCAGTCCTAACTTTATGACCTTATATAAAATTTGTTGCAAAAATTTATGTAACTTTAATTGTTTGTCATAAAATTGTTGTGCATTAAAAAATGTTAATTGTATCAAGAAATGGTATTTAGACAATATTTCATAGTGTAAATAAATATTATAATATTGAAACAATATATTTTCTTTTATTTTTTCATATCCTTTGTTATTTTAACCCTAACATGCAGGAATCATTAAAAAAAAAGAAAAAAAAACACGTTTAATTCATATTTTTCAAAAATTTAATTTCTTAAATATGCTATTTATTCATGTGACTTAAAAATAATCAAAACATTTTCTGAAATTAATTAACTCAATATTATATCGTATTTTTTATTTGACAACATTAAAAACTCAGAAACATGTCATAAACATAAGAATAAACTAAATTAAAACCATAATTATCATACATGGTTGGTCTCTTTTCATAGATTAATATTTATTTGTCTTAAATTAAAAATAATTAAGATATATCATGATTTACTTACATTGATACAAAATAAATAACAAAATATAGTCATCAAAATAAAACACTTAAAAATTATCACCACATAGTTTTTTTGATATAGTCTTAACGAGAGACTCCGTAAGGTCTAAAACTTCATCACAACGATCTTGAACCACATACTGCGCGCTGACAAGCACGTCGTTGGTGTCCGAGCTGGATGGACTCGCTGGTTCGCCTGCCAAGTCTAATATCTTGATCTGAATTAATTTTTTCCCCTTCTGTTCCTTGCTGATAACAAAGGACTTAGGCGAGAGTTTAGTCTTCTTTCTAGGCACATCTCGTTTTCTCCTCTCTTGTCTTTCGTGCGCTTGTGTCTCAAATAGCTTTTGTGTTAAGTTCTCGTACGGATCTTGTGTCTTCCATCATCTGCAACAAAGAAATAATTAAATTGTGTATAAATAGTTTACATCATTACTTGATAAATTAACTACAGTATACATTTACAAATTATATATATTTACTTGAGAATGAATGAAGTAATTAGTGCAGCTTACTAATGTATAGCTCCCAATGCGAAGTGATATTATTCATGCTCAACTCAGGTGTTCAAATATTATTTTCAACACAGTCAGCAATTCAGAGGTCTTTCAACCCAAAATTTGTTCGTACATGTTTTTAAGTTAACCTGAATTGAGCGCGTTTGTAGTTACACTTTGCCTCACGTGTATCATATTACAACGTATTTGAATGGGTGTATGAAAGAAATAAACAGCAAATCAGCGTATTCCGCACACAAATATTATTAGGTACCTATTAAGTCCGAATAAGAAATGTAATAAGTGTTCCGTACTTACCACTTATTTTACGAGACGATTACTTTTATCACATATTTCTATTTAATCACTATGGATCACTTTACGGGACAATGGAGCGTATTCCGAAACCTAAGATCCTGATTTGAGAAATGTAATGACGATTTTATAAAGTTAACTTAATAATGTGTCATTGAGAAATCAATTGTAAATTTTTGTTTGATTTTTTATAAATCACATAACTGTCTTACAAGGAAATAATTCCATTATCCATTTTTATTTCGATCATTTCCTTGTCACCATACAGAACCCTGAAAATTATATGCATTGTTGACAGTTATTTTTTAATATCGAGAATACAGAAGAGTAACCTTGTACTTAAATCCAATGATTAAAAACTTTTCGCACAAAGAAGGTTGTCGTCAGGCTGGCGATCGATTGTAAAACTATAGTCCTATCATTTAAACTGTTCCGGTTATTTATTCTCCAATTCGCAAGACTTTTGACATCCTTAGGCTACCATTAAAAGCCGTGTTATATTTGGAGAACAAAGCGAGAAGGCACACCCCGGGCTCCGAAGCAGCACAGTTGAGGTGATATAAATAAGTGTTTCTGTTACAGTTTTGATTAGTTATTGTGAAGCATATCTTACATATAAATAATTCCATTATCAATTTTCGTTTCGATCATTTACTTGTCACCATACAGAACCCAGAAAATTATATACATTGTTAGCAGTTATTCTAATTATTTAGGTTACACGTTTATCTGATCCAAATTGTAACAGAATCACTTACTTATATCATCTCACTCGGATATGATGAGCTGATCAACGTGGACCGTTGAGGATTGTCTTTTATAATACTTACACGTGTAACCTAAATAATTAGTTCGTTTTCGAAAATATCCGGTGCTTACGAAGGTAAATTTCGTAATGTAATTGAACACACTTGTTTGTTACATTATTTGCAATACATTTTTGATAATGCATACTCAGGAAAAATTGTATGCGTTGTTTTTTAACCTACTTCTAAAATAGAGGAGGTTATCAATTCATTTGTTCACCGATTATTTGAAGACGCATGGACCGATTTGGAATTGAAAGCGCATACTTGTTAGATGGTTTCTTAGAAATTTTATTTAAATCGGTCGTGTAGTTTGGAGGTGAAGTTAGTTTTTAGTTTAGAAAAACTATTCTATAACTAGCTTTCGCCTACGGCTTTCAAAACGAGTATAAAAAAAATAATTAGTACATACTTGTAAAAGATACAAACATACATACATACTATCACGGCTTTATTCCTAATGAGCAGACAGAGTAATTTGTATCTTACGGCTCTAAACAAACAGAGTCGCAAGAATCAAAAACCACTTTTAGCGTGATGGTGGGCAAGATGGATAACAATCAATATAGTGATGGGTTGCTAGCCGCGTCGCCTATTAATATGATTCGCATTTTCACCCATTCCCTCGATCGATTCTTACGATCTGTGCCGGACGTCTTATAACTAATTTTGAGTTTTATTTTGTAATTATTTGTATACTATCAACCCGCACCGACTTCACACGGGTAGTACATTAATTTTATAGATTAAGTATATAAAATATCCTAGTGACAAAAGTAGAACAAGGGATGTTAAGATGGTTTGAGCATTTAGAAAGTATGGATGAAAATAGATTAACAAAAAATATTTATAAGGCAAGTTTAAAAGGAAGTGCGGGATAGGGTCGACCTCGGCGAACGTTCTGCGATCAGATTGCAGACGTTCTGAAAAAGGGAGAGGTAAGAAGTACACGTAACCGAAGGGCATGTATGAAGAGGTTGATGAGTGTAGATGAAGCGAAAGAGGTCTGTCAAGATCGTAGCAAGTGGAGGTCCATAGTCTCTGCCTACCCCTGTGGGAAACATGCGTGATAGTATGTATGTATGTATAAATCACCCTAAATAAAATGGTGTTGAATTTTTTTTAATATTACTACTAATACATAGTGTATTTTCTGTATCATTTGGAAAAATAAATTGCAAAATTTCCTAATTTTTTTTTTCACCTCGTAAAATGCAAACAGACTCTAATGAAGTAACTTATCTAATAAAAAAATAATTAGAATCGGTTCACAATTGATGAACTCAACGCGTAACAAACAAACACATGAGTTGAGAACTTCTTCCTTTTTCAAGTCGGTAAAAAATAGAAACGTCTGAAAAAATTGAAAGGCAAAGATAGTAGTAGGCTTCAAATAGGCGTGAAAAAAATGAAAGAATATAGATATAAGATTCTCAATTTTGATCCGATTTCAATGATTAATTTTTATCCAGCCCTTAAATGTGGCATTCACATTCTGAAAATGAGTATAACCGGTTCGGTTAAGACGCCTTTGGAAATTGGTAATTATGTAGATTAATCAATTACCTCAGAGACACTATATTCGATCTTCACATTGTTAAAATACTCTTAAGTATGTACGCTTAAGCACTTCAACATAATATAAGGCTATGTAGCCTTACATGTTGAATATATGTATATGGAAGTATATGTATACAAGTTCGTAATATGTTCAGTATTAGAACTCTCTTGTTGGCCTGCGAGAAAACGTAGAATGATTCAGCTGCCTTCCCGCGCTTATCGTAAAAGCCGATCGATTGAACGGGCAGAATCCACCACTATTTTTGATTTTCTTTCCCACATTTACGATGATATTCACGGTAAAAGTGGCTTTAGGGTTTTTAAGTCCTGGACTCTGTCTACTGCTTTAGGGATAAAGACGTACTAGTATATGTATATAAATAAAATCTTAGTATATCTATGTAAATAAAATCCTAAATTCTAGCAAAGAAAAAACATAGAATGTACTAGCTGTTTCTCTTCACGTGTAGAGCGTAAAAGTCAGTCAAGGGAACGGATAGCAACTTAGGTATCATTACAATAAGGCAACATGATTAGTAACCTGAAACTATTCCCGATTCCTGATTTTCACCTATTGCTAAGCACTGTCTACCTCGAAAGAGATAAAGACGTGATTGTCTACTTAATGGCACGTGTAAAAATGTAATTCAATACACTTGTTTGTTTCAATATTTAACTAAAGATTAAACTTTACATTATATTTATGAAAATGTTTACTCAGGAAAAAATTTACCTTCACGCTATTTGTGTATTAAATTAGGTTCCGTATTTTAGGATTGCATTTTAAATAAACTCATTTACCAAATCAACAATATATTATTAAAATTAATACCAACAAAACTTTTTTAATGTTATTTTAATAAAGAAAATTAAACTATTACCACTAAGTAACTTTTTTTTTTTACTCAAAAACTATTGATTATATTTCAGTAAAACTGTATATTATAACTATATTAGAATAACGCATAGTCAATTGTTTATAATAGTTTTTTTGCATCACAATCTACTTGAAAAAAATATTAAAGAGTTTTCGGTAATCAACTACGGAACCCTAAACAATTGCTTGCGAGTCTTATTTTCCCGAATAAAAGCGAGTAAAATTGTAGTGTAGTGCATCAATCATCATCGGTCATTGAGTGGTCTCTCGCAGAAGCGCGAGTACCTTGCACAAGCGCAAGGTGACCAGCAGATCAGTTTTGCTCCAGTGCAAGTGGCTATCTAGCCTTGCTCCAACGCAAGTGGTTATCCAGCCTTGCTCCAGCGCGAGTGATTTTCCAGAATTGCACCAGCGCAAGTTTATCTCCAACCTTGCACCAGCGCAAGTTGAATTTCTCGTTTGTACCAGCGTGAACAGAGAGACTTATATACACAATGTAAGTGAGTATAATTACTAAGTTTTTCTATTGTTTCCCTTAAACAATCCGGCGCCTTAATAAGATCAACCCAAAAACGGTCTCAACAGTCTACGATTATTAAGGTCATTGCCTACCCACCACTCTAAAAGTTTTTATAGTGTGCAAATCCCTGTAGGAGGTAATCAGTCAATTCTTCCTCAGATACTCGTACAAATAACATGCTTAAAGCTGTCAATATATATTACAACACAACCTGTTTATTATATTATGTTCATCAATTGTAAAAACAAAAAACCCTTTATTTATTTATTATTCTACGATAAAATTAGTCTACAATTGGCGGTTGTAAGACTTGTGTGTACGTATCGTATGCTACGCGGTATGTATATACGTGTTTTTATATAAATTGTTGTTTGATATATGTGTGTGCCTCCCGAATTTTTGTGAAATTTGTTATAAATCGACTTATGTTACTGTAAACTACTTACGTGTTGATTTTATTATTGGGTTCAATTTAATAAAAAAAAGAATTAACGAAGCTTTTGCGAAAATAAGAAATAAATAGTACTTTAAAAAAATCCCACGTTTATAAAATTTCAAAACGTATGGCTCTAGTTTTTCTTAATATCTACATTCATTTGCAAACAAAAATCGTCATATCGGAGTAGGGCGGAAAGGCTAAGGACGCTTGTGCATTGCTCCGAATCCGAATCATATTCAAATCAAATCCGATTCTGACTCAAATTGGCCTTCCTAGTGATTGTATGGACGCTTGTGCACTTAGTCGTAAACGGTTCAAATCCGATTCGTATTCAAACCAAGAATTCTCACTTCGGGTCGTTTTTATTTCGGATCAAAACCGACTCGAATTGGCCGCCGTAGAAATTGTACGTACGGCTGTGCACCCACTCGAATTCGATTTTCGGGTGAGGTACGGGGAGGGAAGCACACGTTGCACGCCCCGTCCATTGTCCCGTCTCGCCCGATAGTGTTGCCGAAAATATAGAAATTAATGTATAATATCGACAGTGTTATTGATAATGTTTCTGCTATTGCTATAACAATCGATACTATTTATAGTTCTTCTTTGCTGGTCTGGGAGAAAAAAAAACATAGAATGTACTAGCTGCTTCTCTTCCCGTGCAGATCGTAAAAGCCGATTAAGGGAATGGGCGAGAATCTGAATCATATGAATAGGCGATGCGGTTAGCAACCCATCACTATTATGATTTCCCTTTTTCACCTTTATGCCCACCATTACGCTAAACGTGGCCTGGGCTTTACCGCCCTTGGCTCTGTCTACCCCGTTAGGGATAAAGACGTGATAGTGTATCTGTGTACTATTGATAGTTTGATATTATAGATAATTAATGACCTTTATTTAAGTAGGTAATATTGGTTAGGGGGCGTCCATAAATTACGTGAGGTGTTTTTTTTTTTTAATTTTCTGTCCCTCCCTCCCCCTCAGGTGAGATGTCGTGAGATTTTATTCAACCCCCTCCCCCATACCCCAATCTCATGTCAGATTTTTCAAAATGTGTGTTTCTTACGTAAACGCGTTGGATTGTTATTGTAAAAAGAAAAAAAAATTGCTTCGTGCTTTTATTTACGACTAGTTAAGACTAGTAATCAATATTGCTGAGAGTTTAATTATAAGTGTAATAAAAATTTAACAATAGACAGGCGGGCTACACTGTACCGTAAATTCAGATTAAATTGAGCTATTTGGTATAAAACAAATATGGTGGTTTGACCAGTCAGTAGATGTATAATGCCAAAGTATGAATGAAATTATTTTCTTTCGAACGAATTAGTGAACGATCTTAATTGTATTACGATTACGCTTAAGATTAAATCTTAAGCATGTACAATCTGGATTAAATGGACCAAAATAGTATATTTTTTTTTGTTTCAATCAGAAAAAAAATTACGTGATATTTGCCGAGATCCCCCCCCCTCTCCAACGTAAGATTAAATGAGATTTGACTCGACCCCCTTCCCCCCCTTAAACATCTCACGTAATTTATGGACGCCCCCTTACGAACACCGGACGTTGTCACTAGAGATGGGCATATACCCGGGTATGTAAACCCACGCTTTGATATATACCCGATATGCACCCGGTAAATACCCGTATCTACCCATTTGGTGGGTAGATTGAAATATTTATTAATAAACGGGCAAGTGCGAGTCGGACTCGTACATGAAGGGTTCCGTACCATCGTACAATGTTTTAAAACGCTTAAGAAACACGTTTCTTCTATGACTACCCCCTTTGCTAGGAAGCGGCGTAAACTTAGCTGTAAGTAACGATTTGACGTTAACATTTGTGCAAAACAAAACAAAGTGACTATAATTAAGAGATATTATAAATATCCTATGATAATAAAGATATTTTGAATTTTGAATTTTTACCTACCTTGGAGAAGTTGATAGCCAAATTAAGTAATAAATCTGTATTTTCTGTCGTTGATCTGTCAGATGGGTTTTATAATATTCGCCTTGCAAGTAATTCAACAGATCTATGTACGTTCTCAAGCCCGATGGGATGTTATAAATTTTTGAGATTACCGTTTGGGTTGTCCGTAGCACCAGAAACTTTTCAAAAATACAGTGAGAGTGTATTTGCAGGCATTGAGGGTGTAGTAATTTACTGCGATGACCTGTTAATTTGTGCGGAAAATTAAATTGAGCACGACAAGGTATTAAAACAGGTTTTTGAACGTGCACAATTACATAATGTCAGATTCAACAAACGGAAATTTCAGTATAAGTTAAAGGAAGTAAAATTTTTTGGTCATATCTTTTCTGAGGAAGGAATGAAGATTGATCCAGATCGTGTAAAGGCTATTTTAGAAATGAAGAGCCCAAAAAGTAAAAAAGAGTTACAGATATTTCTTGGAATGGTTAACTATCTAAGAAAATTCATTAACAAATTAGCTGAAACAATTGCTCCATTACAAACTCTATTAAAAAAAGATATAACTTGGTTATGGACTGAAACACATGAAAATTGTTCTTGTAACATTAAAAAATGTATCACTAAAGCACCTGTTTTACAGAATTTCAACAGCTCCTTACCAATTTCAATACAGTGTGATGCTAGTAAAGATGGTCTAGGATGTTGTCTAATGCAAAATGGCAAAGTTGTAATGCATTTGCATTTGCGTCTAGGAGCTTGACGGAGGCAGAAAGAAATTTTTCACAGATTGAAAAAGAATTACTCAGTGTTGTTTGGGCTACTAAAAAAATTCGTTATTATATTTATGGAAGAAAGTGCCTTGTATTCAATGATCATAAGCCATTGGAAACTATATTAAAAAGGGGTCTGCATGAAATTCCTTCCGTCAGGCTACAAAGACTAAAACCAAAACTTTTGAAATATGATATAGACTACAAGTACATGAAAGGTAAATCCATGCACATTGCAGATCTATTATCACGGTCATTTTTAGACGAAACGGATGAAGATCAGTCATATATGTATGAAGTGATACACTGCATTGCACTTGCCTCTCAACTACAATGTACAGAAGAATATAAAAGAAAATTATTAACAGAAACTTTGAAAGATGAGGAACTTTGTAAACTTAAAGAATTTATTAACAGTGGTTGGCCAGAAAATGCCAAGGATATACCTGATTTTTTGAAATGTTATTACCAATTTAGGCAGGATTTATCAGTAGATCAAGAATTATTTTTTATGAATCACAGACTTGTAATACCTAAGGCATTAAGAATAACAATTTGAATAAATTACATGAAGGTCATCTAGGCATGGCTAAAATGAAACAAAAGTGTAGAATGTTATATTACTGGCCACAAATTGACTGTCATATAGAAAACCTAGTTAAGAAATGTATTGTTTGTCAAACTTACCATAATAACAACATTAAAGAACCACTATTGCCACATGACGTGCCGTCTTTACCATTTTCCAAATTAGGAATAGATATAATGGATTTTCGAAAAAAGAATTATCTGATAATTTTCCTTCGCGGGTAGGCGCAGCGCAAATACGCGTAAGCTACGAGCTCTGTATTTAAAATTAATTTATACTTAAAATCAATTAAAATTTCGGAAACTAAGTAATTAATTTGACTGCCAAACCCACCTGCGCTCGTCACATCTTATTTTTTAATCAAGAATCCTTGTAATTCCTCACTTCTCACATCACACTACCCTACACAATGGATGCCACCCAAGCACGCAATCTTGAAGATCTTGAGAAGATATTCCACACACGGATGCAAGCTTATGAGGAGAAGCTTCAACAGGTTGCCACAGAAGGTACACCAGCACACACAGATGTAACATCACTGGCCCGTGAGTACAATGAGTTCAAGACCTTTGTCTGGCAAGCCTTATATAAAGTCTCAAATAGGCATACTATTGTGTAGTCAGGATAGACACAAAACCGCTATGCGGAGAAAAGTGTTACTGCTGCATGGTGTTCCTGAGAAGGCGAATGAAAATACACTGCAAAGCATTCTCAGAGTGTTGTCCGAGCAGATGAGTATTACTGATGTAACAGCTAAAAATATTATTGCCTGTCATAGGCTAGGTTCATCTCAGAGCAAGACGCGTCCTGTCCTTGTTAGATTTTTAAAAATGGAGCATCGACATCTTGTGTGGGACAACAAAACGTCTCTCAAGGGCTCGGGCATCACTGTGTCCGAATTTCTAACTAAAGTTCGACATGGGGCGTTCACCACTGCGCGACGACACTTCGGCATCAAAAATTGCTGGACCGTTGAGGGCAAGATACTGGTTGTGCTCCCAGATAAGTCCAGACGCAAGCTGGAGTCCATGGCGGAAGTGCAGTCGCTTATTTCGGCGTTCCCCGACGTCGCCGGCCAGGAAGCTGACAGCGCCGGCGGCGCTAGCATTGCCGGCCCTACATCCCAGGCTACGGCATCGAAGGGCACCAGTGGCACCACCGCCAAGACATCGAGATCTCGTCGTCGCGTGTGATTATGCATGCCGTTTCTGTATGTGTTTTTCTTATTCGGTGTTTGACGGTGAACTAAAATTAACTAGTAGTGGGTACACATTTAATAACTCAAAAAATTATTCTTTTTTCACCCTACATTTTTATTTCACCTCACAGTTTTATTTGTTTTGGTTCAAATGTCACTGTGACACTGTCAAACACACAGCTGTTAAGATCTTGACATTGAGTCATAGACAAAATATTATGTGGGCGCAGATAGCTAAGATTACGTTTTTATACCAAGAGATTTTGTGGCTACGCTCTTGGTACGAGTCCGGCAATCTCACCGGCAACAAAAAAACACACAAACAACCTACGCAGTCTGCTACCACCCTGTATATAGGTACAGGGACCTATTTTAATCTAATTTAACCTAATTATGAGTTGAATTGAATTATAACTAACTAACTAACTAACTAATCTAACTAATTGTAAGACTCACCGCTTCCACGCAGTCTTCAGGCAGCCTCGCCTGGCCTTCGCGTCGATCATGAGGTCCGCTTCAGGGGTGGCGACGGCCTCAGGTCTCTTCATGGATCCCGAGTCAGTGGTGCGGAGAATTGGGTCCCTACAATAACCTAACCCCATGAGCTCATGTACGTGGCCCCAAAATGAATACGTCGTATTTATTACACCACTTCTATAGCACAATAATTTTCTTGTTCCTCCTTCGACACCTCACGATTATTCACATAACTATTTTATAAGGCCGCATGGCACGCGCTTCACATCCGACACAAATCAATGTTCCTTACGTAATGCAAACAATTTCGGCTCCCCGCCGTTCAAATGAATTGGCCACCAAACAATTACCGACAATTCTCCACGAAACTTTCGATTTTATATATCAAAATTACAAAATTAATGCTGCCATAGCACGCGAAAAAAAACACACCCAAAATCAGACATTTTTCACTATTTTGACGTAAAGACAATGATTATTTACTGGTCGGGCAAAGACAATCCGCGCACGGGATATCGATGAATCGATAATCTTGCCCGTGTTTGTGGAGATCACACGCAGATGGCGCTAGTCTCCTAACAAAGCACTTTTATTCAAAACATCCCCCCGTCCCGGTCTGAGAAGCAGACCGCTAGCTTACTCTACTAGGAGGCGAGAGAGAGAGGATACGGCTCTACGCAGAACCGAACCCTCGACCAACACCTCAGCCACACGCGGAGTTCCGTCTCCGCCAAAAATCAAACGCAAAATGCGCCCTCGGCGCCAAAGTAATGATGGCAGATTTGCCTCTTTTAACAATACCAAATCTCCCTCCCTGGGTGGCTCAGTCCTGTCTGTCCATTTCACTCTTTGTTGCAACAAATGCAAATATTCAAGAGACCAGCGAGCCCAAAAGTTCTGGCTCATTTGCTGTAACATTTGAAAACGTGACAACCGCGATGTACGTTCATCCCTCCACGAGTATTCGGGTAGGGCATTCAAAGGCCCTCCCACCAAAAAATGACCAGGAGTGAGGACTTCCAAGTCATTTGGGTCCTGAGATAATGGACAGAGAGGACGAGAGTTGATGACCGCCTCAACTTTACAAAATACTGTGGCCAGCTCTTCAAACGTTAGAGCTGTTTCCCCTAAAGTGCGGCGGAGGTGGGTCTTTGCCGATTTCACAGCGGCTTCAAAAATCCCTCCCCAATGAGGGCAATTTGAGGGGCTGAACCTCCATGTTACCCCCCTTTGGGCAGCAATTTGACTTAAACTTTTACAATTCTTATCAATAAATTCACAAACATCCTTAATATAATTTACAGTGCCCTTGTAATTTGTGCCATTGTCGGAGCGAATGAGTGAAGGTAGACCTCTACGCGACACGAAACGATCTAACGCAGCGACAAAGGCCTCCGTAGTCAAAGCTGACATCACCTCCAAGTGGACAGCCTTGGTAGCCAAACAAACAAATACAATCAATAAAACAAATAAAAGATGCATCGAAACAAAACACCTTTCACTGCTCTTCGGGCTGACAAAATCCAAAATTCCCGCTGCAAAATAGCCAGCAACGCACTGTACCCTGCATGAGCGTTCCGAATGTGTCGATCAGACACCAAAAGTTGCACCAAGGGTCCGCCCTTGGGCAATAACAAAGGATGGCGACTCCCAAACGGAAGCTCCGCCTTCCGAAGCCGGCCACCAACCCGAAGACTCTGAGTCGATGAAAGGGTTCAAACGAGTGACCGCGCCCTTCAACCTAGCGCGTCCCTCGCGCAAAATACGAAACCCCGTTAGAAGTGGGTGCTGACCCATCAAAGACAGTTCTCAATTTGCCTGTCGAGGCCTTCACAACAGCATGGTGTGGCAGAAAGTAATGCTCAGTTGAGCTCCAATCAACTCGAGCTGGAGACATGTGACCCAAGTCCTCGTACTCGCGCATAAATTCTATATATTTATTACGAAGTACGGGATCCCGCTGCATGCGTCGTTCCGTGGACAGCAGTCGTCTCTCCGCAAACATCCTACTATGCCCTAGGCTAGGACGAGAAGCAACAAAGGGTAACCTAGTTACCAACCGACCGGAAGACAATCTTTCCGTATTGGCTTGATAAAAGGCCTCACATTCTGCGTGGTCCGGATCCATCCTTGAGACCATAGGTGGCTCCTCCACCGCCCAAAACCTTTGCATGGTTTTGGCCAAAGACGCATTCGCAAGAACTGTCGGCTCCTCCATGGAGTCATGTTCAAAGACAGGGCCCATCAGGGCGTAACCAAAAATTGTAGACACTGCCACCAGTGAAGAAGAACCCAGAGCCTTCTGGGTGCCCAATAAAATCCAACCCAATACGTCCGAACCCAGGAGCAAGTCTACTGGGGTGGGGTGAAGAACAAATGGGTCAGCCAATTCCAGGCCTGACACCATAGACAACGCGTCTGGCGGTATGTCTGTGGTGGGCTGCCAACCCGCAATGGTATCCATTACCAGAGCTGAAGTCGTGATCCTCACTGTCGAGGATTTCAGCGACGAAAAGGTGACAAGTGTCTGTCCCGTCAAACACTTCACTTTTATACCACCAACTCCAAGAAGTGGCACAGGCGAGTCCTCCACGGCTAAGCCTAATGTATGTGCCACTCGAGTGGTAACCAAACTTTTCTGAGCCCCCGAATCTAACATGGCTCGTATAGTAACCGCCTCCACCCCATGTCCCCATACGCGGACCACCGTGGTGGGGAGCAGAACCGTCCGCGGTTCTGTTCTACTGAGGGAGCAAGCTAGCTACGGGCTCCCCACTCTCTCCTAACCTGGGGGGTGCCACTGGCCCGGATAATACATCGGGCGAGTGCACGTCCCCATGTGAGGGGGCGCATAACCCGCTGCCCTGCCGTACCTAGCGTAGGGCGGGTGGTACTCCAGCCAAGGGTACTCATGAAGCGGCGGGGAAAGCCACTGTGGCTCCGTCCTCCGAGTAGGAGCCGGTGCGGAGGGAGGTGTCCCACCTCTCACTTCCGCTCTAGGGCCCCCGCCCATTGGGGCCCTATCCAAAGGCTGACCAGCCACATAATGGCCATGTCCCGTAGGCGCAGGATCCCGGACCGCCGAGACCCGCGCCGGCACTCGACCCCCATCCCGAGGGGGGGTGCGACGAGCGAAGCCACGTCCGCCGTCCGACGGTGGAGGGCTTCGCGCAGGAGCGCCCCCGCCCATGGGGGACCCCTGCCTCCTTGCCTGGGAGCCAGCCTCGCTCCGGTTCATGCAGAGCGTCAAGTGGTGCCGCCCATGGCACGCACTGCATGGCTTGGCAGAACGGCAGTCACGCGCATAGTGACTACCCAGGCAGTAAAAACACAATTCATGTCGCTTCGCCACGCGACGCCTTTGTTCTACTGGCAGCCGCTGCCAGTCCCAACATTGGGTTAGGGTGTGACCCTTCCGGCCACACTGCAGACAGTCCGCATCTCTCGCGACTGCTGCCGTATAAACCACCCGAGCACCAGCTCCACTCGGTGACGGTGGCTGCGCCTGTCTGGGCTTTCCTCGCCATAAGGGGCTCGAGGCTCCGCGTTCTGGCGCCCTAGATGGCGCTGGGTCCGGCATGGAACTCTCTGCGGCCCTAGCCTCAAACTCTAAAAATTTATACAAGTCGGAAAAGGTAGGTAGGGTATTGCTGTCCCGCTCAGCATTCTCGCGTTCGAAACGCGAGCGAATATCGTTGGGTAGTTTGCCCAAGATAATGTGTACCAACAAAAATGACCACTGGTCCACCGGTAGTCCCAAAGTACGCAACGCGTTACAGCCCACTGTAACGGGCGTTAATAATTGCAGGCGCAGTTGTGCCCGATTGGCCACCCGAGGCAGGGCCAACAGCTGCGCCGCATGTGCGTCGGCCAACAGCCGAACGTTCTGATAACGGGAATTAAGCAGTTCCCAGGCCGTGTCATACTGGTCATCCTCCACACGGAGGTGCTGCATGAGCGACCGCGCTTCATCCTCCAATGTTGAGAGAAGGTACGCCATTTTTTGCGCCTTCGTTAGGTCGTGTCTCGAGTTGACCAACGACTCGAACATGTTTTTAAAGGCCACCCACTCCTCCATCCTACCCCCAAAGTGGGACAGCTGAAGGGTGGGAAGCCGACCAGTTACAACTGGCCCTTCCGGTCCACCGGATGCGCGAGGGGCGGGACCGCCCGCCTGTCTCGCTCTGATGTGTCCGGCCTTCTCCACGATATCATCGTGAAAGGCCATAATCTGGTCATAGTCCTTGATATGGCCTGCCCAGACCTCTGGGTCCAAACCACCTTCGGTAAGCACTGCCATGGCTGCTTCCGTATTGGCCAATCTCGTACGGAGCTGTTCCGCTTGCTCCAGAATAGCAGTGTCCCTGTCCGTACGGGACAAGAGTGCGCTGGCACTCGCAGCCCACCTAAGTTCATTGGCGAGCGTCGCCCTTGCGGAGGTTATCTTCGACATTGCGTTAGACAAGAACAAAACGAACCAAATTTAAATAACTGAACAAATAAGTCCGACAAGGGCACAAACCAAAATTCTTAATTTTTTTAATACAAACAAACAAATCAAAGTACTATCTAATAGTAAAATTGACACAGACTCAAATATCTATTAATGGTAAACGAACAAGATATAATACTAGTACGACAAGGACACAAACTAAAATTCTTAATTTTTAAATACAAACAAACAAATCAAAATACTATCTAATAGTAAAATTGACAGGGACTAATATTTATTAATGGCAAACAAACAAGATATAATACTAGTCCGACAAGGGCACAAACTAAAATTCTTAATTTTTAAATACAAACAAACAAATCAAAATACTAGCTAATAGTAAAATTGACACGGACTAGTATTTATTAATGGCAAACAAACAAGATATAATACTATCTAATGGTATGATTGAGACGGCCCAATACTTATTAATTACAAACAAACAAAATTATTTTATTTCAAATTTTCTTGGGAAATAATGTTTACCCTACCTTAGTAACAAACCAAAAAAAAAAAACAATATGTGGGCCCGTAATCAGAGCCGTTAACAACTACGCTCTGCTACCAAAATTGTGGGCGCAGATAGCTAAGATTACGTTTTTATACCAAGAGATTTTGTGGCTACGCTTTTGGTGCGAGTCCGGCAATCTCACCGGCAACAAACAAACACACAAACAACCTACGCAGTCTGCTACCACCCTGTATATAGGTACAGGGACCTATTTTAATCTAATTTAACCTTATTATGAGTTGAATTGAATTATAACTAACTAACTAATCTAACTAATTGTAAGACTCACCGCTTCCACGCAGTCTTCAGGCAGCCTCGCCTGGCCTTCGCGTCGATCATGAGATCCTCTTCAGGGGTGGCGACGGCCTCAGGTCTCTTCATGGATCCCGAGTCAGTGGTGCGGAGAATTGGGTCCCTACAATAACCTAACCCCATGAGCTCATGTACGTGGCCCCAAAATGAATACGTCGTATTTATTACACCACTTCTATAGCACAATAATTTTCTTGTTCCTCCTTCGACACCTCACGATTATTCACATAACTATTTTATAAGGCCGCATGGCACGCGCTTCACATCCGACACAAATCAATGTTCCTTACGTAATACAAACAATTTCGGCTCCCCGCCGTTCAAATGAATTGGCCACCAAACAATTACCGACAATTCTCCACGAAACTTTCGATTTTATATATCAAAATTACAAAATTAATGCTGCCATAGCACGCGAAAAAAAAAACACACCCAAAATCAGACATTTTTCACTATTTTGACGTAAAGACAATGATTATTTTTCTGGTCGGGCAAAGACAATCCGCGCACGGGATATCGATGAATCGATAATCTTGCCCGTGTTTGTGGAGATCACACGCAGATGGCGCTAGTCTCCTAACAAAGCACTTTTATTCAAAACAATTACGTTCCTTTATATGCAATTATTTTTGTTATGTGATTGTAACTTATTGATCTAATAGTTGCTTTCATCTGTTCTTTTTGTATTTAATTAATATTTATATTGTAATAAACTTTTGAATTTAGTATAAAATTCTCTGCAGTTCAATGGTCAGTGAGAGTGAGTTTTCGCGAGCCTATGGTGAGTTTGGCAGCTCATCTAAAATTGTATATTTATATTAGCTTTAGATTCAGATTATATTTACATATCTTTGTTTCGTATACGTATATATATCTACATATTGTAATTTATTTTATTATTTATTTATATACATAGTTATATTTGTCTTACTATCAATTATGGATGATCTTCCAGATCTTAATGACAGCTTTTTCTCTTGCTCGTCTTTACATAGCAGTTTTCACAGTGCAGTAGATAGTCAATCTTCTCCTGCCACGACCTTACATGATAACTTGAGCTCCATTTTCTCCGACTACCCTCGGAACTTTAACATTGTGCATATCAATGCGCAAAGTGTTTCTTCTCACTTCCCTGACATAGTATCATCTTTCAGCTGCGATCATTTAGATGCAGTACTCATTTCCGAATCGTTTTTGAAACCTCTCCACTCTTCTTTGTTTGATTTATCTGATTTCGTTCTCATACGGAATGACAGAATTGGTGCCAGATGTGGTGGCGTAGCAATTTACCTTCGCAAATCCTTACCCTATAAGATTCTATGTGCCTCACCTCCCTCTTATTCCGCGTCAGCTGAATATATTTTTCTAGAACTGACCATGCAACATTCTAAAATACTTCTGGCAGTTTTTTACTCTCCCAGTCTTCACGTAAATTATTTCAGCTCCTTAGATTCTATCCTTAACGATTTATGTCCTTTGTACGAACATGTTATTATCATGGGTGATTTAAACACATGTATTATTAAGAATGACTCACGTACACTTCAGCTTCAAGATCTTTCTTCTTCGTACAATCTTAATATTTTACCACTTTCAGCTACCTATCACGCTCCTAATTGTAGACCATCTCTTCTAGACTTAATAATAGTATCTGGTCCTGATAATGTTTCCACACATGGCCAACTTGCCGCACCCTTCTCGTATCATGATTTAATTTACTTATCATACTGCGTGCGTCCTCATAAACGCAAGTCAAATTATCGACATCTTCGTAATTTCAGAGGCATTAATACGGATGCATTACTAAGAGATGCTGGTAACATTAATTGGAATCTAGTTCTGGAGAAGGATAACATAGATGATAAGGTTAACACATTTAACTCTTTAGTTCTTGGATTATTTGATCAACATGCTCCTCTCCGACGTGTCAAGATCAAACATAAACCCGCTCCGTGGCTTACGGATGAAATAAAAGCACTCATGGCGCGTAGAGATAGAGCGAATCGTAGATTCAAACGTTGTTCATCTGAGACTAATTTAAAATGCTATAAGGTGCTTCGCAATCGCTGCAATCGCATGTGCCGTGATTCAAAGAGGCGTTATTTTCATGATTCGCTTATCAACCGTAGTCCAGCGGAAACTTGGAAATTTTTAAAATCTGTTGGTGTGGGAAAAACTTCAGAGGTCGCTCAATGTGATATTGACATAAAGGAACTTAATAAACACTTTTCTAAGCCACCTGTTGCTCTCGATCCTTCTGTTAAGTTAGATACTTTAGCTGAGTTGCGTAACTTACCTCATCCTTCCTATCTTCCTTTCGATTTTAGTATAGTCTCTCAAGACGATGTTAAAAAAGCTATAAAACATGTCTCTTCCAATGCAGTTGGTAATGACTTAGTTTGCTCTAATATGATCACTCGAATTCTTCCGGTGATTCTCTCTATACTTACCCACATTTTTAATTTTTCACTCTCGTCGGGTACATTTCCTTCAGCTTGGAAGCAAGCACATGTCATACCACTACCAAAAACCACCAATCATTGTTCTTTTTCTGACTTTCGCCCTATTTCTATTTTGCCTTATCTTTCCAAAGTTCTGGAGCAAATCGCACATAACCAGTTTTCTTCTTTCCTCTTCAAAAACAATCTCATTAGTCCCTTTCAGTCTGGGTTTCGACCGGGCCACAGCACTTCTACCGCTTTGGTGAATGTGACTGATGATATTCGCCAAGCTATAGATACTAAAACGTTAACTTTACTAGTTTTGCTTGATTTTAGTAACGCCTTCAACTCAGTAGACTTCGATATCCTTTTAGGGATCCTTCACTCTATCAATGTATCTCCTTCTGCCTTAAATTGGTTTAGTTCCTATCTGCATGGACGCTCTCAGCGTGTGTGCCTTGATGAAACTCACTCAGACTGGTGTGAGCTGGGTGCTGGTGTACCTCAAGGAGGTTGGCTTTCCCCTTTACTGTTTTCTGTTTTTATAAATACCATCACTAAAGTTCTATCCTGTAAATTCCACTTATACGCGGATGATCTGCAGCTGTATCGCCACTTCCCGGTGGATGATGCTGAATCAGCCATTGCAGCGTTGAATGATGACCTTTGTCGTGTTTCGGAATGGGCTTCGTGTTATGGTCTCAAGGTAAATCCCATTAAGTCCCAGGCTATGGTGATTGGCACTAGTGCTTTGCGTAACCGGATTGACTTTAACGGACTTTCGCCTGTGATATTTGAGGGTTCTGTGATTGCCTTAACTGACACTGCCAAGAACTTGGGAATTTTAATGGACTCTAACCTCAAATGGACAGCTCAAATTAACGAAGTCAGTCGTAAGATCCACTTTTCTTTCCACACCCTTAGATGCCTCCAATACTTCTAGACTAGGATTGCTCTGGCCCAATCCCTTATTCAACCAATCTTGGATTACGCGGATGCATGCTACTTGGATACAACAGAAGACCTTTTAGATAAACTGGAGCGTTTACAAAACCTGTGCTTCCGTTTCATCTTCGGATTGAGGAAGTTCGACCATGTTTCCAGGTACCGTGTTCAACTAAAATGGTTACCTATACGGCTCCGTAGAAACAGTTGCATTCTTTGTCTCCTTTACAACGTCCTACACTATCCTTCTTTCCCCTCCTATCTACGTGAGCGCTTTTCCTTTTTATATTCTCCAAATTCTCTTTGCAGATCCCACCTAAAAACTGTCCTTAAATACCCTTCACACAGCACCACTACTTTTTCCTACTCCTTCTCGGTACATGCGGTCAGACTATGGAACTCATTACCACCTTCTATACGCGAATCTAAATCGATCTCTGTGTTTAAAAGACGAGTAAAAGATTATTATTTATCGGAATCATTATAGTTGTAGTTTATATATTATATATTAAGTATATTCATTTCTAAATAGACATATGTATTTATATAAGTATGTATGTAACATATGTATGTGTATGTTTATCTGTAGTTTCATAGTATGTATTTCTTCTTCCTTCATTTAACGAACACGCCTGTATGCCTTTCATATATGAACATCTCCTCTCACGGGCCTACTGGAAGAGATCTCTTTTGAGATAAGTAGTGCCTTTGTACAACTTTTTGTTTATGTATTCTCTGTATATATTGTCCGTGTACATAAATTGGTAAATAAATAAATAAATAAATAATTTACGATTATATGTCAAAGTGGTTAGATATAAGATTAATTTCAAGTAAGTCTGCACATAGCATTATCAATGCTTTAACAGATATTTTTTCTTGTTTTGGTATACCATCTGAAGTAGTAGCGGATCATGTTCCATTTGACTCATTGCAGTGTAGAAAGTTTGCTTCTGAATGGGGTTTAAAATTCACTCACTCTAGCCCGAGATATGCTCAGTCAAATGGTATGGCAGAACGTGGAGTTCAGATTGCTAAAAAAATGTTGACTAAATGCTTTGAGGATAAATCTGATTACAGGCTAGCATTACTTCAGTACAGATCATCACCTGTGTCTGGTACAATTTTTACACCTGCACAATTGCTAATGAACAGAAATATAAAAACAAAATTACCTGTAACACGCCAATATCTTGAGCCTAAAATGAATGATAATGTAAAGACCGAGTTTTGCAAAGTAGTCGATAGAAATGTAAGAATTTATAATAGAACTACAAGACCTAAGTCTAGTTTTAAGTTAAATGAACAAGTGTGGTTTAAGAAAGAACCTTGTATCAATAAATGGAGCTTAGGTCAAATTGTAAATAATAACAACTATAGATCATATGACATAAAAGATAATAATGGGAGTATTTATACAAGGACTTCCTATCATATTCGATCTCAATAATCTGGTGCCTCTAGCAATGAATGTGTAGTCCCAAGGGATCATAGGGATGTATAAATAAAACATAATATATTGAGTATATGTAATAAAGAACTTACATAGTATCTAGATAGAAATACTTTAGTTTTAAAGATCTCATTATGGATCATAGGATAGTTGTATTCAAGTAAAATTCCCTTTTGTAATCTTGATGAGTTCGAGTAAGTTTTAAAAAAGAAAAAAAAATTTAATGTTATCTTAATTTTGTTACAAATGCGTTTTTTTTATAGAGTAATAAAGCTAAGCTCTTGTATTGTGATCTTGCTTTAATTACTGCGTTACAATATAAATGTTACTAGCTTAATTTGATAAAGGTTAATTTCTTTTCTTTTCTCTAAATATGTATTAAAAGACATATTTTTTTTTTGATTTGGGAAAGGAGAGGGATGTAGTATCAGAACGTAATTTGACATATGTCAATGTCATGGCGCTTGACATCGCATAACCTCTGACAGGTGTACTGAGACGGACCAGAGACCACATCCTTCTTCCCTGAAGCTTGCAATGTGTGTAATGTAAAAAGTAAACGTAAGAAAGTAAATAAAGTCCTGTTGTGCATACTCTCGTTTAATTACAAAATATAAACAATACAAGGCCAAAGGCCGAGCCCCTCCCCCCTCCCCCCAGTGACCCCCCCTCCCCTCACATTCATGAAAAATTCAAATTTGACATTTTTTTTGGAATCCATGATGGCGTCTGGATTTTAGTAATAACAACTTATTTCGTTCATAACGTCTTACTGGGACCTCGTAGAAGTCTTAAATTTTGTATACTGGGGTAAAGCACCCCACGAAATTTGAAACTGAAATCTGATTTTGGATCCAAGATGGCCGCCCGTATTTTTTTTTTTTTCATACGCATTACAAATCCTTACCTGCCTCTCAACTGGACCTGGAATATAATCCACTTCAACAGCTGTACGAAAGACCGCGAGCTGCTTGCAGCTCGCGCTGCACCCAAAACACTAGTTATTATATATAAACCTACATTACCCCTGACTCACTCACTGATTGACATAGTTGTTTGACCTGTTCCGGGGTAGGTGGGGTAATGATTGATGTATTGTCGTGTAGAGGGTGCTCCAGTGAGTACCACAAAAATCGGATATGTTGAAGATCATCAGATCCTAATGTAGACGAGGTACAGCCTGCAAAAACGGTTAAGGTTAGGTGTGTGATTTTTTTTTCCAAAATGTAGGGGGTTATAAGCAATTAGAGGACTGTCATTTGTTTTTTCAAAATCCACGATGGCCGCCATACAAGGACAATTCCCGAGTGTGTACCGCGAGACCGAAGGCCGAGCTTCGTGGCGTAGGTGACGCCCGAGCCCCTCTTGACCTCCCCCCTTCTTCAGAACCCCCCCCCAACCCAAGTGTATAAGCGAAGCCTGAGCTGCGTGGCGAGGGCAAAGCCCAAAACTCTCCTGACTTCCCCCCTCCCCAGAATTCCAACCCAAGTGACTAAGCGAAGCCTGAGGCCAAAGGCCGAGCTCCTCCGCGAGGTCGCAGGCTGAAATGCGTGGCGAGGGCGAAGCCCGAGCCCCTCCTGACCTCCCCCTCCCCCAGTAATCCCCCCCCAAGTCAATAAGCGAAGCCTAAGGCTAAAGGCCGAAGGCTGAGCTCTCTCGTGAGGCCGCAGGCTGAGCTGCGTGGCGAGGCTGCAGGCTGAGCCACTCCCACCAAGCGGTGAGCGTTTTTTTTTTAATTTTCTAAGATGGCCGCCAATACTCGACTGCTTCCGATTTGACTGAAATTCAGAATGCAAGGGTTTTCTGCGTCACGGAATCCAAGTCTGACATATTTTTTGGAATCCATGATGGCGTCTGGATTTTAGTATTTTAACTTGATTCGTTCATAACGTCCTACTGAAATATCAAAGGGGTCTGAAATACTGTATAATAAATATTGTAAAGCATCCCGCGAAACTCAAAACTGCAAACAAAATTTTATTCCAAGATGGCGGCCCGCATACGCTTTTATTTTTTTATACTGACTTTAGCACTTTACCTATTCTCTCAACTGGAAATAAGATTCCAACCAATTTCAACATCTGCACGAAAAACCGCGGGCTGCTTGCAGCTCGCGCTGCACCTGAAACACTAGTTATTATTATACTATAAACCTACATTACCACTGACTGACTCACTCACTCACTCACTGATTGACATAGTTGTTTGACCTGCGAATCTAGTCAGTCAATGAGCTCGGACGTGTAAAATTTTTAATTAACAAAATAAACAATTGCCGCGCAATAATTGTGACCTAGATATTCATCTGTGTCACTAGTTTTCGATGTTAATGAAGTTACTTTTGGTGTTATGTTTTGGTGTAATATAGAAACAATAAAATAAAATAAAATGGATAGCAGTCCCTTTAATCGGAGTGGGATGATACGCCGCAGCCCGCCGCCCACACCCGCCCGCGCTCCCGCGCCCCTGGAGGATGGACATACAGAACTCATATCCACGGCCGAGATCCAGTCCTGGATGACCTCCGTCGAGCAGTGCCTTCAAGAAGTTTGCACTATTTCGGCTGAAGGAAAACTGAACTCGGACCAAAAATTAAGAATAAGCAATCTATGCCGCAAAGTTAGTCATGGCACATCACAGATGGCTGTCCAATATCAGTCCTTAAAGCAAAAAACTTTTCACTCTCATACGACTATCCAAGCCCTTAAAGACAAAAACAACCTGTCCCAACGCCTTCAAGCCCTAAAATCAAGTATCGAAGATTCCTCCAAACCCGCTTCAGGAGCGTCCTCTTTCACTGACATGGTGAAAAAGGGAGCTGACAATTTTATTCAGCCTCCTAAAGTAAGTGCCGTAGCGATCTACCCTAGTGATAAGCAGAAAAGTAGCGAGGAGACTAAATTATTAGTCCAAAAAATTATAAGCCCTGTCCAGATGCAGCTACATGTACGAGGATTGAGGAAAACTAAAAATGGGGGAGTCATAATCAGCACTGAGAACAAGGCCGACGTTGAAAAACTGAAGCAGTCAGCGCAACTGAAGACCTCTGGCCTTACGGTGGATGAACCGCATAAACGTAAACCCAGAATTGTTGTAATTGAAGTTCCATCATCTATGCCGGAAACGGAAGTTTTCTCCTGCATCAACAAGCAGAATTTAGCCGACAAGTTATCCGGTACCACTTTGGAAAGTTTCTTGGAATCTGTCAAGTTAAGTAAGTCCCTGCGGATATACGAAGAGCCCTTATTACTAATGACAGAGTGTTCGTGAACTGGTCTTCTTTTCCAGTGAGAGACTTTACTCTGGTGACCAGGAGCTTCAAGTGTCAGCAATATGGACATGCGGCTAGAACATGCCGGAGACAGTCAACACCTGCGGACACTGTGGTGTGGTAGGCCATGCCATGGATGAATGCACAAAAAATGGAGATCCCACAAAATGTGCAACTTGCCTTCATTACAAGAAACCGTGCGACCATAAAACTGGTGACCACACTTGCCCAGCGAAATTAATGGCCGAAAAAAGGTACATGAATTCAATAGATTATGACGGTGCCTAAGAGCGCTACTTATTAGATTATTTTAGATCTTAATATCTTTATTTGTTAACTATTGATAAGCTAATTTCGGATTTAGACAATCTCTGTTTTAGAATCGAAAAATTGTGAGGTTGAATGTTGCAAACAATATCTATCCTCATTTAACAATCCATTAACATTCATAACACAAAATATTCGGAGTATTAACAAAAACTTTGACAATTTTAACGTTCTTTTACATAGAATCAAGTTTGACTGTGACATAATCGTTTTAACCGAATGTTTTCTAAAAGTCATGGCAATGTACCTCTTATGCAAGGTTTTAATATTTTTAACAGTTTAGATAATTTTAATAAAAACGGCGGGATAGTAGTTTACACAAGGAATACCTTGAATGTAACTATGTAATGTAGAAGAACCAATCATGTTAGACTGTAATCGGCTACTTATAAAAATAGGCAGAGATATTGCAATATTAGCCATTTATCGCTCCCCTTCTCACACAAACACCAATATTTTTTCAGTTTCATTAAATGAAACACTGCAAAGTTTATCCTCTTTTAAACATATAATAATTATGGGAGACATTAACATTGCTATTCGCCCGGAGAAAATCGACTCAGATGCTTTGGAGTACCTTAATATATGTGCTTTACACGGCTTACTCCCTGGACATACGTTTATCACGCGACCCAAAAGCGGTACGTGTCTGGATCATATCGTGGTAAAAACTATTAACATTACTTCCTAAATCGAGCATAACCAATCATCACGCTGCCCTACTAACATTAGATCGTAAAGTACCAAAAATGTGTCACACGCAAATAAGAACTAAATTAGATTACAAAAGACTTGAAGATTACTTATGCAACATAAATTTCGACCTTGTTTATTGTTGGTGCAGATAGCTAAGATTACGTTCTGATACCAAAGATGTTACTAACTACGCTCTTGGTACGAGTCCGGCAATCCCACCGGCAACAAACAAACACACAAACCAACCTACGCAGTCTGCTACCACCCTAGATAAGGTCCAGTGAACCTCCTAACCTAATTATAAATTAAACTTAAATCTAATTAAAAGTAATTAAACTAATTACAAATGGGAAACAATTAAAGATAAAACTTACCACATCCATGCCGTCTTCAGGCAGCCTCGCCTGGCCTTCGCGTCGAGCCCGAAGTCCTCCTCAGGGCTGGCGACGGCCTTAGGTCCCAACACGGGTCCCAAGTCAGTGGTGAAGAAAATGGGGTCCCTAAGCGAACCTACCCATGAGCTCATGTATGTCGCCCCAAACGAATACGTCGTATTTATAGCACCACTTCACCACAGCACAACAAAGTTTCATCTTCTTCTTGACCGTTTATGGGCATCCACGCCTCCAAAATTGGTTCCTTTTATAGTCAATTTACAAATACTTCCGTACCACACGGGAAATAGGCAAAAACCAACAATTTACAATGACGCCATGTCACGCGTTTTACACCCGACACAAATCACTGTTCTTATCCGTACTACGAACCGTTCCCGGCTCCACGCCGTTTCAAACAAATTGGGCACACAAACAAACAACAATTAGCGATAATTCTTCACGAAATATTCGCAATATATCAAGTACAAAAATGCCGCATGGCTTTATCGCGACGGGACCAGCGCAACCTGTCATCAATAATAGCGTCAGTCGAGACTGGGCAAAGACAATCCGCGCTCCACAGCCGGAATATCGCTAAATCGATAATCTTGCCCGTGTTTGTGGAGATCACACGCAGATGGCGCTAGTCTCCTAACAACAAGTACTTTTATCCAAAACATTTATAATACCGCTAATACGAATATTTATTTGTCATACTTGATACAAACTGTTAGACAAGCTATAATAAGTAGCACTACAAGAACATATTTGACTAATAAAAATCGAAATATTAGGCCCTGGATTACACCAGGGCTCATTCGCTGTATGAGACATAGGGATAAATTACACAAAGTAGCAAATAGTAATCCGGAAAATGTAGTATTACAAATATCATATAAACGATATCGTAATTTTTGCAATAATCTCCTCAGAAAAATCAAATGTAACTACAAAAAAAAATTAATTATTAAAAGCCTGTGGCAATAATAAAAAAATAAGGCATAATATAAAAAAAGTTACATATACTACTAAACAGCATGAGTCATCTTCAAGTTTATTGCAAGTGCATGCGTCACAGCTGACCTCTGCAAACATTGCAAATTCTTACTTTGTGAATATAGGTAAAAATTTAGCCGATAAAATAAAAAGACAGTCGCCTACTTCGTCCTCAATTCCAACATCCCGCTCTCTCAACTCATTTGTGTTGCTAGACACGGATGAAACTGAGGTGGAAGCGATTATTTCAAACTTGAGGGATAGCTGTGCCGCTGGGTGGGATGATATGTCTAACCATATTCTTAAACATTTCAAACACATCCTAGTTGGCCCATTAACCCATATTTTCAATAAATGCCTGTCCGAAGGAATATTTCCTAGATGTTTATAAAAAGCCGTCGTAGTTCCTATTTACAAAACTGGTGACAAAGATCAGGTTTCAAACTATAGACCTATTTCATTATTGCCTTCGATTTCAAAAATCTTGGAGAAAATTATAAACAACAAGCTTCTTTCTTATTTGGAAAAGTACAATTTATTATCGAAAATGCAATTTGGTTTTAGGTCTAAGTTATCAACAGCGGATGCTGTTCATAGTCTTACCGATTATTTAGTACAGGAACTCGATAGTGGCAAAATAACAATAGGAATATTCCTTGACCTTGCAAAAGCTTTTGACACAATTTCCATTCCCATTCTATTGCAGAAGTTTGAAAACATAGGCATAAGAGGAAATGAGCTCAAACTCTTCGCAAACTAATAAGAGGAACGTACTCAATGCATTAAAATAGGCAATATTTTTAGTTCTGACCAAAAAATTGGTGTGTTGGAGTTCCCCAAGGAAGTATTTTAGGCCCGACCCTGATTGTAATTTACATCAACGACCTGTGTAATTTAAATATAGAAGGAGGGAAAATAATCTCATATGCCGACGACACAGCTCTCCTGTTTTCTGCTAACTCAGTTGATGAAGTCCTCATATACGCGCAACAAGGTTTCAATGTTGTAAATTATTGGCTTCAGTAGCACCTTCTCACTTTAAACACGGCGAAGACTAACTTTATTCAGTTTTCCATGCGTCATTTGCACTCATCTTATTCTAACATGAAAATATATGCACATCACTGTACAAACCCTACAAATAATACGTGCGGTTGCCCGGCTATTTCCATCACTAACACAACTAAATATTTAGGTATTGTAATTGACTAAACTCTTTCTTTCAAGCCTCATATAGAAATCCTAAATGGCAGAATACGTAAATTAATATTTGTTTTCAAAAAATTACGTTCTATTGCAAACTCAAAAATAATTAGGCAAGTTTATTTTGCCTTATGTCAGTCAGTATTAACTTATTGTATTACATGTCATGGGGTGGCATTGCTAAAACATCACTACTAACCATTGAGAGAGCACAGCGAGCCATTCTTAAGGTTTGTACTTTCCGCCCTTTTCTTTTCCCCACAGACCTTCTCTATAAATCCTGCAAGGTACTAACAGTTAGGCAATTATTTATATTAAGCACAATTCTCAAACAGCACGCTGCACTGCCATTCACCACACAATCAAAAAGACGGAAAAATATTGTTTGCGCGAAAAATGTACATACAAAACACGACTCCTCCTCTCGATTTTTTCTATTCTTCGGCCCACTCCTCTACAATAGACTAATAAAAAAATTGATTTCTATCCCTTTACTTATAGTGCAACTAAAAAAATTCTACAAGAAGCCCTACTAAATATGTCTTACGAAGAAACAGAGGAATTATTAATAGTTATAAAATAATAAATGATTTATTTTAATTTGTAATTTAATTTTTAAGTGTACTTAATTGTTTATTATGTTTATAGTACCAGTTAGCCTTGTAACGCCTGAAATACAGGATGATTTTAATCCTAGCTCATGTATCATTAATTAATATTACCTTAATATTAACAATGTATTGTTAAATGTATAAATATAACATTCCATATTATTTGAATAAAGATTATTATTACTACCTGTTCTCGGGTGGGTGGGGTAATGACTGATGTATGGAGGGCGAATCCCGAGCCCCTCCTGACTGAAAAGCTAGTTATTATTATTATTATATATATAAAAACCTACATTACCACTGACTCACTCACTGATTGACATAGTTGTTTGACCTGTTCCCGGGTGGGTGGGGTAATGATTGATGTATGGTCGTGTAGAGGGTGCTCCAGTGAGTACCAGAAAAATCGGACATGTTGAAGATCATCAGATCTTAATGTGGACGAGGTACAGCCTGCAAAAACGGTTAGGTTTAGGGGTGTGATTTTTTTTCCAAAATGTAGGGGGTTGTAAGCAATTTGACGACTGTCATTTGTTTTTTGATTTTTTTTCAAAATCCAAGATGGCCGCCATACAAGGACAATTTCCGAGTGTGTACCGCGAGACCGTAAGCGAGCGGAAAGCGAGGCCGCAGGCCGAGCTGCGTTCCGAGGGTGACGCCCGAGCCCCTCTTGACCTCCCCCCTTCCCCCAGAACCCCCCCCTCCTCAAGTGTCTTTGCGAAGTCAGAGGCCAAAGGCCAAAAACAGACCTCTTCCGCGAGGCCGTTGGCCGAGCTGCGTGGCGAGGGCGAAGCCCGAGCCCCTCCTGACCTTTCCCCTCCCCCAGAACCCCCCCCAAGTCACTAAGCGAAGCCTGAGGCCGAAGGCCGAAGGCTGAGCTGTCCCGCGAGGCCGCAGGCCGAGCTGCGTGGCGAGGCTGTAGGCCGAGCCACTTCCACCAAGCGCTGAGCGGTTTTTTTTTAATTTTTCAAGATGGCCGCCAATAGTCGACTGCGTCCGATTTGAGTGCAATTCAGTATGTAAGGGTTTTTTGAATCGCGGAATCTAAATCTGACATTTTTTTTTGGAATCCAAGATGGCGTCTAGATTTTAAATTTTTTAACTTTATTTGTGCGTAACGTCCTCCTGGAACATCAAAGGGGTCTGAAATTTTGTATGCTGGGGTAACGCACTCCGCGAAACTCAAAACTGCAAACAAAAATTGATCCAAGATATGTATCCCGTATACGTTTTTATTTTTTTTATACTGAGTTTAGCATATTCTATTCTCTCAACTGGAAATAAGATTCCAACAACTTCAACAGCTGCACGAAGAAAAGCTAGTTATAATATATAAACCTACATTACCACTGACTCACTCACTGATTGACATAGTTGTTTGACCTGTTCCCGGGTGGGTGGGGTAATGATTAATGTATGGTCGTGTAGAGGATGCTCCAGTGAGTACCAGAAAAATCGGACATGTTGAAGATCATCAGACCTTAATGTGGACGAGGTACAGACTGCAAAAACGGTTAGGGATGGGGGTGTGATTTTTTTTCCAAAATGTAGGGGGTTGTAAGCAATTTGACGACTGTCATTTGTTTTTTGATTTTTTTCAACATTCAAGATGGCCGCCATACAAGGACAATTTCCGGGTGTGTACCGCGAGACCGTAGGTCGAGCGGAAAGCGAGGCCGCAGGCCGAGCTGCGTGGCGAGGGTGACGCCCGAGCCCCTCTTGACCTCCCCCCTTTCCCCAGAACCCCCCCCCCTCAAGTTTCTAAGAGAAGCCAGAGGCCAAAGGCCGAAAACTAAGCTTCCCGCGAGGCCGTATAGGCCGAGCTGCGTGGCGAGGGCGAAGCCCGAGCCCCTCCTGACCTCCCCCCCCCCAAGTCACTAAGCGAAGCTGTCCCGCGAGGCCAGAGGCCGAGCTGCGTGGCGAGGCCGCAGGCCGAGCCACTCCCACCAAGCGCTGAGCGTTTTTTTTTAAATATTCCAAGATGGCCGCCAATACTCGACTGCTGCCGATTTTACTCAAACTCAGTATGTAAGGGTTTTTTGGATCGCGGAATCCAAATCTGTAATTTTTTTTGGATTTTAAGATGGCGTCTGGCTTTTAGTAATTTAACTTGATTCGTTCATAACGTCCTACTGAAACATCGACGGGGTCTGAAATTTTGTATGCTGGGGTAAAGCACCCCGTGGAACTCCAAACTGCAAACAAGTTTTGATCCCAAGATTTTGCCACACACATATTTTTTGACGTTTCCTTAACTGACTGCAGTTTTTTACCCATTTTCTCAACTGGACATGTACTTAAGCCAACTTCTACAGCTGCACGAAAAACCGCGGGCTTGCAGCCCGCGCAGCGCCCGAAAAGCTAGTTATATAGTATATAAAGCTACACTTACCACTGATTGACTGATTGACATAATTGTTTGACCTGTTCCAGACTGACAGGTGTAATTAATGTTATACCAACGTATAGAGGGTGTTTTGAAACTAACCAGAAAAATCTGACATTTGAGGATTTGCAGAATCCTGATGTGGAAGGGGTACGGCCTGGCAAAACGGTAGGACTTGGAGATTTGGTCCTATAGACAAAATGGAAGGGGTATCTAAGCAATTATCAAAGCCGGTATTTTTTTTTCATTTTCGAAAAAAATTTCCCTCCCCATTCAAATTTCATACAAACGGCCCCCCTCAGTTACTTGGTGCAGCCCGAGGCCGTAGTCCGAGGACGGTTCCCCCTTGCGAGGCCGCAGAGCCAACTGCGTGGTGAGGCCGTCGGCCGAGCCATCCCCACCAAGCGCTGATTCTTTTTTATTTTTGGAAATCCAAGATGGCCGCCAAAAGTCGACTGCCTCCGATTTGGATTAAAATCCATATCTAGGCGTATTTTGGGTTGAAAAATCCGAATTTGAATTTTTTTTGGAATCCAAGATGGCGTCTGGATTTTAGTAAAAATAACTTATTTCGTTCATTACGTCTCACGGGGACATCGTAGGGGTCTGAAATTTTGTAAACTGGGGTAGAGCACTCCGCGGAACTCGAAACTGAAATCAGATTTTGGATCCAAGATGGCCGCCCGTATATATTTTTTTTTACTGACTGCAGCACCTTACCTATCTCTCAAATGGACCTGGAATTTAGCCAAACTCAACAGTTGCACGAAAAACTGCGAGCTGTTTGCAGCTGTTACTTGGCGTAGCCAGAGGCCAGACGCCGAATACAGAGCCCCCCCGCGAGGCCGCAGGGCAATCTGCGTGGTGAAGCCAATGACCGAGTCCCTCTCTTTCCCTTCTGTGAGCCCCCCCCCCCAAGTAATTTTCACGAGCTCGCAGGCCGAGTGACGCGAGCCCGAAGGGCGAGCTGTGGAGCGAGGCTGATGGCCAAGCCATTCCCGCCAAGCATAGATTTTTTTAAATTTTTGGAAATCCAAGATGGCCGCCAAAAGTCGACTGCCTCCGATTTGAATGAAAATCAATATCTAAGTGTTTTGGGCTGAAAAATCTAAATTTGAAATTTTTTTGTAAACCAAGATGTTAGGATTTTAGTAAAAAAAAACTTATTTCGTTCATTAGGTCTCACTGGGACCTCGTAGGGGTCTTAAATTTTATATAGTGGAGTAAAGTACCCCGCGGAAATCGAGACTGAAATCAGATTTTGGATTCAAAATGGCCGCCCGCAATTTTGACGTGACAACGTCTTAAATTAGGTTGCGGCTGGGAGTCACTTATGAAAAAGTGTAACGCTCGGTAACGTTACGATGAGTCACCGAACGAGAGAGAGGCCCGCCGAATGCCTTGCGTCTCTCTCCCACTCAACTATGATCGGTCTGCCGCCGTTGTCACGTAAAATCTTCGCCCGTAAAACCGACTTTACAGGCAACCATTTTTTTGACGTGACAACGTCTTAAATTAGGTTGCGGCTGGGAGTCACTTATGAAAAAGTGTAACGCTCGGTAACGTTACGATGAGTCACCGAACGAGAGAGAGGCCCGCCGAATGCCTTGCGTCTCTCTCCCACTCAACTATGAAAAGACGTTGTCACGTAAAATCTTCGCCCGTAAAACCGACTTTACAGGCAACCATTTTTTTTAAACAGACTGCAGCACCCTTACCTATTTTCTCAACTGGACCTGGAATTTAGCTATATACAACAGCTGCACGAAAGACCGCGAGGCCGAAGGTCGAGCTGCGTGGCCAGGGTGACGCCCGAGCCCCTATTGACCTCCCCCCTTCCCCCAGAACCCCCCCACCCCTCAAGTTTCTAAGCGAAGTCAGAGGCCAACGGCCGAAAACTAAGCTCCCCGCGAGGCCGAAGGCCGAGCTGCGTAGCAAGGGCGAAGCCCGAGCCCCTCCTGACCTCCCCCCTCCCCCATAACCCCCCCCCAAGTCACAAAGCGAAGCCTGAGGCCGAAGGCCGAAGACTGAACTGAAACGCGAGGCCGCAGGTCGAGCTGCGTGGCGAGGCCGTAGGCCGAGCCACTCCCACCAAGCGCTGAGCGTTTTTTTTAAATTTTTCAAGATGGCCGCCAATACTGGAATGCTTCCGATTTGACTGAAATTCAGAATTCAAGGGTTTTCTGTGTCACGGAATCCAAATCTGTCATTTTTTTTGGAATCCAAGTTGGCGTCTGGATTTCAATTTTTTAAAATTTATTCGTTCATAACGTCCTACTGGAACATCGAAAAGGTCTGAAATTTTGCATGCTGAGGTAAAGAATCCCACGGAACTCAAAACTGCAAACAAGTTTTTATTCCAAGATTTTGCCGCCCATACATTTTTTTATGTTTCCTTACTGGCTGCAGTTTTTTACCCATTTACTCAACTGAACATGTACTTTAGCTATCTTCAACAGCTGCACGAAAAACCTTTTTTATGTTTCCTTACTGGCTGCAGTTTTATACCCATTTACTCAACTGAACATGTACTTTAGCTATCTTCAACAGCTGCACGAAAAACCTTTTTTATGTTTCCTTAATTGCTGCAGTTTTTTACCCATTTACTCAACTGAACATGTACTTTAGCCAACTTCAACAGCTGCACGAAAAACCGCGGGCTGCTTGCAGCCCGCGCAGCACCCGAAAAGCTAGTTATTATAATATATAAACCTACATTACCACTGACTCACTCACTGATTGACATAGTTGTTCGACCTGTTCCCGGGTGGGTGGGGTAATGTTTGATGTATGGTCGTGTAGTAAAGCGAGGCCGAAGGCCGAGCTGCGTGGTGAGGTTGAAGCCCGAGCCCTTCTTGACCTCCCCCCTCCCCCCAGAACCCCCCGCCCCCTTAAGTCACTAAGCGAAGCCAGAGGCCAAAGGCCAAACTCAGACCTCTTCCGCGAGGCCGTAGGCCGAGCTGCGTGGCGAGGGCAAAGCCCAAACCCCTCCTGACTTCCCCCCTCCCCAGAACCCCCCCCCCCCCTAAGTCACTTAGCGAAGCCTGAGGCCGAAGGCCGAAGGCTGAGCTGCCCCGCGAGGCCACAGGCCGAGCTGCGTGGCGAGGCCGTAGGCCGAGCCACTCCCACCAAGCGTTGAGCGTTTTTTTTTTAATTTTCTAAGATGGCCGCCAACTGTCGACTGCTTCCGATTTTACTGAAATTCAGTATGCATGGGTTTTTTGGATCGCGGAAACCAAATCTGACATTTTTTTTGGAATCCAAGATGGCGTCTGGATTTTAGAATTTTAACTTTATTCGTTCATAACGTCCTACTTAAACAAAGATGGGGTCTGGAATTTTGTATGCTGGGGTAAAGCATCCCGCGGAACTCAAAACTGCAAACAAAATTTGATTCCAAGATGGCGGCCCGTATACGTTTTTATTTTTTTTATACTGACTTTAGCACCATACATATTCTCTCAACTGGAAATAAGATTCCAACCAACTTCAACAGCTGCACGAAAAACCGCGGGCTGCTTGCAGCCCGTGCAGCGCCCGAAAAGCTAGTATTATAATATTGTTAGCATGGATGTCTATTAAATATGGCAACCCTATAGCCACCCTATATAACAGTTGGCTGTCAGTTGCTCGGGCTCACTTTTGCGGCGGCACTCCTGGGGTAGACATCGTGTTCGACGTGTCTTGTGAGCAATATCGTTTTCTATTTCGTTTATTTTGTTCCATTATTTCTCAATTGGTTTAAAATTAATTCGTTATTAAAATTAGCTTTTGTCAAGTGTTTGTTTTAATTGAAATCCAACCTAGCTTATCTAAAATCAGAAGTTGGATGGATTCTCAAGCCCAAAAAGCCTAATTAGCGCTTGCCAGCCTGTGTAATTACTAATTATTTATTTTTACGTGTGGAACAAAGTAACCGTTATTTTTGTCATTTGCTTTTTGTTTACTTGTGTTTTATATTTTGTTCGTTAAGTTTGTGCGCTTAATATGTCGGATCATAAACGACGCTCAAAAGGCAAGACGCGTCGACGCGATAAAAGGCGTAGCCGGTTACGAGACCGATCGCGGACGCGTACGCATACACCTAGCCCTCGTTTCGATGCGATGTACTCTACACTTAATTCGATTTTATCACGTGTAGGTGCGTTAGAAAATAACAAAAGTGAAACGACTATTCGTAATGTGAACAGTGAATTTAATTCGTTGGGCCAGGGCCAGGGCCCAACACGTTAGTGCGTCCCAAAAGTGTTCGTTCCGATTCTGACGCTGTGCCCAGTGTATCCTCGCGTACCGTTTTGCATAATAACGAACAGATAACGGTTTTAAATACGTCTAATACGCCGCCGTTGCCGTCTAACATTTGTGATAACCAGGAATCGTTTAAAAATGTGGGTACACTTGTGACGTCCGCGGAATTGCCCGGTAGCGAAAATGTTGTCGTAGCTGCAGAGCCTCAGCCGATTGAGAGTTTGCCTTCTACCTCCAGCACGACCCAAGATTTTATTGAAGCCATTAAGAGCCTAAAGTCTTGTAGTACAAAAAACTATTTTGTGTCGCATTTCGACCCATCTATTCACGACATAGATGATTGGTGCAAGGAGGTGGAACGAGCCAAATTTTCGAACGGTTGGGACGATTACGAATGTTTGTCCCGAGTAGCGGGTTGTCTCAAAGGAGATGCACGTACTTGGTTGCACGAGTGGGTTACGAATGACCGTTCGTGGCGTAACTTTGTTTCGGAATTTAAACCATTGTGCCCTCGTAGACTAGACTATGCAAATATTCTTTACGAAACGATGAGTACTACTTCGGATAAGTACGTAACCTATGCAGAGTATGCACGGCGAACGTTGTTGCGGTTGAAAATAGTTAAAGGTCTCAGTGACGAACTTATGGTTCTGATTGTCATACGAAGTATCGCAGACCCTCAAATTAGAGCAGCCGCATCTAATGCGAATTTAACCACAGATAATTTGGTATCCTTTTTATCGATTTATGTTAAACCTGTCTCATCTAGACATTACTTACGTTCAGTATTAACGAAAAAGCGCCCTGCGCAACCTCGTAATGACAATAAATGTTTTAGTTGCGGACAAATCGGTCATAAAAGTTATGTTTGCCCTAAGATGCAAAATACGAACGATTCTAAGCCCTCCACAAGTACGTTAGTACCACTCAATAATACCAGTATTTGTTCGTTTTGTAAAAAGTACGGTCATACGGAACAAACGTGTTTCGCTAAGGATAGGTCAGAGCAACGTAACAAACGTAAGGTGAATCTGTGTACTGAGCCCACTCAAACAAGTGCAAATTCGGACAGCAAAGATATTACGGCGGCGGTAGTTCAAGGCATTCCTGTCGATGTGCTGATTGACAGCGGGGCCCTTAATATTTCCTTGATATCATCAGGAATTCTAAAATACTTTTCACACACATTGAAACCTGTCAATTGCACATTGAGAGGAATTGGGGGGCAGGATATAGTCGCTGACAGTTACGTGACACTTACGGTTGAGTTCAATGAGATAGCGATTGAAGCCGATTTTGTTGTAGTTCCGTCGAAATACATGTGTGCACCTCTTATCGTTGGTACAGATATTTTAAATCGTGAGGGTGTTACTTATGTTAGGACAAAAGATCGCCAGTACTTAACCCACTCAAATAAAGTAACAAAGCTTGTAAACACAGTGATTGGCGAGAATTTGAAAGTTAATACACCTCTTAAAGGTGGTGAATATCAACTGTTAAAAAGCGTGCTTTCAAAATATTTCGAAATTTTAGTAACGGGTACAGCAACCACTACTGTCAAAACGGGCAAGATGCATATCGATCTTAGCGACCATACTCCTGTATCATACCGACCGTATAAGCTCTCACATCAGGAAAAATTGAAGGTTCGCGAAATTATTCGTGATCTTTTAGATAAAGGGATCATTCGGGAATCTACGTCTCCATATTCGAGCCCCATAATTTTAGTAAAGAAGATGGATGGCTCGGATCGAATGTGCGTGGATTACCGTGCTTTGAATAGGCTCACCATCCGGGATCGTTATCCGTTGCCTTTGATCGACGATCATATAGATCGTTTGGGTAAATTTAAATATTTCACCAGTCTTGACATGGCTACGGGATTTTATCAAATTCCCCTGGATGAGGAGTCTATTCCCTTGACTGGGTTCTCAACACCGGAAGCTCATTTCGAATATTTAAAAATGCCTTTCGGTTTGACGAACTCTCCAATCGTTTACCAGCGCATTATTAACCAAACCTTGCGTCCCTTTATAGAATCCGGGTCTATCCTGGTATATATTGATGACGTCTTTCTTCTAAGCCACACCGTGGAAGCTGGCATCGAACTGCTAGATCAGGTACTCAAAACTTTGAATGATGCAGGATTTTCGGTGAATGTGCGGAAATGTTCTTTTCTTACGACCGAGGTGGAATATTTAGGTAGGCTTATTAGCAAAGGTCAGGTTAGGCCGAGCCCTAGCAAGGTGGAAGCTTTGAGTAAAGCTCCGCCTCCAACCAATACTAGACAAGTGCAGCAGTTTATGGGTCTCGCCGGATACTTTAGGCGTTATATTAAAAATTATGCCACTAAAACGGCTTATATATCCGGGTTGTTACGTAAAGACATACCTTTTCAATGGGGTCAAGAGCAGGAACAAGTTCGCCAAGAAATAATTACTCAGTTAACCACTGAACCTTTCCTATCAATATTCGATCCCGAGCTCCCAACGGAGGTTCATACCGACGCGAGCAGTATTGGATATGGAGCAGTCCTCATGCAGATTCATAGCGATGGTAAAAAGAAAGTCGTTGCGTATTTTAGCAAAAGCACGCAGGGCGCGGAGAGCAGGTACCATTCGTATGAATTGGAAACGCTGGATGTCGTTAGGGCATTGCAACATTTTCGTCACTATCTAATCGGCTTAAAATTTTAACTTGTAACAGACTGCAATGCCCTAAAGGCTACTGAGAAGAAAAAAGACCTGCTACCTCGCGTTGCTCGCTGGTGGGTTTACCTTCAGGATTTTACTTTCGAGATCGAATATAGGAAAGGCATTATGATGTCCCATGCGGATTACTTAAGTCGTAACCCTGTAAACAGAGTAAATTTAATTACATGTCCGCGTAATTGGGCCCAGATAGCGCAGGCCGCTGACGAAGAGACTCGAATTCTTATTCAGCAGTTGCAAGAGGGGCAACTAGATTCTACGCGTTATGTTTATCAAAACAACATGCTCTTTTATCGGTTTTCACCCTTAGGTGAAGAGGCACGGTTATTGTGTTTTATCCCTAAGGGTCATAGGCTAAGCCTTTTAAGAATCTTTCATGACGAACATGAACATGTTTGTGCCGATAAGACGCTTGATCTAATTCTGAAACATTTCTGGTTTCCGGGTCTCCGCCAATTTGTAGTAAAATATATAGCCCATTGTCTGGTTTGTGTTTCTATGAAACGTGTTCCTAGAGCACCTCATCAAGTAATCACGTCATGGGAGAAGCCTGATACGCCTTTTATCACAATTCATGTTGACGCTTTAGGGCCCTTACCCTTGTCAAATGGGTACAAGTTCATTCTCCTAGTAGTCGACGCATTTAGCAAATTTTGCTTACTTTATCCCATGCGTCGTCAAGATACCGATTAGTTGTTGAAGGTACTTTCAAATGTAGTGTCTCTTTTTGGGGTCCCAAAGCTGTTGGTAGCGGATCGTGGCCGGATGTTTGAGGCAGGTCGATTTGTTAAGTGGATCACGGAGTTAGGTTGTGATATCCACTACATTACACCGGAAATGCACCATTCAAATGGGCAGGTCGAAAGATACATCCGTACAACCCTTAATATGATCCGAATTGAAACCAACCATAAAAATGCGTCATGGTCAGACACTCTATGGAGACTACAATTGGTTTTAAATATGACTAAGCAGAAAACTACGCAAGCTTCAGCTTTGAACTTGCTTGTAGGCATCAATGGTACGACACCGGTTATTCGCAATTTAATTCGCGATCTCGCTATCGATGACACGCAAACTAATGCAGGTGCATTGCGTGAGATGAGAAGGTTCAGAGCTAGCACCTTGCTGGAAAGAAACCGTTCACAGCAAGACGCCTATGTCAATGACAATCGCCGCCAACCTCGAGTTTTTCAAATAGGCGATCACGTGTTTGCAATTTAGTATTCCCAATCCACTGGGAAACTGGATCATGGAATGAGGGGACCTTACAAGGTCATGAAGGCTCTACCCAGCGGGCGCTATGAATTGAAGTTGTTAAGTGGGTCGTACGGAAAGACGACGCAAGCAGCCGCCGAGTACTTGGTGCCTTGGCGAGGAGAATGGTGTCCAGAGACATGCGCCGCTTTCTTTGAAAGTGAGTATTTGCTACTGAATTCGTTGATTCGTTAGGTCAAAAATTGTGATTCAGTTGGTTATTTCAACTTAACATTTCATAGATTTTTCGTTCCTCATTATTAATTTTACAAGGATCCTATTTTTCAGCCCCTTTTTAACTGACACTGACCGACATAAAATGACTGACAGGCCCTTTACTAGTTGATAACCAATCGAATCGCAATAACCCTATACGTTTAACGGAGGAAAGTAGATTGGAGGAGCTGTGCCGAGGGTTGTGTTTGTCCCTTGATAGTGACAGCTTGGAGACATGCGTTTCAGTGAGGCCTCTGTCTCGAGACAAGCGATTCAGTGATGCCTCTGTCTGTCTACTACGAGTGTTTGGTACCAAAACTAGTGAAGTGTGCTTTTCTAGGACAAGCGATTCAGTGAGGCTTCTGTCTAAGATCAGTACGAGGGAGGGGGTGCGAATGAGTTTGCTTCGCATCTTCCTAGGGCAAGCGAGTAAGGGATGCCTCTGCCCAGATGTGGTCAACACGCGATTCAGTGATGCCTCTGTGGACCTAGATCAATGCATGCGATTCAGTGATGCCTCTGCGTCCAGTTTTCCGAGTTTTTAAGTAAAAAACTCTTGGAAAAAGTTACCTTGAGTGGTTTCTGTTCAAGTAAATTGAAAATTGACTACTCGAGGATAGTTTGTAAGTTTTGTTTCTCCATGAAAGTTCACCCTGAGCGGTTTCTATTCAAATAACTTATTTGAAAATTGACTGCTCTTTGATAATTTCCTCTTAAAGAATTACCTATTAGTTAAAGTTTGTTTAGTTTTGACCAAAACTTTTAAATATTTCAAAGAAGTTTTAATAAGTAAAGAATTCATTTAAAAAAAAAAATGTGAATCTCATGTGATTTCATAGGAACGCGGCTAATATCGCTATTTTCCAGATGATGTGGCCGATGAGTTGGATGCTGGTGTGGCACAGGCATCCGATCCCACATCGGTGACGCCGGGAACCAGTGCAGCTCTAGACCAGCCGAGCCAGCTGGAGACCGTCGAAGCCTTCGGGGAAATTGACAACGAAGATCCATCTTAAAAACGCAGTCGAGGACGATGCTTATATCAGGAGAGGCCGTGTTAGCATGGATGTCTATTAAATATGGCAACCCTATACGCCACCCTATATAACAGTTGGCTGTCAGTTGCTCGGGCTCACTTTTGCGGCGGCACTCCTGGGGTAAACATCGTGTTCGACGTGTCTTGTGAGCAATATCGTTTTCTATTTCGTTTATTTTGTTCCATTATTTCTCAATTGGTTTAAAATTAATTCGTTATTAAAATTAGCTTTTGTCAAATGTTTGTTTTAATTGAAATCCAACCTAGCTTATCTAAAAATATATAAACCTACATTACCACTGACTCACTCACTGATTGACATAGTTGTTTGACCTGTTCCCGGGTGGGTGGGGTAATGTTAGATGCATGGTCGTGTAGAGGGTGCTCCAGTGAGTACCATAAAAATCGGAAATGTTGAAGATCATCACATCTTAATGTGGACGAGGTACAGCCTGCAAAAACGGTAAGGGTTAGGGGTGTGATTTTTTTTCCAAAATGTAGAAGGTTGTAAGCAATTGGACGAGTGTCTTTTGTTTTTTGATTTTTTTCAAAATTCAAGATGGCCGCCATACAAGGACAATTCCCTGGTGTGTACCGCGAGACCGTAGGTCGAGCGGAAAGCGAGGCCGCAGGCCGAGCTGCGTGGCAAGGGTGACGCCCGAGCCCCTCTTGACCTCCCCCCTTCCCCCAGAACCCCCCCCCCAAGTCCCTAAGCGAAGCCAGATGCCAAAGGCCGAAAACTAAGCTCCCGGCGAGGCCGCAGGCCGAGCTGCGTGGCGAGGGCAAAGCCCAAACCCCTCCTGGCCTCCCCCCTCCCCCAGAACCCCCCCCCCCCCAAGTCCCTAAGCGAAGCCTGAGGCCGAAGGCCGAAGGCTGAGCTGTTCCGCGAGGCCGCAGGCCGAGCCACTCCCACCAAGCAATAAGCGTTTTTTTTTAGTTTTCCAAGATGGCCGCCAATAGTCGACTGCGTCCAATTTGAGTGAAAAAAAATCCAAATCTGATATTTTTTTTGGAATCCAAGATGGCGTCTGGATTTTAGAAATTTAACTTTATTCGTTCAAAACGTCCTACTGGAACATCGAAGGGGTCTGAAACTTTGTATGCTGGGGTAAAGCACCCCGCGGAACTCAAAACTGCAAACAAAATTTGATTCCAAGATGGCGGCCCGTATAGGTTTTTATTTTTTTTATACTGACTTTAGCACCTTACCTATTCTCTCAACTGGAAAAAAGATTCCAACCAACTTCAACAGCTGCACGAAAAACCGCGGGCTGCTTGCAGCCCGCGCAGCGCCCGAAAAGCTAGTTATAATATATAAACCTACATTACCACTGACTGACTCACTCACTGATTGACATAGTTGTTTGAACTGTTCTCGGGTAGGTGGGGTAATGATTGATGTATGGTCGTGTAGAAAGTGATCTAGTGAGTACCAAAAAAATCGAATATGTTGAAGTTCATGGATTCTTGATGTGGAAGGGGTACGGCCTGCAAAAACGGTTAGGGTTAGGGGTGTGATTTTTTTTCCAAAATGTAGTGGGTTGTAAGCAATTTGACGACTGTCATTTGTTTTTAGATTTTTTTCAAAATCCAAGATGGCTGCCATACAAAGGACAATTTCCGATTGTGTCCCGCGAGACCGTAGGTCAAGCGGAAAGCGAGGCCGAAGGCCGAGCTGCGTGACGAAGGTGAAGTCCGAGGCCCTCCTGACCTCCCTCCTCCCCCAGAACCCCCCCCCCCCCAAGTAACTAAGCCTGAGGCCGAAGGCCGTAGGCCGAGCTGCGTGGCGAGGCCGTGGGCCGAGCCACTCCCACCAAGCACTGAGCGTTTTTTTTTTAAATTTTCCAATATGGCCGCCAACAGTCGACTGCTTTCGATTTGACTGAAATTCAAAATGCAAGAGTGTTTTGGATCGCAAAAACCGAATCTGACATTTTTTTTTGGAAGCTAAGATAGCGTCTGGATTTAAGAATTTTTTAACTTTATTCGTTCATTAGGTCCTTCTGGTACACCGAAGGGGTCTGAAATTTTGTATGCTGGGGTAAAGCACCCCGCGGAACTCAAAACTGCAAACAAATTTTGATTCCAAGATGGCGGCCCGCATACGCTTTTATTTTTTTATACTGACTTTAGCACTTTACCTATTCTCTCAACTGGAAGTGAGATTCCAACCAACTTCAACAGCTGCACGAAAAACCGCGGGCTGCTTGCAGCCCGCGCAGCGCCCGAAAAGCTAGTTATAAAATATAAAACTACATTACCACTGACTGACTCACTGGTTGACATAATTGTTTGACCTGTTCCGGGGTAGTTGGGGTAATGATTGATGTATGGTCGTGTAGAGAGTGCTCCAGTGAGTACCAAAAAAATCTGACATTTTGAAGATCATCAGATCTTGGTGTGAAAGGGGTACGGCCTGCAAAAACAGTTGGCGTAAGGGGCGTGATTTTTTTTTCAAAATGTAGGGGGTTGTAAGCAAGCAATTTAACGACTGTTATTTGTTTTTTTTCAAAATCCAAGATGGCCGCCATACAAGGATAATTTCCGAGTGTGTACCGCGAGACGGGAGGTCGAGCGGAAAGCGAGGCCGAAGGCCGAGCTGCGTAGCAAGGGTGACGCCAGAGCCCCTATTGACCTCCCCCCTTCCCCCGGAACCCCCCACTCCTCAAGTTTCTAAGCGAAGCCAGAGGCCAAAGGCCGAAAACTAAGCTTCCCGCAAGGCCGCAGGCCGAGCTGCGTGGCGAAAACGAAGCCCGAGCCTCTCCTGACCTTCCCCCCTCAGAACCCCCCCCCCAAGTCACTAAGCGAAGCCTGAGGCCGAAGGCCGAAGGCTGAGCTGTTTAGCGAGGCTAGAGGCCGAGCTGCATGGCGGGGTCTTAGGCCGAGCCACTCGCACCAAGCGCCGAGCGTTTTTTTTCTAATTTTTTAAGATGGCCGCCAATACTCGACTGCTTCCAATTTGACTGAAATTCAGAATACAAAAGTTTTCTGCGGCAAGGAATCTAAATGTGACATTTTTTTTGGAATCCAAGATAGCGTCTGGATTTTAAATTTTTTAACTTTATTCGTTTATAACGTCCTACTGGAACATCGAAGGGGTCTGGAATTTTGTGTGCTGGGGTAAAGCATCCCGCGGAACTCAAAACTGCAAAAAAAATTTGATTCCAAGTTGGCGACCCGTATACGTTTTTATTTTTTTTAGCTAGTTATATTATTAGCTGCACTTACCACTCACTCACTCACTGACATAATTGTTTGACCTGTTCTAGACTGACAGGTATTATAAATGTTGTACCATCGTATAGAAGGTGTTTTGAAACCAACCAGAAAAATCTGACATTTGAGATTTCCAAAAAAAAAATTCCTCCCCATACAAATTTCATACAAACAGCCCCCCTTATTAACTTGCCGCAGCTTGAGGCCGTATTCCAAGAACGGATCCCCCTCGCGAGGCCGCAGACCCAACTGCGTGGTAAGGCCGAAGGCCGAGCCCTTCCCCACACCCCCGAGTGACCCCTCCCCCACCCCCCAAGTAATTTTGCGCGAGCCCGAAGGGCAAGCTGTGGAGCGAAGACAAAGACGCCGTGTGAAAGTGAGGTCGAAGGCCAAGCTGCGTTGGAGGGTGAAGCCTGAGCCCCTCTTGACCTCCCCCCTTCCCCCAGAACTCCCCCCCCCCCCGTCAAGTTTCTAAGCAAAGCCAGAGGCCGAAGGCCGAAAACTAAGCTCTCCGTGAGGCCGCAGGCCGAGCTGCGTGGCGAGGACGAAGCCCGAGCCCCTCCTGACCTTAACTTTATTCGTTCATAACGTCCTCCTGGAACATCGAAGGTGTCTGAAATTTTGTATGCTGGGGTAAAGCACACTGCGGAACTCAAAACTGCAAACGCGTTTTTTTTTTATTTTCCAAGATGGCCGCCTATAGTCGACTACCTCCAATTTGACTAAAATTCAAAATTTAAGGGTTTTTTACGCCGGTGAATCCAAGTCTGACATTTTTTTTGGAAACAAGATGGTGTCTGGAGTTTAGAATTTTAACTTGATTCGTTCATTACGTCCTCCTGGAACATCGAAAGCGTCTAAAATTTTGTATGCTGGGGTAAATCATCCCGCGGAACTCAAAACTGAAAACAAGTTTTGATTCCAAGATTTTGCCGCCCACACATTTTTTTATGTTTCCTTACTGACTGCAGTTTTTTACCCATTTACTCAACTGAACATGTACTTTAGCCAACTTCAACAGCTGCACGTAAAACCGCGGGCTGCTAGCAGCCCGCGCAACGCCCAAAAAGCTAGTTTGCTTTTAAGTTTTAATTGTGAAGGTATTACGGATTCATAACTCGTTATGTTAATTTTAAGCAGCTGCAAAAGTGGAAATATTAAAAATAATTTTGCAAAACTGTCTAAGTTAAAATTTTAATTAAAAATTATACAATTACTATTTAACTGTGATTTAATTTATTATAAAAATACGCATTGTTATTAATAATTTTTAATTAAATAAAAAATACTAATACTAATAACGCCATTTTAAGACAAGAGGCTTAACTTGATTTTCCTAACGGCGTTTGCAAGTGGATTACTCAAAAGCTATATTGAGCTTTTAATATCAACAAGCGCCGCGTACAAAGTATGCTTATATATTTTCAGTCCCACTGTTATGATCTCATTGCCTTCCACGTTTCTGAGCTGTGTTTCAATGAAAACAAATACCTGTAACACAATACAGTTATTAAAATGTCACTAACATTAATGTAAGCTGTGAATGTGTTACAAACAAAAAAATATTATGATATCAGTAGCGACATCTACACTAACGTCTTCCAAACAAAATACAATATTGGCTTGAAATTGACACGAGATGTCGCTAGTCGTCATTCATTTCTTTTAATTAAATAAGCATAAATAAAATATAAACAGACTTAAATAAATGTGAAACAATATATCTAAAGCTATAAATTACAAATTAACAAAATACATAAATATAAATTTTAAACTTAATATGTTTCATAAACTCATCCGATTTTTGTAAGTCAAAAACCTTTCATCTAAGTCCGTAAAGAAAGAGTAGATAGAAAAATAAACAGGCTTTTGACAGCCATTTTTGGAGGACATCGTCTTGAGCGTCTTGATTGAGATAGACACACTTAAATTTAATTAAAGAAACAAAATAATTGGAAACAGGGTCCAGATTGGACGATGAGGAGGAAGAAAAGGGGAAGATGTCGTGAATGAATTTAATAGACCGATATAAATCGTAAGTAAAAACCATGACACGAGTTGTCACATTGTCAATACAATATAAAATTAAAATCCAAAATAATCAATAAATGCATCTTTTGTTTTAGGGTTCTAAGATATGATTTAAATAATTTAATAAAATAATAAAAAGTGAGCGCAGTTAGTTTTTCGCAAATATAAAGGAACAGACTGCATATCCTACATCACTGATGGCTGACCTGATGGCATAACATCGAAAGGACCTTGGGAGACAACCTGGAAATCTAAGTACATCATTAGAAGGTCTACCTGTATAAACTACTTTAAGTAAGTGAAGGACAATTTAAGTAAGTGAATCTTTATTTGCCTATGTAAAGAATTGTATTTCATCAAGTGTTTCTCAAGAAATCTAACGTCAAGCAAGTGGTGAATCTATACGTCCCATTATGGTATGCATATATATGTATTAAAACACATCTGTTGCTCACAAATTGTAGTTTAATTGAGCAACCAACACACGCCACCTCACTCCCTGAATTGGTCTCATGTCTTTACTAGGTAGAAAGCCGGTGGTGACTTCTTGTAAATAATCACAAGTAAGAGGCCACAATTGGCTACCCAACGTAAAGCGTGTGCTTTGTTGCTTAATTAAAATTTAAAACTTAAATATTTAACTTAGTAATAAACTTAGTAAATAACCTAACCTTAATTAGCTATTAAACTAAGAAGTGTTAGTAATTAACTTAGATTAAACTTACATTGGTAGGAAGGTAATATTTAATTGTACCTAACCTTACTATAATATACAGCTATAACTGTATAACTTAAATATAACCATATAAACTTAAATATTCATCTTAAAACAATATTGTTTGTATAAAGTTAATAACTAAGGACTAGTTATTACCTATAATGGATATTTCAACTTGGATTAGTCATCTCCGTAAGGAGGAATTGTTATTTGAGCTTAAGTATTTTGGTGTTTCCACAGATGAGGGATCCTCGAGGGATGTACTTAGAGGACAGTACAGGAAGATAGCCAGCATGTACCGCAGAGGTAGTATAAAACCAGGCGACTTCCGGTCACCTGAAGCTGATGAGGAAGTGCAGTGCTGTTCCAAACCAATATGTAAACTAGAAAAACTAAACCAATCTTTAATACCAGGAGACACCATAGCTGTCAAACGGTTAGTTGCCCGATCACAATATTATTTAATGAGACTATCTCACGTATCATCACCTAAAAATGAGTTACTGCAACTAAAAAACAAATTAATTAATATAATTGCTTTACAACATGAGGATTCTGATGATGAGGAAATGAGAACCCCACATCAGACATCACCAGAAAAAGAATTAACTGAGACTTCGAAAGTGGTATTCGTTAAAGAAAAACCTATCAATTTATGTTCCTTAAATTTAAAATATGACGGTACGACCTGTGTTAGAGTTTTTATAGAAAGGTTAGAAGAACTTAGACAGGCAAGAGATATATCTGAGGAGCGTACTTTAGTGGCTTTCTCCGACTTGTTAGAAAAATCAGCATTGTGTTGGTTTAGGTCGAATAAAAATTCTTTTAGCACGTATAAAGACTTACTCGCTGGTCTACGTGAAGATTTTGATATACCTGATTTAGACTATAAATTGACAAAAGAGATACGTTCACGCACTCAATCAAAAAATGAATCGATAGTGGTGTATTTGTCAATTATGCAAGGAATGATTTCTAGACTTTCTAAACCATTACCGGAAGAGGAGCAGCTGGACATTCTTATGCACAACATTAGTCCTTAATATATGAGGGAAATGGCATTGTTAGATATTAGCTCAATTAGACAACTACAAATGTATGGTAAAAAGTTAGAACTTGCTCGTGCAAGGTCAGATCAATTTGTAGAGCCAAAGCCGTCAAATTTAAAACAGGATTTTAACACTTTGACTAAAGAAAAGTCTTCAGGTAATACACATAAATCTGAAAAACAGGTGTTGGCTATAGAAAAACCATCTACTTCTGGGCATACAAGTAAAAAGTGTTTCTGTTGCAACCGCACAAACCACTATACAAGCGAATGCAAAGCTTCTAAGGAGTTAGTATGTTTTAAGTGTGGTGAAAAGGTATTTAAAAGAAAGGAATGCCCTAAGTGTGCAAAAAACTAATTAATTTGAGCCACAGTGATTTACTTTTTGACATATCATCATGTACACCATATGATATTAATACAGCTTTGTTCCCAGCAAATATTAGTGATGTTAGACCTTATGTTTTGAATAAAAGTGCTTTGTTAGGAGACTAGCGCCATCTGCGTGTGATCTCCAAAAACACGGGCAAGATTATCGATTCATCGATATCCCGTGCGCGGATTGTCTTTGCCCGACCAGAAAAATAATCATTGTCTTTACGTCAAAGTCATAAAATGTAAAAATTGTGAAAAATACCTTGGGTGTGGTTCTCCTGTCCCGTGCCATGGCAGCATTAATTTTGTAATTTTTGATATATATAGTGAATGTTTGGTGGAGAATGGTCGTTAATTGTTTGTGCCAAAATTGTTTGGAACGGCGTGAAGCCGAAATTGTATGTATTACGTAAAGAACAGTGATTTGTGTCAAATGTGAAGCGCGTGCCATGCGGCCTTATAAAATAGTTATGTGAATAATCTTGAAGTGTCCAAAGAAGAACAAGAAAATTAGTGCGCTATAGAAGTGGTGTAATAAATACGACGTATTAGTTTGGGGCAACGTACATGAGCTCATGGGGAGGTTAGTTTAGGGACCCAATTCTTCTCACCACTGACCTTGGGACCCAGAGTGGGATTTAAGGCCGTCGCCAGCCCTGAGGAGGACCTCAGGATCGACGCGAAGGCCAGGCGAGGCTGCCTGAAGACTGCGTGGAAGCGGTGAGTTTTATAATTAGTGTAATCACTCTTAATTAGAATTCAATTCAACTCATAATTAGGTTAAATTAGATTAGGATAGGTCCCTGTACCTTATACAGGGTGGTAGCAGACTGCGTAGGTTGTTTGTGTGTTTGTTTGTTGCCGGTGAGATTGCCGGACTCGTACCAAGAGCGTAGTCACAAAATCTCTTGGTATCAGAACGTAATCTTAGCTATCTGCGCCCACCTTACATATTAGTCAACGTACTTAACTTAGAGGTTTATGGATTGCTGGACACAGGCGCTGTGTGCTCAATCATTTCAGCCGCATAAGGTCCACTGCTGGACATAGGCCTCTCCCAAGGATTTCCAAAATGACCGATCTAGAGCGGCCTGCGTCCAGCGCTTTCCAGCGACCTTAGTCAGATCGTCTGACCACCTTGTGGGTGGGTGTCCAACGCTTCGCTTGCCAGTACGTGGTCGCCATTCGAGAACCTTTCTGCCCCATCGGCCATCGGTTCGTCGCGCTATGTGTCCCGCCCACTGCCACTTCAACGAGCTAATCCGTTGGGCTATATCAGTGGCTTTTGTTCTCCTACGAATTTCCTCATTTCTGATTCGATCACGTAGAGAAACACCGAGCATAGCCCTCTCCATAGCGCGTTGAGCGACCTTGAGCCTTCTTATGAGACCCATAGTAAGGGACCACGTTTCAGAGCCGTAAGTCATCACTGGTAACACACATTGATTATACACTTTAGTCTTGAGGCACTGAGGTATTTTGGACGAGAAGACGCTGCGTAGCTTCCCGAACGCTGCCCAACCGAGTCGGATTCGTCGAAAGACCTCTTCCTCGAAGCTGGAACTTCCTGCCTGGATCAATTGACCCAGGTAGATATATTGGTCTACAACTTCGAGGGTGGAGCTCCCAACACAAACAGGTAGGGGCGCGACATGGACATTCAACATTACTTTCGTTTTGTCCATGTTCATTTTGAGGCCCACCTGTTGGGAAACTCGATTAAGGTCTCCGAGCATGGTGCTTAAGTCTTCCATGGATTCTGCAATGACAACGATATCGTCGGCAAATCGAAGGTGAGTGATATACTCGCCATTGATGTTGATGCCAAGTCCTTCCCATTCCAGAAGCTTGAAGGCATCTTCCATTGCAGCGGTGAACAGTTTCGGAGATATAACGTCTCCCTGTCTCACACCCCTTTGCAGTGGGATAGCCCTCGTGCACTGCTCCTGTACTCGGACTGACATAGTGGCGTTACTGTACAAACACTTCAACACTTCGATATACCGATAGTCAATACGGCATCGCTGGAGAGACTGAAGCACGGCCCATATTTCGATCGAATCGAAGGCTTTTTCATAGTCCACAAACCCCAAGCATAACGGCCGGTTATACTCCCTCGTCTTCTCTATAACCTGCCGCAGCGTGTGGATGTGGTCTATGGTACTAAAGCCTTTACGGAAACCGGCTTGTTCGGGAGGCTGGAAGGTATCAAACCTGTTTGCGAGACGATTCGTGATGACCCTCGAAAACAACTTATATATATGACTCAGAAGCGTGATAGGCCTATAGTTCTTCAATAGAGCGTTATCTCCCTTTTTGAAGAACAGGACCACCACGCCCCTGTGCCACGCTTCTGGCGTTACGCCCTCGAGCAGAACGGAATTAAAGAGCCTCTGAAGGACTTTCAGTACCGGCGTTCCGCCCGCTTTCAGAAGCTCTGCTGTGATTCCATCCTCGCCCGGCGCCTTGTTGTTTTTTAACTGTTTGAGGGCCATCCTAATCTCGTACAGGCTGATGTCCGGGATATCTTCAGTATAGTGTCGGGTCAGCTTGGCTCTTGGGTCTTTAGCCAATTGTCCGCTGGGTTTTGCAACTGAGGTGTATAACTGTCCATAAAACCTCTCGATCTCTGCCAAAACTCCTTCCTTTGTCGACACCACGCCACCGGCCTCTGTCTTCAGCTTCATCAATCGGCTTTGCCCAACCGACGTAGCTCTTGCGAACACTTTGGAGCCTTTGTTTTGCTCTATCGTCTCCTTAATACATTTGGTATTAAAGGAGCGGATGTCGTGTCGCAAGGACTTTTGTATACGTCTGTTGAGCTGCCGATATGATTTAGCGTCTTCAGAGGTGTGCAGCGGCCTGGATCGTCGTTCTGCCATCAAGTCTAGGGTCTGTGTAGAAATTTTTTTGAGGTTTGCGTTTGGGGTGGGACTTAAAAACCTTCGATCCCACCGCTTGGACAGCTTCTACAAACCCTTGGTTTATCTCGTCCACTGTAACGCAATCCTGTAGGCCTTCAAAGCGATTGGACAGTTCAAGCCGGAAGCTTTCAAGATGACATAGTTTGCATAAGTAGTAACTTTGACACTCATATAGAACTCTTAGATAAAGTTTATCATCGCCTTTTGGAAGCGAATCTAACCATTAATGTAAAGAAATCCCAATTTTGTAGAAAAGAACTTAAATATCTTGGCTATGTGGTAGATAAAAGCGGTCTCCACACAGACCCTTCTAAAGTAGAAGTAATACTTAATTATCCAACACCCAGTTCACCCAAAGAAATAAAAAGATTTATAGGAATGGCTGGATGGTATCGTAGATTTATTCAAAATTTTTCAAAAATTAGTAGACCTCTTAGTAAATTAACATGTAAAAATGTAGAGTTTAAATGGACAGAGGAAGCAGAAGAAGATTTTACAACACTTAAATCCAATTTAATATCTGCTCCTATTCTTAAATGCCCTGACTTTAGTTTGCCTTTTTCAATTCGAACGGATGCTTCTTCATTTGCAATAGGAGGAGCACTCATTCAATCTTATAATGACTTTGATCACCCCATTGCATTTTGTAGTAGGTTACTTAATAAACATGAAGTAAACTACACCACTACAGAAAGAGAACTTCTTGCAGTGTTATATGCATTAGAGCAATTTAGAATGTATGTTGAAGGACAAAAATGTAACATTATAACGGATCATGCATCGTTACAATGGTTTTTTAAATTAAAAAATCCTTCTGGACGTTTAGCTCGCTGGAGCATTCGATTGAGTCAATTTGATTTCAACATAATACACAGAAAAGGTAAAGATATGGTTTTGCCCGATGTACTCTCAAGAATTAAAATAGAATCTTTAGATATTCCAGATAAAATCACAGATAGTTGGTATTTGAATATGTTAGAAAATTGTAAAAAAATTTCTCATAAATTTCCAAATCACATGATTAAAGAAAATAAATTATTCAGAAACAGTAAAAATAAATATAATTTAACATCTCAGTCTCAGCCATTTGAAGCGATATGTTGCGATTTACTCGGACCATTTCCTGTGTCAACTAAGAGAAACACGAATCTGTTAGTATGCTCAGATTACTTTAGCAAATATGTTATGTTGTTTCCTATACGGAATGCAACAGGAACATTGTTAAGATTCTGGAAGAGAAAGTTTTTCTAGTACACGGAGTTCCTAAATTTGTTTATGAATCCTAGGTATCACCCTCAGGTTAATCAAGCAGAAAGAGCCATAAGAAATGTTCTTTACGCTATTGCCTCCTATGTAAAATCAAACCATAGGAAATGGGACAGTAATATCCAAGAAATACAGTGTGCATTAAACACCTCGGTAAATGAGGCAACTAAATTTTCTCCATTCTTTCTTGTTCATGGACGAGAAATGTATGTCGATGGAAACCTGCACCTGAACTCTGAAGAACCAGTTCCTCACTGCTTGTTATCTGTGGAGGATCATAGAATTTATGGTGATAATTTAAAAGAACTTAAAACGATATTTAAAGAAGTTAGTCAAAATTTAAAATTACAACATGACAAGAATAAAAAGCATTATGATTTTAGGAAACGTACTTTAGAATATAGAGTAGGTCAAATTGTTTACAAAAGGACGTTTACTCTATCAGATGCGTAAGCATTTTACATCAAAATTAGCACCACGTTTTCAAAAATGTGTTATTTCGTTTAAACATTCACCCGTAGTATATAGCTTAGAAGATATGCAGGGTAAACCCTTAGGTAAATTTCACATAAAGGATATTTTAAAACATGAAGACTAAAAGCTCTCATTTTTATCCTAATAACTTGTCATTACAAATATTCACACAAACTCGTGCGTTCCGGTTATGACGTGTGAATATTTAATTTTGAAAGGGGATGAATAAATGCTGAAAGGATATAAGGATATTAAAAAATAAACAAATACATAAAGATGCATCAACTTTTAGATTTGGAGTATGTGAGAGATGGCGTGTGAAAAGGAAGTATGAGGAGGCAAGGTTATACAATGATTTTAGATTCAGTAGCTCATGATTTCCATTATCAAATTTAACTTAAACTCAACACCTTAACTTAAAAAAATAAAAAATAAAAAACTTAAAAACCTTAATTAAACTTAAATAAAACAAGGTTTTGTTTCTCAACTTAATATAATAAAGGAACAAACCAATTAACTCAACATGTATATTTATAAAAATTATTAATACTTAGTACATGGTACTTTATAATTAAAACTTAAACTTAAAACAAATATATCTGAACGGATATATAACACTTAGAAAGTAATATTAACATTTAATGTAAATACATTATATAGCAGTCAAAGTAGCTGTAACTAGATAAAATAAGTTAGTAATTATAAGCTAGCATAACATGTAAGTTAACTATATAAGAAATTTCTTCACTTTGTGAAGTGTGTTACATTTTTGTGTAATCTGTCTTGATATATTTGCGGTGTACTAGTACCACATTCAGAATTTAAAACCAACACATATAAGCATCAGTGCATCCAGATCTGTGGAAGTCTACATTGCTCTCAATGTAGCTTCCGATCCCAAGACTATGTCGTAGGGCAGATTAGCACTTATGATGAGCACAATAGGTACTTAAATTATTTAGAAACTTTCAATTAACTTAGTTGCAAAACTATGCATGCAGTTTGCTTTAGAATAAGTTCATAATAGGTAGGCGATAGGAAGGCCACTGAGTTTTCGCAAAATAAAGCTCAGATATATCACTTTAAAATGTTAAGCAGTTCATTCTTTTTCTAAAATAAATTAGCGTGGTAACTTAAAAAAAAAATTACCAATATTTTTTTAAACGGGGAGAGATGTACTGTAACAAACAAAAAAATATTATGATATCAGTAGCGACATCTACACTAACGTCTTCCAAACAAAATACAATATTGGCTTGAAATTGACACGAGATGTCGCTAGTCGTCATTCATTCCTTTTAATTAAATAAGCATAAATAAAATATAAACAGACTTAAATAAATGTGAAACAATATATCTAAAGCTATAAATTACAAATTAACAAAAAACATAAATATAAATTTTAAACTTAATATGTTTCATAAACTCATCCGATTTTTGTAAGTCAAAAACCTTTCATCTAAGTCCGTAAAGAAAGAGTAGATAGAAAAATAAACAGGCTTTTGACAGCCATTTTTGGAGGACATCGTCTTGAGCGTCTTGATTGAGATAGACACACCTAAATTTAATTAAAGAAACAAAATAATTGGAAACAGGGTCCAGATTGGACGATGAGGAGGAAGAAAAGGGGAAGATGTCGTGAATGATAGTTACTTCATGACTTGCTTACAATAGCAGGCATTGATTAATATGTAGGTATTGTTTACAGATGTTTACTGGACGACAAGAAGCTTAATTACTCCCACCCAGTTGCATCAAGGAAACAAATGCAGCTGTGTTCTGCACAACATTGCAAATATGGACAATTCTATGTGGCTATTCAAACCTTTAACTAGCTGAGGCAGAGCACAAACGCAAGGATGGTGCTAGTGCCTTTACTCTCAGTCAACTAGAACTGGGACGTGCCATGCAGTTGAAAATTAACTATTGTTTATCTTACTTGTTCTTTTAACTTAATAATAAAAAAATAAAAACACTTTTGTATTTTATATCAGTTTATTTATATCGTTATTCAATCGATACAAATAATTCAATAATAACTATGACTAATGAATAAGACTTAACATAATAAACTAAAAGGTCTAATTACTTAACATAAAGATTAGGAACTGCTGAGAATTGCCGGACCATAGAGAGCCTTCGTGGTTGGCATTTTTTCAATTTTACTAGCCCGTAACGGTCCACTGCTTGACTAAAGAAGATGTCTTGTGTGATGTATCAAGTCATTGCAATGAGGATGCTGCTGCCTGTTTCCTATACCTCCTTAGTCGCCTCTTATGAAACCCGTGGGAGAAGAAAGGGGTGGTGCCAAATTATATTCTACTCTGCCGTCACCGCAAGGCTTACTCAAATGTTTTCAGTTTTCCTGTCTTGGTGAGGCTCTGCTAGTCTTGGGAAGGGGACGGGACATACTGAAAAAATAAAAGATAGGCTATTTATTAAGTTATTTTCAGTACATGTTCTGATGGTTAAGAAAGTATGGGAGAGCAGCCATATCATAGATATCCTTTTAGATTGACATAATCACAGCCTGATCTAAAATTAAACAACAACTGGAGAAAACAATGAAAGTAAGAATTGTACATTACCTGTCTAGTGAAACCGTCAACACTCGGCCAATAATTTAATGCCTTCAAAGATTGTCCTATTGGCTTGTGAAATAATTGGGCAGTTTTTTCTTAGATTGTGCCTCATCTAAATCTGTCCTATTAGCTCTAATTGATCGCCTACAACCAACTCCTCAATTATATTTTCTTCAATGGTAATGTACCTGTAAAATTATATTCAAATATTATGCTACAATTAAAAAACTTCAGCATCTTATCACATAGTATTATGAATGTCTTACATTGTGTGAGGTAAATGGATCTTGCCTTACATTGGGTAAAGGCCCAACATCCCTGCCCAGAATATTACCAATTTTCTCCTCCAGAGAGGTCAGGGATGCAGCAGTGCTGGGTTCACCACCTGGCACCTGATGGCTCGCATTAATTAAGACTAACTTGACTGGATCCGGCATTCCATCATTCCAGAGCTGAAAATTAAAAAATAGTAAAAAGTAGTTGCATGGCATAGTACCTATGTTTTATTAAAAAATAAATATCTTTATGCATTACAAACCTTAGCCCACTCTTTACCCGATCTTGCGGGGCCCTCGCTGTTTTGAGATAAGCGAGCATTCACGCCGCAATCGTGCTGATAGAACTCAAACTTCTATTGACCTAACTCTTCCGAGAGCTAGGTCTTTGTGCTGCACTAAATAGCTAACAAGAAACGTCAATTGATTTACGCTCGTTTGGCGACGACGCTGGTGCTCTATTAAATAGGTCACAAATAAGTTCAATCGCAAAAATTCAAAAAAACTGCTGACACTGACACATTCCGCGTAAGAAATTTGAAACATCCTCGTCAAATAGTGCTTTCAATGTTGCAGACGTAAAATCGATGGTCGATTGTACTTAAATCACAGTGATTTTTAAAATACTAGTGTGACATCTCTAACGTTCCTAGATAGGTTTCGTTGCGGTAACGTTTCAACTTAGTTTAAAGTTCAACTACGGTTGACATGTTAGCGCGATACCGAAATCGGCTCAGCTGAATCGTAACGTAACCATAGCTTAAACTGGATCGCAAACGTAACGTAAACGAACCGTAGAGATTTACATTAGCGCGATTGCCCTGCAGGGCAGTCTACCGAACCGTTGGCAATAGTGGACAGGTTGCAGGTATCTGCTATTTGATGACGTGTTTCGAGAGGCAGAAAATGATATCTCTTACAGCGGTGATAATAGTCACTGGATCTCTGGTGTGTCCTATAGTCCAGATAATAAATTGTCGATATATTTGATTTAAAGTTTTCTTTTATTGTTATCGCAATTTAAAAGTTTTCATGTAATTGTTGAGAAGCAAGATGTTTGGGTTGTTATTAATTGACTTGATACCGTAAATTTTTTTTTCTACTTAAACCTATTTTCGATATAAACTGACAGGGTTTACTGAATTAGATAACGAAACGTGATTTTATTAATGAGTGAAAACTTGATCATTAGGTGAAATACCGAAATTAGTTTCTTTAGAATGTTTTCTTTCAGAAGAAAATTCCTGTATTAAAATGATTTGTTTAGCCAATTGCTAATAGAAAGGACAGATAACCCAGACTCCTTTAATATATTACCAGTATAGATGATCATGAGTTAAAGTAAGTAGATGTATAAGAGATTAAACAATAGCTAAGTTAATCAAAAACAATGTATGCCTTGATAAAGCACAGTTTGATAAAAAGAATATAGAGGACATTTTGAAGCTAAAAAAAAAACAAACGGTGACAGATATCATCTTAAAAATTTTAAGGTTTGTAATGCATAAAGATATTTATTTTTTAATAAAACATAGGTACTATGTCATGCAACTACTTTTAACTATTTTTTAATTTTCAGCTCTGGAATGATGGAATTCCGGGTCCAGTCAAGTTAGTCTTAATTAATGCGAGCCATCAGGTGCCAGGTGGTGAACCCAGCACTGCTGCATCCCTGACCCCTCTGGAGGAGAAAATTGGTAATATTCTGGGCAGGGATGTTGGGCCTTTACCCAATGTAAGGCAAGATCCATTTACCTCACACAATGTAAGACATTCATAATACTATGTGATAAGATGCTGGAGTTTTTTAATTGTAGCATAATATTTGAATATAATTTTACAGGTACATTACCATTGAAGAAAATATAATTGAGGAGTTGGTTGTAGGCGATCAATTAGAGCTAATAGGACAGATTTAGATGAGGCACAATCTAAGAAAAAAACTGCCCAATTATTTCACAAGCCAATAGGACAATCTTTTTTTGACGGTTTCACTAGACAGGTAATGTACAATTCTTACTTTCATTGTTTTCTCCAGTTGTTGTTTAATTTTAGATCAGGCTGTGATTATGTCAAATCTAAAAGGATATCTATGATATGGCTGCTCTCCTATACTTTCTTAACCATCAGAACATGTACTGAAAATAACTTAATAAATAGCCTATCTTTTATTTTTTCAGTATGTCCCGTCCCCTTCCCAAGACTAGCAGAGCCTCACCAAGACAGGAAAACTGAAAACATTTAAGTAAGCCTTGCGGTGACGGCAGAGTAGAATATAATTTGGCACCACCCCTTTCTTCTCCCACGGGTTTCATAAGAGGCGACTAAGGAGGTATAGGAAACAGGCAGCAGCATCCTCATTGCAATGACTTGATACATCATACAAGACATCTTCTTTAGTCAAGCAGTGGACCGTTACGGGCTGATAAAATTGAAAAAATGCCAACCACGAAGGCTCTCTATGGTCCGGCAATTCTCAGCAGTTCCTAATCTTTATGTTAAGTAATTAGACCTTTTAGTTTATTATGTTAAGTCTTATTCATTAGTCATAGTTATTATTGAATTATTTGTATTGATTGAATTACGATATAAATAAACTGATATAAAATACAAAAGTGTTTTTATTTTTTTATTATTGAGTTAAAAGAACAAGTAAGATAAACAATAGTTAATTTTCAACTGCATGGCACGTCCCAGTTCTAGTTGACTGAGAGTAAAGGCACTAGCACCCTCCTTGCGTTTGTGCTCTGCCTCAGCTAGTTAAAGGTTTGAATAGCCACATAGAATTGTCCATATTTGCAATGTTGTGCAGAACACAGCTGCATTTGTTTCCTTGATGCAACTGGGTGGGAGTAATTAAGCTTCTTGTGGTCCAGTAAACATCTGTAAACAATACCTACATATTAATCAATGCCTGCTATTGTAAGCAAGTCATGAAGTAACTTTTAGGTTACTTTTGTTTTTTCTTACCTAAAGCGACCTTTCAAAACTCCAATGCATCATTCAAACTGTGTTTCTTGCAGTGACGTGCATGTTTTGGTACTTTTCCTGGTGTCATCATAATAGGCCTCAGGGAACCAGAGTCCTAAAATAAAGAATATCAATAAGTACAACTGAATAAAATATTGGTGAAATAATGGAAAATTGTTTTCACTATAAACATTTTAACTGCACAAGTTTTGTCCAGCAGTGGACTTTATGTGGCTGAAATGATATGATGATGTGCAATATATATTTTTTTTTATATTATGTGTATTTTAGTCTTATTTCAAACATGTGCTGTTGGTAAGTATCACATTGTACTGACCTAAAAGATATGTCCTCTCCAGTATTCAGTTGGTCCAAATAACAATTTTGTGGGTGATTCGTCCATATATATTGGTTAAGTAAGGTTGCCGGCATGAAGAAAGGGTTCTTCTCCTTCAATGAACATGCGATCCGAGGCATTTCTTTTTATCCAGTCGCTAATATTCACACGCCTTGATTAAGCTCGGGCTGTTGACACATCAAATTCGTTCGAAATTTCCAAAAACACAAGATAAAAATTCATTGTCACCTTCGATTCTTATCAATTTATCACTCCAAATTATGGAACGTTTGACTAGCGGTCGAGAAAAAGTAGCTTCGCATCAACTTTTTGTTTTGACAGCGGTTGCGCTCGAGCTGCGTTCCAGTTGCGTTCCAACTATCTGTCAAAACATTAGCGCGATACGGAATCAGGCAAAAAGTCGTGTAACGATCACGGTTCGGTTGCGATTCAGCTGAAATTATTTAGCGCGATTGCCCTGCTGAGTAACTTAGTAAATTGTCGCTCTGCACAAACACTGCAGGCTTGAGACATAGTCCTCTGCTGCACGTGCCGCCAGTGCTTACTGTCTATAGGCGCAATGCTTTCCTTTTCAGAAGTTTTCCTTTTTTTTTTAGCTATTTATTTATTTTTTATTTTATTTATTCAAGTACACTTGGAAATTTACAAACATACACATAAATAAATAAGGAAAACATAGTACTTAGGTGCTACTTATTTCTAAAGAAATTTCTTCCAGTAGACCCGCGAGAGGAAATGGGAAAAAAAGAGGTAATTGGCGTGTACCTACAATACAAAACTAAATAAATAAATAGACAAGATATATACCTACATAAAAATACATAAATATACTTACATAAATACATAAATAAATATATATATAACATATATATAACAGAATGCGATCTTGATTTGGTTTGTACCAGCATACCTCGTATTATGCGTGTATATTAGCTAATAGGTTTTTGACCAGTAACTTAATTCTTCATTAGTATTTCTTCCATGATCGTTGTTACTTATTACTGGAATCGATACCATCAGTCAAATACTTTGTCAAAATCCCAACCATTTGAACAGTTTTGTTTTATCTGGCATTCACTTTTGGGTGTTAAGAAGTAACTTTTCCATGTTAAGAGGTATCTTAATCCATGTAATAGTAATTTATGTGCAACTGATATTTTAAAATTCATAATATTTATTTTTAAATGTGAAGATTTATAATTGGCGCATAGTATTTAAGAGATATGTAATGCTGTGAATCTTCCAATAAAAATCAAATACATTAATAATAATATTTTTCATTAGATATCCGAACAAAAATCTAGAAACGATTTATTCAGCCAACCAAAAATAATAATAATAGCCTGTCGAATCTAATACTATTGAACTAATCTATAAATAGCGCTATTAATAGAAATTGGACTTCATTTTAAGCATTTTGCTTGCTTGCAGAAACTATCTATTTGGACAAGTCTTCACACCAGTCAATAATATTTTTAGAGTACTTATTGTCCACTTTACTTGTCTATTCCGTTCTCATGTTTACATACATTACCTCTGGGTAAGTAATATTATTTCCAATTATTTCTTTCTTTCTTTGACTTTCTAAAAGACTTACCATATGCATTAAAATAAATACCTTCAGTAGATTTCAATAAGAAAAAAAAACAAATGTTGGTAGGTACTCCTGCCTACATTTAAACTTCGCCCGTTACCTTGTTAGAAAGCAGACGTGTCGCGAGCATTATTCGCGAAAAAGTTAAATAAGTGCAAGCAATTATCACATATAGGCCTAAAGTCCTAAGTGCGAAAGTTCGATATATAGTGAAGTGAATATTCGCCAAGCGTTGTTGCCGTCCCTCCCGCTATCGGGCGAGTGAGAAGCCCTCCTCACCTCCGCGTGAGGAAACTGCTGCTATATTTGCTATTTATAAAGGAGACAGTGATCTAAAGTGATCCTATTCCTAATTTACATAAATGATTTGCCGAAACACGTTAATTAAAAAATGGTTTTATTTGCTGATGACTCCACTGTTCTGATAAGTGACGTAAATACAGTGACCATGAAAAAAGTTGCAATAATGCACTAAAGCAGACTATTAACTGGCTAGATAAGAATAAATTAATAGCAAATCTTGATAAAACAAAATGTATGCAATTTCACGTCCCACAAACCAATCCAAGTAATGTATCAGTTAAATACGAAAACAACATTATTGAGTTCGTCAAAGAAATTAAGTTTCTGGGAGTTACCCTTGATCATTGTTTAAGCTGGAAGCCACATATAGACAAAATTATTTCTAAATTAAGTAAATATGTGTATGTATTGAGGACAATAACAAACACAGTGTCTCAAAAAACAGCTGTATGTGTTTATCATGCATATGTAGCCTCTGTTTTACGATATGGCATATTACACTGGGGTAATGCTGCCAATGTGCATATACTCCCACTTTTTAGAACGCAGAAAAAATGTGTCAGGGCCATGTTTGGTGCAAGGCAAACAGAGAGCTGTGTTCCTTATTTCAAAAAACTTAATATATTAACTTTATACAGTGTATATATTTTGGAAGCATGTTTATATGTAAAACAAAATTTGGATAAATTCAAACAGATTACTAATAGGCACCCCAGAGCCTGTAGAAACAAAATACAAATACACCCACAGCAAAATTCCAACATGGCTGCATATGACAAAACAGTGTTTATTTTAGGACCTAAATTATATAACAAATTACCTGACTGTTTGAAAGAACTTAATACTAGACTATATAAATTTAAATTGAAACAATTATTAGTACAAAAATGTTATTATAGTATAGATGAATTTATATGTGACTAATTATATGATATTGAATGATTTATAATTAAGTAAGTAATTATTTTTGCAACACCCGAGAGGGTAAGTAAGGAGAACTGTATATAGTTATAAGACCTTGTGAACTCTTACTATGCAAATAAAGAATTGAATTGAATTGAATTGAAAAGACCGTATGGATCTCTCCATTCTTATTCATAAAAAGACTACCCTCCGCCTCAATTGAAGACCAGGAAATAATGGCCATAGCTCCATATGACTTTGTGGTGGAGGTTAATGATTTTGACAGCGACAAGTAAAATTTTTATTTTCTTTATTATTTTAATAAAAGGGCTTCTTGTTATATGTTGCAGCTGGTCTGTAAGGAACCAGTACCATTTACTTCTAGTTAGCAAGCATCAAGTTTACCTGAAGTAGATGCAGCAGAAGAAGGTAGTTTATAAGTAACTTAGGAAATGTTTTCTGAAGCTATGACTAAATTATTTAATGTTATTCCACACTCGGTGAGGTCTGGGACGTCGGCGTGTGACGTCGCAGTTCGTCGACGACGAAGCTAAGATGAGGTCTAAGGTGTATCACGCAGACTCAAAAAATGCCTGTTCACTCTTGCCTTGAAAATCCCTAAATTATATGTATGGGGAAACATCGACGCAGGGAGGGAATTCCACACCTTAGCGGTTCGCACAATGAAGGAGGAGGCGAATCGAGAGGTACGATGAGGAGGAATATCGACCACAAATGGGTGGAATCCCTGTCCAAGTCGTGTTGTCCGATGGTGGAATGGTGCAGAGGGAATTAAATTATGTAATTCCTGCGCACACTCCCCGAAGTGCAACCTGTAGAAGACACACAGACTTGCTACCAGTCGGCGATGTTCGAGGCTGAGGAGCCGTACTGCCGTAAGCAACTCATCACCAACGAGTCTTCTGGCACGTCTGTCGATAGCTTCCAGGGCTTCGAGCTGATAGCGGGCAGATCCATCCCATAGGTGGGAGCAATACTCCATACATGAGCGGACTTGAGCTGTGTAAAGGCTCAACAGTTGGTCAGGGGTAAAATACCGTTGGACCTTGGAGAGGATGCCCAGTTTTTTAGAAGCCGTCTTAGCCCTGGACTCAATATAGCTACCGAAGTTAAGATTTGATGAGAGATCGATACCGAGAAGTTCGAGATGACGGGTGATAGGAACAGGCACACCCCGGAAAGTGGGAGCCAAGTTGAAAGGGCTCTTTTTAGCAGAGAAGAGACACGCCTGTGTCTTAGAGGCATTGAATCTCACAAGGTTGGCATCACCCCAATCGGAGACAGCTTGCAGAGTAAGATTGGTATGGAGCACCATTGCCTCTCTTAGTTCGTCTATTTCCGGTTTTTTTGCCCTTGCACTAGAAAAATATCTTTCCGTAACGGTGCTATCGTCTGCATACCCAAAAATACCGGGCTTTAGCAGATCGTTAATGTGAAGCAAAAATAGCGTTGCGGAAAGAACAGATCCCTGAGGTACTCCAGCATTAATTGCCAATAGGTCAGACGAGCAGCCGTCAAGAGTTACTCGAATAAACCGTTCCCTCAGGAAATCGGAAATCCAAGCACAAAGGGTGGGAGGGATACCGTAAGCGGAAAGCTTCGCTATAAGAGCGTCATGCCATACCCTGTCAAATGCCTTTGAAATGTCAAGTGAGACAGCAAGTGCCTCACCGTATTTTTCAAGGGCTACACCCCAAAGATGTGTAGCGTACACAAGAAGATCCCCAGTAGATCGGTTCTGGCGAAATCCGTATTGCCGGTCACTGAGGAGATCATTGTCCTCAAGGTACGCAAGTAAGCGCTTGTTAATAACACGCTCCATTACCTTACACAGAATGGAGGTGATTGCAATTGGGCGATAGTTTGAAGGGTCGGCACGTCTACCCTTCTTAGGTAAGGGTTGAACATTGGCGAGCTTTCACATTTTTGGGACGATTCCGGACCGAAGAGATAGACGAAACAGGCGCGTCAGAACAGGAGACAACTCGGGTGCGCAATTCCTTAAGACAATAGCAGGAATACCGTCGGGACCACTGGCCTTATTCACATCTAAGTTGCGTAGAGTCTTGAGAACCTCCTTTTGATGAATGCGGACTTCAGGCATTTTACATCCACAAGGAGGTAATTGGGGCGGTGTTTGATTGCTAGCATCTAGACGTGGGTTTTCGGCAAACAGTGAAGCTAGTAAATTAGCTTTTTCTAAAGCCGTGTGTGCTAGTGTACCGTCAGGTTTCTGCAAAGGAGGAAGTGAGGAGCGGCAAAAGTTAGCTTCAACGCACTTAGCCAGAGACCAACTTTACTACCTTTTTGCTTTACTACCGGATGGGTACGAAGCGAGTTTGGCACCAACTCTGCCTATGTGGTCGAAGCGAGCCTTTTTAAGCGTTTTTTTGCAGGACTTGGCCGCAAAGTTAAAGGCTTTCTTCTTTTTACGCGTATCCGGAGCTCTGCGCTTACGAGCGTCAGCCCAAGCCTGGTATGCTGACTGTTTAATAGCCTCAGCTTTTAAACAGTCAGCATTGAACCAGGGTTCAGCTTTGATGCCAGAGGGTCGATCAGAAAATGGAATATAATACTCCATCGCCTGACCGAGAACCTCAGCAACGGCACTTGCACAGCTCGACGGATCGCCAGAAGAAAAGCAGGCTTGCAGCCAAGGGTAAGAAGCAAGGAAATGTCGCATCTCATCCCAATCTGCTGACTTGTACCGCCAAATCCGTCTATTGCCTCTAGGGCTGGAGTCAGGTGGAGGACATATGAGGACGGACTTTACCAGACAATGGTCAGAACTGCCAATAGGGGCTGAAACAGACACGTGATATCGGTCTGGTTCAGTCGTCAGCAGAAGGTCCAAGCAATTAGCTATGTGATTCTCAACGTCGGGTATCCTAGTCGCCTGGTCGACCAGCTGGGAAAGGTTCAAAGACAAGGCAAACGCCTCTCTACCAGCATGGTCAGTTTTCTGGTATGGGAACAACCATTGTTCGTGGTGAGCATTAAAGTCCCCCAGAAAAACGATTTGCGCGGTAGGATACCTTTGCTGAGTCACATCAACAGCCTCACTTAGGTGACGAAAAAGCCTCGTTGTCTCCTGGTCACCGCTATGCGATCGGTAGACACCGACATAGACAATTTGTTCTGTGCCGGTGTCCACAAGCAGCCAGATTAAAGAAGAAGAGGGATCTTCCAAGTTACGGAGACGCTTACAGCAGATGTCATCACGCACATAGAAACAAAGCCCTGCCTTAAAGCGGAAATTGTGCTCCAGGACATATTCTGGGTAATTCAAGTAGGATGTATCAGCAGGGGTAGTAATTTGCGTCTCCATAAGCAAGAGCAGTTGCGGCCTTACAGTCTCAAGATGGTGGTGGACTGGGACAAGATTAGAGTGCAGACCTCGAATGTTAGTGAGGTGCACTTTTAGCGAGAGGCCGTGTATCCGCTGTTGATTCCTCAACTTTTTGTTTCTTTTATTCATTATTGTTTTTATTTTTGGGGCAAGAGGGAAAAAAGGCGAAGAATGGCAGTTACGCGAGGCATCAGCCAGCCCCCCCCAGAAGTCACAGTACTGTTGCGCGGTAGGATAAGACTAGTACGGAGACCGCGGGGACGCCCGGACCCCCCCAAGGCCGCCTGTCGAGGCCTCTCGCCCGGTTGCCACCCGGCCCGACAGGGGCAACCTTAGGATTATGCGCGCGATGGCGGAGCAGCCTTTCACAGAAGGCTAGTCTGCAATTGGGCTCCCAACTATCGGCGGGCGGCCAGCGAAAAAACCGTTGCTCCGGATCCCGCTGCCCTCCGAAACTAGGCACCCCGCGCAACAACACTGTGAGTCTGAATTCGGTACATTGGCAGATGCAAAACTGCGTAGACCCACTCCTCGAACGGCTACTCAGGGAATGCAGGATGGAACGCGCGAACGCTTGGCACCCTGATTTTTCCACTGAGGGTGTTGACCAGCCGCGGCCTAAGCCTACCACCGGAGAGGGTGTCACTCTTTAGCACCACCCGGGGGTCACGTGTAGGGTCTCGAGGGTAAAGCCTACGGACGCGAGTGACAATCGACCCCCTAAGCTGATGTTTTACGTGAGTGACCCGCTAATCTTAATTAGTAATGTCTGTGTCTCACGTTAGTTATAACCAAAAAATATTTAATGTTAGATTATACGCAAACCCCTAGTCGATAATGTAGGAAAATATACTTTTGTACGTTTCTACTTATGTCACAAAAATGATAGGTTCACTCTCTGCTCCTTAGACGTTTTGTGTGACAGTCTTGCCTCTGTATTTTAAATATTTCTGAATGAATTATAACTATAATCAGAGGTCCTTTTCTTTTATTTTTCATCATTTAATTATTAATTTTGTTTATTTTTGTTGTAGATACTGTCTAATCTCTGTTGTGTAAACTCTTCGTAAGTTATTTTTATTTTATATTAGACATTCTACTTGATAATTTTTATTCAATATTTTAATGTTTATTGTTTGCCTAGTTACTACAATAAAACATTCGTAACAGTAATATCTCTTTTTCTATTTTCTAACAAATTATTTACATTTACACGACTTAGCCTTAAAGAATAGTGCAAAAAGGTTATTGAAAAAAATCAATTCTCGGATTAAATACGAAACTTTGCCTTACTCGACGTTGCCTTACTCCTTAAGTAGGGTATCGACGACAGATTTCATGCAGTAGAACAGAGCGGTACACTTGCTCTTAACACATTTTTGATACCCAATTTAAAATGCAAGCATTTTCAGATAGCAATGAAGCTTTGAAAACAAAAGAAAAAGTAAGGAGGCTCGTAGCTGCATAAATTTCGGAAAATGATAAATCGACAGCCTCTTCGAGTGACATTGAACAACCAGCAACTCCAGCAAGAGACGAGTATTATACTCGTCTCCATGGGACATACTCGTATTTGATAATTTCAATAAACAAAATACATCATGCGGTACACCCTTATCCCTTCATTGCATGATTTAAGATATTCTTGTGAAAAAAATCATAAGCATCCAATTATAGCCCAAGGTTATGTAAAAAATAATAAAAAAAATATATGACATTTCTAAGTATTTATTTTTTAATTAAAAACATATGATGGATATTTACATCATTATGCAATCAGTATCAATGAGCCCAGTACAAAATATAATAATGAAAAAAAAAAAAATTTTGTGGTGATTCCCAAAGCAGTTGTTATTTTTATTTAAACAAAGATTGACACCACACTTGCTGCAACTTATTGTAGAATATCCCTTACATTGTGGGTACTTACAACGCAGTGACCCACCAACTATTGGCCAGTGATCTATTCCATCCCTTCTTATGTCTTTTGGTGGAGCCACAACAGCTGGTCCCCTCTTCCTTTTTGCTTGGATTTCAGTTTCTAATGAACTGGTACTGGGACGACCTCTTTTTGTTTCTGTATCAGCTCCAATAGTGCACAAAACATGGGCTAATTCATTGCGAAAATTACCCATAGAAAGTATATCTTTATTTGGTATATTTCTACTTGCTGCATTTTTCTTGTACACTATCCAAGAATTAATTACTGTCAAATCAAGGAGATGGAAGAAGATGCGCAAGTACCACTTTTTTGACCTGACGGGAATGTGGAACCTTCCCAAAAAACTATCCATAAGGTCCACACCCCCCATATGTTTGTTATATTCCTGGACAATTTTTGGACAACTAATTTCTACCTTTTCCTTTTTGGACTTGTCATACCTAGTGACACTAGACACTGGTGCTGCCCCAACATTAGTTGATAAAAGAGTTACAATTTTGTTGTCCTTCCAGGTGACACAAGCCATATCAATCCCATCAAATGTTGATGTTCTTTCTTCATGACTGCCTCTTGGCACTGCCTTCTTCATAAACTCTTTTTTTTCTGGCAATTTGAGTTAGGGATCCTATTTTTCTGGACAGTGCCAACACACTGAATTCCTTGTTTGGCAAGAAAGTAAATTAGAGGCAAAGACGTATAAAAGTTATCAAAGTACACTATATAATTTTGATACCTTGGAACACCCCTCAGTAAACGAACAACTACATTCCCTGTAGCTCCTATGTCTGGTTCTCCTTCCAACCTCCCTTTATTTTCTTGTCCAGCATATAATTCAAATGTATGTGCAAAACCAGATAAATCACACAGTACATAAAATTTAAAACCCCATTTGTGGGGTTTATTTGGCAGGTACTGTTTAAGAAAATGTGCAACCTTTGTTGCCAACATCTGCTCATCCACAGACAGCCTTTGTGCCATAGGCAGTGTAGAAAATCTTTTATTGAGGTGTTTAATAACTGGACGAATCTTAAATAATCGGTCATGCTCTGCATGGCCAACAGGCTTATGAAGATCATTGTTATGAAAATGTAAACCAAGTTTGAGTCTTTCAAACTTGTTTACTGGCATAACACATGAAACAGGGCCATAACCATAAGCAGGATGCCAATAAGATCTGGTATTTTGGAATCTTTGCACTGACATAAACAGCAATATTCCAAAAAACCTTTGGATATCTAATGCTGTATATATTATTTTATTATTAGCATCTTTTTGCATCAAATATAAATTGGTTTCTTCTACAATTTTGTTAATAAAATCATCACCAAAAAAATATTTAAAACATTGGTAAGGAGATTCTAGTTGAGCTATTTCAGGAGGAAAAGCTGAACTACCTAAGAATCTAATTTTATCTTCATCAAACTCCATATTCTTTTTCTTCCAGACAAGTTTCCTCTTATCCAAAAAGAAATTTAAAATATTACCACCAGGAGAACTGTTTTGATTTTCTGCTTCTTCCTGTGGTTCTTCAACAAGAGGCGGGTCTTCTTCATTATCTTGGTGATCATATTCATCGTCATTTTCATCCGCTAACAGATGTAGAAGTTCATCTCTAGAATATTGTACATTTGATGGATCTTCATCCTCAGAGTCATCAGCTTCCAGTCCGTCTTCTGACAACCAACCATCTTCCAGCTGAGCTAGATATCGTTCTATGTCTTTGTCTACCAAGTTAGTCTAGAACAACAAAAAAAAATCATATAAACTGTAAACTTTTATGAACTGAAATTTCTCCATACATCAGGTATGACGGTACTGCATAATGATGTAAATTTACGTCATACCAAATCGACGTTATTTTGGATATATTTTCCATATTTTCGTTACAATTACTAACAGATAATAAATAACTCACCTTATTTCTACTCATTGTGAAAATTTTCAAAGATTTCCGTCTATTATATACCACAAATTGTTATTTTGTTTGTACCAAATGTATCACCGTCTGCAGGTAACCAAGATGTCATTGACATTTGACATTGACGTTTATTTTTTTCTCAAAATATTTACGTTCCATTTTATCCATAGATACTAAAAGAAATTACCAGGCGCAAAAACATCAACAAGGCGTACCGATTTGTATGCTTTTTTTACCTGTGAACGGCTTGATGGAAATTTCCATCAAGATGCAATGAAGGGCGAAAGCTATAAAAGATGTGGATAAATATTTGGCTGACGACCTATTGCCTGACGACATATTGCTTAGAAAAAATGATAAGGGAGAGTGGAAGAGAGTCGAAAATTATACTGTTTTATGAACTGGTTTACCGTTGACGAAAAACGGTCTAGTTTCGTTATAAAGGCAAATTTAAGCAAATTTAGAGGTATGTTTCTGATTTTTTTCTATCGAGCCAAAAATGGACTAGGTTAGGTTAGAACTGTGACCCCACAGCGCGCGAGTCGAGCGAGCGAAGCGAGCGTGCCGCGGTAGTGGCCGGCGAAATGTGAACCGATATCTAGCTGAAGCGGATCGGATCGGTGCTGTGCACATTAATCGTATTAAGCTTGAAGACGCTATTTTGTGACTTGCCTACGTTTGGACTCCGCCGACCGCCACGCGGTCTAAGTACACGAGACGAGAGCCTTCCAGCACCCAAATATACCTAGATGAGTGATATGAACCATATAATTTGATGTAAAACCTGCGTATTTCAATTATAGCTCGAAATATCCTTGGGAGTTAGCCATTCGCATCAATCGCAAACGCAGACAGCTTAGGCCAGCTACTAAATTGTCCAGTTGGATTTAGAGCAAATTCAATCAAAATTAAAGCGCCGGCTAGTTCGCTATGCGGGTTCGTGGCCGGTTTAAAGTAAAGTTCAGGACACTTGGTTAACACTTAAAACTTTATTTTACACACAGAATAATATTACAAATGTTTCTAAAAATTATAGAGCACGCAGCGTGGCTAAACTTAAACCCTAAATTTTCCGGGGTCCAGTGCTGCCCCCATTTAAAATAAATCATTTCAAAGAAAACGGAGACAACATTTAAAATTTTGCTACTACCAAGTCCTAGATAACCCTTCAAAGTATTTTATGAACTACTGTTTACAGTTTATAATGAGAACGTTAAGCTTTACTACGCACATTCGCTAAAAGTGGCCGTTTTTCGCAAATGTATGTAGTAAAGCTTAACGTCCTCACTTTAAACTGTAAACATTAGTTCATAAAATACTTTGAAGGGTTATATAGGAATTGATAGTAGCAAAATTTTAAATCATGTCTCCTTTTTTTTTTAAATGATTTATTTTAAATGGGGGCAGCACTGGACTCCGGAAAATTCAGGTATGGCCTTAATACTTTACACTAAACTAATTTCTAACTCGGTTCCGACTCCTTTATCGTCTACTGCTGATCAATCCATCTAGCTGAGACCAGTCCATCCAGCTGAAGACCGTCGGAACATCGCCTTAGATAAGTTAATAATAGCTAGTATAAGTTTAATTAAGTTGTAAAAAAAATAAAAAAAATGTCTTCAGCAAAATCGTCCCTAACCACCTCCTCCACCGAATCAACCCCAATGACATCCGGGGAAGCTTCGGGAGCGGGGTCCGAGCCCCACGCAGAAACCGTTCCATCGCCGGCCCTCAGTCCGGTCGCAGCAACGAAACATAGTGGCAGGAGGCTGACTCTCACCGAAGACCAAATAGAAACAACGATACAACATCACACAACAAAAACGACACAAAGACGACACAAAAAAAGAGAAACAGGTGGAGTTCAGAAGCGAACAATTTGTAAAAGGCCTTCAGAACTCTGCCGGAACATCGCTCTCTAAAGGACGCAGTTATCAAAAGCAGATGCAGCTGGCCTATGCAGGGCAGTCAGTATAAAGAACGCCCAGCTCCTGGCCAGAACTACGGCACATGACTGCGTCCGAAACTTGGACAAGACAAACATCCCGGACACGACACTATCCCCTACAAAAACATCTCCACAGGCCGAACGTCAGCAGAAGAACACACCGGACGCAGAACCCGAGCCTCAAACTGGCCCCTCAGTATTCTATGCAAAAAAGGACCACTACAGCGTGTTTTTTTCCACGACGCTGCTCAAAGAGCAAAGCTCGGAAGAGGACCACGCTGTAGTGGATGATTGCCCTAATCCCTCCACCTACGAGGAATTAGGAACACAGGAATGTTAGGAGGGCCAGAGCGAGTGCTCGGAAATCTCGGATGACTGGACCGACCTAGACAGCGAAAAGGAAGGCAGACCGAGTCTGCTGCCCCCGGTCGGTCTAGCCAAAATAGGAGCGCGCAAAGATGTGGTGACGGAAGAGGCCCGAGAAGTATACTTAAATGGAAAAGAAGCGTTGGAGTCATCAAGAACGCTTAAAAGAGAGTTAAGAGCCACAGCTGTAGAAAGTATGAGCCGACTGTACGAGTTGGTTCTCTTCTTATCTGAATCGAGACAACGTCATCGTCTTAATTTGGAGGAGGAGAGGACGAAATCGGCCAGGACGTTCCTAAGAATGAAACGGTCCCACGCAAAAGAGCTGAGTGAAATGAACAAGGAGTTCACTGAAAGACTCAAGGAAACAACAGAGGCACTAGCAGGGATGAACCAAACAACTAACGCCATCAAAGCAAAGCTGGACTTCGAGATGGATGACCTTACTAAAATGGTTAAGGCCACCCACCTGGAAGTAAAGGCAGGCTCCAAACAAAAAGCGAATCCCATCCCTGCGGGCAGTTAATCTCCGGAACATCAAAGGGAAGACCTCCATGACATCTCCAAAAAATTGGATGACCTATCCCTGAAACTAGGAGAGCTGGCTACAGAGCTTTACTACATAAAAACGGACAAGAAAGAGCACAGGCACGCCAGGGAAGTTGAAGAGCAATACTCCCCGAAGCAGCCAGAACTACCGCGAACCACCGACCTAGTCCAAGTATCGCTTGAAGAAATCAAGACAGAGATACAAGGGCTGAAGGACCGTCTGGACGAAAAATCAGAAGAAAGGCCTTCACCAAAGCCCGTGACTAGAGAAAAGGTTCGCGAGGAGCTAAAAGAAGCAACAGCGCCGTTAATGAAAAAAGCCAGCAAAATCCTAGAGGGGATAGAAGAGGTCAAGGAGACTCCCTACACTCAAATGGGACTGAACACAGCGAATACTGGCCTAGAAGCGGAGATGGCGGTAGCCGAGACGGCGACCCAATTGGAGGAGCTCATAACTCCACTAAGGGCCGACGTAGCGGAAATTGCCAGCAGCTCCAAACTTCTCACAAAAAAAATGGAGTGGTAAAATACTAACACCAAAAAAGCGAGCATACCACAGGTCCAAACAGCACCACAAAGGAGGAAAACTTTTGCGGAGGCGCTTAAGACCGCAACCACCAAAAAGGCCAATCATTCGCTTATAGTAACGACCACCGACCCCACTCATACTGGGGATAAGGTGATCGAAACTATAAGCGAAGCACTGGACTTCAAAAAAACAGGGATAACGGTGGATAAGGTCCGAAAAGTGAAAAATCGCAAGGTGATCCTCAGTTGCGAGAGAAAAGAAGACCTAGAGCTCATCACAACTCAACTCAAACAAGCAAAACACCTAAAAGCTGCAGTGGCAAAACAACAAAATCCACTTATAAGGATAACAAACCTGCTAACATGTCACACTGACGCAGACATTTTGGAAAACCTTAGGGTGCAAAATAAAAAAATCTTTGCAGACCTTAAGGGAGACGAAGCCAAAGTCTGCGTTAAGTACAGAAAAAAGGCTAGAAATCCGCACCAATGCCACACGGTACTGGAAGTGTCCCCCACACTCCACAAGCGAATGCTAGAGGCGGGTTCGGTCCACATCGGAATCCAAAAACGTTCCGTTGAGGACCAATCCCCGCTGTAGTGCTAGGTCTTATGGCGAAATTTCGTCGGAAAGCTGCACTTAGTGATGAAAGCAAGCCACTTTGCACAGTGATAGTAGGGACCAAAATAAGCGATTTCACCCGCAGCAGCGAAAGTTTCATCCCTTAGGAACAGAGATGGCGCCACTTCCTTAAAAAAAATAATTAAAAATTTCTACAAGCCAAACTACTGCACCGATTTTGATAAATAAGGTGTCAACTGAAAGGGAATTATATTATTTATCATTAAAAAAAGAATCAAAAAGTTATGCTTATAAAATATGCCCAAATGTTACCTTTGTTTGGAAAAATATTGAGCTGATTGTCGGTTTTTTCTTATTTTTTAAACAATAATGTTACTTGGGGTATCTTTTTATTAACTAATATTGTTGTGAATTAAATACAGTATTTGATAAAAAAAACTGCATGTTAATATCTCAAAGAACCACGAAAAATCTCTGGTACGGTTTGGTAGGGGTCGTTGCCCCCGGCCGAGCAATTGCCAGCCGCGCACTTGCCGCACGCACGTCGAGAAATTCACTTAGGTTTCGGCTGTGGTTTTCGACTGTTGCGTGTGCGTTTAGTACTCTCAGTGTTTTCTTTGAAATAAATTATTCACAGAGGAAATACCTAGAAAAAAATTATGTTGACTGAAGATAATTATTCGGTGAGTTTTCATATTTTTATTGTGGGTTTTAACAATGGAAGCACGACTTGTGGAATTTAGCATTTGATTGGCTTATTGCTCAAACAGTGTTGTTCTTTGTTACGTAGGTATTGAAAATAAAGTATGAGAATAACTACGACGAAGTCAACGAGCGACCCTGTTTAGGCGAAGATACCTACCTACTTTATTGCAGTTTTTGTTGTTTATACTTATTTTGCATGACATGTGCCTACTAAAAGGTACCTACTCATGGGCTGAACTGGGTGCTGTACTTGAAAATTAAACAATTTAGTACCTACGAGTGCGTGGGTGTTTTGCACGTATGGAGAAGCAGAAGTAGGTTGAATATGTATCTGTACGTCTGCAAAACTTTAATCTTCCTTAAATTGAAGCATGAATTCAATAATGGTGATTGTTACTAACATTTCGCATGTGTTGGGTTAATAGGTGGAACATGTTGAAGCAAGTTCAAATATTATCACCAAATATACTAACACCGTCGTGTGTAGACTGGTCCCGCTGCTGCTTATGCCAATCTATAGACACAAAAGCTCTTGTTTGCCCCGGGAGAAATCCGAACTCCAAAGAATTAAATTCCGGCTATCATAATATTGCTCCTGTTTTAGAAGAATTAAAAGATTTTAACCATGCTATGCCGTCTGGACTCCAAATTGACAGCTTAAACCAAGGTGATGGGATACTGCAAACTTTGATTGAGAAACAAGCAAAATGGCACAAAAAATGCTATACTAAATACGTAGGCGTACAATTAAAGATATTGAGGGAAAATTTGGAAAAACAGAATAAAGCTATTTTTGGAGATAGTCCAAGCTCTTCCCGTGTAACTCGATCGTCAGTTCCATTAGTTCCTCCTAAGGAAGAATTATGTTTCTTATGCGGCAAACCAAAATACTGGAATGAGATTCTACATTGTGGTGTTACTACAAATATTATTGAGCATATTAAGTGTTGCGCACAGTCTCTTCAAGACTCAAAGCTCCTGGCAACCTTGAGTGTAGGTGATCTTGTGGCTCAAGAAGCCAAATATCATAAAACATGTCTGACTCGCCTTTATAATCAATGCAGAAAAAATGAACCACAGCTTGATACTGGAACAAGTTTTGTGAAGGAATGGCATTTGCAGACTTGATTGGCTTCATGAAGCAGAAAATGGTAAATGAAAAAGTTGACTATATATTCAAAGTCCCAGACTTAATACAAATGTATAAGGAAAGACTCTCTGAACTTATTGAACAACCAATAGACACTTTAACTGTGCCACACTCTACAAGATTTAGAGTAAAGATACTCGCTTTCTTGCCCGAGTTAAAAGAAATAAAGTCTGGAAGAGAATATGTTCTTGTAAGAGAAACGGTAAACATATGCACCGAGTTACAACAACAAGACTTTGATGGAGATGCTCTAACATTTAAAAGATTTATTCGTAGCGTAAGAAAGACTATGCAAGAAAATCCAGTTAAATTTGATGGAAAGTTGTCAAAACCAGGAACCAATGTTCCACAAGCGCTACTGGCAGTGATAAATACTATACTCTATGGAAGCTCTGTTGAGACTTTCGGTCGACATACGAAACCTGCGATCACTATCTGTGAGTTAATAATGTACAATGCGAAATCGAAACTACCTACAACAGAAAACATTCGTCACTCGAGTACTAGTGAAACAAACATACCGTTGTACATTGGGCTACATATTTACAGTCATTTTAGAGCAAAAGGATTAATTGACAAACTACACGAACTTGGAATTTCTATTTCATCGCAAAGAGTAATGGAAATAACATCGACGTTTTCACGTTTGACCGTGAGAAGATGTGAAGAAGAAAGAGTTTTGTGTCCTGGTAATTTAAAAACTGGCCTATTCATAGTTGCTGCTATAGACAATGTAGACCACAATCCCAGCAGTACCACATCTACGGGATCTTTTCATGGCACAAGTCTATCTGTATACCAGCTTGCAACATCTCAGAATACAGGACAGGAGAGAACTCAGAAAATAAATTACAAGGATGTTGAAATTCCCGGAGATCGGAGTGTTCTAATTCTGCCAGATAGCTATGAATTGGTTAATGATTACACGCTCAGTAACAAACAGCCATCTATTCCCTTAGGATCGGAGACACTGACAAATGATATTATCTCGTCTGGTTAGTTATAATAACATACTTCCGCATTTATAATATTAGTATGGATGCTTAAAATAGTTGGATGATGATAATATTCACACACTTTATCATTTTCAGACTCATCAGAAATATGGAAAGATGAAACTCAGTGGCTTGAACATATACAGAAAAAAATTGCTGATCGTGAATTGGATGAAAATGACATATCTTGGGCTGCTTTCCATAGTACAAAAGTACAAAACACTCCAATTTGTCCCAGCATAGGTGCACTTCTGCCTCTATTCCATGAACATGCTGCAACGGCATCCATGATACAACATGGAATGAGCACTATACAAAATATCACAGCACATCTTAATCCCGGTCAAGCACCAATTATGTGCGCTGATCAGCCTTTGTACACATTGGGAAAGCTGATACAGTGGAACTGTCCAGAACAATTTGGAGAGGACAAATTTGTCCTACTTTTTGGTCCATTCCATATTGAACAAAATTTTCTCAGAGTTCTTGGACAATTCCTCACTGGCAGCGGATGGGTGGGTATGGTGGCCAGCAGTGGCATAATAGACAAAGGTTCTGCTGAAGCAATCTTGAAGGTAAGATACGACTTTCCTAGAACTATTTAGTTGGCAAAAACTACTTTGTATTATCTTTTAGTTACCTACCTATATAAAAAAAATGTTCTACAGGTCGTACATGTTACCAAGGCGCGAGCTATGCACCAAGTGACTGCTGCTGTACTTCACAGTCTTTTGAAAGAAGCCTTTGAGACAGACGAATCTAATGTACATAATAGTATTGAAAACTGGCTCCAAGAAGTCACTACTAAGTCTCCAACCGCTATGTTTTGGCTCAAAGTGCTAAATCTCGAAGTGCTATTGTTAACATTTGTCAGGGCTGTGAGAGAGGGAAATTTTTCCCTATATAAAGAATGTTTAAAAAAAAAGATGCCATGGTTTTTTGCCTTTGACCACAGTAACTATGCTCGATGGTTAGAAGTACATTTAAAGGACATGGAAGAGTTGGCTGAAAAAGTGCCATCTGTAAATGAAGAGTTCAAAAACAACGGTAAGGTTTTGTTGGGCAATTGTGATGAATAATATCAAACACCTGCAAATTCTTACTTACCTTTATGTATCTTTTAGCAAACTTCGTGATCCGCAAATCAGGTCAACCATTCTCGGCATTGGCGATTGATCAAGCTCACGAACAGTATAACGCTGAAATTAAAGGTTCTGGTGGTGCTATCGGCTTGACTCAAGATCCAGCATCTCTACGTAGATTTACGATTGCGGGGCCTAAAATCCAACTGTACTCCCGACTTTTTATAGTTGCGAGAGAACGTCAGCTGGACCTGGACGAATTCTTTAAATACGAAAACCAAATATGCCCACCATCATTGTCGGTTAATGGAGGTCTTCGTTCAGGTTCAAAGGCTGACCTTGCTGAAAAATTTGAGGCGTTAGCAGGAACTGAAGACCGGGCTCCTTCTCAGTTTGATGGGATAATCCTTGATGGAGCAGCGGTTGTGCAGATGATGCACCCTAAAAATTCCAAGACATTTAAGGAATACTATTATTTAGATATCAAGCCGAACATTCAGCATCTAGCACAAAAGATGAACTGCAAGAGAATAGACCTTGTATGGGATTTATATCTGCCGAATAGCCTCAAAAGACACGAACGAGAAGGAAGAGGGACTGGGATTCGACGGCAAGTAACTCTCGATGGCCGTCTGCCTTCTAATTGGTCAGACTTTTTGAAGAATGACATAAATAAGACAGAACTATTTGAATTTCTTGGCCGCAATTTCCAGGATGACGCTTCTGACGCTATGGTAGTGACAAATTTAGGCAACCAAGTATCTGCTTCTGACATTTTATCTTCAACTATAGCTCAGAAAACAAGTCCATCGCACATGGAAGAAGCTGATGGCCGTCTTGTATGGCATGCAAAAGATATGGCCGAGCACGGAACTACCAGCATACTAGTTCGCTCGTCGGATACGGACGTGTTAGTCTTGCTGGTTTCATATTTTGAAACATTAAAAGAAATCGGCCTGACTGAACTATGGTTGCTGACAGGGACAGCCAATAAACGACGATACGTGACGGTACACTAAAAAGCAAATGCTTTGGGTCCCAATATATCTACTGCACTCCCAGGGTTCTATGCTTTCACAGGGTGTGACACCACATCTTACTTCAATTCAAAAGGGAAAAAATCTTGTTTCAAGACGTGGATGTCATATCCTGAAGTAACAACTGCTTTTGCTAGCATGTCCTATCCTCTAGAAACCCTTTCCGAAGAGGCAATGGTTCAATTGGAACGGTGTGTGCTCATTTCATTATTATTAAAAAAAGAGGAATTTACATATCTATGTTTCTGTACCAAAAGTTATTTTGTTTCCAGATTTATTTGCAAACTATATGATGCTCAAACAGAACACACGAGTGTCAATGCTGTACGTAAAGACTTGTTTGCAGCAAAAAATAAGTTAGTGACAAACCTTCCCCCGACATCAGCCGCACTCAACAAACATGCCTTGCGTGCAGCTTACCAAGCTGGTCATATATGGGGTAACGCATTGAATTTAGGAAAATATACAAAATACAAAATACAAAATCATTTCTGAATCAGGAGCCACAATTCCATGTCAATCTTCTTGGGGATGGCAGAAAAGTTCTCAATGGGGATGGACTCCTAAATGGTCCACTGCTACGCCGATTTGGTCAGAGTTAAGCCTCCTAGATCGTTGCGGGTGCAGAACTTCTTGCGACACTATGCGCTGTAGTTGTCGACGAATTGGCCTACTATGCACTCTGCAGTGCAAATTATGCAAAGGCGATTATGTAAATCAAAGGTAAATAAAAATAATGTTTATTAATGATTCGCCATTCAAATAATTTCCAAAAAATTCCAAAAAAGATATACAATAATTAACTTTTTTTCATTTCAGTAGATACTTATTTAAAATTAAATTATAAAAGTTATTTATTGCATTTTACACTAAATAATAAGGGTTTGTTATTCCTTTTCAGTTCAAACACCATCATCGATTACGAATAACGATTAGAAGATTAAATAAAATTATTTTGTTATATATACTTCCATTATTACTAAAGTAACAGTCCTAACTCCATTTTAAGAAATATGTATTTAAAGAAAATATTTTACATGCTTTGTAAAAAATATTCTTTAAATAGGTACATATTTCGTAAATTGACAAAAAAGCGTCGTTTGATACATATATCATTCAAATCGGAGCGCCCTTCGATCATATTATATGATCGATGGGTGCGCCCGAGAAATTACTGCCCTCATTAATAATTTTATATCTCCATAATTATTAAGGATATTGACATGCAGTTTTCTTTACCAAATACTGTATTTAATTGGCAACAATATGAATTAACCCAACAATACCCCACGGATATTTTTTTAAATAAAATTAAGTAAAAAGCGACTAAAACTCATTTTTTTCCAAAACAAAACAAATATTTAGGCATTTTTTACAGGTAAAATTTTACAATATTTTTTTTACGATAGATTATGTAATTATCTTTCATTTGACACCTAATTTATTAAAATTGGTGCAGTGGTTTGGTTTGTAGAAATTTTTGATTATTTTTTTAAGGAAGTGGCGCTATTTCTGTTCCTAAGGGATGAAACTTTCGCTGCTGCGGGTGAAATCGCTTATTTTGGTCCCCACTATCGTTGTGCAAAGCGGCTTGCTTTCATCACAAAGTGCAGCTTTTTTTTCATAAGACGTAGGACTACTGGTGCAATGCGCGAAATGCCTGGGCTTCGGACACACGCAATCACTATGCAAGGAGAAGGAAAAACTCTGCAACTATTGCGGAGAATCCCACTCCTGGCAAGATTGCCCCGCAAGAAGCACAGGTAGCCCTCCTAAATGTAAAAACTGCCAGAGGGCAAAAAGGGACACCGAAACAATCCAGCCCCACGTGGCATTCAGCGAAGAATGCCCAGAGAGACAAACATGGGACATGATTTTTTGTTTTTTTTTTTTTTTTTTTTTTTTTTATCATAGGATATTTATAATATCTCTTAATAATAGTCACTTTGTTTTGTTTTGCACAAATGTTGACGTCAAATCGTTACTTAATGCTAAGTTTACGCCGCTTCCTAGGCGCAAGTGCAGAAGAAGCGGCAACAAACTGCACTGCACGTTTTCTCCAAAGACGTCAACTAACAAACTAAAAACTTAAAATTAGTTATATAGATGGACAGAGATTACATTGTTTATTATGTCTTAATTAAATTGAATTATAAGAATTACGAAATTTAAAATAATGTCAATTTGTAAATTTAGTATGTACCAATGTACCTAAATTATGACATGTCTAAGTATACAAACCTTTAAGAGGGACCCGCGCCAAGCTCAAGCCAGACCTTTTTGTCTTTAAGATAGTCATCGGTCCTATAATAAGCCTTCTCACAAAGTACTTTCTTTACATAAGCTTTGAATTTTCTGTCTGGCATATCAAGGACCGATTCTGACAATTTATTATAAAAAAGTATACACTTCCCCATAAAAGACTTACTGACTGTATTCAGCCTGTAATACGGGCTAACTAAGTCATTCTTATTACGTAAATTTCTATCTGTAAAATCACTTACTTTATTGAACATGGAAATATTTTTCCTTACATACATTATATTTTCAAATATGAATTGTGATGCAAAAGTAAGTATACCTATTTCCTTGAATAATTCCCTCAGTGAGTCTCTCGATCCTAAACCGTAAATAGCACGAATTGCTCTTTTTTGTAAAAGAAAAATAGTCTGAATGTCGGCTGCACTCCCCCATAGAAGTATCCCGTAAGACATTAGACTGTGAAAGTAACTAAAGTAGACTTGTCTAGCAGTTGCTACATCTGTCAATTGTCTTATTCTCCTAACAGCGTAAGCCGCAGAGCTAAGCCTATTAGAAAGTTTAGTTATATGAGCGCCCCATTGAAGTTTCGAATCAATTGTGATTCCTAAAAAGGTAGTACTTTCAACCAGATCAAGTTTCTGGCCATTAATTAGTATGTCAACGCAGGCTTGATTCACATTAGGAAGAGAGAATCGAATGCATTGGGTCTTGTTCGCATTTAACATGAGGTTATTGGCCGAAAACCAATCAGAAATTAAAGATAAGGTGCTGTTCACCGCGCTAGCATCACTGTTATGTCGATCTATTTTAAATATTAGCGAGGTGTCATCAGCAAACAGCACCATGTCAGCCTCTTTCTCAACCATGTAAGGCAAGTCATTGACATAAACTAAGAAAAGGAACGGTCCTAGAATTGAACCTTGGGGAACGCCCATTTTCACATTAGACCCGTGTGATTTTACGCCGTTTATATCAACAGTTTGAAGCCTATCTGTTAAGTAAGATTCTATTAATTTAATTGACTTATCATCAAAACCGTATTGACGAAATTTGAGCAAAAGTGTTGGATGATCAACGCAATCAAATGCTTTAGAAAGATCGCAAAATGATCCAATTGCATCATTTCTGTTTTCCCACGCGTCGTAGATATTAGTAATAAGTGCTACTCCTGCATCGGTGGTCGATTTTCCAGCAGTAAAGCCGTATTGTTGGCTATGGAACAGATTATTGGTCTTAAAGTGAAGTAGCATTTGATTGAGCATTATCTTTTCGAACACCTTACTCAAAACTGGCAGAATAGAGATAGGTCTGTAGTTGCCAGGGTCTGTTTTTTCTCCTTTTTTGAATAAGGGGATTAGTTTACTACATTTCATTAAGTTAGGAAATATGCCTTCATCAATACATTCGTTAAATATGAAAGCTAAATCGGCAGCAATTATGTGTATAATATGACTTACTACGGCTACTGACATGCCCCAGTGATCTTCTGATTTTTTAAAATTTAACTGTTTAAAAGCATCTATTATATCGCTAGGGCTAACATGCTTAAAATTAAATTTAGAATCACAAGGGCTAACATTACTCTTAAGCAAAGCCTCAGCACGCTGGGCGCTAGAACTCACATTAGAAGTGAGTTCCAAAGGAATGTTAGTAAAATAATCATCAAACATATTTACTATTTCTTCAGTTTTTGAAGTATTTTTACCACTACATTTGATTCGGCAAATATTTTCTTTGGTTTTATTTTTACCTGTTTCCTTATTTATGACACTCCATGTTTCTTTAATTTTATTAGGAGCATTATTTATTTTTTTGCTAATACTATTCGACTTGGCTCGTCTACAAACTTTTTTAAATATTTTAGAATAATTTCTAACATATTCTATAAAAGAAGGATTAAAGTTATATTGTTTTTGGGCATATAGATCATATAACCTGTTTCTACTTATGTAGATGCCGGTAGTAGCCCATTCACTAAACTGTGATTTACTATGAACTACTACTCTTTTTTGTTTCAATGTTTTAGAATACTCAGAGGAAACAGTACTAAATAGTTTATTATAATGGTCGTCAGGATTATTTCCTGTATATACCACTGATAATAATTTGTTATCTAAATTATTTTTAAGTTTTTTTATGTTTTTAGAAGTAATCGGTCTACACAAGATCTTATCTTTTCTCAAATTACTGGTGGACTCTTTGACAAAAGCTACATATACACCAGAATGATCTGAAGGCAATTTGTTGATAACAGATTTATCACAATATTGAATATTACTAAAAAAATTATCAAGACATGTGCCAGATGTAGCTGTAATTCTGGTTGGCTCAAAAAATAAGTTTTCTAATCCATAACACTTAAAAAGATTTAGGAATTGTGTGCTCTTTGGATTATGTACTAAAATATCAACATTAAAATCACCGCAAATAATTAAATTCTTTTTACTAGTTGAACAGGACTTAAGGACCTGGTCCATTGCTTTTAAAAAACTTTTGAAATTACTATCTGGTGGACTGTATACACAAACAATTATATGATGATCAAGCTCGGCACAGGCCACCTCACAACAGCGCTCAACAGAATGTCTGACAATATCCTTCCGCTCTTTGCTACGGAAAGAATCTTTTATAAAAATTATAGAACCCCCTCGTTGAGCAGACTTTCTGTTAAAGCAGCTAACAATATTATAGTTGTTTAGGCTGAACATCATCTGACTCTCATGCAGCCAATGTTCAGTCAAACATAAAATGTCCACATCCATTTCTTTTAAAACTAATTCTACTAATAATTCTTTGCCGGAAAGACCTTCTAAATTTTGATGAAGTATTCTTAATTCATGAGGCCTTCCCGTTGTCTGAATGGTCAGTTTAAATCTGTCGTCAAGTCTACAGAATTACCGTTACATAAACTTGGTAAGTCTGTAGGTGTCTTAAAACTAGAATCTTGTTTACAATGTAAACTCGTCCAAAAATTAATATTATTTGCTATCAATGTAGCAATCTTATGTCTAAAATATTTTGAAAGATAAATATTATCTTTTGTCACATGACATTCACTTATAAAATTGTTAGTGTCAAAAAACACTAATTTATCACTATAACGACATGTCATATTATGTATCAAAGTATTGAGATAGTGTATGATTTTGTTAGTTTTTGGAGACTGGCAATGTAGATATGGGAACGCACATAATATTATTTTGCTTACTTCTAGTTCAGATAAATAATCCATACAGCTGATTATTTCTTTCTTTCCTACTTTGTTACTATTGCCTATTAATAATACAACAGTAGATTTACAATTCAGTTTGGTTGATTTCATTTTATCTAAAATTTGAGTATAGGTTGCATCCGGGAAGCAGTAATTTATACAAGTTTTATCTAGAATTTTGTTTAACATGCAACCCATATTGCGACCTATACTGTCAGAAAATACTATTGTATTACATGGAGGGTCAATAAAGTCAACACAATCAGATACATTACTACACAAACTACCGTCACAAGGAGAGAGCTCTGGTGTGGAGACACTGATGGTGGGCTGGGTGAATTGCCCGCAGGTACATTGCTTAGTTAATAAATCAAGAGTTTCTTGATTGTACCTGCTGTCGTTAATCAATTTCTCCACAGTCAGCATGTGTTCGGTATTTTGTTTTTGTTGGAGGTCATACTTAGAGAATAATTTGGAATAGTCCTCCTGCAACTTAATAATATGAGATTCAAGTCTAATCCTGTTGTCCTCATATGACTCCTGACTTTCCGCCAATTGTTTATTACATAACTCTAACTCTGACTGCAATTTACAATTTAATGAACTGGATTTTAATAAACATGATTTCCTGAGATTAATTTTTAATTTATTATTAGTTTTCTTAATTTTTTTGGATAGTTTTACATATTTTTTAACTTGGTTATGACTAATCATTGATTTTGAGATATCTAAATCAATACTACTCGATGATGTCTCACTAGTGAGATCAATAACTGGAGAATTAGTTGAGGGAGACATAGCGACACTATCAATGAGCTGGTCATATAGGCTGGACACCTCTGCTGACTGACGCATCTGGGCATCTTGCTCATAGCTATTAATTTGTCTGTATGCCTCGCCCAACTCCTTTTCTAATTCAGTGGTACGTCTGAGGGTCTGCTCATACGTATCACCACATTGGCGGAAAGAATCTATTTCTAACTTTGATCGGTTCAGCTGCTCACTCAAATCATCACATAACTGAAGACTCTCAGAGAGTTTTTGTTCAAGTCTAATGTTGTTATTTCGCATCAATACATATTCGCGTTCATTATCTTCCCTTTCCAGTAATAATTTCTCGTTGTCTTCTTTTTCTGCCTTGAGCTAGAGTAAGACTTGCTTCAGCTGGATTTCCAGTTGTCGGGCAGTCTCAGCACGGGTTGAGGAGGACATATTTTACAAAAAGGGACAGATGTAATGTCTAGAGAAGAT